>CM040125.1:23581753-24216168 GCA_022559845.1 Amorphophallus konjac
TGTTTTTTTTGAGAAGGGGGAATCGGTTGACCGAACTGAGGAAGTCGGGCGACGTACCCAAATTCTCAGTAACAAAAGGGGCCAGCCGGTCTGTTTATGCCAGCTCTAATACATGCAGTGGAGGTCTCATATGTATGCATATGTGTTTGATTTTCTTTTTTTTAGCCATGGAATGCATAAAGCTTTGATTCACTCATGAAATGCATGTGACCAGGCATGAAAGGGGGAAGTTAATGCCTTGCTGCCAAGGGGCGACAGGTCGACCTAGGGTTAGCCCAGGTCGACCTGCTTCAGGTCAGAAGCCCAGGCCTTTATTGATTTCCCCTCTTGGAATTGATGTGTGTGGAGGGGGGGTCATATGTCCATGTGTGTGAGTTTTATGGATAGTTGCAATAAGAGAGAAATGTCTACATTCATGTGACTAGGCATGAAAGAGAGAGGGTGGAGGACTTGCTGCAAGGTGGCTCAAGTCAGAAATTGGAGGACTTCTGTCTGTCCCATGAAAGGTCAACCTCTCCACTTGGGAGTGTCGACACCACAGCATCCAGTAGTCATCAACTTCTGTCTGGCCCATGAAAGGTCGACATCTCCATCAAGGAGCGTCGACACCACGGATAATCAGCAAGCAACACTTCTGTCTGGCCATGAAAGGTCGACCTCTCCATTAGGAGGTGTCGACACCTCTCCATTAAGAGTAAGCTTTGGGTTGATTTCATATATTCAATCAAAAAAAGTTTTAACAGTACCACCAATTTTAGTCAAAGATAAATAGAGGAGGTATAATCAAGGTTGAGGAGAGATTCTCACCCACAAACAAACTACCAAATAAACAATTTAGTAGAAAATACACCCCCCAAAAAAATCCATGACTGTTACATCCATACTACCAGAATGAAGCAACTAGTAAATCAATGAACTCCTAATATTAGGGCTCCATACAGTATGAATATCTGTCTGCATCCAACCACCACAGTCACTTTGAACATCTTTTAATGACGATGTTCATTCCCACAAGCCTTTATTTGGTTTTGGAACATTAAAATTTTCATCACTAATTGTTTTCCATGATTTGAGAAACTGGCCTACCTTTGATCTAATTTGAACCCCTAGTAGATTAGCCCTTTGAATTATTTCATCATCACTCCATGATCAATAAAATCTGATAAAATTCAATTTTCAGAATTATGCTGCTTCGTCTGTTAACATGTACCACAAAGTCAGCTATGTAAGAGTCCAGCACAATTTCTTCTGTAGAACTCTGCTAAATGTCCATTGGCCAGAGATTATGATGATGATGACGCCTCACTCTTCACACATGTCTGTGAAACATGGGCCTGAGCAGGTGAAGCATGCACTTGCAGGCATTTGGTCTGGAAATCACAAATTGTTGGTGAGTGATCACAATCGGGTACATCATGCCATATGCAACCTTGGTTCTAGGGATATCATGTGTCCAGTATGATGAGGAAATCTCTCACAAACTGACAAAACTGATGTTTGTACAACAACATTCGTGTTATGCTCTGCATTGCCTTCAACTATAATTGACTGCTCTCCCTATCTACTTCTTATCCACTTTCAAGATATCTCTCTCAGTTGCAATGAAGCTACAATCAATCCAGGCAAGGTTCTTCTGACATGTCACTTGATCACCAAACCATGTCACTTGGGCAACTCTACCCATGTCACTTGCTCTATCACAAATTCTCCCTGATTCAGCCAAACCAAAATAAAAAAGGAAAGGTGTGAGAGGGGATTCCGAAGCAGCAACACTCTTGATCACCAAAATGGGTAGCTGCTGTTGCATTAATAACTACTAGAAGTAGAGTAGTTGATATGTTGTGTACTTGAACCAGTTTGTCCATGAAGGGAAAAGATCTAGTCTGGAGAATATCCCACAAGAATTCATGGTTCATCATGTCACAGTCTTTGCTAGAGCCCACTTTCATCCAACATTTATAAGTCCACATCGGTGCACATGTATAATACACTCACGAACCATTTCCCATGGCAGAATGCACTCCAATATAGGACTCACATTACATTCCACTAATGACGATTAGATTCCACAAATGAACACATGGGACATATAAGACTAACGATAATAAGTGGCATTACATTCTAGTAAAGACGATTACATGTCCAATATAGGACTTACATTACATACGTCTCTCTTAAACCACATTCACTTGAATAGGAAAATGACAAATAGTACAAATATGACAAAATACATCAGTAATTTTAAGTTTTTCAATTGTAACTCTATCCTTTCTAATTTCTTTGTCATGCATTCTTCCATCACCTTCAGTTGATATTTGACATCCATAACATTATATGTAGTATCATCAACCCACTCAAAGAAACCGCAATCCCCGTCAGTATTTGCATACGGACAACAATAGAAGCGCTTGCCTTTCGACCTTTCACGATTTGAGACGTAAACCCGACAATTACCCCTTCTACAGTTGCATTCCATCGGCGTCACATGAGATGAGACGACAGTTCCTCGAGACAATTGCATTCCACTAGCATTTGATGACTGTATACGACACAAACAAATTATCAATTACCTGGCGTGCATGAATAATCTAGCCATCGAAATAGCATACCATTTCAGACATGGGGAGAATAACAAGGGCCGATTTGTCGTGTTGGGCGTGATGGCAAGGGCCGGTGGTGGGTCGTCTGTAAGTTGGGGCAGTCCGTCTGCGGCGATTACATGTCTGAAATGGGGCGTGATGGCAAGGGCCGATTTGGAAGGGTTACATGGCCTGCAATGCAAATTACAGAACTTGCAGAAGCTAATGTGTGTGAGAAGGGAAAAAGATTTCCACTTTCAAAAGCGGAAATAGACGCGGAAAAGCACACATGGGGCGGTGCGTCTGCGGCGGGGCTCTGTGGTGGCCGGTGGGGCATCGGCGGTGGGCGTCTGCGTCGACCGGTGGGGCGTCTGCAGTTGGGGCGTCTGCGGTTGGGGCAATCCTCTAGAGGCCTTGCGGTGGGGCCTCTGCGGCGGCCAGTGGGGGCAGTCCGCAGATTGCAACGGCGGTGTGACGTCTGCGTCTGCGTATGGGGGCGGTGGGGTGTGCGGTGACAGGCGGTGGGGTGAAGGGTTTCACAGGGAGAGGGTTATCATAAGGGTAGTTTAGTATTTTCAACTTTTTTTTAACAGAAGGATGGAATATTCTATCGAATATCCAACTATTTTAACGTCGATTAATTACATTGACCTTTCTACTAGAGTTATATGATTTTTAGGACTTTTTAAACAATAGTGAGATTTTAGGGACTAAAAAGTAATTCATCATATTTGTAGGGACTAATATGCAAAAAATCCATATATATATATATATATATATATATATATATATATATATATATATATATATATATATAGAGAGAGAGAGAGAGAGAGAGAGAGAGAGAGAGAGAGAGAGAGAGAGAGGGGTTTTAAAAGTAACTTTGATAAAAGGGTTAGTTAGGGACGGATAGGTCATCTCAGGTGACTTATTCCACATTTTTTTTTAATCCATACAATTCAAATTTATCACTAATCGATTCATGTTAAAAAAAAAGAGTCAAACAAGAATAATTCATCTCACCATGTATAATCTATCTTAATCGGACTTATCCCTTTATCAAAGTAGTCGTACGAATTTTGAGATATTTTAAATATTTTTTAAATTTAATTAAAAATTAATTATATTTAAATAAAAGATTTTACCGGAATGCTAATGACTAATAACGACATGGATATTTTTACCAGTATTATAATATAGCCATTTTATTCAAAATAATAGAAACAATTCTGTAAATAAACTTATGATAAGGATAAAAGAAAAATCCGTTTGCAGTTTGCACACTTAACCCCGCCTATGCTTACTTTTTTTTTGGTCTAGAATTATAACCGTTGGTGTCATTATCCTCAGGATTCCCTTTCGAAAAGGACGACCATCGCTGGATTTATCAGTGGCGGGGTGCCAAACTGTAGCTCGCTTCGGCTCCTCGCTTTATTCCCTCGGGTTTTTCTGTCTGTATCGTTTCTTCTTCTTCTTCTTCTGCAACCTGGCCATAATACCGTCTCCAACGGTAACATCCCCATCACCATCTCCGAGGTATTCTTTGTTTTCTTCCTTCACTTCACTCCCCCAAATCCTTATTTCTGATCTCTTCCCCGCACAAAACCCATATATCGGGCGGGACTCCTCCTCCCCCATTCCATCTGTTAAAAGAGTCCCCTTTTTCTGGTTTCTCTTCTTCTCTGGTTGCAGAGAAAGGAGGGGGCGTAATAGAGTTGGGAGAACAGCCAGATACCAGCTGTTCTTCCACCAGAGATGGCGATCTATACCCTCCTCTTGCTCCTCTCCTTCCTCTGGATCGGCCGTGAGACCGCCGCCGCCCAGCCCGATCCGGTGTGGGTCCAGTCGAAGGCGGACGCGGCGGCCGGCGGGGTGGTGCCGGCGGAGCTGTGGTGCGTGGCGAAGAACAACGCGGAGGACGGGCCGCTGCAGGCGGCGCTGGACTGGGCGTGCGGGCCGGGCGGGGCCGACTGCCGACCCGTCCAGCAGGGCGGGGCGTGCTTCGAGCCCAACGACCTGCAGTTCCACTCCTCCTACGCCTTCAACGACTACTACCTCCGCAACGGCGTCTCCCAGCAGGCCTGCGACTTCGGCGGCACCGCCGCCCTCACCTCCCTTAACCCCGGTGTGCCCCCCCCCCTCTCAAAACCCTTCCGTCTCTGCTTCCGCAGCTTTCCTATCTGTCGAGGGTATTTAAGAGATCTCACATTTCGCTTTTCCCCCGCTTCTTCTCTGTTGCTTTTTGTCTCTCGCATCGCAGGGAACAAGAACTGCCATTTTCCTTCCAGGTAATCCCCTCACCGTTTCCTGCCGTCCATCGTCGGCGGAATCTGCCACCACCGTCCTCGCCGTCGACAGCAGCATGTAATTACATCTATCTGGGTAAATCTTGTCACTGAAGTGAAAAAGATCAAATCTTTGCAGCTCATCGGCGAGGAACGGCACTTTCACGGGTGCGGCGGCGGGGACGGCTGGGAGCCTCGGGCTGGGTCCTGCGGGTGCCGACACGAGCGGGGTGCGCAAGCGAACCAGGTGGCCTCGTCCACTGGCCGTGGCTGTCGTCTTGGCGGTCGCCGCCACTGCCTCCCCCCTAGTGCCGCCTGCTGTGTTGTTATAACTTGGTTACTTTTGTTAGGAGGGCCCGTGCCAAACCGCCGAGCATCTCTGGATCGCTTTTGTAATAACATTTGGGTGGCAATCATGCGGCCATCGATCACATCCGTAGTCCAATTTTTTTTTCTTTTTCTTGGGGGGGGGGTGTACAGATCATGAAGGATAACTTTGTAGTGTAATCTTTCTTTTTCCCTTCGAAGCTAACCTCCTTCGATGATTCACAAATACAATATGGATGTGGGGGTGTGAAAAACTTGATCAAATTTGATTTAATTTATTTAATTTTTTTTTGAGGATGTGGGTTGGCTTGTTCTCCCGCTGTCACCGAATGGCTATCTGTTCTTATATACAAATTTTGGGTTGTGAGAGTATGAAAGGGAACGGAGGGTTCGCATATCCCATGTATCCGTGTAGGAATTAAAATATTTAGAAAAAGGTCGGCAATCGGAATCATTATTATCAGATTCTAGTTGCACATAGAAACTAGTAATTAGAATTTTCTTGTTTTTTATTCATATTTTTTTTATGACAGGTTTTGAGACTTAGTTTCAAAATCGCAAGCCGTAACTTTGAATTCATCTATATAGCACTGAGATAGACTATAATTTAAAATGATATTTTTGATGGCTAAGTAAAATTAAGGTATGTCTGTTTGATCGTATTAGTTATACCGATTTTTTATCGATATGATACGATACGGTATCATAATATTCCGTATCGTAAGATGTCAAGAATAAAGAATTATTTAATAAATATATGTTATTGTAAAATATAACAAAATATTATGTGACTTAGTGGTTAATAGGTGCGTTAGTTGTGTGTGAGGTAAAAGTTTAAATCTCACTAGTGTCATGTGTTTTTTGACTTATTTTTCTTAAATAACAATGAAAAAAAGTAAGAAAATAGTGTCACCCGTTTATTTTGAACCTAAATCTTAACTTTTCAAAGGAAGTCTTTTAACCAAACTGCCAATGAAATCACATTTAATATAAGATAATATATATAATATTTTAAAAATAAGTTACGTATCCGTTACGTACCATAGATGTAACGTCCGGGAATTTTTTTAAGAATTTTTTAGATTAAAAATATAATTATATTAATTATTTGAGTATTTAATGGACTATTAAAAGCATTATGGTGAATTAAATCTAATTAATTAGGCCTTACACTAATCTAAAGATGATTAGGCCCATATAATAAATCTACTAGACCCAAAAGGATTGTTTTGGACTTTAGCCCATGTTCTAGAAGCTAGGAATGAGCTTAATCACAGAATAAGGAAGATAATTACTCCTTGTAATATAAATAAAAGGATAATATTGGGGATAATAAAAGAAGAGTTTGAAGTGTTTCAAATTCGGCGCCCACAGCATAAAACGGTCTATCGCGAGACCGCTAACGGAAGAAAACGGTCGCCAAAGGACTGCTAACGATCTGCAGATTCCGTGAGAGAGGGAAAACGTAAAAATGTTAGATTTTTCAAGACCAAGTCATCTAGGATCGACCCTATCAGCTAATTAGATAAGTCTATAAGGATTATAGATCGAATTGAAAGTCTAATTGGGACTCTAAGTTCGTTCTAATCCTCAAACCCTAGCTAAATCTTATAAATAGATCCCAGATTTAGCCTGTGCGACCCTTACTTTTGGCACTCGTGGAACTCAGGTAAGGAGGACGAATCAATAGTAAGTTTCTTCTAGGAATTTATTTATTTTAGTTAGAACTAACTACTCTCCAATTTTCGTGCTAGGAGATCAAGCGTACAGGAAGTTAGAGTCTTCTAAAGTTACTGATTCTACCTTAAGAACTCAGGAATTAGTGTATCGACCCAAGAAGATCAAGGAAATCGGAGCCCTAAACAAGGTATTTAGTAAAAATGTCTTTAGAACTTTATGTTCCCCTTCATATCTTCTATGTACCCTCAAAATTTCATGTCCATAGGTCAAGAGAATCAGGAGATAGAGGGACGTGAAGTTGCTGGTTTAGCACAAGAAAGTGCAGGAACTAAGACTTGATTCCAATCAGAAATTCGAAGTCTAAGAGCACTATTAAAGGTAGGTTATCTCATGAAAGGCTCAAACTTTATGTCAGGAATAAAAGCCCTCTTGTTTCATTCGTTTTCATGCATTATATCTTGAGAATTTCATGTTTTTACTAGGACTATGTATCTAGTTTAGTCTTCATGCATAATACTTAGCCTAATGAAGAGAAAAATATAATTTTCTTGTTGCTCATACAAACCTATGCATATAGTTGGCCTATATACGATCTATCATGATTATGGAAGTTTATACATGTTGATTTCCATGCATGATGTATCTTAGATTAGTATTTATATTGTTTTCATTGAATTCAGTTTTACACAGGAAGAAACAGTCTTTCTCTTGACCGCCAGGGAAATCTAACGGTCGTACGATAGACCGCTAGCCAGAAATTAACGGTCCTATATTTGACCGCTTTATGTTTCTAATTTTGTAATATTGGTAACTCGAACCATATTGCAGAATTAACCATAGTTAATATATAATAAGCCTAGTTAACTAAGTTTTAAGCCTGATTTAAGTACAGATTTTATATGCTTAGTTGATTTCATTTTTTAGCATAAGGGATTTCATATTTTTATGCACATTTGGTATTATTTTTAACTTATGTTAATTTATGACCAAAAAATTATATATTCTTGTAATAAACGTATGTTCAAAGGAATAGATGATTCATGATCACTATTTTAACATGGTTTTACATGATTCTATCTCTCTTTTCTAGAGTCATTTTCATAAGTACATAGCACATATCCCGGTACGTTGTTATTAGTTACACTTTTCTCATTAGTAACACAATCTTAGACTTGATGACCTCTCCTTTGGATATTCCTTCCAATAGACTAAGAAATCTTATTTCAAGGCCTCCGTAATTCTCCGCGAGCCTGGGATTCCCACTAGGACACCGAGTTGGTTGTACCATTAAAGCCCAAATGTCTAGAAGGCACTTATACCGATGTTTTATATTCTGGATTATTAGCGGCCTTCTGGTTGACCGCCAAAGACTTCTAGCGGCCTTACATTTGACCACTAACGGATCCTAAACGGTACTGCATTCGACCGCTAAGACTCAGATATCATGTTTTCAAAATATCGAACTGTCTTATCATTAACGATCATGTAATAGACCGCCAGGGACAAGAGACGGTCCAGTAATTGACTGCTAGTGTCCTGAATTTGATTAACCTGGGGTTTGACTCAAGGGTTGATTTTTCTATGTTCTTAGATGGTCCAATTAATTATCTAGAACCAATCATATTATTCCAAAGATACCTAAGTAATTATGGAACATAATGAATATACCGTTATGCTGCCGATTTGTTTCCATGGCATAACCTAGTTATTAAACGCATTTATTGAAATCTCTTATTCTCGATAGAAGCATTCTTATTTTTGGTTATCATGGAACTATAGTTGAAATTGTACATTCTTGACCATATTATTGTTATAAACGTGGAAGTAGCTTGATTTATACTTAAAGATACAGTTCGAGCATTGATTATGTTCAAGGGCTCTATACTAGTCCCCTCGGTTGATTGTCGAAAACATACTATATAAACCATGGGGTATGATGCTACTGGCGTCGCATTGCGCTGGGAGTACTTTCTTTATAAATAAGTGAAATATCCACGGTGATCCACATAAATTCACGAAGTACTTATTACTAAGTGAAGAGTACATTCTTGCTTGTTACATGACTTTCTAGTGCATAACCTTCATGGTTATGAAAAGTACATTCTTGTTACATTCTTGTTCATGAAAGGTCATAATTACATTCTTGCTTGATCATAATTGTTCAAATCATATTCTCAATCTATCTTGTTACTTTGGCTTTATTCACATGTTTCATCGTATTTGCGTGATTTATCTTTTTCTTTAGATCTAAAATATTAATTACTTTAATATTACCAATCATGTTGATACGAAGATACCTACTAGACAAGTGTGCTCATTACCTACTTTCTCAATGTTTCAGGAAATACGAGTGAATCGGATTCGGATTACTCAAGTAGCGGGTCCGAGAGCGATTGAAAGTCTATGAATTCGAGAGAAGACTTAGAATGTCAAAATGTGTCTAGATTGAGTCTTTACATGTAATTTTATTTTTATTGAGTCTAGATCAAAAAGAGTCGAATATTCATGTATTTGGAATTATGATTATTTTATATGAAATAAAGATGAAGGTTGATTAAGTTATTGTGCAATTACCTTGAGTGATTGTTCTTGCGCTCTGATTATATTGCTTGCTCGAGGTGTACTAGTCGACTGTTCACGTTTCCCCGAATATCTTCCGCTGTACATAAATCTCGGGATGTGACAGTTAAAGTGGTATCAGAGCACTAGGACTAGATGTCCTAGGGAAAAGTCATGTCATAGGTTAAGTCCAAGGTTTAAGGACCCACACCTATGAAACTAGGAAATAAATTCCCAACCTATGAGAGGAATTGGGTAGAACCTGGGATGAGATAGAAATTAGAATTATTTCTAAAATCTACCCCATTCATTCCATTAGAACTAACAAATGCATTTCTCTTCTCAGGTATCTCATTCTCATAATGGCTCATCGCGTAGATTGGAACGGTATGCAAGAGACCGTCGCTGGTCTTACTCGAGCATTACAAACCATGGCGCAAGCTGGCACAGGAGCAAGAGCGGGAGATTTACATCGCAATTTTTGAAGCTTAAATCTTCCTCGATTTTCGGGTTCTTCTAATCCCGTCGAAGCCGAAAATTGGATAGACGAGATGAACCGCATCTTTGAAGTGATGCAGTGTGCGGATCAAGAGAAGGTTTGTTTGGCAACATTTCAATTGAATAAGGATGGACGTACATGGTGGAAGTCTGTGGCTGCACCACCAGCTGATGCACCTCATACATGGGAAGGTTTTCTTACGCTCTTCCGAGCCAAATACTTTTCCGAGCATATTAAGGAGAGGAAGGCTATGGAATTTGCCTCATTACGCTAGAGCATGATGTCAGTGGCAGAATATGAACTTCAGTTCTCCAGGCTAGCACCCTATGCTCCTTACTTGATTAGCATTGATTTATTAAAGGCTAATCGATTTATGGACGGTTTGAGGCCCGGTTATATTCAACAACTTGGGACCCAGAATATACGTACTTATGCGGAGATGGTCCAACAGGCGCATCTATGTGAGAGGACCTTAGAGAAGGTCAAAAAATTAAAAGGCAAGGGCGAGGAGCCAAGCCGAAGGTCAGATCGGCATAAGAAGAGAGAGAAGTTCAGTATCACGGAACCCTACAAATACCGTGATAGCAAGAAAAGATCTCGTAATGGGAGTGGTAGTAGTAACCACAAAAACAAGAAAGTTAAGGAAGAAGATAAGCAAGTTGCCACGGCTTATACTTTCTGCGAGAAATTCGGCCACTCAACCGAAGAGTGTTGATAGCGCATCGGCGCTTGTTTCCATTATGGCAGCCGGAAGCACCGCATGCCGGATTGCCCGCTTATGAAGGAACTATCTTCCGGGAGTGGACGTAAGCGTCAGGCTCGTTTAAATGCTATTCTGGAAGAGGAAGAAGCGCCCCCGAATGATGGGCTAATGGAAAGTACTATCCAAATCTATTCCCATTCTGCATTCGTACTATTTGATACTGGTGCTTCTCATTCCTTTATATCTACTTCTTTCGTAAAAACTTTACCTATTTCATCAGTTCCTTTACCTTCGGACCTTGCTATTACTACACCTTTAGGAACTAAACTTACAAACTATTATCCTGATAGTGAGGTAGTGGTAGAAGGTCACAATCTTCCTGCAAATCTCGTATGCTTGACATGGAGGGCTACGATGCTATTTTAGGTGTGGATTGGCTAGTAGACCACGACGCCTACATCGATTGTCGCAACCGAATTATCTCTTTTTAGAAACCTGGTCTTCCAAGGTTTTCCTTCCTTTGTATCAAATATAGGAAGCATCCTGCCATAATTTCATCTCTACACGCTTGAAAATTAATTTCGCAAAGATGTGTAGCTTTTTTTGCTTTCGTAATCCTCACCGAGTCCAAGGAAATCATCTTAGAGGACATTCCTATTATCAATAAATTTTCGAATGTATTTCCCTCAGATTTGCCCGGTTTACCGCCCGAAAGGGAAGTAAACTTTTTCATTGAACTCATCCCCGGAGCAGCACCTATTTCAATAGCTCCCTACAGGATGTCCCCCACAGAACTCAAGGAATTGAAGAAACAGCTTCAAGAATTTCTAGACAAGGGTTTTATTCGACCTAGCACATCCCATTGGGGTGCGCCAATTCTATTTGTTAAAAAGAGGATGGATGTCTCTGGTTGTGTATCGATTACCGGCAACTGAATCAGCTTACTATCAAGAACAAGTATCCGTTGCCGCGTATCGATTAACTCTTTGATCAGCTTTCAGGGACAGAATATTTTTCCAAAATAGATCTCAGGTCTGGTTACCATCAGCTCAGGATAAGATGAAGACATATACAAAATTACTTTTTGAAGCATATATGGCCACTATGAATTCGTGGTAATGCCGTTTGGGTTAACCAATGTCCCGGCAGCTTTTATGCAACTTATGAATAATTTCTTCAGGCCTTATCTTGACAAGTTTATTGTCATCTTCATTGACGATATTCTTATTTATTCCAAGACTAAGGAAGAACATGAAGAGCACTTAAGAATAGCCTTGCAGACACTAAGAGAGCACAAACTTTATGCAAAACTTAGTAAGTGCGAGTTCTGGCTAAAGGAGGTTTCCTTCCTTGGCCATATTATCTCAAAGGAAGGAATCGTTATGGATCCTTCTAAGATAGAAGCTGTTAAGAACTAGAGCCGGTCGACGACCGTATCAGAGGTAAGAAGTTTTCTAGGTCTGGCTGGATATTATAGGCGATTTATTAAAGATTTCTCGAAGATCGCCGTTCCTTTGACTCGACTCACGAGAAAGGAAAACCCTTTTATATGGTCGAAAGACTGCGAATAGTGTTTTCGAACTCTTAAGGATCACCTTACTACAACCCCTATTTTGACATTACCCATTGAGGGTGGTGGTTTTGAAGTCTATACAGATGCGTCTGGCATTGGCCTAGGATGCGTCCTTATGCAAAATAGAAAGGTGATTTGTTACTCATCAAGACAGATGAAGCGTCATGAAGAAAATTACCCTGTGCATGATCTGGAATTAGCTGCGGTTATATTCGCATTGAAAATTTGGCGACATTACCTTTATGGGGAGAAATTCACTATATTTTCAGATCATAAAAGTCTGAAATATCTCTTTACCCAGAAGGAGTTGAACATGCGACAACGTAGATGGTTGGAGTATCTCAAGGACTTTCACTTCACTATTCAATATCATCCAGGGTAAGCAAATGTTGTAGCGGACGCTCTTAGCAGAAGACCGATGGAAACACTAGCAAGCCTCAGAGAAGGTATAACTTGTCTTATCAAAGATTTCTCTCACTTAAATCTTGATATTAACAGGGAAGAAGATTGATGTATAATTGCCAATATAAGGACTCAACCTACATTGATTGAGGATATAGTCAAATTGCAAGAGAATGATCCAACATTAATGGAAATCAAGGATAACATTGATCAAAGATCGGAATTCTCTATCTCACATGATGGAAGACTATTGTTTAAGGATAGAATTTGTGTGCCGAATCATGATGACACTAAGAAATTGATCATGGAGGAAGCACATAAATCAAGGTATGCTATTCATCCTGGTACTACCAAGATGTACCAAGACTTGAAAAGAAACTTTTGGTGGCCCAATATGAAAAGAGAAGTAGCAGAATTTGTATCCCGCTATCTCACTTGTCAACAGGTAAAGATAGAACATTTAAAACCCGCTGGGAAATTACAACCCTTGAATATTCCCGAATAGAAGTGGAAAGTATAGGGATGGATTTTATCATGGGTCTACCTAAGACAAAAGGAGGACATGATGATATATGGGTAATCATAGATCGATGGACTAAATCTGCACATTTCTACCAATCAAAAGTCGATAGTCCGTAGATGTACTAGCAGCACTATACATGAAGGAGATTGTCAAACTACATGATGTCCCTGTCACCATTATATCCGATCGAGATCCTCGGTTCACATCATAATTTTGGAAGGGTCTGCAACATTCATTAGGGACCCGACTAAATTTTAGCACTGCATTCCATCCACAAACTGATGGTCAAACTGAAAGAACAAATCAAGTGGTGGAAGATATGCTTAGGGCATGTGCTATAGACTTTGGAAGAAGCTGGCACGATCACTTGCCTCTAGTGGAATTTTCATACAACAATAGCTATCAAGCCAGTATACAGATGGCACCATTTGTATACAAACTTATCATCCCCTTTATTTTGCTTTTGTATTCTATCTTATTTTAAGCATCGAAAGTATAGTTATGGCTGACACATTTACATTGAAACTTCACTATGGAGGGCATTTTAAGACTACTGAGGAACAAGGAAGAATGATCCCCATAGGTTTTAGATATAAAACCTACTCATTTGAAAGATATTATACTCATTTGAGGGAGCTGAGAGTGTTAGCTTCTCAAGTCACCAAATGGGGACATGACCAGATGATTGATTTCTACCCTTTAATACCAAATGTGAGGCCCAAGAAATATGTGAGAATTACTTCAGATCAGGATGTGATCTCCCTTTTTGATAAATTTAGCCCTGATTTGTGCATTATGCTATACGTTGCCACAATATATTGGAGTGCCTTTAGCCTCTTCTAATCTACATATGAAGACGGTAGCATCAATTACTAGAAGAAAGTCCAAGACAAAAAATGTAATGCCTTCAGAAGAGGATCAACACTGGAATCCATTAGGAGATGATAGCGAGTTTGCTGAGGTTGAGCCTCTAGGTAATAATGAGGTAGAGACTCTATTTAAGGAAGGTGATATATCTGATGATGAGATTTATACCGATGATAATCGTGACAGTTATTTTTTCTTAGACTCTGAGTGTGATATGGAGGTGGATGAAGGGGACAATCAGGGTACCCCTATTGTGCGAAACATTCATGATTCGGATGTCTTTAGGAAGTAGATTTGACAATGTTAATGCATTCATACTAGCACTTGCCCAGCATGTAGTAAAAATGAATTTACAATCAACTACAAAAATCTAAACCAACTAGGGTCATAGTAGTTTATGTGGAGAAGAGATGCAAGTGGAGAATGCATGCTTCTTGTTTACCAGATGGCCATTCATTTCAGATAAAGAAGCTTCAACCTCAGCACACTTGCACAGGGAAAAATAAGGCTGGGAATCATATGGCCACTCAGAAGTGGGTTGCAAGTACATACATTGGGTGGCTTAGGACTGAAGGAGATGTTACAGTTGTTGACAATTAAATCCCGCCTAGAACAAGATGAATAAATAACATATAAGCATAAACATGCAATCACATGAAAGGGAAAAGGGAGGATGAAGAAAGAGGAATGTACCGTGATCGCCACCAAAGATTGACAGTAGGAAGAAAGTGCTATAAGAGATGAAAGACCTACTGCCTACCTTGGAAAAATGAAGAGAAGAACGCGATCAAAAAAGTGACCACTACAACGTGATCGCGCGTGAGAAAAGGATGCGGGAAACCATGTGAATTACACCTCCTCACCTTTCAGCCGGCTAGAAGACAAGGGGCTTACGTTCAAACTTGCTTTCCTGTGAAACAAAGCGAAAAGGAGGATAAAAACCCATTAGAACTATGAGCGTAGCACCAATCTCGAATGCAAAAAATAACATGAGAAATTGAGGGAGAATGCACCGGGGGAGGGTTTTTAACCCCTATAAACAGAACAAAATAATAGGTGTGCGTATTGTGTATGCATGAAGAGTGAAAGAATTATTTAAAACGCAGAGAATAGTAGAGAAAATGTGGAGCAATATGCATGAAATGTGCAGAACAGTACATAAAAAGTGCAAAAAAGAGTCTGGAAAGGGAGCAAAATAATGAAGGAAAGAAGCCCTAAGAGGAGAGAGGATGAAGTTAACACTTCCCTGATGATTGAGGGTCGAAGAGAATGAGTCGGCAAGGCGGCATGGCTTCGCCCCAAGTAGAAAACGCCCTCTCCTGAGCCCAAAACCCTTGGAGGCTATTTATAGAACCCAGAAAACCCTAGCTCAAAATTTGGAGTTAAGCACCAGAAATAAGAGATTTAGCTTGATAAATCATGAGATAATAGTGGAATAAAGTCCCTAAAATGGATAATAATCGACCTGGAAGGATATCCCCGATGTTAATGGCTCAAACAAGGACTCCCGGGCGTCCTCGGTCAGAGAAAATAGAGCCCAGAATAGTCAAGACTCTACAATCAAAACGTGGTCAGTCGCATGACCGTGACATGTAGAACGCGGTTATGTGAGAACCGCGACCTGACAAGACATAACATGGTCAAACGGTCGAGTCGACGCACCCATAGACTTGGGGTCGATGCACCCAAAAAGTACTAAGAACGCGGTTTTGTAGGCGACCGCGATGTGATGATCACGATTGACCACTAGACCGCGACCTAGCAGGCCGGCAAGGCTAAATTGGTCGACCAAACGGTCGATCGATGAGAACGCGGTCTGGTAGGAGACCGCGATATGGTGATCACGGTCGCCACCCAGACCGCGACCAAGGTTTTGAAGCTGGTCGACCAATTTTTAGAATCGATTGACCGAAATGGGGATTTAGGTCAACCGAACTATGTTTTACAGTGCAAAATGAGTCCGAACATGCGGCAATCAAGGGAAATATCCTCCAAGGCCCCATAGGCTCGAAAATGATCAAGAGTAGGCTCGAAATATGCTCAAGGGAGACCCCCAAAATAATGGATAATTTGGAACATCGTGAAAGATGAATAAGATAATGAACTCAACTTGCAGGCTGAAAATGGGTGTCAACAAATGCCCCTCCTTGATGTCTGCTTTGCAAGGGAACGAGCACAAGCGGCGCGGAGGCGGAATGAAAATGGAGACGGAGTGAAAGGGATAGCGATGTGAAAAGGAGATGCAATAAAGATGAAGCAGAGAGAAATGAAAAGTGGGCATCAAGGCAAAAGACACCCGGCACAACCAACAAGCGATAGGAATTCTCCTGAAAACGCCGAACTAACCACAAGGATCAGCTGACACAGATGAGACATGTTTGGAGAAATTAACTAAGGGAAAGGAAAAACACGATCAACCTCATTAGAGGACACAATCCAGAGCCAATGAGGGGATCGGAAAGACAATAGCTGAAAAGCTGAAAGGAAACTGAGATAAAATCCAGACAAGAATCATACTGGCCAACCAGACCGAGCGAATAGATCAGAGAAAATATTCAAATTCAGAGTGGAATGAAGATCTCTTATCTAAGAGAATAAGCACAATTAACCATTGCTAAGGAGGAACCTTGAAGGAATCACGAGACGTGAATGCTTAAAAATGACATGATGCATGCTGGGCTAAAATAAAGAAATCATCAAAACGAATGCAAAGAAAAGAGAAAATAGAAAGTACTCATGGATAATATTTCTAGACCGAGCAAGATGGGTGTAGACACGCCAAAATTGACATTATTTTGAGTATATTTCATATCGCTCTGCGATGCCCCATTTGACCCTCAAATCAGCATTATTTGAGTGTTTTTTTCCCACTTTTCATGAATTTTCCCCTAATTTCCCCTTTTTTTTCCTTTTTTCCCATTTTCTGGGCATTTATCTCCCCTTTTATGATTTTTTGAAATTAACGCCTTTGGAAAGGGCGCTTTTTTGAGTCACGACCTGACCTGGGACGTTTCTTAAAAAAGTGACGACCACTGGAAAGGGCGTCAATTCCTGGAATTATCCAATTTTTGAAAAAGAATAAATATTTGAAAAATGTTGAATCACGCCCTTCATTGGGGCGTTTTTCAATTAAACGCCTCTCCCTGAGGCGTCTTTCAGAATTTTCAAATAAAAGAAATGTTTATTTCTAAAATTAATCCAGGAAGAGACGCCCTTGTGCAGGGCGTGTTTTGAATTAACGCCCTATGACAGGTCGTCAATTCTTGAATTGACGCCCTGACCAAAGGCGTGTTTTATCTTCTGTCTTCGCAGCCCTTTCCCCAGAGAGTCCTTGCTTCGTTAGATACCTGCTTGGTTTGGGCTCTTGCCCATTCTTATCATTTCCCTCTTGGAACTCTTACCCATGTTTATCTCTTCCTCAACCTATTTAATAGAGCCATTGGCTCTGTTGTTTGGTTGGACGCCCCTTCTTCGGACCCTCCCCTTTCGGATTCCTTTCTGTTCGATCCCCTTTTCTCTGTTCTTCTTCTTTCTTCTTCTGTCTTCTTCTTCGTCTGTTCTTCTGTCTTCTTTTATTCTCCTTCTTCTTTCTTCTTCTGTCTTATTCTTCTTATTCTTCTGTTTCCCTTCTTCTTCTGTTCCCTCTTCTTCTGTTTGTTTCTTTTTTTTTTTACAGGAACCGAAGGTGGCATTGGCTAAGGAGGCTTCTCACGTTGACATCTTCATCTCTTTTGAAGTTTCTCCCCATCGAGCATCAAGCCAAAGGGGCCACAAACAAGATTTTTATCTTATCTCCCCTTTATCTTTTATTTTCATAGTTCATAAATCATGCATGCATCATTATTTTATTGATCTTTTCTCTCAATCACATTGAGATCTCCCCATAGTGCAACTCTTGCACACTTCCCTTATTTTTTTATTTATTTGCATGCATCATATATCTCCCACCCTTTTGCATAGGGGTTTAAGGGCCAACACCCACAAGGTGTGTCTTGCACATCTTTTCATGCTCATCTTTCTATATAAGAATTTGATGCTACACACCATGTTCTAATTCAATTCTTTTGTGGTGTTTGTGTCTCTTTTTGCAAGGGTAATAATTAAGAACTCTCTTCATCGGCCGGCCGATTGGAAGAGAAAGGAGCACCTACAATCAACCGTAATTTTTGAGGTATTTTGCGATCCTTTCCCTTATCGTTTTTCCACTTGAGACCCTCGTGTCTCTGGCGATCACACACACTCCCCTTGTGCACCTCGTGCATGTTTCATCTCCACTATTGTTTATTGTTTGCTTTTCATTATATTTTCCTTAAGTGGATTATTCTAAATTAGAGATCTACAAATTGGCGATCACGGTGGGACCCTTTGCGTTCTCTTTATTACCCCTTTTCCCCTTAGGCACCCTCGTGTGCCGTCTCCCCTATTGCACCCTCGGTGCGTCTCCTTTTGTGCCCCTCGGGCACCCTCCATTGGCTTTGCTTTCTTCCCTAAAGTGATTTGCCATTTTGTTGTCTTTTCCTTAGAATCTCCACTTATTTAAAATTCTTGATGAGCATGCTTATCCTGTTGATTGCCTTATTTATGTGGTTGTGAGTGTGCCTGTTTAATATTTCTGGCCGTGCTTTCCTGAGGAATTAACGCCTCTGTCAGAGGTGCTTTTTCGATTTCATGCCCTAACTCAGGGCGTCTTATTAGTATTTTACGCCCACTGACAGGGCGCCTTCCAGCATATTTCCTGATATTTCTGGTTTTATTACGCTGCCTGAGAATTGACGCTCTGCCCAAGGGCGTTTCTTTGTTGATTAGCGCCCCTCAGTAAGGCGTTTCTTTTGATTTGACGCCCTCTGTCAAGGGCGTCCTTTCCTCTTATAGCGCCTCACCCTAAGGCGTGTTTTTACTACCCCTGGCACCTCGCTTTGAGTCACGACAGTCACACTGTCGTGTCTTTTGTTAGTAGCGCCCCCTGCCAGGGCGTGTTTTTACTGTGGGTTTCCAGAACCCTTCCCGTGGGTGAGTTTTCATGATATTTCATATTGATTGATCATATTGTGTGGTTGGCCTGATTTCCCCTGTTGCATTCATTCTTTGCATTGGTTTGGGAGCCCCCTCCTCTTCATTAGGATCCACACACCCTCTTGGAATCGGGACGACCCTCCATTGAGCATTCCGTCTCTTTGGACTGGAAATCCCTTTTCCAAGCCTCCGTAAGTCCCCGCACCCGTGGATTCCCTCACGGACGCCGGGCAGGTTGTACCCTTTTGAAGTCCCGAGTTAGTTGGCCTATACGTGGTGAGAGAGGGTTCCTAGTTGGCATTGGAGTTCAAACCATATTGAAACTAGGTTCCCCCCCCCCTTGTGTGAATCATTCAAAACTTTGATAAAATCCTTAATTCACCAAGGTTCAAACAAATCAAATCAAGGTAACCATCTCTTTTGTGTGCTTCTTTGCATATTATTTGAACTTTGATTGCATGATGGCTTACTATAAACAAGATAACATGTTTAATTCAATTCATGAGGATGCACAACCTAGCACTTCTTATAATCCTCACTTTCAACATGTTCAAAATTCTCACCATACTTTCAAAGGACCACGTCCTCACTCTTATGGTGTTGCCCGACCCTTGGGCAATGTCCAATCCAATGGTCCTTCAACTCAATTTCGAGCCACTATTCCCATTAAGCCCTCTCGTCCCAATGATGAGAAGGTCTCCCAGATTTTGCATGCATTAGATCATCTTACCCCTCAACAGATCCAAGCCCTTAAGGCCGCCGTTGAGGGTACATCTCATGCATCTCCCTCCAATTCTACACGGGTGGCCCATCACCCACCTCCTCCTTCCAATCCTGATCGGATAGCCCATTACCCATCTCCTCCTGTTCATTCTACTCGGGTGGCCCATCACCCGCCTCCTTCTATTCCCTCTCGATCACGGCCCCAAGGCCCATTTACTCCTTGCAATCCGGCCCGTCCGGGTTCTTTTACGGGTCATCCCGTCAACTCCCCTCCACGGCCTTTTTATACAACCCCTCCTTCAAGGCCCTGCCAGCCCTCGGTTGTTCAAGTCACACCCCTCCAATAATCTCTGCTTGATAAGATTACTTTGATGGAGGAACAAATAAAGAGGGTCACGGCTCCTCCTACTCCAGTCAATCCTCTCCATGCCACTTTGGACGAGATTACAAAGATGGAGAGAGAATGGAAAGACAGGAGGGATGATTACGGCGTCGGCGGCTCAAGTGAGCAAGAGCCGGCATTCGAAGAATCCGAGGCAGTATACGATGATGATGAAGCTCCGCAGGCACCCCTTCTGAGTTTCCTTAACTTTCCGCTTTCCCCATTTTCATTCGATGAACCCCCTGCTCAGGAGGAAACCACTCCTAATTCAACCCCTATTTATGAGACTAGTTGGTGTTACGACGATGGGTCGATATTCCAATCGCCCGCGCCGGTGCCTATTGAGTCTCTTCCCATTCCCACTCCCACTCCTAACACCGCTCGCCCCATCCGGCATTTCCTACGCACCAAACCTTCACCCATTAACCCTCCACTAATTAAATCTCCACCTATTAAGCCATCAACCTCCACACCATCGACCTCCACCGAGCCTACCATTGAACTGTCCCCAATTCAACCTCCCGTTATCCCATTACCACCAACCCTAAAACCCACTTTACCTACCCCACCATTTAACCCTTCACCCTTACCTATGGTTAATCCTGAGCAGGATCCACCACTTTTTGCACTCGAACTAACCCCGACCACTTGCAAGCAAAGGGAGAAACTCGATGTGTTTGAACCTCCGCCTCCACTTACGCCAACACTTTCCATTATACCTTCACCACTCACAAAGCCTTCCGCCTCCGCTTCACCTCCTTCTACTACTCGGAATGTGGGTGTTTCTGCAAGAACTTGTGCCAAGGATAATCAAGAGCCGGGCAAGACAGATTTGGCCACGGCTATGCGATTCAAGATTCAAGAATTTATTTACCGGATGCCGATCCGGGTTATTGTGCCAAACATGGTCGAAGGGGCCAGGTCACCACCATTGCTCAGAGAATGCCAAGCATTGATGCCATCCAAGGGCCGGGCAGGGCACCCTTTGTTCCATCTTCCAAATCTTGATTCCATTCCTCCATACAAAGGGCGAATGCCCATTTTGTTCAACACTTCTTGTACACCACAATTAATGGGCATGGCAATACTTCATGTTCCAACTTTCCAACTCCCTCACATCATTGATCCTTGCCTTCCAAGGGGGTTGTCATTCATTAGTGAAGCTTCTTCCATTGGGCCAATTAGCTATACTCTTTCGCTGCCATGGAGGGGCGGTTATTTTGGCGCTAAGGGGTCTTCCACTCCTTTATCCACCCTCTATCCCACTCCATCCATATTCTTGTCTATCATGTTTTCTTCATGGGCCACTCCCAGGGGAAAGAGGAGGATCTCACCCTCTCACCCTTCACATTCCTCATCTTCTTTGCATTTCATTGCGTTCATGCATTCACTGCATTCATCACGTCCATTCTATTGCATTCATATGCATTTGCACCTCCTGTTTCCCGGGTTTCCGAACCCGTATCTTCCCCGTCTTCCGGCACCGCCGGATCCTCCGCATTTCCCATCTTATTCATATTCATCTTCATTACTCGGGCATCGCGCCCCTTTCCAACCTGTTCATCTCCCAGATTTCTCTCCCTTCTTCCCAGGGCATCGCGTCCCTCGGCATTTGCTTCCTCCGGAACCTCCGACTTTCCCCTCGGGCACGACGCCCCTTTCCATCTTCTCCTTCCTGATTTGCTTCCTCCAGAACCTCCGGACTTTCCCCTCGGGCACGACGCCCCTCTCCACCTTTTTTATTTGCTTCCTCCGGAACCTCCGGACTTTTCCCTCGGGCACGACGCCCTTTCCACCTTCTCCTTCCTGATTTCATTCCTCCGGAACCTCCGGATTTTTCTCTCCTCCCTGGGCATCGCGTCCCTCGACATTTACTTCCTCCGGAACCTCCGGACCCTCCATCTTTCTTCCGATTCATCTTTCTAATCTTCCTGAACATCACATCCTTCATTTTTTTCTTCCTTTTCCATCATCTCTTTCCCTATTTCATCTCAGGGCATCGCGTCCCTTCTTTTGTCATCCCTCCGGAGCCTTCGAATTTTTCCTCTCATGATTCTCCTCCGCCTCCGGACCCTCCGGATCCGCCTCTTTCTATCTACAAATTTCTTCTTCTAATTCTTCCTGATTCTGGGTCCGACCCAACTTCTTCCACATCCACTGCCTTGGGCATCTGCCCATTCTCCCATTGCTTTCGAGGCTTTAGTCCTCACCCCTCTTCTTGATTTTTCGCTTCTTCTGTAGACTGTTCCATGTGATCAGGGTCTCCGCGCCTTAGTGAGGGAGTTCTAGCCCTCGCCTCTTTTCCTTTTCTCCTTATTCGTCTGAGTCTGGTTTGAGCACCACTCATTCTTGTTAAGCCACTCCCAAAATCCTTTGCTTCCAATCCTTTTGACTGCCAAAGAGGACAAATCCCACGATGATCAACCTCGCCTCTGACAGCTGCTTTAACAAAGGTTGCAAGGTCATATATTGATGTAAGTATGCATTTATATGATATCATTTTCTCATTACTTCACGCATGATTTTCAAAATCAAGTGCTTCTTAACGAGATTAAGAGTGGTATTTTAAACCTTTATCTTAAGCTTTTGTTTAATTGAAATCATTCTCAAAAGAGTCCTTTAGGCTTGTTTTTTGCAGCACCTCTGGTTAATAAAAACCCGCGCTAAGAATTCAATATTCTCTCCCCGCTTGTTAAGAGCAACCCTTAACTGGGCACCACACACACTTCACGGCGTCCTTAGCCGGCTCCTTTGGTTAAACACCGTTGCTACCTTGGCCATGCCATGAGTATATCTGAAAGTCTTTTCTCTTCTTTACTCGGCCACGTGCAGGGGCAAGAGGTTGACGGATGAGATGACCAACCTTGGTAATCCTCAATACGAGAGGAGTCTCAAATAGGGGCAGTCTTGACCCAAAATCAATATGAATTTCATGATATACATCTCGCCAAAAGGGCTATTATGAAAATCAAGTCAGAATTTCGATAAAAGTAAGATTGTGAATTATGGCATGACAAGAGTGGCAAAGTCCCCGCAGGGAAAACCCTGGTCGTATGCATGTCAAGGGTCTAAAAATTAAAGTCACAAAGCCCCGGCACAACAGACTACCTCTTTGAAGGGAACACCTTGGAAAGAATTCAAGTCCCGATATCTCCCATCCTGCACAAAGCTTGTCACAATTGTTCTTCTCTTTTCCCTCCAAGACCGAACATTTCTCAGGTATGGCCTTGGTAGGGGTACCGTTGATCAAAGACAGTCGGTTATAGGATGCCACTTTCAATGCACGTCCAGCTTTGGGCAGTTTTAGCGAAAAGGGAAGGAACAAGGACCCCTAGCCAGTGGTTCAAAACAACCCTTTGATGCTGCATTAACAATGTCTAAGCCAAAATCCAAAAAAAATTGAATATTTCCCGATCAAAATCCCAACAAAAATTTAAAATATTTTCCAAAAATCTCCATAAAAATTCAAATATTTTCAAAACTCATAAAAATTTGCATATTCCAAAACTCATAAAAATTTGTATATTTCCAAAATCTAAAAATTTACATTGTATTTTCTGATGGTGTTTTGCAGGAACAGCTTTGCAAGGACCAAGAGCACGGGATGAGTCCTATCTCCACTCATTGCTATCAATCTATTGATTCTCCCGATATTCTCTGGGCATTTTTGGTTATCATCTCCTCATATCTTTTTTGGTTATATCTCCTGATTATCTCATGATTATTCATCTCCAAATCTTTCAATCAACTCATGCTCGTTTCATCTGATTACTCCGCCGATGGGCATTATCAGATCCTGATTATTTAACTCCAAAACTTGATTAGCCAGATTATCATCCTCATGACAAACAACAAATAATGATGCTTTGCTATGCCATGATTTGACTTATGCTGTTCATGATATATGCTATGATTGGTTGCTTTGATTCATGCTATGCATGCTATGATTAAATGCCTTATTCATTGCTTGTTATATCTTGGCTAATGAATTTTTGAGCAGGAAGAGGCTCTTGGTCCCGCCGGCAGGGCATCATCACTCAAAAGTCCCACGGTGCTTGCAGCTCATTTCTCAGTTCCCATGCTTATTGATATCACCATCTCCCTGTATGCATTCAACTATATGTTACATATGCTACTAGATTATATCAAGGACCTTGTGGCTTTGATAAATCTGGAATTTGAGTTCCCCTTCATTAAAAACGATGACGATTCCAGAGGCATCTTAGTCATACGGATAGGCTGTTGAGCCGTCCGAGACTGGGGACGATGGTTCCCTTTTTACGAGTTGGTGCGTGGATAAACGGGCTTCGGCTTAGTATCAGCTCGCAGAATTAGTTTCTTGACCCAGTCTGGGCAGTTTAACAATATTATCCTTGATTATATTATATTTTCATTTGTTATTTTCCCTTTAGCCCAGCATGCATTCATGTAGGACTTTGAATTAACATTGAAAAATCATTCTGATAAGCTGATGTTGAGAGTTGAATTGATTTTAATCTTTCTCGATATGAGATTTTCATTGTCGAATTGGATCCTCAGTTCGTTTTATCGCTGTTTTGGGTCTTTTCTCGAGAGCTCCTTGTTTGGATTTTTATCATCTTATTTTTAATCATTTCCCTTTGATCCACCTTGGCTGCAGCACGTCCACATTGGCTGGTAACCGCTCCCCAATGGTGAAATCTACAGGTTTGTGACCTGGGGTACTTCCGCCGCGCTGGAAGTTGATCATTTTATTTTATCTCCTTCGTGCACCGCGTGCACATCTCCCCTTTTATCCAAACATTGTTGATTTCGTTGGATTTCCCGAGATTTGCTTCATCTCGAGCTTTTGATTTCATTTCTTATCAAGTGATGTTGGTTGCGTGTCTCATCACACCTTCGCATCTACTTTTCAGTTTGCTACGCTCCCTTGCAAAGCAGACGCCAAGGCGGGGCAGCTGTAGACACGCCAAAATTGACATTATTTTGAGTATATTTCATATCGCTCTGCAATGCCCCATTTGACCCTCAAATCAGCATTATTTGAGTGTTTTTTTCCCACTTTTCATGAATTTTCCCCTAATTTCCCCTTTTTTCCTTTTTTCCCATTTTCTGGGCATTTATCTCCCCTTTTATGATTTTTTGAAATTAACACCTTTGGAAAGGGCGCTTTTTTGAGTCACGACCTGACCTAGGGCGTTTCTTAAAAAAGTGACGACCGCTGGAAAGGGCGTCAATTCCTGGAATTATCTAATTTTCAAAAAAGAATAAATGTTTGAAAAATGTTGAATCACGCCCTTCATTGGGGCGTTTTTCAATTAAACGCCTCTCCCTGAGGCGTCTTTCAGAATTTTCAAATAAAAGAAATGTTTATTTCTAAAATTAATCCAGGAAGAGACGCCCTTGTGCAGGGCGTGTTTTGAATTAACACCCTATGACAGGTCGTCAATTCTTGAATTGACGCCCTGACCAAAGGCGTGTTTTATCTTCTGTTTTCGCAGCCCTTTCCCCAGAGAGTCCTTGCTTCGTTAGATACCTGCTTGGTTTGGGCTCTTGCCCATTCTTATCATTTCCCTCTTGGAACTCTTACCCATGTTTATCTCTTCCTCAACCTATTTAATAGAGCCATTGGCTCTGTTGTTTGGTTGGACGCCCCTTCTTCGGACCCTCCCCTTTCGGATTCCTTTCTGTTCGATCCCCTTTTCTCCTTTTCTCTGTTCTTCTTCTTTCTTCTTCTGTCTTCTTCTTCGTCTGTTCTTCTGTCTTCTTTTATTCTCCTTCTTCTTTCTTCTTCTGTCTTATTCTTCTTATTCTTCTGTTTCCCTTCTTCTTCTGTTCCCTCTTCATCTGTTTGTTTCTTTTTTTTTTACAGGAACCGAAGGTGGCATTGGCTAAGGAGGCTTCTCACGTTGACATCTTCATCTCTTTTGAAGTTTCTCCCCATCGAGCATCAAGCCAAAGGGGCCACAAACAAGATTTTTATCTTATCTCCCCTTTATCTTTTATTTTCATAGTTCATAAATCATGCATGCATCATTGTTTTATTGATCTTTTCTCTCAATCACATTGAGATCTCCCCATAGTGCAACTCTTGCACACTTCCCTTATTTTTTTATTTATTTGCATGCATCATATATCTCCCACCCTTTTGCATAGGGGTTTAAGGGCCAACACCCACAAGGTGTGTCTTGCACATCTTTTCATGCTCATCTTTCTATATAAGAATTTGATGCTACACACCATGTTCTAATTCAATTCTTTTGTGGTGTTTGTGTCTCTTTTTGCAAGGGTAATAATTAAAGAACTCTCTTCATCGGCCGGCCGATTGGAAGAGAAAGGAGCACCTACAATCAACCGCAATTTTTGAGGTATTTTGCGATCCTTTCCCTTATCGTTTTTCCACTTGAGACCCTCGTGTCTCTGGCGATCACACACACTCCCCTTGTGCACCTCGTGCATGTTTCATCTCCACTATTGTTTATTGTTTGCTTTTCATTATATTTTCCTTAAGTGGATTATTCTAAATTAGAGATCTACAATGGGGTCAAGAGTCTTCTTGCAACCACGACGTGCGAGACAGAGTCCACCGTCCCCCACCCGACTCAACCTAACGGCCTATCCAACGATTAACCGTATGCTCCTAGATCATCATCATTTTTGATAAAGGGGAACATCAGATCCCAGAACACACAGAGAACCAGTTGGTCCTTGAGAGAATATAATAACGTAGATACCATATAGTAATGCAACAGAGAGCAGGGATAGAAAGCCATACCTGACTTACCTGTGCAGGCGAAATGATATTTTTTTAGATTTTTGGATATATTCAAATTTTTATGGGTTTTCAACATATAAGAGAACCATCCCAAAAAACTAAGATGAACTAAATATAACATCACAGCAAGATAGAAGACATAACATAACATCACAAAGATGAACGAAACATAACATCACAAAGATAATGAATAAAACTATAACGAAACATAACACCACACCACAACATGACATGGACAGAACATTACAAGAGCAAACAATAAGCGTGGTGGGACTGTGGAACACGCTGGGACAAGAAACATAACACGATGGGACAGCAAACGCGGTGGGATGAGAAACACACGGACAAGATCGCGAAGACGGTGGGATGGCAAACACAGACAACACGGTGGGACGAGAAACACATGGACAACACAACACTTCAGCCAAAAACCCATGATAAGATGAAGTAGAACTGCCAGGTTCACAATCGTAAGGCAATGCCCTCTCATGGAGATGATGAAAAAATTGAGCGAGGTGAGCCAAAGGCTGAGAGGAACATGAGCTTCAGAGCAGATCAAGAGATAAGACCGAAGAAGAGACAGATCGAAAGACGTGACCAGGAGGTGGGAGATAGAGCGAAAGATAGGGCAAAGAAAGCTTGGACACTTGCGACCTGCACACTTAACAAATAAATTATATATGTTCTCAAGACAAATAGATAAAAACGTAGGGAAAAAGGAACAAAAGACACATATTTTTTGGTTTTTGAAATTTTTTTGATTTTTTTAGATTTTTAAAATATCTCATTTTTTTGGATTTTAAAATATTTAATTTTTTTGTTTATTTTTTTTGTTATTTTTTTGTTTTGTTTTGTTTTTGACCAAGCTATCGGTAGCACATAGACGGGCTTAAACTGCTAGCTAGGGATCGTCGTCCCTCCCCTCTCATCAAGGACTTCTCTTGAGCAGGACGTGCATTTGAGGGTGGCGTTCTACAACCAACGGCTCCTAAAGAACGATGCCCCTACTAAGGTCATACCTGGGATACAATCTAACCTAAGAGGGAGAAATAGCAGAAGCACTGGAGATAAGCTTTATGCAGGATGGGAGATATCAGGACTCAACTTCCTTCCAGGGCACTACCCTTCAAAGATACAGCATGTTACGGCGGGGACTTTGTGTCCTTGATTTTGGACCCATTCATCAGGCACGCATACAACTGGGCTCATAACGTTCCGTGGGGAACTGTACTGCCACTCTTGCCATGCCTTTGATCTTTATAATTTTGTCATAATTTCTCATTGATTTTTCTTTGATTTATAACCCTTACTGGCTAGATATTGCATGAAAGCTCATCTTAAAGGGTGATTAAGACTGCCCCTATTTGAGACCTCTCTCATATTAGGGAGCACCTAGGTTGGTCATCTTATCCATCTATCTCTTGCCCCTGCACTTGGCCGAGCAGAGAGAAGAAAATGCCTTTGTGCATACCCAAAGGATGGCCAAAGTAGCAATGGTGTTGCCTCAGAAGAGATCAGCTACAGCTCGCCGTGTAAGGTGTGAAAACCATGCTCAAAGGACACCCACAATAATCAGGGAAAGAATTCAGACTCCCAGCGCGGAGCTATCACCAGCCTAAGATGCTGCAGAAGCGAACTCATTTTGACTAAGTCTGACCTAGACTCCTAAACCACTTAAACGAGCTAAGGAAATCAGCATTATAACCATGTGCAGAAATAATAAAAGTAACATCAATGAGAGTATATTCTTACGCAAAATAAAAGATACCTTGCAAATCCTTGAAGTGAAAGTAGCATCTTGAAGCGATCTGGATCAACGAACTTCGCATAGCATGAGCTTTATATTCCTTGCTTGACAGGACAAGAGGTAGAGGATAACAATGTAGAGATTCCTTGACGCGAAAGTGCGGCGGACACCACACTGGACGAAGAGGAATCAAAGGAAGAGAGGTGAGGGCTAGAACTCTCTCGCTAGGGTGTAGAGACCCTGATAACAAGGAATAAGCTATAGAAGAAACATAGATCAACTGGGATCAAGGCGGACTAAAGCCTCAGAAATAGCATGAAAAAGGGCAAGAACCCTGAAAGGGTGAGACATAAGGAATAGAAAAATAATGAGAAGATTTTTGTGAAAACGAGGAGGAAGAGGAGTGATCATCTGAAGGAGTCGGAGAAGAATTAGAAATAGATCCTGAATATTCTGGAGGAGAGGAATGAAGTGAAAACTTAAAATTGGGATGATAAAGGAGATCCGGATGTTCTGGATGAGAAGAGGAAGAAGGCAAATCAAAATTAAGAAAATAATCCGGATGATCCGGACGAGAAGAATAATCAGATAGGGATGTAAAATCAAAAGAATGAGGAGAACCCGGGGGATCCGAGTGGAAAAGATGATACGGATGGGAAGAGGAGAAGATTGAAGATGTGGGATAGAACGGGGGAATGTACATCACCCATGGGTGGGAACTGAGTAAAAGAAATGATGAATGAAAGGTAGAATAAGGATGAATGATCCCCTGAGCACAGAACTGACGGCCCTTGAACTTGCATCGTCGCCTCTTATTAGCCGAAACTTGCTTGTACTGGACCCGCTTGGCGTGAACTCGGACCTTCGGGCTTCTTCATTTGCAATATCTTCTCAAATAACGGGCCCATCTGGCAGACGGCCTAGCCCAGTCATGGACATGCAGCTTCATCGGGGCGGTTGCCTCTAGACACCCGGTGCTAACAATATGTGAACACTCTTGAATATGTAACTCCTTGGGATGAACATTACGAAACTATGGAGTCTTGTCACTCGGCACAAGAAGCATGTGGTTCGGCAACTCCACTCGGCAATCAGGCATGAAGCATAACTCCCTTGACAAAGGGGAAGGATGAAACTGAGAGAGAGTAATGCGCGGTGTTGACGTGGCCGGCTTACCAACAAACCGAGAGAAACTACATAGAATGTGCAAAATATCCTTGGAAAATCTTGAAAATATGACAAACTGCCCCTTGAGCATAGAATGCATCAAACTTCTGGTAGCCATATGAGTTAACACAATGTAGGTTGAGAACCCCCCTTGGCCAGCAATTTGAACAGCAGCAGAGCTAGGAGTGATAATAGTATCAATGGTAGAACCTCCGGCGAGCAATGAGATTGTCACCGGTCTCACTTTTGAAGAGATCGACACTAGTGCGAGAGAGCTCTTCTTAGCAGCCATCTTCAGAAGGGTGGGCTCAGCATCCCCAAAACAACTAGAAACCAGGACCCGAATTGGCATGTGGCAGATGAAATCCTGAATCTTGAAGTGTATAGCCGACATCGCATCATCCTTACTCGACTCATCTTCTCCCCGGGGACTAGACCCAAGGGGCACCAAAGGTAGTGCACACCCACTCCGTGGGTTGAAAGTGGATGGAGAAGTGGAAGGAATAGGTTCGGATGGCAAAGGTGAAGGAATGGAGGCAACAGGCGGGTTATGTGGTGATGAGGGTGGTGAAGGAGGTGATGATGGTGAAGGTGGTGAAGATGGTGGTGATGAGGGCAATGGGGATAATGGAGACGACGTTGGGGATGGAGAAGGTAAAGGGGAAGGTGATGGTGATGGAGAAGTTGAAGAGGAGGGTCGCGGGACCCACCATCGTCGTATCGACACGATATGTCGAGCGGCGTTGGGAATGGAAGCAGTGGTAGTAACGGGAGTAGGTGGAGTGGAGGCACTAGCCTGAGCAAGGGCTTGGGTTTGTGGAGGCGATAGGATAGGTGACGAAATGGGTGATGGATCGGGTGGTGGACTAGGTGGGGGAATGGGTGATGAAGTAGGTGCAAGGATAGGTAACGAAGCAGGTGACGGGATAGGTAACGGTGTAGGTAACGGAGCGGGTGTCACGATAGACGAAGAACCACAGGGGTGCCCTTGGTCTTTCAATGCTGGAGATGGCTGCTTGGATGGCGCTTCTTGATGCTGTTGTTTGCTGCGAAGATATATGTAACACCCCTATTTTTTTAGAAATTATTAAGAAATTTTCTGGGATTAAATATAATTATTAAGCATTAAAAAGACTTAATGGGCTATTAAAAGAATTATGGGTTAATAAAATTAATTTAAAGGCCGTATATTAACCAAAGGGTTAAGCCCAACTCAAATAGGCCCAAAGACCCAAGTCTAAGACCTTTAGGCCCAAGCCCACCTCTAGAGGTGTAATTAGGGTAATTTACGGAATTAAATTGATAAATAGGTTGATAAAAAGGATAAATGGGAGATAATTAGAAAATCCAAAATTTATGGATTTAACCGCCAGAACGCTGTCTATCGCGAGACTGCCTTCTCACAATAGCGGTCGTGCAATGACCGCTACTATGTTCGGTGGACGGGTGAAGAAGAAGCGTGAAAAACTTGGATTTTTCTCATCCCCATCTATATGATTCTAAGCTACCTGGCATGAAAACCTAGTCTAGGACTCTTGGGGATCGATCCTACTCCAATTTAGGACTCCTAGATCGATCTAATTCTCAACCCTAGTCAAAATCCTATAAATAGGACCCAGGTTCGACCTACGCGAACCCTCATTTTGGCTCGCGTTGTTCGATGGTAAGTCATGGGTATTTCATGTTGGTCCTTTAGACTTTACTGTTATCCTTAGTTTTCTGTAACTCCCCTCAAAATCTCGTGCTAGGAGGACACGCCGTTGGAGAGTTAAAGGCCCTACAAGTTGCTGGTTCGCTGCAGTCCGCACAAGAACTAGTGTGCTCGTCCAGCAAAGATCTAGAGATTGGAAGCCCTAGTCAAGGTATTTAGAAGTTTATCCTTTATAACAAATTGTTAACCCTTATATCTTTTACCTACCCTCCAAATCTCATGGAATTAGGTCAAGAGGCTGAGGAGATAGAGCTACGAGAAGTTGTTGGTTTGGCATAGGACGTGCAGAAACTAGGGTCTTTTTCCAGATAGAAATTCAAAGTTTAGAGCTTGTTACAGAGGTGGGTTATCTCATGAAAAGGCTGAATTAACATGTTAGGAATAGAAGCTCTCTGATTTCTTATGATTTCATGCATCGTACATGGAGAATTTAATGGTTTATTATCACTGCGCATATAGGGTTATCACAACATGCATGAATCCTACCCTTTAATGAGATAATGATAATTAATTTGGATTAATTCATGTAATTCTATGCATCTCCTTGCCTTATTTTTCTTCTATCATGACTTGCCTTCATGTCTACTAGAATTTCCATCCATAACTTGCCTTAGAATAGGCTTTAATTGCACTATTTAGACCTTTCCGGCTGGCAGGCATAAGACAGTCTCATCGAGACCGCTACTGTCGAATAGCGGTCCCAGACCGACCGCGTAAGCATAGTAGTGGTTCTGGATAGACCACTTTTATATTTCTATTTTCTGCACTCCGTTCACTCTAAACAGGTTGCAGATTGGCTCTTATAAACATATGTTAAGCCTTGGTAATTAGGTCTTATTCCTAGTTATGACTTCACATTTATGAACTTGGGTACATTGTTCATCCATCATGATAGATTTCATGTCCTTAATGTGTTTTAAACATATTTTTAACCTATGCTATTTTCATGCCAAAACTCTTATAGTTTGTATTAAAGTTAATTCTACATGGTTCATGGACTTCTCTTATTGATGTTTTGATCACCGTTTTATCATGATCCACTCTCATCTTTGAGTCTTTCATAAGTACATAGTGCGTACTCTGGTGCGTAGCTATTAGTTACACCTTGCACATATTAGGCACACAATCTTGAACTTGTGATCCTCTCTGTTGGATATTCCTTCCACCGGACTAGGTGATCTTGTTTCAAGCCCTCCGTAAGTCTTCGCAAGCTTGGGATTCCCACTAGAACGCCGAGCTAGTTGTACCTTCAAAGCCTATTGAACTAGAGAGCATTCAAGCTTACCGGTGTTTTCTGCAGCCAGGTTAATAGCGGTTCTCAGGCGACCGCTACTGTATAGTAGCAGTTCTGGAACGACCGCGTCTGTCCAGATTTCACCCCTGCGTCAACCCTTCTCTCTCTGGCGTCGACTCTGTCATAGAAACGGTCTTGGATGGACCGCCTCTTCATAGAAACGGTCCTGCCATGACCGCCTCTTAAAGAAACGGCCCGGATATGACCGTTTTATGTCTAAGTATTGATTAACCTGAGGTTTGACCCACGGGTTGGTTTTCCTAAGTTCCTAGATGGTCTATTGATTATCTAGAACCCAACACCTTGTTCAATAAGTTATTAATGAATTATGGAAAGTAAAGAATGTACCGTTATGCTCCCGAATTTTTTTCGTAGCATGACCTTGTCATTAAATCATCCTTGATCTCATGATTTCAATTTGGAACGTTCTTATCTTAATATTTGCTATCATGAAACTATAGTTTGAACTTTACATTATTGGCCTACTTTATTTATATTTCTCGTGAAAGTAGCTTGATTTATAACGTGAAGATGCATATCAGGCACTGATTGTGTCAAAGGGCTCGACACTAGCCCCCTCGGCTGATTGTCGGAAACATGTTATAAACCATGGGGTATGATGAAACACTAGCGTCGCATTACATCGGGAGTACTTTTTTATAGACGAGTGAAAACCACGAGGCAATCTAGTGAAATTACATTCTTGCGTGTTAAGTGACTTTCTAGTGCATAGCCTTTATGGTTATGAAAAGTGGCTTTTTGTTTCATTCTTGTTCGTGAAAGGCCATATTTACATTCATGCTATGTTCTTGCTTGATCATATTCCCAATCTACATGAACTCTCATATCTTATCTTGATCATATCTTGTTACTTATGTTACTTTAGTTTATACACCGCATGTTTTACCGTATTTCCTTTATCTTATTTTCTAGAGCTAAAATGCTAATTACTTAAACATTACCTTCATGTTGATACGAAGATACCTACTGGGCAAGTGTGCTCATACCCTACTTTTCTAATATTTTCAGGACATTCTAGTGGGTTGAATTCAGACTATTCAAGTGATGGATCCGAGAGCGATTGATGATTCGAGAGAAGCCGTAGCTAGTCTAGTCAAGAGTCAATTATGTAATTTTCACTTTATTGAGTCTAGTTAGTTAAAGAGTCTTTGTAAACTTTTCATTATGATTCAACAAAGTCAAGGATTTTAGAATATACCCTCTTGTGTTCACTTTTATGTATGAATGATTAGCGCTCTGATTGTTATTATCACTTGAGACTTCTCTTGCCGGCTGTTCATGTTCCCGATTAGTTTCTGCTGCATAATCTCAGGGCGTGACAATATAGAACAACCTTATGAATGGCAGACCAATCAATCCTCTTCTTATCTTCCAAGCCGTAAACATAATCCTGGAATTCGGGGCAATCCTCGATCAAATGCCCCTGTTGACGATGATATTGGCAAAACTGGAGTAGATTCCCGACCGCGGGTTGGCAAGGCACAACCGGAGGAAGTTGTAATGCGTGGGTGGCCATCAAAGACCTGAAAATATCAGAGAAAGACTTCGACAATGGAGGGTAATGAGCTCGCTTTGGGCAAGGTGGAAGTCGAGGGATATGGGATGAAGGAGAGGGTTGTGGAGAGGGAAGTGAAGGTTGCGTAGGCAATGGTGCGCAACGACTAGAGGAGGGACTCGGTGGAGGCGTATGATGAACGGGGCAGGGAGGTATGTAGTGGACGGTCTGAGCGACGTCACGCGGTTCGGGGAAGAGCGGAGAGGACGCGGAGCGCGCGCGGGCTCCTCTTTTCTTTCTTTTGGTGTTGGTGTTTGTTTGCTGCAACACAGAAATAAGAGAAGAGAGAGAAGGGGCCACCACGGGAGATTGCTCCGACGGGGCGAGCGGGACAAGTGTGATATAGCAAAATATGGGGTTTAAACGGCCATAGCGGGAAGTGACTCGCCGCGGCCTCGGGGGGACGGGAATGGTGCAAAAATTAAATAACAAGAATTGAAACGGCCATTGGGGAAGTGACTCGCCGCGGCCTCGAGAATATGAGCAGAATATAACAGAGTATAAAGAGAATATAAGAACGGAAATTTAAACGGCCATTGGGGAAGTGACTCGCCGCGGCCTCGAAAATAAGATGTGATCGCCAGGGGCCAAAAGACCCCAAAATAAAGAAAGTGATCGCGCCTACCTCAAGAGCGGGAGATGGCGGGTTGCTTCTTCCTCCCCCTTCGGCCGGCCGATGGAGAGGGCTTTCCTTGGGTACCCTTGCAAAACAGTAGACAATAAACGAACGGAATTAGAAAATGGCAGTGTAGTAACAATTCCTTGCAATAAAAGTAACGAGATCGTGACCTGACACACACCTGGTTGGTGTGGTTTTAAACCCCTCTCGGACTCGAGTAGGAGGAAAATGCGATGATGAATGCAAGAAGTATGCAAGAGACGGCGCCCTTATGTAGGGAGATAGAGGATGCAGTATGATGAATGCAAAGAACTATGGAGAAAAAGGGGAAGAAAGGCTTATTGGATGAGCCGAAGGTGAGATCCGGGGGAACTCCGGCAGTGTAGGGACGACGTGGAAGCGCGGTGGACGAAGATAGCCTTCCTCTCGCGAGCCTGGACACCCGAGAAGCCGGCAGAACCTCCACCTACAAAAGACCCCACGGGTTAGAAATGACTCCGGTAGCCTCTGGGCTCCGGCAGCCTATCGGATCTCTTAGAAGCTCTTCCAGAACTGAGGGGGTAGGCCTCTATTTATAGGGCTCCGGAGGGTGGAGGCGTCCAGGACCCTGGACACCTCCATCAGGGCCGAACTAATATTTTATTCTATTTTTATTTATTTTTTTAGAATACTTTTGTGGAGGCGTCCAGGGTCCCGGACGCCTCAAGCAGGTCCACCGAAAACCGACGACGGCCGCACGCGGTTTGGCACAACGCGTGGTTTTGTGAGCGGCGCCTCGTGATTCAGAAATGGGTGCGTCCAGCTGACCGGACGTCTCTATAATTTGGATTTTTTCACACACGACAAACCGTCGTTCGGTGGCCGGCGCCCGTGAGGGTTTTGATGGAGGCGTCCAGAGGCCTGGACGCCTCCATAAATATATTATTTTTTATTTTTATTTTATCTTTTATACCAGGGCTGGCATTTTAATTTTTTTTATTTGTTTTTATGGAGGCGTCCAGGGGCCTAGACGCCTCCATTAATATATATATATTTTAATTATTTTTTGTCTTTTTTATGCCAAGTGGCATTTTATAAATATTTATTAGTTTTTATGGAGGCGTCCAGGGGCCTGGACGCCTCCATTAAAATATATATATTTTTATTTATTTTTGGGCCCTGAGGAAATAATAAAATAATAAAATAAATTAAAAAGATGGGGGCGTCCAGGGGCCTGGACGCCCCCATTAAGACCCACCCGGGTCCTCAAATCAGGCGTCGGCGACCGCCCGGTAGACCCCTTTCTTGATTCCGGAACCTCCTGATGCGTCCGACTGGTGTTGATGCCGTCCGAATGCCGTGACGAGACGATTCCGGATGCCGAAAAAGGTAGAAGAAGACCCGAGAAAAGGAAGCACTCGAGTGATTCAAAATGCGTAAGCCGTTGCGGGGCGTTATATAGTAATATGAGACTTTCTCAGGAGGCGTCAAGAATGGCGTGTCTACAGCTGTCCCGCCTTGGCGTCTGCTTTGCAAGGGAGCGACATGTAGTGGAATGGTATCGAAGTGGAGTGAAATGAAGTGGGAGCGGACTGATAAGTTGATGCAAAGGTGTGATGAGACACGCTTTTGACGTTACTGTTTGGAATCTTTCCTGGAGTTTCAATGAGGCGACCTTGAAGAAGGTCTTTCAAATATTGACGATTGCTTGGACGGAGATCAAATAAGGGAGGGTGAGATGTGCGCTCAGGCACGAAACAAAAGGAGACCAACTTCTCGGTGTGGAAGTACCTGGGTCATAAACCGGAGGTTTCACCTTTGGGGAGCGGTTACCAGCCAATGTGGAAGTGCTGCGGCCAAGGTGGGTCAAAGAAAGGTAAAGGAATATCTGAGGGTCTGTCCAAACAAGGGTCTCCTTTGGAAGAGCAGCGTAGGGCTGTCTCAAGAAAACTCAGTATTTCATTCGGAGTGGAATATCTCATATTTGTGGGAATTGAAACACAACGGCTTTCACAATCGAATCACTTGAATGATCTTCCGTAATAAATCAAAGTCCTATATGAATGCATGCTGAGTTTAAAGAAAAATTCAAAACAAACGAAAATAGAAAATAGCCAAGGATAATATTGTCAACTTATGAAGGACGGGTCAGGATACCGACCCGGTGAGCTGATACTGGGCTGGGGCCCGTTTATCCGCGCATCAACTCACTGAATGGAACCGTCGTCCCCATTCTATCACAAATTGATGGCCTATCCGTACAACCCAAATTCTTCCGGGATCATCACCGTTTTTGTTGAAGGGGAACTCAGATCCCAGATTCGTTCGGACCGCACGGTCCTCGGCATGTTCTAGTAGCGTACGTATCATATACTACGATGCATGACATGGTGGGACCAACTATTGAAAGGTGGGACAGGAGACTGGACAAAGACGTCCGTTAGTAAAACCTGCACAGGCCAGCAAAGGTTAGCAACATCATAAAGTAGCAGAATCATAGCAGAATCGCACCACAGTTCAAAGGAGATCCAGACAAAATCCTGATAGCGACCGCTGATGTGACATGTTCTGTCCTGTAGCGATCTTCCCTTCCTATAAGAACTCCCCTTAGGCTAGTTCATTCAAATGCACCAAGGTGGGTTTTGGAAGCTCAGGAGAGGAAGGAGAGGAGAATCTAGAGATTTCAGGATGGAAGGAGAGTCTTCCCGCGTTATGAAGAGGAGCAAGCCTAGCAGCGAGATCAGGCGACTCTCCGACCTCGAGGGTCATCTGAGTGGGACGATCATGTCGCATATGGTAAGCTGACTCTTTTCAAATTTTCTCCACGTGAACCTTCTTCCTACTTCCTTCATTTCTTCTTCTTTCCTCTTCCAGCCATATCCACTCTTCCCAGGCCCGAGGAAGTTTTCCAAACTGCCATGGCTTTCAAAGCTGACTTCCAATATCTCCATTGGCATGAGGGCCATACTCTCGAAGTGGCATCTGCAGGGGCTCCTTATTCACGCCAAGCATTACGAGAAGATTCGTATGGACTGCGCGGCTATGGGCGCACTAGTGGAGATCTGGCATCCCCAGACCCACACTTTTATATTCCCGACCTTCGAGGTGACCATCCTCCTCGAGGAGGTGGAACTTCTGCTCGGATTGAAGAAATTCAAGAGTGACGGGAAGGTGAAGGCTATGCGGATGCTGACACGTGGGACTTCTGAAAGCGTCCTTGGAAGCTTCATGCCGCCCGACGCAGCCCGAAAGGTCCGTACTCAAAAGGGGATCGATCTCCGAAAGCTCGCGGAGTGGGTCATGGACGCCCTGAGAGGGTCACCAGACGATGAATATTTGGAGGGAATCATGAAGGGGTTCACCATTTGTCTGGCGGGTGCTCTCTTGTTCCCTTATACCGACAACATGGTGGAGGAAGACCAACTAAGTGCCATTCGCAGAATCTGGAGTGGAAAGTGGGTGGGACCCGCCGTCCTTGCTTATCTTTATAGCGGCCTTACCGCCTCGAGTATGGGTAAGCCTCCTTTTGGTTGCGCACTTGTCCTGAATTGCTGGCTTGATTTGCACTTCAAATTCGACCACCGCGAGGGAATGCCAACCGCTTCGAAGCTCTTCCAACAAAGCCCTCTTCATCACATAGCCGACGTGTTAGGCTTCGGTGGTACCGTAGTGAACCGCATTCCGTGGCTGAAGAAACGTGAAGACTGGCGGTCTCACTTTCGCACCGTGGCATAAGGCTTCTTTACTTGCGCACCGGCATGTTTGCTTTCGCTACATCTCCTCATGAGGTCTTCTCCCGAAGTTGATCTTCAACTGATCGGCGCGACCGAGTTCGTCCTTTATAATGCGCATCGGTGCTGCCTCCAGATTGGCATCCCACGCCATTCGTTCCCGCCACTGACTGGCATCGTTCCTTTGAAGAAGAGGGAGTTGGGCACTGAAGCGGACGCGAAGGAAGCGAAGGCCATTAAAGCTCCCTGGAAGACAAGTGTTGCGGGAAAGGCCTTAGCGCATGTGGTGGAAGAATGCGAGCCGTGGAGGGCTTATGTGACCGAACTGGGGAAGTTAAGGCCTAAGGTGCCTAAACCCCTGATGTAGTTCACTCTGCTTTTCTGATGGAATAAAATCTGGCATGGATGTTTCGGACCCTTGTCCCCTTAATTATTATTTTTTTGGTGATTTTTCTTTTTCTTTGTATTTTTATTTTGTGCTTTGGATTATATACATTCTCTAACCCCTTTTTTCTTTTTATTATATTTTTTATTATTTTTTTTATTATGGGGGCGTCCAGAGGCCTGGACGCCCCTATTTTTTTATAATTTTTTTTCAATAAATGTTTTTTGGGGGCGTCCAGGGTCGTGGACGCCCCTAATTTTTTTTTTTTTTTGATTTTTTGTTTTGGGGGCGTCCAGGCGCCTGGACGCCCCTAAGTTTTTTTGAATTTTTTTTTAAAAAATAAAAAAGTGGGGGCGTCCAGGCGCCTGGACGCCCCAATTAAAGCTCAATCTATATATAGGGGGGGGGGGCTCCCCCCCTTACTCACTTACTGTTCATTCAAACGATCCGGTCAAACCAGACAGACCCATTCTTCGCCCCAATGGAGTTAGGAGGCCCGAACCGAGGTGGAGACAAGCGTAAACGACTGGCTCGTCGTCCGAGGAGACTGAGAGACGATGCTGAGGAGGCCGTAGCAGAGGAGATTGCTATGGAGGAGGAGATGGAGGTGCCGCTTCTGGCCGCGGAGGCCGCTGCGGATGCTGGTGACGCGGGAGAGGACGATCACGACCCGGTAAGTACTTCGGAATTCTCACTCTGTGGTTCAATAGGCTAAAACGGGCGTGCGAGAGGCTGTGAGAGAAGGCCGGGTAGTGAGAGAAGGAGGCGTCCAGGGTCCTGGACGCCTCCACTTTTTCTTTTTCTTTTTGTTTATTTATTTATTTACGTAAATAATAAAATAAAATTAAAAAATAAGGAGGCGTCCTAGGCCCTGGACGCCTCCATAAAAATATACATATTATTAATAAATTTTGTTTTGGGTTTTTTTTTTAAAAAGGAAAAAAGTAAATTGGAAGGAGGCGTCCAGGGAGTTGGACGCCTCCACAAGAAAATATAAATATTTTAAAAAAGTAAAAATAAAATAAAAAGAATAAGTAGTATATATACAGTGTTATTGTTTATTACTGTTCATGATGCTGATGTGTTCTTTGTTGATTTTGTGGTTTGCAGGGCGTGATGAAGGGCCGGATTAGCTGGTCCCTGGTGGTGGCAGCATACCGTGGGCTGCCGGATTTCCAGAGGGCGCGTGTGGACGCCATGGGCTTTGGAGCTTTCCTTACGATCGAGCCCTTCCTGCTCGACCTTCCTCTTATCCAGGCATTGAGGGAGCGGTGGCACGCACCGAGCCGGGCGTTTTTGATGCCCTGGGGGCACATGGTGCCGACACTAGAGGACGTGGCTCGGATTACCGGGCTACGGGTTGACGGAGAGGCAGTCAGCGGGGTCACCTACCCCGACTACCGAGAGAGTGCCCTGGACCTGCTGTGGTTAGAGACGAGCGTGACTGATAGAGACAGCAGGGTAGTCGGCCGAGTGGAGATCAAGGAGGTGCTCGGATTCGTTGACCCGCGCCAGCGGGTTAGCGAGACTGGAGCGGAGTTCTTGGCTCGACTGGAGGGGGATGCTCGTGCAGCTTTCACCCAGGATCCGAGCGAGAGGGAGCTGGTGGACCTAGATCTTCGGAGGTTTATTTTCTTCTTCCTGGGCCGCCTTCTGCTGGGGACGAAGGGGGATGGCATCCACTGCCGTTTCCTTGGGATCTTGGCGGATCTGGACAGAGTGGGACACTACGCGTGGGGAGCGGCTCTGCTTGCCCATTTGATTGCTGATCTCTCCCAGACTTCGGAGAAGGAGACGACAGTCAGCGGCTTCGCACCTTTCCTCCAGGTAAACATTTTATTTATGCATTCCCACAGTTAAATATGCAATTATTGTACTAATGATGTATGATGGATGCAGGTGTGGAGCTATTACTATTTCCCGATGGGGAGGGCTAGGCATAGGAACAGGAGGGCCGTGCCTCTGGCGCGGCAGTGGAGGCCGGTCGTGGTTGCAGCGCCCCACGGCTACCAGCTGGCGTCACTTCGTCGGGAGCTGAGCGAGTATCCCGAGGCCATGGTATGATGCGTATGATTTTTTTTGTGTTTATGCGTGTGACTGAATGGTAACTAACATAATGTATGTATGGTGATGCAGGTGGTGTGGAGGCCCTACCTGGGCATGGGCGATGCTGGCCAGCCCTGGGTTGTAGCGGGTCTTCCTCGCTTCAGGCGGGACGTGTGGGTCCATTGTCTGAACGAGATCGAGCCGCTGCGGCTTAGACTGGTCATGAGGACGTTGGGGCTAGCCCAGGAGTGGGTTGATGTAGATGCGCCGGCCCGCATTGGGCGGAAGACCAAGGGGAAGGCGAAGATTGTGGACTGGCGTACGCGCTTCCCAGCACAGTACCAGGACTGGCAGCAGGGCGGGGTCCCAGTGGTGTCCCATGTACAGGACAGCACAGATTACATGAGACGATATCGAGCTACGTACGGGGACCGCCTCTCCCTCGGTGGTATGGCAGGGGTAAGTGTGAAATGAAAATGCTTCACCCTTCTATATGTATATGCATGTGGTACTGACTTATGTGCAATGCAGGATGCTCGTGACAACATGATTGCCGACCTGCGGGCCCAGTTGGCGGACGCCAGGCGACAGTTGGTGGCCATCCGACAGGAGTTGGAGATCCTGGTGAGTTTATGTTATGCATTTTTTGTGACCTGGATTTTTGATGCTTAGCCTTTGACTGACGTTTGCCCCGTGTTTCAGCGGGCCCACCAGACAGCGGCAGCCGGGATGGCTGGTGGAGCGGGTTCCAGTTCGCGGGGCCCTCCTCCGGAGGTTTCTGCCCTCCAGGAGCAGCTGGCGCACGCGGTGGCTCGGGCTGAGGAGGCCGAGCGTGACCGCGAGGCTCGAGTGAGTGTTTGCTTGGCCCCGACCCTTTTCTAGCTGCTTTCCTTCTATCACTGTTCTCTTATGGTGCATGCGTGCTTTGACAGGTGGCCGAGATTCGGGAGGCCCTGGCCCGTGCTGTTCGTGCTGAGCAGGAGCGCGATGCCTGGGTGGCAGAGCATGACGCCCGGATTGCGGAGCTGGAGGAGGAGCGTCGACGGGAGGCTGAGGAGCTCCCTCGTGACGTGCTGGATCTGCGGATCACCCTCGAGCTGTCGAGGAGAGAGGCGATGAGGGAGAGAGAGGAGAGGGAGAGGGATAGGGAGAACGTGGAGAGAGAGAGGGAGAGCGTGGAGAGAGAGAGGGAGAGGGATAGGGAGAACGTGGAGAGAGAGAGGGAGAGCGTGGAGAGAGAGAGGGATAGGGAGAGAGAGAGAGGGAGGAGCGACAGCGGGATCAGACCGAGAGGAGGGCTCTAGAGGCCCAGCTGCTGGAGCTCCGATTGAGTCTCGGCACGACGGAGGGGAGGCTTCGAGAGAGCGAGGAGCGGTACCAGAGGGCGAAGGAACGCGGGGCGCGACTTCGTCAGTCTGGTTCTTTTTCCATGGGCAGCTATCTGGTCTCTTCGGCCGAGGAGCGTCGTCGCGCCTTCGAGGCTGGAGTGCCACCGCAGGGCGAGGCGAGCACGGCTTCTCAGAGTTCGCAGAGGCCCCCTAGGGATCCCCGGCAGAGGAGGGAGGAGAGAGATGACCAGGAGGGTGGTGGTGAGAGTTAGAGAGTTGCTTGTACACGTCACCCTTCTCACTGTATGATGTACTTTCGGCTATTATATGAAATCGAAATGGCTTTTTTGTGTTGTGTGTACCTTTCTCTCTCCCACACTTTCTTCTTTGCACTGAGTTGTCCTTTGAGGCACGCTCCGTGAGACCTTGCCCTGAACAGCGGGGAACTACGCTTTGCACGGGGGGATTTTGTTTCCTTTTCCCCCTTTTGGGCGCGTCCAGGAGCGAGGACGCGTCTTAATCCTTGATTTCAAATTTAAAGCGACGGGTGGTCTTTCTTCTCCCGTGCCTTACCCGCAAACGAGCCCGCCTTCTGCCGAAACTCGCTTGCCCCCTTTCTCGTCTTCCTCCTCTTTTGATCGATGGAGTTCGGTGGGCCTGACCACGGTGAAGGTGGAGAGGGACGCGGGACCCCTCGCCCAAGGAGGGACGCGCCCGAGCACGGAACGGCGTCCATGGAGGAGGAAGGGCCGCTCCGAGCCCCCGAGGGACCTGAGGGGCCCGATGGCGTGGGAGGAGGTGAACACGGTTCGGTAGGTGCTTCGATCTCTTCCTCTTTTAATTCATTTTGGGTTTTGAAGCGAGCCGCGCGAGGGGGAAAGGGTTCGGCGAGTGTTGTACTCAAATGATGGACGCGTCCTAGACAGGGGACGCGTTCCTTTTGACTGATGTGGGACCCCTTTCTTGGTGCAGGACATGGCAAGGACCCTGGGTCTGGCCGATGAGTGGGCGAGTGCGGACGAGCCGAGCCGCGTCAGGAGGGAGAGTCGCGGCAAGGCGAGGCTCGAGGAGTGGCCCGTACGTCTCCCTGGACAGCAAGGGGGTATACTGGTGCAGGACAGTGTCGACTTCCTGCGGCGGCAGAGAGAGAGCTACGCGGGGCTTCCCCAAGCTGGAGACACGCGTGGCATCGGCGGCTCGCGCGCCCAACTGTCAGAGACTAGGCGGCAGCTGGCCGTCGCTCAACATGAGTTGTCGCTCCTGGTAAGTTATGTGCCGCACTTTTAACTTCAGATTTTGGAGTTTCACTGACGGCCGTTGTTTATTTTGTTCCAGCGTGCCCAGCAGACAGCGACGGTGGGAGTGGCTGGCGGATCTTCCAGTTCCTCGGCCCCTTTTCTCGAGATTGCCTCCCTCCGGGAGCAACTTGCCGGTGCGGTGGCCCGCGCGACCCGGGCGGAAGAGGAGCGTGATGCTTGGGTGGCGACTGTAGCGGAGCTACAGCATCGCGGTGAGGAGAGACCTTCTCCAGACATCCTGGAGTTAAGGGTTCTTCTGCAGATGATGAGGAGAGAGGCAGAGAGAGAGAAAGCCGAGAGAAGGTCTGAGCGACAGCGGGATCTGACCGAGAGGAGGGCCTTGGAGGCCCAAGTGAGGGAGCTCCAGCTGGGCCTTCAGGCCGTCGTGCAGAGGCTAGGAGGGATGGAGACGCGCTACGAGAGAGCGCGAGAGTTCGGGGAGCGACTCCGCCAGTCCGGTCGCTTTGCCGCCAGTGGCTTCTTTGCCACGCCAGGGGATGAGCAGCGAGTCACTGCTGCGGAGTAGGCGCCCAGAGGCGAGGCAGGTGCTACTGCACGGGAATCCCGGAGGCTTCTGAGGGACCCTCACCTCGGGGGAGAGGAGGAGAGTGCCCAGAGAGATGAGTGATGGTGAGGATTGGCGAGCTAGTGGACCCGCCACCTCTCTATGATTGTAGTATTTGTGACAGCTTATGTAGAATTATGAATGGAGTGATTTGATTTTCTGCTGCTTGTTTGTTCTTTTGTGCGTTCCTTCTTCCCTACACTTCTTCTCATTTGCACTGTTCCCATGTGATAGGTCTGTCGAGACTCCGCCCCAAGCAGAGAATCGCATCTTGTTGTGACCATTTTCCACGGGAATCTGCCGTCGAAGTCAATAATGACGGCCCTAGCTCCTTTTCCTGGATGTTATGTCAAATTTTGCGGACGTCCTCCAAATCATGATAGGGTATCCCTAGACAACATAGGGGCTATTCGTCCTATTCTTCGTTCAGTCAATCACCCTGTGCGAGCGGTGAAGCGACACATGGGACCGCTTAGCAGGTGCCTCATTGCGAGGGCTATCATTGACAGGTGATGGAGGCAATCTTGGCCCGCACTCCTTCCATTTCTATAAATTCTTGTCCTTTTTATCTTCCCAGGTATATCGAGGACTAACTCGAGGAGCACAAGTTCTTACGGGAGAGGAGGAGTTCAAAATTCTGAGAGTTGGATGGAGGGCGAATCTTCCTATTCCTCGAAGAGAAGCAGGTCCAGTGGTAGTAGTTCCAGGAGGCTTTCAGACCTTGAAGGGCACTTCAACGAAAGGGCCCAATCTCAACTCGTAAGCCAAGTTTTCTTGCCCTTTTCTCATTCTTTCTTCCTTTCTTCTGACCAAACCTCACCCCCATTCCTTGTATGTGTAGGTTGTGATGAAATCACAAATCTTATGGGAGTTGATAGTAGCAGCGTACAGGGGCCTCCCAGATTTTCAGAAGGCGAGGCTAGACGTGATGGGATTTGGTACCTTCCTTCGGATCGAGCCGATCCAGCTTGACCTAGTCCTGATCCAAGCCTTGTGTGAGAGATGGGACCCAGTGAGCCGGGCATTCCTGATGCCCTGGGGGCACATGGTGCCCAGCTTGGAGGATGTGGTCCGGATCACAAGCCTGAAAGTAGAGGGCGAGGCAGTGACCGGAGTCACTTACGCGGACTACAGAGAAGGTGCCCAGAAGTTACTGGGTTTGGACCTGGATGGTCGGAAAAACAGGTCGGTATCTAGGGCGTCCCTGATGGATGCATTAGGGCTCACCGACACTCGTCGGCGGGACGATGAATCCTCAGAAGAGTTCATGGAAAGGATAGAAATAGGATGCCGCGCCGTGTATTGCACAGATTTCGGCGACTGGGAAAGATGCAACATAGATTTGAGGAGATTTCTCCTCTTCCTTTTGGGGAGATTGGTACTGAGCTCGAAAGGGGACGGTATCCAATGTTGCTTTCTGGAGCTGATGTCAGACCTTGAAAGAGTAGGGTATTATGCCTGGGGAGCCGCCATGCTGGCACACTTGTTTGCAGGCCTATTCCAAGAAACGGATCGTGAGATGACTGTGAGTGGTTTTACACCATTCATCTAGGTATTTTTGGTTTTGCTTGTTTTGTATTTTTTTTGTGTTTTTGCAAAGTACTGATGACTTGCGCCGAGCAGCTGTGGAGCTATTATTACCTCCCTATGGGGAGAGCTCGGCATTGGCGACCCGTGATGGTGCCGTTAGCCAGGCGGTGGGAACCCATCATGAGTGCGGCACCCCTAACCTACCAACTGATGGTGCTAAGACGGGAGCTACAGGAGTTCCCTGCAGCGATGGTAAACTGGAGACCCTACTTAGACATGGTCGATGCTGACCAGCCGTGGGTTCTAGCAAGTCGTGCCCGGTTCGGACGGGAACTGTGGATGCACTGCCTGAATGAAATCGAGCCACTTCGGCTACGATTAGTTATGAGGACTTTAGGACTGGCTCAAGAATGGGTGGATTCAGCTGCGCCACTTCGTGTCGGGAGAAAGACGCGGGGACCGGCGACCTGCATTGACTGGCGCGTGCGATTCCCCGAACAGTATGAGGACTGGCAACGGGGTGGCACGCTTGTAGAATCACAGGCACGGGATAGCGAGGACTACTTGCGTCCATATAGGATAAAGTACGCAGAGCGGCTCCAACCCCGGAGACTTGCGGAGGTAGGTTTCCCCTTTTTCTTTTTTCTTCTTTCTCCTTTTTCTCTTTTTTTTGGTTTTCCGGTGGAAATGCTGACTTGTATGGCTGCAGGATGTCCGAGATGCCATGATAGCGAATTTACGAACTCGCTTGGCAGAGATGGAACAACAGTTGGGCGATGCCCGCGGAGCTACGAGCGCCTTGGTAGGTGTACAGTACGTTCCTAATTAAAACCCCAGATTCCAGATGTTGGCTGCTAATTCACGCGGTCGTAGCATGCCCAGATTGGCGCGGCTTCCCCAGCGACGGGAGTAGGTGGTACCTCCTCCAGCTTGTGGATTCCTACCTCCGAACTTAACTTGCTTCATGAGCAACTTGCTCACGCCACGCAGCGTGCTGCGGAGGTAGAAGGGATGCTCCGTATACAGGTAAAAGTTTCAGCGTTGAGTTCTCTTTGTTTACGCCTTATCGCGTATCTGAGATGGTACACTCGACAGGAAAAGGAGACGGAAGAAGCGCTTGCCCAAGCTACGCAGAAGGAGGCTAGGATAGCAGAACTGGAGAGGGAACTACGGCGTCATCCTGATGATGACTCTTCCAGGGATGCTATGGAACTGAGGATCACTCTCCAGTTGGAGAGGGAAGACCGCGAGAGAGAACGTGCAGAGAAAGAAAGAGACGCAGAGAGAGAAAGAGCCAACAGATTGACTGAAAGAGAGGAACGAAGGGCCATGGAAGCCCAACTATTCGAACTCTGAATCAGCCTTGGCCTTGCTGTACAGTGGCTGAGAGATGGTGAGGAGCGCTACCGAAGAGCACGAGAGCGTGGCTTTCGTGTTGGTAGCTTCTCTACTGCTTCCGTAGATCAACGCCGGGATGCGGGAATAGGAAGAGGAGTACAGAGCGGTAGGAGTACCGCTTTTCGTAGTTGGGTAGCACCTTTGAGAGTGTTTTGTCCGGAGAGTAGTGGGACGAGTAATGCAGAGAGAGAGGGCGGAACTTGATGTAAAAATTTTTTTTTTTGGTTTTGGGAATAAAACACAAGGTTCGGTTTGTTTGTTTTTCACCTATGCTTCTGTTGCCTGAATCCCTGCACACATCACTGAAACAAACAAATCAGAATTTCTGTTCTGACTTGGCCCCTTGCTCAATAAGCAAATGGTCACTGTGACTGTCCTTGATAACTGGTCAAGGGGCCAAGCCTTTATTTAACGAAGGCAAGGGAAAGATGCGGTGATGATAAATGCGACAGGCAAGCACACGAATGCAAGCGATATTAAAAGTGAGATGCTGCACGCAAATGTAATCATGCAAAATTGATTTGTTTTCTTTTTTATATTTGATATTTTTTGTTTTATCATAAAAAGATTTTTTTGTTTGCAAATATGTACATTTCTCTTTTCCATTTTTTTTGTGCTTTTATCATTTCGATTTTTTTTATTGCTAACGCCCGGCAAGCACCCAAATGGTACCTGACCTTCGTGAGAACAGGGGTTTCTTACTAACCTCCCAGGTATCCTAAGTGCACATCTAGGTTGATTTGGGCCTCTAGACCCCTCGAATGATGATCCCGCCGGCTGAGACTTACCCTGATGACAATACCGTCATGCCATGCTTAGGCTCCCAGTCGCTTCCGACCACAGGGATTCACCCAAAAGGTGTTTGAGGTAAATGATTTGCCCGACCCGGGTCTATTTCCTCACAACTCTAGATGGTATAAGATGGAACACCCTGGAACCCTAACGACCAACCGCGCGACGCTGACCCGGAATCAGACGCCGTCGCACCCATATGTGACGCGCTTGCATTGGCCTAAGCCCGAGGTTAAACAAGAAGACATCAAGGTGGTAAACAGGGGTCTTGACCAGCCAGAAACACGGAGACTCCTTCGCAGCAATAGCTTTTGCTTTTCAAAGTGGGCAACCAAATGTGTATATTAAAATAAGGTCGCAGACCCTGGGCAGTTTTCACCTTTCAGAAACTCCATCGAACCTTCATCTTTAGAGGGAGAAGGAAGAGCGTAGGAGATAAACCTCCTGAGAGGACCGGCAAAGCCGTTAACCCGACGAGCGAATAAGGGCTCATTAACTCTTTCCTTTCGGACAACTTCGGACCAAATCTCGAGCATTTACATTCCACGGCCCCTTTTGTGGATTCAGACTTTTGCTTTGAGGGGTTCCGTTTATCGTAACAGGCACGGTCACGACCAGGCTTTTCTCTTGATTTTGACTTTGTATTTCTTTTTGTGAGGGAGATATAGTCGTTTGACGTTTGTGGGCTCCCTTTTTGTATGCCTGCGGGGACACTGCCCTCTTCTCGTGCACTGATCGATGCTCGAGGAAATGGATCCTACTCTTGCCCTTGGGGTTTGAGTTTCGGTTTCTCATGCTCAGCGTTTTAAGGGCGCCGACTGTCTCATTTGGTCGAAGAGAAAAGAATAAAGATTACAGCTTCCGGAGATCTTCTAGGTGTGGCCCTACCATAGGTGATGCTACCAACTTTTTTGAATAAAATACATAAGTGAACACATGTTAGCTTCCTTTGAGCGAGCATAGGCCGACGTGGCCGGACAGGGATCTCCACGGTTCTGGCAAACCAAGACCCGGTGCCTACCAAGCCTTAATGGGCCCTATCCTAACATGAAGGTTAGATGCAGAGACTTAACTATATGGTGACTGCCGGGCATCGGCATTTTGAATTTTCCATATTTTTAGTGGTTTTCAATATTTCTTTATTTTTTGATGTTTTTATCTTTTCATCATTTTTTTTTGTTTGTGCTAAGGGTAGTATTTCTTAAGATAAAGCCCATTCCAAGGGTGGGATAACTCGGTCCCTTCGGCGTTGATTAGCTTGTAGGCGTTGCCAAGGTACACGGCTTGAATTACAAATGGTCCTTCCCAATTGGGTTGGAGCGTAGAACGCGGCCCTCCAGGTTTGACAAAAATTCTTTTTACGACCATCTCACCGACTTTGAATTTTCTCTCAACGACTTTCTTTTGGTAAAAGCGAGCGAGTCTATTTTGATACACACGCGCGTGTTCGGCAGCGGCCAGCCGCTTCTCATCCAAGAGTTCCAACTGGGCGAGGAGTGAATTACGACGATCGTCGAGGGGAAAGTCCTCGTCCAATTGTACCCTGAGAGAAGGGATCAGAGTCTCATATGGGACTACCGCTTCCATACCATAAGTAAGGGCAAATGGAGTCTGCCCGATGGGGGTACGGATTGAAGTGCGATAGGCCCATAGAGCTTCGATAAGCTTTTCTGGCCAGTCTGAAAACTTACTAGACTCGCAGGTTTTTTTGATGATTTTGAGCAATGTTTTATTGGTGGCCTCTGCTTGGCCGTTACCTTGTGGGTAATAAGGCGATGAATGATGCAATACAATTGCGTACCTTTTGCAGAGGTCCTGTAGGTCCTGAGAAATGAACTGTGGCCCATTGTCGGTGACGATCGTGCTTGGGACGTCGAATCTGGCGAGGATGTTCTTCATGATGAACTTGCAGACTGTTAACGCCTTGATTTCCGCGTAAGCTTCGGCTTCGGCCCATTTGGTGAAGTATTCCGTCGCAGTAAGGATGAAAGATTTCTGCTTGGTGAGGGAATTGGGATCACCTAGGGGACCAATGATGTCGAATGCCCACATGGAGAAAGGCCATGGGGAGGATATTGGATGAAGTGAGGAAGATGGTGAATGGATTTTATCGGCGTGAAGTTGACACTTGACACACCTACGGACATAGACAGCACAATCTTCTTCCATAGTGGGCCAGTAAAAGCCTTGCCGAATGATCTTCTTGGCGAGCATCTGACTATTCACGTGGCCACCGCACACACCCGAGTGCGTCTCCTCTACACATTTCCCAAACCTCATCGTCATCAAGACATCTTAACAGAACACCAGTAAGGCTCCTCCTATACAACAATCCTCCAACTAGGGCGGTTTATTTTAAATAAGTGGGAGATAAAACAAGATTTAGGTGAAAGATACCTAGAAGAATTTACAGGATGAGAAGAAATCAAAGAAATCAGTGAGGACTAAAGCCTCGGAAACAGTGTGAGAACGGGCAGGTGCCCGAGGAAGTTAACGTGGAAGGAACCGGGTCGAACCCGGGAGCGGGATCGGGAGGAATCAGAAATTGATGAATCGAGAGAGGCGGATCCGAAGGGTCCAGACGTAAAGGAGGAGAATCATGGGGAAATGAATCCGGAGGTTCCGGAGGAAGAAGATCATGAGGGACCCGATGCCCTGGGGGGTGTGTAAAAAGATAATTCAAAGGGGTGAAAAGAATGAAGGACGTGATGACTTGGAAGAACAAAACGATAAATCGAAAGAAGGAGAGGCCCGGAGGTTCCAGGTGGATATGGGAAGGAAGGGCGTGATGCCCTGAGAGAGATGGAGAATAAGATAAGAAATCCGGAGGTTCCGGATGGGGGTGAGAGATGGATAAAAACATGGAATTAAATAGGGAGGGGTCCGGAGGTTCCGGACAGGGATGAATGTAGGGGTCCGGAAGCTCCGGACAACGAGGAATGTGAGGGTTCGGGGACCCTAGAGCAGAGGAGCTTGATGACTTAGATTTAGATGACGGGAGGCGTCTCCTTAACCAATGGACTGCCCATAAAAAGAAGTTGAATAGCAGCATGAGCAGTGATGGACCGGGATAGGAAGTGGATGAACTGATGTGGGCTCCTTCAACAAGGGATTTATTGTCCTTAAGCCTCACTTTATGCTTTTCCCTCTTCTTGGTAAATACTCTCTCATAGTGCGGCCCTTCAATCTTCAACACGAGTTCTCGGCCTCCTGGGTTTGCAGGCTGATCCCAATGATGTGCCCAGGCAGAAGGCCTCTTCTTTCTCTGACCAACCGGGTCCATTAGTACGGTCCGGGCCCACAGGCTCTCATTTGACGGACTTCTAATAAGGCATTCGTACATGAATGGTAACTCTCTTGGCAAAATATCAAAACAAAGATTTAAGAGCACCGCTTGTGAAGTAGGGATCTTGACATGAAATGGCTCCCTTGGAAAAAACTCCCGTGATAGATGAACGGTGTCCATCATTGGAAGTTGGATGCTCGTCATAAGGAGCTTCATTTTTGGGGCACCGCTCAAGGCTGTTGGAATATCACACGTGATCATGCTGGGTAACATAGGCGTTCGCCTCTTGCATGGAAGTTGGTGGTGAGTAGACATGATGTTAAAAGCGTCCAACAAGAACTGCCCTGACCCACCCCTGAGCATAGAGTTCATCATCTCCTCGGCAGTAGAATGTGTCATCACTATGCATGAGGAGAACCCCTTGAAAGCATGTTGGCCAATGAGTAATGTGATCGTGGTTATTTTGGCCCCTGATTTGGTCAGCACCAATTCCTGAGGGTCCTTCTTGATGGGCATTGGTGCAGATGGAAATTCGGCCTTCTCAAAGGTGACCGGCACAAGAACCCGAATCGGCATTCGGCAAATTAAATATTGGATCTTGAATGGCATTGCCGTGGCCAAATTCTTCTTGTCCGATTCTTGAACATCATCTTTGGCACATGTATTTGTAGAAAGACACCCACTCCGAGAGGTGGTGGAAGGAGGTGAGATTGAGACAACAGGCTCAACGGGTAATGGAGATTCAATGATGGGGGCTATAGGAAGGGTAAGTGGAGGTTGAGACACGACGGGCTTCTCCTTGTTCTCGAGAGGAGACGAGGTTGGCTCGTGTGCAACAATCAATGGGCCCGGCTCAGGGTTAATCACGGGTTTAGGTAAGGGGAGTGGAGGAATAGGAATGGTTGGATTCGGGGTTACAAGGCTAGTGGAGGTTTTAGGTGGAGATGATGGACGATTACTTGGTTGGGAACAAGAGTTAGTGAATGCTTAGTGGAAGCCAATGGTGTGGGGGTTATTTGTACAATTGAAGGGGTGACAGTAGAAGGCTTGGTACATAGGAAACGTCGATTTTGGTGGTACGTGGGGGGTTAAGGGTAGAAGGTGATTCATGGTGCATTGATGCGGGTTGTTGGGGTGTAAACCCGTCATCGTGACACCATGATGACTCATAAGCAGGGGTAAAACTAGTGGCTTCATCCTGAGCAGGGGGTTCTTGTGGGAGCAGTGGAAGAGGGAAACGAAGAAAACTCGGAGTAGGTGTATATTCAAAATCTTCATAAATTTCATCATGTGCCATTTCTAATTCTTTATGATCATCAAGTTCAAATGGACGCCGTAGTGGAGGCACGTTGATGAGTGGAGATGGTGTATATTGACATGAAGGGTTTTGTGGATATGAATGCGGAGGCGGAGGGCCATATGAATGAGCGTAATGAATGAATGGTGGGTGGACGGCATCCACTTGATCGTTAAAACTTGGGAGAACTTCTTGCTCACTCATATCCCAGATGCCATACTCATCTCTTCTCTCCTTCCAATCCTTCTCCATTTTGGTAATATTATTCATGAAAGCGTGAAGGGGGTTGGCTTGAGGAGGGGAAGGAGGAAGAAATTTCCTCTCAATAACAGCCTGTAAGGCTCCAAGTTGAGAGCTGAGAGAGTCGACATGAGAAGCCATGAAATCCCAGGCATAGGGAACACTAGTGGAGGGGGAAGCTCCACTAACAGTGGCCTGTATTCCATATGAGGACTTATAGGATGGGCCAATGTCCATGGGATGAACCTGTGGGTCAGGCTGATAGCCCCAGTCTGAGTTATAGACCCCGTAAGAGTCGTGACCTAGGTCACGCATTTGAGACCCATAACAGAAGGCATCGGCCTCGAAACAATTGTAATTATATTCAGCCATCCATCATGTTTTTCGAGAGCATAATAGCATACACCAACAAACGATCAGCAGAGATTAACACACAAGTGAATGCCTTACGTCTTTTTTTGTGTGTTTTGATTTTGATGATTTTTTTGTATTTTTAGCGAGATCCGAAGTTCACACAAAATGGGGACCCTAGTTTGTTTTTGTTTTACCGCCGTGTCAGCTAGGGTCTCTCGTCTCACCACGAATGAAATGACTAACTCCGGGGAACTTCAATGGTACAACCAACCCAGTGAACGAAGAGGAGATTCTTCGATGTCGGGGACTTACGGAGGTCCCAGTGTAGGAGATTCTAGTCCGTTGAGAGGAATTCCAAACGGAGAGTCCTTCCTTCACCGGGAAAGGGTGATCCTCAAAAAATGAAAAAAAGGATAGAAAAGAGGAATGGATGTATGCAATGGAATGCTGACAGATATATGGAGTGGGAAAACAACAGAAATAACAGACATATAATAAACAAAGAACCAATCAAAACTGACTGTGCTGCCGTGAGCACAACGGGGGCGCGCGCGGGCGCGAAGGTGGAGAGGCACGGGTGGTGCCGAACTTGCAAGGGTAACCGAAAGGAAGCAGTAGAGGTCCCACCGTGATCGCCAATCTGTGAGCGACGTCACGCGGTTCGGGGAAGAGCGGAGAGGATGCGGAGCGCGCGCGGGGTCCTCTTTTCTTTCTTTTGGTGTTGGTGTTTGTTTGCTGCAACACAGAAATAAGAGAAGAGAGAGAAGGGGCCACCACGGGAGATTGCTCCGGCGGGCGCGAGCGGGACAAGTGTGATATAGCAAAATATGGGGTTTAAACGGCCATAGCGGGAAGTAACTCGCCGCGGCCTCGGGGGGACGGGAATGGTGCAAAAATTAAATAACAAGAATTGAAACGGCCATTGGGGAAGTGACTCGTCGCGGCCTCGAGAATATGAGCAGATAATAAGATGACAGAATATAGAGAGAATACAAAGAGCGGGAATTTAAACGGCCATTGGGGAAGTGACTCGCCGCGGCCTCGAGAACACAAACAGATAAGAATATAACATATAAGAACGTGAATTTAAACGGCCATTGGGGAAGTGACTCGCCGCGGCCTCGAGAACACGAATAGATAAGAATATAACATATAAAAATGGGAATTTAAACGGCCATTGGGGAAGTGACTCGCCGCGGCCTCGAGAATATGAGCAGAATATAACAGAGTATAAAGAGAATATAAGAACGGAAATTTAAACGCCCATTGGGGAAGTGACTCGCCGCGACCTCGAAAATAAGATGTGATCGCCAGGGGCCAAAAGACCCCAAAATAAAGAAAGTGATCACGCCTACCTCAAGAGCGGGAGATGGCGGGTTGCTTCTTCCTCCCCCTTCGGCCGGCCGATGGAGAGGGCTTTCCTTGGGTACCCTTGCAAAACAGTAGACAATAAACGAACGGAATTAGAAAATGGCAGTGTAGTAACAATTCCTTGCAATAAAAGTAACGAGATCGTGACCTGACACACACCTGGTTGGTGTGGTTTTAAATCCCTCTCGGACTCGAGTAGGAGGAAAATGCGATGATGAATGCAAGAAGTATGCAAGAGACGGCGCCCTTATGTAGGGAGATAGAGGATGCAGTATGATGAATGTAAAGAACTATGGAGAAAAAGGGGAAGAAAAGGCTTATTGGATGAGCCGAAGGTGAGATCCGGCGGAACTCCGGCAGTGTAGGGACGACGTGGAAGCGCGGTGGACGAAGATAGCCTTCCTCTCGCGAGCCTGGACACCCGAGAAGCCGGCAGAACCTCCACCTACAAAAGACCCCACAGGTTAGAAATGACTCCGGTAGCCTCTGGGCTCCGGCAGCCTATCGGATCTCTTAGAAGCTCTTCCAGAACTGAGGGGGTATGCCTCTATTTATAGGGCTCCGGAGGGTGGAGGCGTCCAGGACCCTGGACACCTCCATCAGGGCTGAACTAATATTTTATTCTATTTTTATTTATTTTTTTGGAATACTTTTGTGGAGGCGTCCAGGGTCCCGGACGCCTCAAGCAGGTCCACCGAAAACCGACGACGGCCGCACGCGGTTTGGCACAACGCGTGGTTTTGTGAGCGGCGCCTCGTGATTCAGAAATGGGCGCGTCCAGCTGACCGGACGTCTCTATAATTTGGATTTTTTCACACACGACAAACCGTCGTTCGGTGGCCGGCGCCCGTGAGGGTTTTGATGGAGGCGTCCAGAGGCCTGGACGCCTCCATAAATATATTATTTTTTATTTTTCTTTTGTCTTTTATACCAGGGCTGGCATTTTAATTTTTTTTATTTGTTTTTATGGAGGCGTCCAGGGGCCTGGACGCCTCCATTAATATATATATATTTTTAATTATTTTTTGTCTTTTTTATGCCAAGTGGCATTTTATAAATATTTATTAGTTTTTATGGAGGCGTCCAGGGGCCTGGACACCTCCATTAAAATATATATATTTTTATTTATTTTTGGGCCCTGAGGAAATAATAAAATAAATTAAAAAGATGGGGGCGTCCAGGGGCCTGGACGCCCCCATTAAGACCCACCCGGGTCCTCAAATCAGGCGTCGGCGACCGCCCGGTAGACCCCCTTCTTGATTCCGGAACCTCCTGATGCGTCCGACTGGTGTTGATGCCGTCCGAATGCCGTGACGAGACGATTCCGGATGCCGAAAAAGGTAGAAGAAGACCCGAGAAAAGGAAGCACTCGAGTGATTCAAAATGCGTAAGCCGTTGCGGGGCGTTATATAGTAATATGAGACTTTCTCAAGAGGCGTCAAGAATGGCGTGTCTACAGACGGCATCTACTTGCTCGGGGTTTGGTGTTCCCTTGATAGAAGGCGGAGACACATGTGGGTATGCAGAGGGATGACCATGGATGGCGGACTCAAGGAGGATTGATATGTGGGAGCAGAATGACTCGCGGAGGGTTGACTCATGGAGGATTGGTATGTGGAAGCATAAGGTTGACTCATGGAGGGCGAGTAGGTGGTGGAAGGCTGACTCATAGAGGGTGCATAAGGGGTATATGAGGATGGCGAGGTGTATGTGGACGTGGAATGTGGAGAAGAGTTAGGGTCAAGAGAATTTTGGATTTGTTGACGGACGAAGCGTGCTCGGCTATACAATTGTTGCCAAGAGGAAATGTCATTCAGGACCAAAATGAAGCGCTACTCAGGCATTGCGTGGGAAATTAGCATCTTGATCTGCTCCTGCTCCGGAATATGCCCCGGGACTTGCGCGGTGAGGCGACGCCAGCGATCAGCAAAAGTGGATAATTCCTCATCGGCCTTCATCTTCTCATGAGCCAGATCCACAACAGAGAACCTAGGCCCAACCTGGTCTTGATATTGCTGAATAAACTTGTCTTGAACAACATGAAAGTTCACAACTTGCTCATGCGGCAAAGAAAAGAACCAATCTCGAGCCGAGCCTTCTAATGACAGACCAAATAGATAAGCCATCAAGCGTTGATCATGCCGAAACTGGGCCGACTCATAAACAAACTCCTTCAAGTGCACAAAGGGGTCACCGGTTCCACCATAATGGCAATATGCGGGAATTTGTGAAGGAGGTGGAAGCCGGAGATTTTGGAATGCAAACGGGACACTTAAGGAAGGTTTGGGATCAATTCACTGTTGCAACTCATCAAGTTGGCATTGTGATGCGGGACAGAAGTAGGGGGTCTTCAAGATAGCTGTCCAGGTCGTGCTATATATTCCTAGCGTCTTCTTGAAGAACACGCTATATCATTCTAGCGCGTTCACAAAAGTTGGCAGAACGACCAACTTCGACGTTGGAGCACCCGTGGATGACTTCGGGGGTTCAAAACACACGGGGAAAGCACACAGGATGATGGATAACACACTGGGAATGCTGAAATCAAAATCAAACCAACCTAATACTAGCTAGGATAACTTTGGTGAAGGCAGACGTGGGGTGAGCGACGAGGGAAGGAAGGTGAATGTAGATGATGCTAGGGCCGTGAGGAAGCTTGGCTGGGGCCTCTCACCCGAACCCTTCACGGGGACGGTGCAATCGAGCTCCATCCTGACCGTAACAACATCTTTGGCAGTGGTGGGGGGGAGGTGAACGTTGGTGGAAGAAGAACGAAGCTCCTAATGGAGCCTTACACTCGACCCCGTCTCAGAGCCGATGCATCCGGGGCTTCGATCATCCTCCATTGAAGGGGAAAGAGAGAGGATCAGGGAAACAGAATTGGGTCTCGTACCCAGAGAGGGACGGATGAAGGGGGTTTCCAAAGATTGGGGAAGATAGCCATGGCTACACTCAATCAAACACTCATAGATTCATTGCTTATTTTGATGAAACGAAATGGGATACATATATAGGGGAAGGGGAAGACAAAACGATGCTAGCACATCTATTACAACCATGGAAAACAGCACACATCAAAGACTTTGGGGAGTTCCGGCGCCGGGAAGTTGGACCGTCTGCCACTGCGTCTCTGTCTGAGATCGCGCTAGGGTTGACTAGCGCATTCTTCAGGTCGCGCTACCCAAAGGTAGCGCGTTCATCTTAGGCCTGGCAGCTTCCACGATCCGCTTCGGCCTGGCAGCTTGCTTGATTCCCATCAAAACCCCTCCACTTGGGAAGGTTCGTCCTCGAACCTCATAGCTCAAGATCCCAGTCTGTGAGAACAGCCTGGTTCCCTAAGATCTGATACCATTTGATGCGGGACAGAAGTAGGGGGTCTTCAAGATAGCTATCCAGGTCGCGCTATATACTCCTAGCGTCTTGTTGAAGAACGCGCTATATCGTTCTAGCGCGTTCACAAAAGTTGGCAGAACGACGAACTTCGACGTTGGAGCACCCGTGGATGACTTCGGGGGTTCAAAACACATGGGGAAAGCACACAGGATGATGGATAACACACTGGGAATGCTGAAATCGAAATCAAACCAACCTAATACTAGCTAGGATAACTTTGGTGAAGGTGGACGTGGGGTGAGCGGCGAGGGAAGGAAGGTGGATGTAGATGATGCTAGGGCCGTGAGGAAGCTTGGCTGGGGCCTCTCACCCGAACCCTTCGCGGGGACGGTGCAACCGAGCTCCATCCTGACCGTAACAGCATCTTTGGCAGTGGTGGGGGGGAGGTGAACGTTGGTGGAAGAAGAACGAAGCTCCGAATGGAGCCTCACACTCGACCCTGTCTCAGAGCCGATGCATCCGGGGCTTCGATCATCCTCCATTGAAGGGGAAAGAGAGAGGATCAGGGAAACAGAATTGGGTCTCGTACCCAGAGAGGGACGGATGAAGGGGGTTTCCAAAGATTGGGAAAGATAGCCATGGCTACACTCAATCAAACACTCATAGATTCATTGCTTATTTTGATGAAATGAAATGGGATACATATATAGGGGAAGGGGAAGACAAAATGACGCTAGCACATCGATTACAACCATGGAAAATAGCACACATCAAAGACTTTGGGGAGTTCCGGAGCCGGGAAGTTGGACCGTTTGCCACTGTGTCTCTGTCTGAGATCGCGCTAGGGTTGACTAGCGCGTTCTTCAGGTCGCGCTACCCAAAGGTAGCGCGTTCATCTTCGGCCTGGCAGCTTCCACGATCCGCTTCGGCCTGGCAGCTTGCTTGATTCCCATCACATTGGGCTTGAGCAATCATCTCCTAGGTAGGGAGAGATCGAGAAAAATGCGGGTCAGCTTGAGCAAGGGGTTGTGAATTTAGACCAAGACTATGGTAGTGGGCCTGATAAGAGGATCCGGGCTGAGAAGAAGAAAGAAAGCCCATTCCGGGAGCGGAAGGATACATGGACCTGGATTGGGCATTAACATATGGACCAACAGGGCTAGCAACATGAGAGGAAGAAGAAGGCCCATTAAGATGGTTTGCAATCAATTTTTGGGCCGAACTAGGTCCATTTGTTGAACAAGGCAAGATAGGTGGGCCATAAGGTTTGCTTGTTCTTTAGACGGGTCAGAGGGACCACGGGAAGAAGGGCCGGCGTGGGAGGAAGATTCCACACGGGAGTAAGATTATTGGGAAGAAGGAGATGGATACAAAGAACTACGATGGCGCTCCATGAGAGAGGCGGAGACTTACTACATGAAAATCAATGGGAATACAGCCAGGGAAGAAATGGCGCGAAGGACGAGGAGGGAAGGACCCACAGGCAGGTAGCGGTCCTGTGGTGATCGCTACTAGCAGGTGGCGGTCAACTGTTGACCGTGACCAGGCCTCTGTGACCCGACAGACAGAAAGACTTATGCAGTGAAGCCAATGCAAAATGCGACTGAAATGATAGAACCAGGCTATAAACACGACAAAAGGGATAAAACTAAATGAAACTAACCACAAATGACTAAATAAAGGGGAAGGTGCGGCACAAAACACAACAAACAGGCTCGGACAAACCCAAACAACACAAATAATATGATGCGAGAAGTTTCACCCAAGATCAAACAAGTTAATATGATGTGAAAATTTTATTTTCCAAAGTTTTTGGTGGACCTTTTAATATTTTCAATTAAGCATAATTCCCTCAAGATATGGGTCTCCTAAAGGGAAGGGGTCCAAACTTTGAGTTGACCTAGGGTTAACTTCCTTACACTGATGTAAAATGCAAGGCCTAAGGGGTGGAAAGGTACAATGGGCTCGATGTCCGTGTGAGAATCCATGGCTCGCGGAGACTTACGGAGGTCCCGGATAAGGTCACCTAGTCGACTCCAAGGAATATGAAGCTGAGAGGGTCACTTACCATGGTAGGAATGCAACTACAATATGCAATGAATGGCCCTATGCGCACCGGTGTGCATGCAGATTTTGAGCCTAAAACTAGCAAATCAAGACAAGATAAAATTATGAAAATATGATAAAATGAATGCACATAATATGAGAAAACCAAGATAATATAAAGGACAACAATGTAGGACAATAAAAAGACACAATCAGACCCCGGAAGGTAGATTAAATCATCAAAGAACAACCTACCTGAGGGTCTGCCCCTGGGGCTGCCAGAAATATAACGTGGTCCCCTAATGACCACTACTTGCAAGTAGTGGTCACCTGGCTACTGCATTCTGGTAGTGGTCTCCTGGGGACTGCGTTCTAATCCCAGAACCACATAACCACAGAAAAACTCGAGGAAACGCTATCTAAACAGAGACATACACACACCAAAGTTGCAGGAGAGCATGAATAACGTGATGGGCACGTATTGTTGTCCCACCGTGATTGCCAAAAAAGAGAGGTTGTTGATAATTAAATCCCGCCCCGAACAAGATGAATAAATAACATATAAGCATAAACATGCAATCACATGAAAGGGAACAGGGGTGATGAAGAAAGAGGAACGTACCGTGATTGCCACTAAGGATTGATAGTAGGGAAAAAGTGCTATAAGAGATGAAAGACCTACTGCGTACCTTGGAAAAATGAAGAGAAGAACACGGCCAAAAAAGTGACTGCTACAAAGTGATCGCGCGTGAGAAAAGGATGTGGGAAACCATGTGGATTACACCTCCTCGCCTTCCAGCCGGCTAGAAGACAAGGGCCTTACATTCAAACTTGGTTTCCTGTGAAACAAAGCCAAAAGGAGGATAAAAACCCATTAGAACTATGAGCGTAGCATCAATCCCGAATGCAGAAAATAGCATAAGAAATTGAGGGAGAACGCACCGGGTGAGGGATTTTAACCCTTGTAAATGGGATAAAATAATAGGTGTGTGTATTGTGTATGCATGAAGAGTGAAAGAATTATTTAAAACGCAGAGAATAGTAGAGAAAAACATGGAGCAATATGCATGAAATGTGCAGAACAGTGCAGAAAAGAGTGTGGAAAGGGAGTAAAATAATGAAGGAAAGAAGCCCTAAGAGGAGAGAGGACGAAGTTAACACTTCCCTGATGATTGGGGGTCGAAGAGAATGAGTCGGCAAGGCGGCATGGCTTCGCCCCAAGTAGAAAATGGCCTCTCCTGAGCCCAAAACCCTTGGAGGCTATTTATAGAACCCAGAAAACCCTAGCTCAAAATTTGGAGATAAGCACCAGAAATAAGAGATTTAGCTTGATAAATCACGAGATAATAGTGGGATAAAGTCCCTAAAATGGATAATAATCAAGCTGGAAGGATATCCTCGACGTTAATGGCTCAAACAAGGACTCCCAGGCGTCCTCGGTCGGAGAAAACGGAGCCCAGAACAGTCAGGACCCTGCAATCAAAACACGGTCAGTCGCATGACCGCAACGTGTAGAACACGGTCATGTGAGAACTGCATCCTGACAAGACATAACAGGGCCAAACAGTCGAGTCGACGCTCCCACAGGCATGGGGCTGACGTACCCAAAAAGTACTGAGAACACGGTCTGGTAGGCGACCGCGATGTGATGATCGCGGTCGACCACCAGACCGCGATCTAGTAGGTCGGCAAGGCTAAATTGGTCGACCGAATAGTTGATCGATGAGAACGCAGTTCGATAGGAGACCGCGATCTGGTGATCGCGGTCGCCACCCAGACCGCGGCCAAGGTTCTGAAGCTGGTCTACCAATTTTTAGAATCGGTCGACCGAACTATGTTTTACAATGCAAAATGAGTCCGAACATGCGACAATCAAGGGAAATAGCCTCCAAAGCTCCATGGGCTCAAAAATGATCAAGAGTAGGCTCGAAATATGCTCAAGGGAGACCCCCAAAATTATGGATAATTCAGGACATCATGAAAGATGAATAAGATAATAAACTCAACTTGCAAGCTGAAAATGGGTGTCAACAACACTGAAAGAAATTTCAAGAAGGTTGAATGCTCAATAGCATGTGGACATTCCTTAACACCAGATTTATAGAGGCAAGCAAATGGCATTGGAGCAAATTCATGATTCTTGGGAAGCAATGTATGGCAGAGTACCTAACCTACAACATGAACTAGTCTTAAAGAATCCTCAGAGTGTAGTCAAAGATCAGACAAATGTAGATGACAGATTTTTCAGGATGTTTGTACATTTAAAGGCTTGTATTGAGGGTTTTAAGTTGGCATGTAGGCACCTAATTGACTTGGATGGATGTCATTTTAAAGGTATCTTTAGAGGTACATTACTAGCTGCCACCTCGTTTGATGGGAACAATGGAATTTTTCAACTAGCCAGAGCAATTGTGGAAGGAGAAAATGCAGATAGCTGGACTTGGTTTTTGGATGCCCTGAAACAAGCCATTGGTGAGCCTAGTGATTTGTCTTTCATGTATGACAGACAAAAGGGGTTAGAAGAATGCCTCTCACTTATTTTCCCAAGTGTTGAGCATAGGGTATGTCTTAGACATTTGTATAAGAATTTCAAGAAGTCATTTTTAGGTGAATTCATGAAGAGACTCTTGTGGAATGTTGCAAGATCATATATTGAAGTTAATTTCTTGGACTGGATGATGCAAATCAAATAAAATTCTTCAGAGGCCCGTGCCTATTTGACATCATCGGCCATGAGGGGGGTTGTATGGAGTAGGTCATAGTTCCATCCACGTGCTAAATGCCATCATATAATAAATAATTTAAGTGAATCATTTAATGCCTACATCTTAGATGCACGTTGGAGACTTATATTGGACTGTACAGTTGTAATTCATTCCAAAATGATGAAGACTATACACATTAGGAGGTCAAGGGCTGAAAAATGGACTGACGTCTTGGTGCCAAGGGCCAGGAAGTACATATCTATCATGACAAGAAAATTGAGGGGATATTTAGTGGAGAAAAGATTTAATGAGACTGCTCAGGTGACAAGTCTAGAAGAGAGGGAAGTTGTAGACTTGAACCAGAAAACTTGTACCTATATGACTTGGTAGAAAATAGGCCTCCCATGCTCACATGCATGTGCATTCTTAGCAAGCAAAGGGGGTATTAAATGGGAGGATTACATTGACAGCTTACAAAGCCACCTATGATTTGGGCATCAGCCCTATGCCTGACAAGACACAATGGATTAAACTTGGAATAAAAATTCTTCCCCCCATTGTGAGAAGGCCACCAGGTAGACCTAAAAAGAAGAGAATTCGAGACCCAGATGAAGCCAAAAAAATTACAAAGGCCCATAAGTGCAAAAGGTGTGGTTAATTTGGACATCATGCAAAGACATGTAAGCATCCAGTCTCAACATTAGGTCAAAGTACTACTCCATAAGCAAGGTAACAATATGTGGCATACCTATATAAATGAAAGTAATTTAATTAGCACTCATACATATTTATGTCATGCAGGATGTTGTGCCCCTGTGGTTTTGATGTCAGCAACAACTATGTTTTGATGTCAGCAAGCACTATGGGTTTTGATGTCTGCAAGACTGTTGTACCCCTGTGTTTTTGATGTCAGCACGTACTATGAGTACATGTGAATGATTGATTGAGAATCTTGTTTGCATGTCATTCCGTCAAACAGGTTGTGTGCATATTAACTGCCATATGCATACACTGCATCAGTGCATTCATCAGTCGCTTCAATTCAATATTGATGCGTGTTCATTATGCATACAACATCAGTGCAGGGTTAACAGTCTAGGCCTGTGCATTTCATAACTGTGTTTCATGTGGCCATAAGTTAGTACATGCCAGTTCAAGGGTTAAAGTCTGTACAGAGTTTGCCTAGACTGCATCAACTCAAGTCTGTACAGAGTTTGCCTAGACTGCATCAACTCAAGTCTGTACATTCTTTGGTGGCTAGTCTGTACAACCTCCATTGTTTCATTCGACCAAGTCAGTTCAGCCAGTGATCTTCATGCATATACATAGTCTATGCATTGATTTGTCTCGCACATACACTAAGTCTGCACATGGTGACTTAGCGAGTCTATACATTCGTGAACATAGTCAATGCATCATTTTGCATCGTTGTCCTTTACACATATACATAGTCAGTGCATTTGTTTGCTCAATGCATAGGCATAGTCAGTGCATTCGGTTGTTTCATGTCTATACAAAGTCTGCACATTCTCTGCTGATATGTCCGTGCATCATTTTAGTAAAGTCTGTACATCGTCTTGTCACATGCATGCAAAGTCTGTACACTCCTTGATAGCATGCCTGAGCATTTCTCTTCAATGTGCATACTTTCCTATATGCATTTATGCATCTTTCAAGACAAAGTCTGTACACTCTTCACCATGCATTCAAAGTCTATACATTCTGTTGCATACATATGTAAGGCAGTGTCATGCACTCAAGTCCACACATGCACACGCATAGTTTGTGCATTATGCATTCATGCTTAAACTCTAGGCATAGCGAGTCTGTACACTCGTTGATGGCATGTCCGAGCATTCATTTTCAATGTGTATACTTTATTATATGCATACTGCATTACACTCTATAAAGTCTGTACATGCTTTGTTCAAATCTCAAACTTACTCAATGCATCATTTTCTTTCCTTTCAGATTAATTCACACTGATAACAAGTCTGTTCTAACAGGACTGCTGCTCGAGGAGATTAATAAGGACACGTGATCCAAGAATGGAGATGGCTCAGGATCATGACACGTGTAATCCAGCAGGCTGAAATGCTGCCACGCGGTCCAGGTGCTAGGGCGGGAATTCGTGGAAGACACACGCCCACCTACCTGCTGCTGCTATAAAAAGGAAGCGTCTCCTTCGAGTGAAAGGTGTGGAAATGATGATCAGAGTGATCGAAGCAGGGGAACTTATCTGAAAGAGAAGAAGATAGAGAGAGAGCCTGCACGATCCAGAAGAAGAGAAAAAGAGAAGAAGAGAGAGTAGTAGAGAAGAAAAGAAACGAAGAAGAAGAAGAAAGATAGAGAGAGAGAGATAGATAGAGAATTAGGGGAGAAGAAGAGAAGCTGCATCTGAATATCTATCCCTACTGGACCGTGGATCAAATCCAGGCCAGTCAGCTCTTTGAGAGCCACTTTGTGTTCTATCGTCTACAGCTTTCTGTTGCTGTGTTCCTTCCATATGTTGTTTTTCTTTTTTACCTTTGTTTCAAGCTGTTAGTCAGCAGAGCTAAGCTGTATTGCTCAGCGGTTGCGGAGGAGGATTCCTCTGGTCAGCAAGCTATGTTGCTCAGCGGGCGAGGTGGATACCTCGGACAGCAAGCTGTGTTGCTTAGCGGGCAGAGGAGGATTCCTCTGGACGGGTTAAGCTGTAGTCCCTAGCGGTTGGCAAAGCTGTAATGCCCAGCGGTCAAACTGTTAGTCAGCGGTTTGTAGGCAGCTGTGTCGCCCAGCGGTTTTCAAGCTGTTTGGCAGCGGAATCCACACTCTGGTTTGAGTGTGGGGTGGACGTAGGTCTGGAGGACCGAACCACCTTAAAAATCATCTGTGCAGTGGTTTGATTGTCTATTGTGGTTCGCTAGATGCATGCTTAGACTTGATGTGGTCTTTCATCTAGTGAGTGGTTTATTCGCACACCACATATTTGATTGGAATTGGGTTTGCACACTAGCGCAAATAGAGTAGATCAGAAGTTAAGTCTATCTGATCTTTCCATTTCATTCGAAAAGAACACCTGTGTCATACAAGGCACTTATTTGTGTTAATTTCGCATCTCTGATTGTTATAGTTTTTAATTAGGGTAAAATTCTTAAGGATATATGTTGAGTAGTGGTTAGCGGATCTAGAGGGGAGGGGTGAATAGATCTGCCCCTCTTTTCACAATGCAATCCTCTATATAGCTAGATAATGATAATAGCAGCGGAATATAACTAGCTAAACGAAGAACACAGTGATTTGCTTAGCAAGATGATTAAGCAATATAGATATTGAACCTAAGCATGCATCTAACAGAAAATAATCGCACAAGCAAACCACAACACACAATATTTTAAGGTGGTTCGGACTGAATCCCCAGTCCTACGTCCACCCCTCACCAAATCCGGTGAGGCTCCACTAATGCCATGCACTGAACCGCAAATCGGAAAGACCTTCGATTGCCTTCCTACTAACCACCGGTAGGGACGTCAACACTGCAGATCGGACAACTTCCGATTGCCTTCCTACTAACCACCGGTAGGGATGATCTTCAGTTCCAAATGTTTGAATGAAATGGAAAATGAATAAGATATGAAAACACTCAAACAAGATATGAAATATGCTCAAAGAGAAAGGATCTTGTCTGAGATTGCTGGGGCTTGAATCTTCTTTTGAAGTAGCATGAATCACTTGGAGATTTGATGAAGAGCATCTTCCCGGAGTACTATTCACAGCTACAGTACTCGAACTCCTCTCCCTTGAACACACCTTTGCAGCCTCCTTTGATCTCCCTTATTGGCCTTTCTTGCTTCTTCTCTTCCTTGAAGGTTGCTGGATTGAGATATGAACTTGAATCACCTTGAGTTGATGGAGAGAGTGTTGGATGTAGCTTTGATCTTCCTTTTGATCTTCTTGAGTTGATGAAGAAGAAGAAGGATGCAGTTTAGATCACCCTTGATAGCCTTGATTGCTTCTTCTTCCTTGGAGGTTTAGATGGCTTCAGATCTGGACTTGAATCACCTTGGATGGATGAAGAACTTCCTCCCGAAACACTATTCACGGAGGTGCTACAGTACCTCGAAAATGGCCTCCCTTGATCTCCCTTGAAGCCTTGAAGCATTAGGGTTTCTAACCCCTCATGTGTTGGTTTTATAACCCTTAGAATGGTCCTTGGACACCCCCCAGACCAGATCCACAAATCATGGGAGATTAGGTGAGTTTTGATTAAACAAATACATGGAAAGGGACTGGCCACGAGGTAGAATTTGAAGCCAAACATGGCTGCATCGGGGCTGGCGGTCGACCGAAATTCATGGGGCGGTCGACCGGAACTTGCAAAGTCTCCAACTTGTCGGTTCTGGGAGAACCGGTCGACCGGAAAAGTAGGGGCGGTCGACCAAAATCTGTAATTCCTGGAGTGTTTCGTTTCTGGAAGAACCGGTTGACCGGAAAGGTAGGGGCGGTCGACCGAAACCTGTAAAACGTGGAATTCTTAGGCTCTGGCAAATCTGGTCGACCGGCCAAGGTGTGTAGGTCGACCGGAAACACCTATACTTGCAAAAATGAAGTGTTAGACCAATGAAACATGTTCATAAGTCAAGATATTCATGTCCTCATCAATTTCATGTATTTTGGGATTGAAATCAACTTAGAATATGCTTTGAGCATTTCTAAATTTTGTTCCGGGGGCTCCGCCCCCGGAAATCCCCGCAAGGGGCGCTGCCCCCTTGACCCCCGCGACCGCGCAGGTCGATCTGCGTGCGAGGGCGCAACATTGAGCTTTCACCTTTGCCATTTCCACTGAATTCCTTCGTATCTGTCATGAACAAAACATCGCATGTGTCAGTCACATGAGAGTGGAAAGTATCAATGACTAATAGTGTTTAGCCATTATCAAAACCAAGAATACCACAGAACTCATATGACCATAGGATGATGTCGAATGACCCAAGTGACCACAGGATGACTCAAATGACCATAGCGACACAACAATATATTCATTCACCCCCCTCTGAATTCATCGCACCGATCCCAACACAGGAGGCCTCCTGGTAGGCCTAGAAAGCAAAAGGTCCTGACCAAGCATCAATGCAAACACAGGGTCAGGTAGTCTATTTACATGACCATTTCATCAATGTAAATGATCCCTTTAAATTCTTTATTACTATAAACTGTAATCCTTATGTTTGTGCATTGTGTTCATAGGGGAGCATGATAGGGCAAGCTAATGTGGAAGGGAGGACTAGTGTTGCAGCCGTGGACATTGGTGTAGTGCAAGTTGATCAGTCCTATGCTAGGACTAGTGTTGCAGAAGAAGGCCTCCAGTCAACCATTCAAATGTCTTCCAGTGCTACAGGTGGCTCCAGTGCAATTCCGTCCCAGACATCTTCCTCAAGTTCAATTCTAGGGCAGAGCATGACTCCTAAAGCTCGAGTTAGGGGTCGCAGCTGGATGGTGAATTCTAGGTTCAGAAATATGTAGGGTTGTGTGATCAGAACTTTGTCTTCAAAATAGTGGCCAATGGTGATAGTCACTTTAAAAACTTGTGTCCTTTTGTGTCTGTCTTTAGAAATGTAATTATCTTCAAAAAACTTGTGTCCTTTTGTAACTTTAAAACTTGTGTCCTGTGACTTTAATGTTGAAGTTGGCATCTTTTTTTTATTTTAGATAAGTGTGACTTTGCTGTCAAATGTGACTATTTGCTATGAAATGCCTAAGGCATTCTGTTCACATATGTCCCATGTTCTATCACATATGAAATTTGTGATTTTTTAACTGTCTCCTACTGGATGCCTTGATGTTGTCTGTTTACTACTCGATGAGAGAAAATTAATTGTTGGGACTGCGTGCATGGCAGGACTCATTTGTTGTCAGCCATACAAGTGTTTAGTTGAACACAGACTTCTGACTGTCAAGAGGATGCAAAAGCACGATGATGTCAATGGCAGATTCTTTTCTCAAAGATGACATGGCATAATTGCCCACCTTTCCAGAAATCCTCTGCCAACATCGATAACCATCTTTGTTTGTCTGAACTTGCAGTAACTAAACATGTGCTGTGAAAGAATAAGAATAGCGAGGATCTGATTTGGTTGCTATTTAGCTACACGCTGAATAGGAACTTACCACTAGCTAGGCCAACTTCAGTCCATCTATAGTGATTGGCGTGGGTTTTCCATCATGTTTAGCTACTTATCTCATAAAAAAGTAGAATTTCTCTCTAATATTCTTCTCACCGCAATAGAAATGCAAGGTAGATTCTGGTGAAGCTTGGGTAAGAACAACGAAAACTCCTCCATGCATTTCTCTCTCCTCCCGTTTCCCCCCCCCTTGGGTCCTCTCCCGCACGTTTCCCTCTCTCCCGTGGCCTGCCTTCCTCCGTCGCGTCTGAGCTCCGGCGATGGCCGGCTGTGGGGGGGGAGGCCATGGGCCTCCCCCTCCCCTCTCCTGTCCGGCCTTCCCGCCGCTGGTCTCTGCCGTCGGTAGCCCTCCGCTGGGCCCTCCTCGATCGGCTGTGCTTGTTCTGGCATCTCTAGATGTGGGTGGTGCCGGTGCGGTTAACGCCTGCGCCGGTTGTCTCCCTCCTCCAGCTTCGGTCTGTGGGGTCCCACCCGTGGCTTCAGTGGCCATCTACGGAGCTTCCCCCGTTGTGCCCCGGCCACTGGGCGGGCATCCCGTCGACTTTTCCTCTGCCTCGCTCCTGGCTCCGACGGCCTCTGCTTCACCTTCTGTCCCTGCCGGGGATGTCCACGACGCCTCTTCTGGTTCTGCAGTGTCTCTACCCATCGGAGCCGTTGCTCTATCTCTGCCTCCCCTCCCCACCGGCAATCCCGCTTCCTTGCCCATCGGAGCTGATGCTCAGTTTGTGCTCTCTCTCCCCATCAACTATCCTTCGACCGTACCTCAACCAACCGCTCAACGCCATGTTTTTGGCACCTCAAACACATCACCGTGGCCTTCGCTCTCAGACGCATCTGGGCCCTCCATCTCTTCCCAAGGCCCCCTGCCATGCAGCCTTCGCTCGTTGCCTGCCGTTGACCGTGATGGGACTCCTTCCCAAAATGGTGCTCTATTTTGGGGTTCTCCTTCGCATGGTGCTCCTGCATCGGCCTCGGAGGTGCCCACCGGTGGCCCAGCTACTCCCGTTGGACCCTACGTCCTTGCGGCTGCTTCTTTCGCTCCGCCGGCCAGCCCATCCATGAGCTCTGCTGTTCTTCATGATGTCGATCCTGTCGCCACTGGCCCCCCTCCGGCAGGAGCTGGAGACGCAACTGGCGCCCCGTCTTCACTCCCAACTACGGGTGCTTCGCTGGTCTCCTCTCCCGTCTGCGCGGTGGTTGCTATCCAGTCTGCTCCTCTAGCAGATGTTGTTCGTGGCCAGGCTTCATTATCGCAGGCCGCCGTGCCCTCTGCTGCTGTTTGCACCGTGCAACCTCCCTCTGCTAGCAGTGCCTTGCCTTCTCCTCTGCTCCCTTCACCGTCCATGCCCGCCATTCCTCCTGGTGGTGCTGCAGGTTGTGCTCGTGGCCCTCGCCCGGCTGCTCATGGTGCCCCTTTTGCTGTGCATGTCCCTACGGCCGCCCCGACGAAGTCTCCTTGGGTAGTTGGCCGGATGCCAACGTGTGCCTCGGCCTCCCCGTCGGACACCCCTGGCCCATCCTTCGCCTAGGTCTTCTTGCAGACGTTCTCCCCACCATCTCTAGGCCTGGAGGTTCACCCTCCCTCCTTCACCGACGGTGGAGAGCCCGCAGCATTCTTCTCTTTCAACGAAGTCCAGCTATCCTGCAAGCCTCTCCAGCACTCCATTATCTCCAAGACGCCGTATGGCCGCCCTCCATTCCAGGACATCCGAGGTCACTTGGCACAGCGCTTTGCCCTCCGTCAAGACTTCCTCCTCTGTGCCGTGGACAATCGCCACCTCGTCATCCAATTCCAGAATCGGGAGGACTTCCTGCAGGTCCTCCTCAAGGAGTCACTGCTCATCCACGGGAGGCCCTTTCGCTTCTTCGCTTGGTCCATCGACTTCTCGCCTAACGCTGACTCCCCTGTCGTCCTTGTCTGGCTGGAGCTGCCCGGCCTCCCCGTCAATTTCTTCAACGACGCTATGCTTCGCTCCATTGCAGGGAGCTTCGGGCCTGTCCTCCAAGTGGACCGGAACACCTCCTGTCTGCTCCGCGGACAGGCTGCCCGGGTGTGTGTCCTGCTCGATGTCTCCAAGCCGCTCCCACCTCGCGTTTGGGTTGGTATCGGAGGCGGTGGGTCTTGGCAGCCCGTCGTCTACCCCGACCCACCCATGTTTTGCTGCCGTTGTTCGCTTCTTGGGCACCTGGCGACTGGTTGCAAGAAAAAGCTCCCACTGGCGATTCGTGGGTCTGGGGGCTCAAGTGATGGTGGAAAGGTCCTGCCACCTCAGCCCCTGTTGCGAAGGGTCATGCCACTCCCACTGTTTCTGTTTGGCGCCCCTCTGCTGCCAATGACAGTGCCCCGCCTGCCACTGCTCCTTCACCGGACGCTGTCGCGGCTTCTGTTCGTGAGAAGGGCCAGGACCATTCCAACCTGCCTATTCTCCTTGTCCCTGTCTCTGGCGCACAGGTTGCTTCTGCCACCTCTCTGGCGCCCTCGCGGCCTCTCACCCATGGCGCTGCTACTACCTCCCTGCCTACGGAAGGGTCGCCCGCCAGCGTGGTTGTCGCTGCTACCCTTGGCAGTCAGGCTAGGCCTCCTACCATCCCTCTTGGACCGGTTTGGCGCCCCACAGTTGGCACCGGGTTCCTGCCTGTGCCTGGCACTCCACCGTCTCCCTTGGTTGCTGCTTTCCTTCCCCTGCCTGCTGAGCTTCCTTAGCATGTTGTTGGGGGACCTCGCGTGGAGTCTCCAGCTCCTGCTTCTGCCGTGGCGTCTTCCTTCGTGGCTGTGGAGACCCCTCCTCCGTCCTCTGCTGATTCTGGTGAGGCTTTCTGTGCCGTGGACCACGAGCCTACCACAGTCGGCCAAGCCATTGGGAGCCCTGCCAGCCTTGCTCCTTGCCTTGATGCAGTCCCCCCTGCTACGCTAGCTTTTGGCCCCTCGGGGGGGGGGGGGGGGAGGGAGTAGTCTGCTTCGACTTCCATTCATGTAGATGCTCCTCTCCAGGCCGTCTTGCCGCTGCTACCACCTTCAGCTGGGTTGCCCTACGCCCTTCGAGGCAAGAGTCCTCTTCTCGTCGAGCCGTCGACCAGTGGTCTCAACCCGGAGGTAGTCTCTTGGTCCCCGGGTACGGGGTCCCCATCCCAGGCGCCGCCTCTGGATGGTGTGGTTGCTTCTTCCCCGGTTACTGCTGCGTCACCCCGCCTCTCCTTTGCTCAAGCCTTGAAGAAGAAGATCAACCGGGAACCTCCGGCCCTGCTGAGGCGCCCCCTCCGCCCCCCCCCCCTTGGGTGTCCTATAGTGGAATCCACTCCACCGCTTGACGGGGATCGCATCCAGTGTTCGCTGTTCATCCAGGCGCTCACTATCCCCGGTCTCGAGCCACATGCGGAACCGTCCCACTCCATTGCTGCTCATGTGGCCTTCGTGGGGAAGGATGCTCTCGAGGGTTCGAGACCGGCTCTGCGCCCCGAGGTTCCTGGCCCCAGGCATTCTCATCGGCGCTCCAACTCGTCATCCTCTTCGCGGGATAGTGTCTACTGATGTGGCTGGTCGCTTTTCTTTTGGTCTTTTGTGGCCCCTATCGTCGTTTGTTTCTGGGCATCTATTGTCCTTCTTCCCTCCCTTCTCTTTCATGTACTCTCTTGTTTTTATTAATGAAAACGCTTGTCTGGTGGTTGGGGTGGAACATCCGTCTCCTTCCGCAATGAAGGGGTGTATGGGAATCCTTGGTTTACCTTGCAAGTATTGACTGGAGTTAAAAAAAAAATATTACATAGAAAATCCAATGTCAAATTTGACCTGTAAGCATCCATGGAGCAAAATTAGACCCATTCTCTTCCACAATTGTGAATTTTAGGTAACATATAAAGACATCAATAAATTAAAACATATTTAGCAATCCTTCCAATGGCATAATCATAGGTAGTAAAAGGCATCTAATCACGATCAATAAACATTCTTCATGTAATGGGAGTACACTAAATGTCCAGTCCAACCAACTATTTTGACAGCAAGACATTTACATGCAACCACATGCCAGCCAATAAGTAGAAGCCATTTACATAATCCCCTCCTAAACCCCTCACCCATTACAAACATGTAGGATCAATGGAATAGCTAATCTAGAGGGGGGTGAATAGATTAGCACCAAATTAAAGTGCTCGATTAACTAATAAAAATAATGAACGTAGGATATGTAATCTAGATAATGAATAACGCTAGGGATAAAAATAGATCGCTCCTAAGCAATCTAGCGCAGTAAAATCAACCACACAAGACAAACAACCACATAGAGATAGAGATTTTTAGGTGGTTCGGTCTCGATCCTGAGACCTACGTCCACCCCTCACTTAACCAAGTGAGACTTCCTAATGCAACACGCCAAACACCGGGATCAAAGTCCCAAAATATCCGCTGACTTATAGCTTGCAAGAGAGGTTCGACCTCTCACAAAATTGCTGACAGCCTGACAAACAGCTTGCTAAACCGTTGACACACAGCTTTCTAGAGAGGTTCGTCCTCTCACAAAACCGTTGACACATAGCTTGCAGGCTCTCGGCCCAACTACTCAGATCTAAGCACCGCTGCTAGATCTGACCCTCCTACTATCACTAGTAGGAACCCAATACAATGTAGAGCTACGAGAGCAATAGTAGTGGCAAAGTGACTAAAATATCAACAATATCAATGGCGGTGGCTAGAATAATAGAATAGTAAAATGGCAGAACTACGGAGTCTCTACGCTACTTCTACTCTCACAAGGGAACCACGATCTTGAATCAGAACCGTTGATTTAATGATGCGAGATGAGACCACGGACATGACTCGAATGAGGAATGCAGTCCTCGGACTCTAGGTGAGCCCGTGATTGTCCTTAATGAGGGAAGCGTCGGACCTGCATGGTTGAGAAATCGACAAGAGCTAGGGTGGTCAATTCTCTTTGTGCCCAGATCGGGTCACGGGACGGTCACGCTCTCTCTCTCGCAGTAGCGGTGAAATAAATATTACGAGCTAACGGCCCTACACATGCTCTCTAGCAGCGGCATATAAAGCATATAAGGAAATAAGCGAAATGCCGAGTGTAAGAGCGAATACGATACCTCCACGCTCTCGGCGTGGGGAAGACGGACCCGGCCGAACTCGTACTCCCGGGACGGTTAACACACAAATATTACAGCAAGAAATCACTGCCCACTCCACGCAGGGAGGTAAAGGGAGACACAATGGGGTCCGGGAGGACCGATTTCGGGTTGACGGGTGGCTTCACGCGTAGCTTCGGCCGCACCCGTACTGGCGACCGTGGGGCCCACGTGCTGTCCGGAGGGGCCTTGTGGGACCCGGTGGCACCGCTGTAGTGGAGACACTTGGGGAAGCACTCCTCGGGATGGCGGCACGTTGGTTCACCGGCTGGAGGCCGGGCGGCTCCGATCGGCACCGGTCGGAATAACCGGCCATGGATCTGCCGGTTCTATTTTCAGGCGCGCGCTCCGGCGAGAACGGACGCTGCGATCAGCCCCGATGTTGGATCGACACGAAACTGGTGCCGTTAGAAAGCTTCTTTGAAGGGCTTCAACCTTATGGGATTACAGAAAAATAAACAGCTCTGTACTTCTTGTTGGCGAATTTTGATAGCTGCTGTTGTACAGTGCCCGAATTCTTAGATCAACAGGGAACTTGTCTGAGAACTGGCGTTGACTGATAGGTAGACGCCAGAATCTGAAGTTGTGTTCTTCATCAAAGTTGTAGGAAATGGAACAAGGAAGACGGAAATATTTTTGTTGACAAGTTTGGAGCTGGCTATGATTTTTTAAGAATTTAACACTGGAGGGTGGTCGGATCTGGAAATTGGTAGATAGCACTGTAGATGGCTCTGGAAACGATTTTTATAAAATAGGTGGAGGGCGGATCAAAAATCAAGAAGAATTATGGATGGAGGGGTTGATGGACAGAACCCCCAATAAAATTGGGAGCCCTAGGAAAACTCACAAAAGGGGCCGAAGATAGGAAACTCAGGCGGACTGTTACAGTGACAGACAGCTGACAGATCTGGGAAAGATTGAAGACCAAAAATGTAAAAATATCAAAAGAAGGATTTTGGATGTGACATTTTTTGTTGAGATGGGGATACAAGATAGGAACAACATCTGAAAATTTCAGATCAATAGGATGTCGGAGTTGATAACAGGAATTCTGAGAAGAAGCTTCTGCCCAGGATGGACAGAACACCGAAGTCGACTCCGCGGCGGCTCGAAGGCGGCACGAACGGCGGCGGCGGCACCGGAGATGAACTCAGAGATTGAGGTGGAGGAGATAGAAGATATCCACTCTAGAATTGGGGGTTGGAGGAGATGAAACCAGGGGAAGAGAGGGGAGGGGCGCAAGGAGCTTCAAGCTTCCAACAAATTTTCTAACTTTTCATTAATTTCCAAATGAAAATACAAGGTTTTATATGACTCTCATCAAATCAAATATACACCCTTGGATCTAGGGATGGAGAATGGAGGGCTGGGATGAAGTGTGATCAGCACACAAAAAATAAAAATAAATAAAAAAGGGGGGGGGCGTATTGACCAAGGGGAGGCAAGGGGGACAAGTTGACATGGTAGGTAGCCTACCATGGAAATTCTTACCCTCTTGTCTACCCATGTGGCATTTGACATTCAACCCTTCTAGAAGGCCACCTAGGATGGTTGACCAGCCCCACATAGGTGACATGGCCCAATGGGAAAGGGCTGAGGGCCCCCTGGCTTGGGCCTACTGGAATTTTACATATAAACCCACTAGGACTTACAATTGCGTACCCATATAGCACAAGAGTATACATACAAATATGAAAGGACATAAATGCAAACAAAATACGGACGATCTTACCTCGATGTCCCCATCATTTAAGGAAGGTCACGGTTGCACTACCGAAAGAACCTACGAAGCCTCTACCGTACGAACTGCCCTCACGAATAGAAGCCACTATATAAACCATGCTGCCATAACATCCTATCCTAGCTATCAGGAGAACTCTGACAACGCTGTCGAGAAAACCTCAACCTCGTACTCAAGAAGTCACCCTAAAGTCACTCGGTCAGAACACACTATCCCTACTTCAGGAGAACCACGGCTCACAGTCGAGAACTAAACCCACGGGTGACTGAAGAACTCATGCACTAGCACCAGTCGGATGTGTCCACTGACGTCTTACACCGCGCCTACTCTCCCTGGCCTGACCACCTCTCCCAGAGAGTGTAGTATGGGACTAGGTTGGATGCGTCCCGGATGCCTTACACCGCCCACCACACTCACGCCTGCCTGCCTCTCCCAAAGAGTGAGGTGGAGTCGCAACAACAACATAAGGACTAGTTGGGGTCACACCAGTCAGCGTGGGTCCCCTACCCCCAACCACATGTGTACACACAGACTATCTACTCTAAGTCGAGTCCTCTAGATGGTTTTCTCCCCAGCCAGACTCTGGCTGCAAAGACAAGGGGCCCTACGGTAACCAGCTTAAAAACTATCACATCAGGAATAGCTCTCGACCATGCAGTCAGAACGTGTCGACACTCAGTAAGTAACACTCTCGGCCAAGTCGATACGTGCACGACACTCAGTAAGTTGCGCCAGCGGAGTACTACTCGGAAGAAGGTCTAACTCACGCACACCTGAAACTGCAGAATGGCACAGCCCAGTAAAGGTAAACCACCTAAGGTCGATAACAAGAACCAGCGAATGCCGGCCTTCTAAACTCACGCGGGGACGGACCTCTGCTATCAATAATCCACATGGGGAAGATACCCCCTACAATACATAAATCCCACAGGGATGGCCCATGATAATTACACATAAATTTTGGATCATAGAAAATCACGCGGACACCTCTTTCATGAAACCACGTCACATACGGACATCTCGGGGCAGGAAACGGCGAAGCACGGCACTCCGGGGCATGAAGGGGCTGGGCGGCCAACCTCCTGGCTACCCAGAGGCCTAGGCGGCCACATCACTGGCCGCCCAGAACATGGCCACCCTGTGCACTAGGTGGCCATCCTCTTGGCCACCCAGCCTACTGGGCGGCCACCTCATTAGCCGCCTAGACAAGGGCACAACAGGGACCTGGGTGGCTAGGGTGCTGGCCACCCTGTGCACTAGGTGGCCATCCTCTTAGCCACTCAGTCTACTGGGCGGCTACCTCATTAGCCACCTAGACAAGGGCACAATGGACCTAGGAGGCTAGGGTGCTGGCCACCCAGCAGACAAGGGAGGCCAGGTCTTTGGCCACCCAGGCATAGTGCAGAGCGGCCAACAGTCTAGCCACGTACAGGTTGGGACAGAGGGGAACAAAGAGAGAGTAGGGCGGCCACGGTTATGGCTGTCTGCAAACCTGGACGGTCAGACCTCTGGCCGCCCCGCTCCGGGGCACCCCGCCACTTCCGTGGCCATCCTCTGTCGGTTTCGCATAAATGAATAGAATTCCACGCAGAGTTTGATCCCACGCCCCATTTGCCTCGAAGCGAAGGGGAAGACAAGGAGAATCCATCCCCGAGCATTCCTACATCCAATAAATCGCATTCAAACCATAAATTGAGGCCTAAATCGGCTAGAAACCGTCGCTCAACCCTGAACATGCATATATCCAAAATAAGAAATACTCCCGCTCTCGGCCTCATCGTGGCATGGAATCGTGGGGAAAACACGGGGAGAGAGTAGGGATTCGTCCCTGTACCTTATCCGAAGCTTTAACGCACCAAAACCCCGAAGAATCGTTGATCCTTCACACGGTCGACTCCCACGGCCGCTATTGCCTCTGCCTCGCCGTCCGCCATGCTCCTCGCCTTCATCCTTGCCGCCGCGCCACCACACACCCCCTCGTCACCGTCGTCGGCCACCAGAGGTGAGAAAGGGAGAGAGAAAGAGAGACGGGAGAGTGAGGGAGAGGAGGGACACGAGAGAGTGAGGTGAGAGAACGGAGGGGGAGAGAGGGGGTTAAAACAGTTTTAAAATTTTTATTTTATTTTATTTTTCTATTTCATTTATAAAATTCACTTTAACCCTGAAACTTCTTGTAAAAATCTAACTCGAAAAAATTCCAAGAAAAAGCTAGACCGCTCAACGCACCGTCACAGATCCGAAATAACTCACATAAACACCATCTAAGGGTATGAAAATATAATATTAATATCTAAAACCCAATATGGACACGATCTGTAACCCACAAAAACACGGTTCGAAAATCCAAGGTGTTACAATGTGTTTCAACAGGGCTGGGTTTCCCTTCCATGAATGCGGTCTTCACAGTGACCACGATCCAAGAACCCTGTCATGCGATAGACTGCGTTCATGGTTGACCAGTCAACGACATGAATTTTGAAGTTTACTGAACGCGGTCTAGCTCCCCACCGCCATCTGAAGAATGGGGTCGTAGACCAGGCCGCGTTCTGACTGGGTTGGCCAACACGTTGATCTGACGTCCAGGGCATGGAAATGAACTTTAGGGGCTAGAAATGGGTTGAAAGGGCTCACAATGCGCCATAGAATCAATTAATTAATGACCAATTCGGGCATTAGCAAGGAGAATAAGAAAATGGCTCAGCTTGTGGGCCTAAGATAGGTGTTTACACAATCGATAGCCAAATAGAGAAACCTCCACATAGCCAACGGCGTCCTCTGCCCCGCCATGCAATGTGGTTCCTTGCATTCAACACATGTCACCTTCGACTGCCTTCAACTTGTGCCGCGAACACATGCCTCCGTCTCCTTCCACTCGAATGCAGATTACACACAAAAACCTTCACATGCGAACGTGGGCAAACACATTGTCACTCCATCGTGACAACAAAGGGGGAAGGGAGGTGACCATCTGGCAGCCTAGCCCATGCATGAAAGAACTAGGCCCATCCTACAATAAGACAAATCGTTATACTTATCATTTTCTTAAATTAAAAAAATCAATTTATGCATTCAAGTAATTCTTAAATAATTACGCCTAAGAAATATGATTTGTGCACAATGATCCAAATAATTAAAGAAATGAGTTTTCATTGATTTTTACACATAAGATGATGACTTTGATGAAGATAATGACATGAAATGCACTTAAGTAACTTATAAAATATGTAAGTTATCAATGGTGTTGAACACATTACTAAAGGGAATCTTCTTAACATGCATGACATCCAGTTTGTGTCGTACAAGAAGGGTTGACCAGTAAGGTATTTCCTAGAAGATGCTTTTCTTCACTTAGTTCTGATCCTTTCCAAATCTAGAGAGTTGATGTGTGCTGCTGGACAGTTGTGCTATATCTGGCAAGTATTACACCCATGTCGCCATTTGTCAACCCGACAATCGATCTAAATCTATTTCATCCAATTCAATTATGTTCTTGTAGAATGCGTCTGTTTGCCTTCGGAAAGGATAGTCACTTGGTAGCAACCACCAGTGACAATCAAACCAGCATGGCTCTCACCATAATTCAGTAAAAATGATTTGATATCTTCCACAAGTAGGGGCATGCCAACTTCCCATGTGTGCTCCAACTATTTAACATTCCACATGCAGGGAAGTCGCTTATCATCCACATCAGTGCAGCCTTCATAGTGAAATTTTACTTTGTGAATGCATCATAAGTAACAACACCATCAGTCCACAACAATTTCAACTTATCAATCAATAGTCTGACATATATGTCTAAGTTTTTCCCAATATTTTTTGGACAAGGAATCACTAAGGATACAAAGAGATTCTCTCGCTTCATGCACATACTTGGTGGAAGGTTGTATGGTGTCACAAATATTGGCCAACATGAGTAAGAAGTTATTGAACTTCCGAATGGATTGAACCCATCAGTGCCTAAACCTAATCTAACATTTCGTGACTCCCTTGAGAAGGTAGGATGAGCACGGTTGAAGTGAGTCCAAGCTTCGCCATCTATAGGATCATTGATTATGTCCTCATAATGACGTACTCTTTCTACGTGCCATCCATATGTTGAGTTGTCTTTGAGGACATATACATCCATTAAAGTGTTGGTGTGAGAAGGAAGTACTGCAATGGCTTGTAAGGTACATTCTTTTACTTTGAATTGTCCCCTCTCTTATATTTGGACAAATGGAACAAGATATCTCATATGCATCCTCTTTGTAATATAAAATACAATGATTAGAGCATGCATCTATTTTTACAAATCCAATCCCTAGCTCATTGACTATCTTTTTTTCTTGGTAAAAATTTTAGGCAACTTCTCATCTTGAGGCAACATACTTTTCATGATGAAGAGAAGACAATCAAAATAGCTCTCACAGATATGAAATTCAGATTTCAAGTTCAACAACTGTGAGACCGCAGACAACCGAGCGTTATTTTGACAACCATCTCACAACAGCTTATCAGCATCCCATAATAATTAATAGAATCTTTCGGTTGTCTTATTCGATGCTTCTTCGTTGTATACCTATTCCTGATGAACATTAATTCAAGACTAGCAGCATCTAAAATCATATCTGCATACATGCTTGTGCCTTCAACATTAGCGGGATCTTACGACTGAATATCCTTACCATGACACGCTCAGTTCAGATAATCTTGCACAAATCCTTTCTTGTACAGATGATGTTGCACCTCCCATGGTGAAACCCACTTCAAGTTCCTATAAATTGGACAGGGACATCAGATGTGACCCTTGCAATCTACTGCTACACTTAGATTTCTCAATGTAAAGTGAATGAATCTTTCAAATCCATCTTTAAACTCCCCAGACACCACCCAACTAACTATTCTACGATACATCCATGAACAATCTACAGATATTTTTTCTACACTCACTCAATATTAATTATTGAAATTCTAAATTTGTTATTCTTAAAAAGAAACTTGACTCTTTCCTCATATCGTTCGATGCAAACAATTTGAATAGGAAGGGATTATTATTTAAACTATCACAATTTTATCGCACGATCATTTACTATACATGTTGTACAATTTACTAAAAATTTCAGAAGAACCTCCTCACACTTCTTCGGTATACTAAAAATATTTATTAATTTTAAAAAATTAAACACTTACTATAAATTATTTAAGAAAATACTCAAAATTAATAAAGGTATACCAGAGAAGAGTGAGAAGACACAACTGAAATTTTCAACAAACCGTACAAACACATAGTAAATGAGCACCTAAATGTGATCAAACATTCACAGACAGTCTGAAAGGGAGAATTTGTGTTAGATATATATGTTCTCATAAAAAATGAGAACAAATACATCAATTACAAAGTTTTAAACGTGCAAGTTAATTGACACGGGGTTAACACACTTTCTCTGACGTGTGTGTCATGCTAGGTTGCACCCACGCACCTCAGCTCACATGGAGCACCCCATCTAATTAAAAAACACCAAATTAAAGAAAGTCTAATTGATATGCATACATCAAATTAAAGAACATCTAATTTAAAGAACATCCAAATAAAGAAGTTCAAATTAAATAACACCAAGTTTAAGAACATACACAAACTATATATATATATATACTTTACAGGAATCAAATTTATATGCATATGGAGACCGAATAGCCCAGGCCGCCACCCCCCACCTATCCCGACCCCCTCCCCTTCCTTGTCCCCCTCCTGCCAACATTCCCGCTAACCCATCTCAACCCCTCCCCCTACCAATAGTCCCCCCTCCCCCAGTGCTGGCAGAACCCCCCTGCCTCTCCCTAACCCCAGTGTTTATAAGACCCCCATCCCCTCCTCACACCCCCAGCGCTAGCAGGACCTCCCATCTCGGACCCCTTCCCCTCCCGCCACCTCCTGCCCAGCCAGCCGACTAGCCACCCCCCCTACTACCCCGCCAGTCGTCCCCCCTCCCCTCCCCCCACTTGCAATCCTAGCACTAGCAGGACCCCTCCACCTCCCCCCCACTTGCTACCCTGTTGGCCGACCACCCACCCCCTGCTACCTCGCCAATTGACCCCCTCTCCTCCCCCCACCTGTAACCCCAGCACTGACATGACCTCCCTCCCCTCCCCCCCACCCCTAACGGTGACAAGATCCCTCCCCCTCCCCCCACATGCTGCCTATCTCCCTCCCTAGCGGCAAGACCCCTCACCCTCCCAGAACAGTCGAACCCCCCCCAATGCCTATCCCCAATCACCTCAAAAAAAAAATAATAGAGAGAGGGTGGATGGGATTTATCGATGATAGCGGGAACGACATACGCTGTTATGGCAGCGGCAGGAGGTGTGCAGGGCCGGGGGCGATGGCATGCAAGGCGACGGGGCAGGTGTCACTGACGGAACACAAGCAGAGTGTTGGATCCCCTAATTGATTTTTGTATCTGGGTTTCAATGATAACAAACCGTGTGTACTTGTTTGAAGAATTTGGTTTACTTCACTTGGTTTCATGTGTGAAAGAATTGCTTGAAGATGGATTTTTGAAGAAAGCTTGATTGGGGTTTCATGATTGAAAGTTTTTACTGCGGTTGTTTCTTCATGTACATAACTTCATTATGTTTGTCAATGATTACACAAAAATTTGGAAGAGTGTGCTCATTGAAGTGTTTTTATGTAAAGAAATTAAATGAGTGAAGCCATCAAGTTAAACCTCCTCAAGAACAAGGACAATACTTGATAAGTCCTCACTTCAATGATTCAAGAGAATCTGAGTTTAACTTGTGATTTTATAGGTTCAAGAATGGTATTTTAAACCTTCACATATTTGGATGGACATGGTAATATCTAACCACTCTTTACCCGTGATAAGATGGATGTTTATGTTGATTTTTGACCCAAACAAGCAGGGGTCAACCCCTAGGGTCGACCCTCATTGGGTCCTGGTCTGTCCAGGGCTGTTGTATGGCTAGGAGCACCAGGGATCGACCCTATGGATCGACCACCTTTGTCCAGACTTCTGGACTGGCCGTTTTGTGTAGAAAATTGCACAGGGGTCGACCCTATGGTCGACCCCTTCTCACCAGACTATTGTCTAGGGTGTCCTGATGTTGGATGCACTTATGAGCATACCTGATTTTCATCTTTTTAATCGCTTGTTCGTTCTTTTCGTTCTATGGGTGGTTTATTTGGGTTTATTAAGTGTGTGGGCGTGCCAGTCACCAAAATGACGGTTTGTTCGGGCCTCAAGACTAGGAGGGTCTGAGACCACGGGTGCGCTCCGTCTGACTAACCAGACGATTGTGGGTATCATGTCAGGACTAAAACTCGTCATGCCATAAAGGTCACGGGGTTAATTACATCCCATCGGAGAGGAGAAAACCTTTGATTAAATGCCAGGAGAAGGGGCCCTCGGGCCTTAAATTGATATTAATTAAAGAAAGGAATGAAAATTCTGAACTTCAATGAAAAAAGGGCATCCCCCATTGAGAGGTAAATATTTGAGCAAAGCCAGTCATTAATTGACAAATTCATATCTGGTCAAGAGTCCCAATTTATAAACATATGTCTACCAAAGATATGACAAGTTTGATATCTGGGTTTAGATCCCAATAGAAATATGTTTAAACATAGCAGGCTATGGGCCCAAAGCGGGGTGAAGCTACGACCATGATGGAATGATCCCAAGGTTCGAGCATGACCCGTAGAGGCCTTGTTAATATCCCCTTTGCATAGGGTCCAAGGGAGGTGAGAGCTTTATTATTGATTCTTTTGTTTTGTTGTGTGGTTATTAGTTCCCTTTTTTTATCTATGCATTATCATATTTTTATCAAGCTTGATGCCATCATTATTATTGTTTTATTATCTTGTTTATCGTTTATTATTTATGTGTGTTTATTATTTTGTTATTATCATTTATTTCTCTTCTTTTATTTATTTTCATGCACAAAGGGGCCAAGGGCCACTGCGTCGACGCAGGGCTTAAGCTGCGTCGACACACCAAGCCTTACACAGGCTATCGCGTCTAGGCGCAGCGCTGGCTGCGTCGGCGCAGCACGTTGGGATTTCACCCAAAGCGTTGCTGCGTCGATGCATGGTTTGAGCTACGTCGACGCACAAAGTTCATCCAGGGGGCTGATGTGAACTGCTGCGTCGACGCAGGACTAGGCTGCGTTGACGTAGCCTAAGCCAGCGTGGAACAACTGCCTCCTTCTTTAGCTGGTCATCTATTTGATTTTTTTTGTGGCTTTATCTTGGGAGTCCAAGGGGTATTAAACCCCAATCTTTCTCTTAAGCTTCAAGCTTCATTCTTTGAGTTTCTTTCTTTTAGCTCTTCTCCATATGGAAAGAGAGTTAATGCATGATTTGTCTGGCAAGGGGGGCTATGTCCATTGGAAATGCATAGTATAATTTTGCAAGCATCTACATGGTAGCATGCAGGGTGTTTATGCAGTGGGGCTTTGGTACAAGGCAGAGTTATGTACTTGCGCATGGTGAGAGTGTCTAGTGGGAGATGACCTAACCTTATTCAACCCACCATTCTCTATACCACAAGCCGTGACATGCGAGCAAGCATGGGTGGCAAGTGCATGGAGTTCAGATCACACACATGATGCATGTATAGTTTGATGTGAATATTAATGAATGCTCGATGCTAAAGGATGCTGAGGAAGGGGAAGCAGTGTGGGCCATGGAATTTTAGTATGGGCTAATATGAGTTGCATGAGGGATGCAAAGGTGTTTGGTTTATTCTACAGCAGAGCTGGCTGCTGGACAGCGGGTGGGCTCAAGAAAAGTCGACTCAGGTTGTCGACTCCTGAGCACACCCGTTGTTCGGAAATTTCAAACAGAACCTGTGGGAAAGAGAGTCGACTCTCAAAGTCGACTGCTCCCACGCTGGCCCAAAACTGCCCTTGCTTTCAGAAATCATGCAAGTATATATGCACAATGCATGCTATTCATATTATCAAGTAGTTTTTTATCTGTTTGATCGGTTCATTGATTGCCATTCATTTTTTTTATCATTTCTTCTTCTTTTATTTCTTTTAAGCAGATTGTCTTTTCTTTGTTTTTGCTGCCAAAACAACATTTTGTTCATTTGATCATCTACTGTATAGATATGTTCTTTCGGCATTGTTCTTTGCGTTTGATGCATTTGTTTTAGCATTATGTAAATTATCCAGTTCATGTTTTTGTCATTAGTTTGTTTTTTCATTCAGTCCATAGTCCTGGCGAAAAATGGGCAGCATCTCCCCTAGACCAGAGCATTTGGGGGTGAAAAATTGGAAGCGCATCCACGGAAGTTCCGAGATGGCCCCTAAAATTAGAGCAAGCCAAGAATGGCTACTCCATATCCCAAAATTGGGCAAGGAGAACCCCGAGGACTGGCCTACAAGGGGAGCTCCACTAACCCAGGGATTACTTCATCTCTAGCAGCATTGTGCATTTAATTATTGCCGGCATCATGGCCGTTAATGTTCAACCCTTCAATGAGGAGTCCTCCAGAGATCATGCTATGAGGTAGCACACCCCTGGGGACTTGAGGGTGGACAAATAAAACTTTGATTGGTGTGAGACCGCAATGTGCCCCTTCCCCTTGGCAAGTCCTCAGTTCTAAAAGGAAAGCTTCGATTAAATCAAAAGATAAACATTGTTCCTCTAGTGCATGAGGACTCCGGTCACACTTAAATCATCAGCGAACCTGCACCCCAAATGGAGACTTGGAACTGTGATGACTAGCATCCAGCAGGCATGCAGACACATATTTAGAGAAGACATAATCCCATTGGGCATTTAAGCGAATGAAAGAAGTGCTCATGTGTGACTGGCTTAGAAGCCAAAGTGATGCTCAATGATAGACAACAACTCCTTGAAGGGCTGGATTTACATGAAAGGAAAAGCAAGGAAATGCATATTCCTACAATTTTGGGATTGAGCCAAGGCCTCAACAACCCATAGACATGGGTGCGAAGACAAGTGGCCATTACCACAGAAAACATTTCATACAGAGCAGTAGAAGAATATGAATATCGAGCAATTTCAGGGCTGAGCCAAAGCCTTAACAACCCATGGTGTGGGTGAAAAGGACAAATGGCTATCCCTCCAGGAGCATTGCAATAAACAGAAGAATAGCATGCCCCTAAAAGTTTAAGACGTATGCACATCAGACACATGAGGGGACGGTCTGGACCCGCCTGGGATATTGGGGAAGGGACCTATGAGGTCAATGTTCCCCTAAGGGCATTAGCACACTGACGAGGGTCGGGGATAGCATATTGAAACCAATCCAACGCGCAGGAGATCAGAATGAGGTCCTATGCGAGGAGCCTCATCTGGTAGCTTATGAGGGTTAGAGCCAGAGCTCCCATCCATCCATCGTAACTAGATGAGCTGTGGGTTCAAACCATTTTTCAGCAGCGCTTTCTGATTCCCTGTGAGATCACTAAATCTCGGTGGGGAGAATAGAAAAAAGAAAAAGAACGTAGCAAAACGAAAGAAATAGATCATGAGAAGCGAAATTAGCAATCTATCATTACAAATGAATACATTCATTCAGAAAAAAGAGCATTGCTTCCATTCATTCAACGAACAGAGATACATTCATCCCAAAAGAACTTGTTTAGGAGCCAAAAAGAAAGAATAACAAGAATACATCAGAAAGGAAAGGAAAGAAAGGGAAAAGGGGGAGCACAGAACATTGACTCCTCTCCCTCCCCAAGCAGCACATATTCTCTCTTTTCTTCCTCTATTTCTCTTCACACACAAGAGTAGCAGAGAACTCTGGAAATCACCCAAATGGAAGCTTCGAACAACACACCAGCGGGGGGGGGGGGGGGGCTTCTCTTCAAGGCGTTGGTCCTCTTTTATAGAAGCACAAAGCTTCTTTTCCCCCAAGGCAGGGCCGAGGAATCTCCAATGATTGGAGATCTCCCAGCCACGTGCCTTGTACGGGCCGTACGGTCTTCTGGAAGGGTCCCTTGATCAAACTTTTTGGAGAGCACCCGCCGTGATCGTGGCACGCTCCTATACGGTCTTTCTGCGTCTTGAGGGTGCGTCGACACAGCTTGTAGGCTATATCGACGCAGCCTATTTCCAAGGGCTTTGTTCTTGCTTCATCTTCAGACGCACGATGCCTTTGGGGTGCTGCATCAACGCCGCCCATTGCCAGGGGCACCTCTTTCCATTTTATCTTCAGGTGCGTCAACGCAGCTAGAGAGATGTGTCGATGCATCCTTCTGTCCATGGCTTCTTTTCAACCTGAATAACACTGCGGGGTCGACGCAGCCCTGTGGGTGCATCGACACTCCTTTCTTCTTCTTTTGTGGCTGACCTTACTTGGCCTTTTGGTGCCACATTTTAAGCGTCCACAAATACCCCCACCCGTGGGTGGCGCAGGCGAGGGACGTGCTTGCGGGACACACTGGTGCAAATTTCTTCATCGTCTCACTGAAGTGGACTCCGGTGGGACTAAGGGCTTGCCGTGATGCGGGACAGGAGGTTTTAGCAAGGGTATTGATCCAGCCAGTTTTAGACGGAAGGTCTAAACCGTTGGGTTTTAGTGACTAGTCCTGACAGGAGATCGATCACCAACCTTGATGAAATCATTGGCATAGGATATATGTCAATGCAAGGAAATTATTTAATCCGACCTTAGACAAAAGGTCTAGGCCATTTGGTTTTAGCGACTAGCACCGACGAGAAGTCAAGCACCAACCTTGGTGAAATCATTGGCATAGGGTATATGCCAACGAAAGGATATCGTTTAAGCCGGTCTTAGACGGAAGGTCTAAACCGTTGGGTTTTAGTGGTTGGCCTCGACAAGAAGTCAAGCACCAACCTTGGTGAAATCATTGACATTGGGTATACGCCAACACAAGAAAAGCGTTTAATCTGGTCTTAGACGGAAGTTCCAAACCGTTGAGTTTTAGTGGCTAGCGTTGACAAGAAGTCGAGCACCAACCTTGGTGGAATCATTGGCATTGGGTATATGCCAACATAAGGATAGCGTTTAATCCGGTCTTAGATGGAGGTCCTAAGTCATTGGGGTTTAGCGATTGGTCCCAACAAGAAGTCGAGCACCAACCTTGGTGGAATCATTGGGATTGGGTATATCCCAACGCAAGAAAAGCGTTTAATTCGGTCTTAGACGGAAGGTCTAAGCCGTTGGGTTTTAGCGGCTGGTCCTGACAAGAAGTCAAGCACTAACCTTGGTGAAATCATTGGCATTGGGTATATGCCAACACAAGGATAGTGTTTAAGCCGGCCTTAGACGCAAGGTCTAAGCCGTTGGGTTTCAGCGGATGGCCTTGACAAGAAGTCAAGCACCAACATTGGTGGAATCATTGGCTTTGGGTATATGCCAACGTAAGAAAAGCATTTAAGCCGGTCTTAGACGAAAGGTCTAAGCCGTTGGGTTTTAGCGGCTGATCCCGACGCAAAGTCGAGCACCAACCTTGATGAAATCATTGGCATTGGTTTATATGCAATGCAAGGATAGCGTTTAAGCTGGCCTTAGACGAAAGGTCTAAACTATTGAGTTTCAGCGGATGGCCTTGACAAGAAGTCAAGCACCAACATTGGTGGAATCATTGGGTTTGGGTATATTCCAATGCAAGGATAGCATTTAATCCGGTCTTTGATAGAAGGTCTAAGCCGTTTGGATTTAGCAGCTGGTCTCGACGAGAAGTCAAGCACCAACCTTGATGAAATTATTGACATTGGGTATATGCCAACGCAAGGATAGCATTTAAGCCGGTCTTAGATGGAAGGTCTAAGTCGTTGGGTTTCAGCGGCTGGCCTCGACAAGAAGTCGAGCACCAACCTTGGTGGACTCATTGACATTGGGTATATGCCAACGCAAGGATAGTGTTTAACCCGATCTTAGACGAAAGGTTTAAGCCGTTGGGTTTTAGCGGCTGGCCTGGTGGAATCATTGACATTGGGTATATGCCAACGCAAGGATAACGTTTAAGCCAGTCTTAAACGGAAGGTCTAAGCCATTGGGTTTTAGCGGCTGGCCTCGACAAGAAGTCGAGCACCAACCTTGGTGGAATCATTGGAATTGGGTATATGCCAACGCAAGGATATCGTTTAAGCCCGTCTTAGATAGAAGGTCTAAGCCGTTGGGTTTTAGCGACTGGCCTCGACAAGAAGTCGAGTACCAACCTTGGTGGAATCATCGGCATTGGGTTATATGCCAACACAAGGATATCATTTAAGCCGCTCTTAGATGGAAGGTCTAAGCCGTTCAGTTTTAGCGGCTGGCCTTGACAAGAAGTCGAGCACCAACCTTGGTGGAATCATTGGCATTGGATATATGCCAACGTAAGGATAGCGTTTAAGCCGGTCTTAGACTCAAATGTTTGTTGTGCCCCTGTGATCATTTGAGTCTTCTTGTGGTTTGGGTCATTCGACATCGTCTTGTGGTCATTTGAGTTATTGGATATTCTTAGTTTTGATAATAGCTAAACACTATAAGTCATTATTGTTTTAACTCTCATATGACTGACATACGTGATGTTTTGTTCATGACAGATATGCCAATGAATTGCCAAGGAATGAAGTGGAGATGGCAAATGTGAAAGCTCAATGTTGCGCCCTCGCACGCGGATCGACCTGCGCGGTCAGGTCGCGGGGGTTTCTAGGGGTGGAGCCCCCGGAACAAAATTTTGATTATAGGAGCGATATAATCAACAGAAATCTTCAAGACTATCAAGGGTGATGCCACAGACATGAACGAGCTGCTAAAGGAGTCAAGCGATGGAGCTAAAGCAGTAACGGACCGACCCGGGAAAGCCCGGGGCCTGCCCAGCTGGCGGTCGACCGCCAGCACAGGGGCGGTCGATCGCCCCAGCCAGCAACCCCCAGATTGCAACTCTTTCAGTAGCGGTCGACCGCCAGCCCAGTAGCGGTCGACTGAAATTTCCAAGAACCGCCCATTTGTAGGTTTCTCAGTAGCGGTCGACCGCCAGAAGCTGCAGGTCGACCGCCAGCCCCGAGCCTTCAATGTTGACTTTGTTTTCCACTTCGAGAAGAGCCCATTTCCTTATATTTGTTTAACCCCAAAGTCACCCAATCTTCCGTAGATTGTGGATCTGGTCTTGGGGATGTCTAAGGACCATTCAAAGGTTATAAAACACATGCAAGAGGGTTAGAAACCCTAGTTGATCATTTTGTGAATCCAAGGGAAATCAAAGGAGACTACAAGGGTGAGAGGAGTTCGAGTACTGTAGCCGTGAACAGTACTCTGGGAAGAAGTTCTTCATCAAATCCTCAAGTGATTCAAGCTACTTGAAGAGGAGATCAAGCCCAAGTCAAGAGAAGATAAAGCTGCATCCTTCATCCTCTTCATCATCTCAAGGGTGATCTAAACTACATCCTCAAACCTCTTTATCAACTCAAGAAGATCAAAAGGAAGATCCAAGCTACATCCATAGTCTTCGTCATCAACTAGAAGAGATTCAAGGAAGATCATCTCTCAAGGAAGAAGACACCATCGAAGCATCAGATTCAAGCTCCTGCAACTCAGACAAGATCTTTCTACTTTGAGCATATTCTATATCGTGTTTGAGTGATTTCATATTTGTTCTCTTTTCATTTCTTTCAAACAATTGAAACTGAAGATCGTCCCTACCGGTGGTTAGTAGGAAGGCAATCGGAAGTTGTCCGATCTGCGGTGTTGACGTCCCTACCGGTGGTTAGTAGGAAGGCAATCGGAGGTCTTTCCGATTTACGGTTCAGTGCGTGGCACTAGTGGAGCCTCATCGGATTTGGTGAGGGGTGGACGTAGGACTGGGGATTCAGTCCGAACCACCTTAAAATCCTTTGTGTTGTGGTTTATTTATGTGATTGCTTCGTTCTAGATGTATGCTTAGGTTCAATCTCTATATTGCGTAATCATCTTGCTAAGCAAATTGTTGTGTCCTTCGTTAAGTTAGTTATATTCTGCTGCAATTTATTTTATCTAGCTATATAGAGGGTTGCATTGCGAAAAGAGGGGCAGATCTATTCTCCCCTCTCCTCTAGATCCGCTGTCCACTACTCAGCAAGTTTAAGCCGTTGGGTTTTAGTGGCTGGCCTTGACAAGAAGTCAAGCACCAACCTTGGTGGAATCATTGGCATTGGGTATATGCCAACGCAAGGATAGTGTTTAAGCTGGTCTTAGACGGAAGGTCTAAACCGTTGGGTTTTAGCGGCTGATCCTGACGCAAAGTCGAGCACCAACCTTGATGAAATCATTGGCATTGGGTTATATGTCAACGCAAGGATAGCATTTAAGTCGGCCTTAGATGAAAGGTCTAAGCCGTTGGGTTTCAGAGGCTGGCCTTGACAAGAAGTCAAGCACCAACCTTGTTGGAATCATTGGCTTTGGGTATATGCCAACGCAAGGATAGCGTTTAAGCCGGTCTTAGACAGAAGGTCTAAGCCGTTGGGTTTTAGCAGCTAATCCCGACGAGAAGTCAAGTACCAACCTTGATGAAATCATTGGCATTGGGTATATGCCAACGCAAGGATAGCGTTTAAGCCGGTCTTAAACAGAAGGTCTAAGCCGTTAGGTTTCAGCGACTGGCCTCGACAAGAAGTCGAGCACCAACCTTGGTGGAATCATTGGCATTGGGTATATGCCAACGGAAGGATAGAGTTTAAGCCGATCTTAGATGGAAGGTCTAAGCCGTTGGATTTTAGCGGCTAACCTCGACAAGAAGTCAAGCACCAACCTTGGTGGAATCATTAGCATTGGGTATATGTGAATGCAAGGATAGCGTTTAAGCCGGTCTTAGACGGAAGGTCTAAGCCATTGGGTTTTAGCGGCTGGCATAGACAAGAAGTCAAGCACCAGCCTTGATGAAATCATTGGCATTGGGTATATGCCAACGCAAGGATAACATTTAAGCCGGTCTTAGACGGAAGGTCTAAGCCGTTGGGTTTCAGAGGCTGGTCCCGACAAGAAGTCAAGCATCAACCTTGATGAAGTCATTGGCATAGGGTATAGGCCAACGCATGGAAATCGTTTAAGCCGGTCTTAGACGGAAGGTCTAAGCCGTTGAGCCGTGTTGATTCTCGTAGCGAAAATCGCGATGGGACTGATGATGACATCGTCAACATTGGGTTTATGCTGATGTAAGGATTCAGGTGTCATCTGGCCATAGACTGAAGGTCTAAGCCATATTCCTCGGTTAAGACTGAAAGGCCATGGGTACCGAGTTGACAAAATCATCGGTATTGGGATTGTACCGACGTAAGGAAATCGGGTGTTGCTGACTTAGACGTAAGGTCGAAGTCATAACCCCTTGGCTAAGACCAGAAGAGGCCATGGGCGCCTAGTATAGTGGCATCATCGGCATTGGTACAATGTCGAGCACGGAATCACCTATTTCGGTGGGGCGGAAAGTTGGTGTGGGATAGTAACTCATTACAAGAGTCTTGGAGAGGTTTGTTCATTGTGGAATGTGGGTTTTAGTTGATCGTCGAACTGAGGTAGTGGTGCATGGTATAGTTTCACGTGCTTCCCATTGAGGGGTGAAAATTGAACTTCCCCTCAATGGTTGATGAGGACGTAAGCTCCGCCTTTGTAGACTTTCTGGACCACATAGGGTCCTATCCAATTTTCATTTAATTTGCCTTTTGGGTTTGCTGTCATCACTTATTTTCTTTTGACCATGACAAGGTCTCCTTTCTTGAATTCACGCTCTTTGACAAGATTGTCGAAAGCACGCGTCATACGAGCTTGGTATACCTATATGTTCTGCTGGGCTTTCAGGTGTTGCCCTTCTAAATCAGAGAGCTCCTCCAGTCTTCTTTTTAAATTTGCCTGGCCGTCTTTAACCAGTTCATGCTGGATTGCAACCCGCAACGAGAGTATCTTCAGCTCCATCGGGACGACTGCTTCTGAGCCGTACACGAGTGAGAACGGTGAGCAACCCGTCGGAGTCTTGTACATAGTGCGGTACGCCCACAGTGCCTCGTACGTTTTATCCTCCCAATCCTTCTTGCTAGGCTGACCGTCTTGGCAAGAAGTGTGCAGAGAGTTTTGTTGAAAGCTTCAGCCAACCCGTTTGCTTATGGGTTGTATGGAGTAGATGTCCTCTAATCAATCTTGAATTTTTCGGCCAGCTTGTAGACCTTCTGGTTCCAGAAATGACTTCCGTTGTCAGAGATGATTCGATCAGGCACGTTGAATCGAAATATAATGTTTCGACGGACAAATTTGACCACGATTTTGCCTATCACGTCTTTTATAGCTATAGCCTCCGCCTAGCGGGAGAAGTAATCTGTTGCTGCTAGAATGTATCTGCATCCCGATGAGGATAGGGGTAGCAGGCCCATGACATCGGTACCCCATTGAGCAAACGGCCAGCTAGGTGCTGTCAGATGTAGGTGTATCAGGGGTCTTCTAGGGACCGTAACATGTTCCTGACATTTATGACATCACTTGGCATACTTGCAGCAGTCATCGAACATAGTTGGCCAGTAATATCCCAATTTTTTGATTTCAATCTTCATCTTCGGCCCAGCTTGATGGGCAGCAACTGATCCGGCATGAACTTCTTTCATGACCGTCCAAGCCTCCTCCAGACATCAGAGGAGTAGTTTTCTTTTGGCATCTGCTATAATTCGGAACAAGGTCCCGCTCCTGAATTCATAAGAATCTTTTGTTCTGATCTTCTCTTCCCTTCGCTTGGGCAGTTGCTGGTATTTAAACCATTGTATTAGAGATTCTCTCCAATCGGGTTAGCTGACTACTTCTGTTATTGTAGCTTCACATTCTTCTTCACCTGGCTCCTCTATCATGCTGGGAACATGGCGTCTGTTTATTACAGTTATACTGAGAGATCCATCTGGTGGGACTGCCATTGAGCTTGCTTGCTTTGCTAGTGCATCTACTTGAGCATTTTGATTCCGACCGACATGGCCTATTTCAATGAAGTAGAATCGCTGCATGAGCTTCTTTGCTTTAGCGCAATAAGGAAGTAATTCTGGCTTCTAGACATCAAACTATCATTGTATCTGCTTGACGATCAGCATGGAATCGCCGAATACTTGCAGCATCTCGATCTCCATATGAAGAGCAATCTGAAGGCCGATAATCAGGGCTTCATATTTTACCTCATTATTTGTGCAAGGCTTGTTAATTACACATGATGTATGTGACACTTCTCCTTTTGGGGATTTGAGGACAATGCCTGCTCTGGCCCTTATCCTTGCTTGGCCCGTTTGGGATGTTTCTGTTTTAGATGCCCTGTCAAAGTAGAGCTGCCATATGGCTTGATGGGCTTAATCCACTTCAAGTGTTTCATCATTTGGAAGCTTAACAGAGAGTCTTCAGGCATCGGATGTGCTGCAAAGAAATCAGCTATGGCCTGGCCTTTGATGGCCTTTTGCGGCACATAAGTGATATCAAACTCCATCAATATGACGGTCCATTTGCCAAGTCACCCTTTCAAAGCTGGTTGGGACAATATATATATGATTGGATCTGCCCTTGATATCAGCTGCACTTCATGTGATAACATGTAATGCCTCATCTTCTTGATCGCAAAGATCAATGCGAGGCAAACCTTCTCGATCGAGGTGTATTTCGATTCTACCCCTACTAATCTTCGACTGAGGTAGTAAAGCGCCTGCTCTTTCCCCTCATCGTTGTTCTGGGTCAGTATTGCCCCCAGTGAATATTCAGTAGCGGCTATGTATAGAATCAACGACCGCCCTTTGATCGGTGCCCCCAGCACTGGTGGGGTATTCAGATATTCCTTCGGTTGGTCAAAGGCCTTTTGGCACTCTTGACTCCAGTGGAATGGTATATCTTTCATCATCAGCTTGTGGAATGGCTGGCATCATCCGGACAGATTGGAAATAAATCTGCGGATGTAAGCTAATCGGCCTTGTAACGACCATAATTCTGTCAAATTCTTCAAAGGGGGCAGCTCCTAGATAGCTTTTATCTTGGAGGGTCTATTTCAATTCCTCGATATCTAACGACAAAGCCAAGGGATTTTCCACTTGAAATGCCAAAGGCGCATTTCATCGGGTTCATTTTTAGCTCGAATTGCCGCAGCCTTTCGAATATGATCCTGAGATCACTCAGGTGATCTTCTCTTCTCTTGGTCTTGACGACCAAGTCATCAATGTAGCATTCAACTTTGTTATAGAGCAGCTCATCAAATATCTTTGTCATCGCCCTTTGGTAAGTGGCACCAGCATTTTTGAGGCCAAGGGACATTCTCTTGTAATGAGATATCGCCTTGGGTGATCGAAAAGCCATGTGAACTCTTTCATGCTCGGCGATCCATATCTGGTTATATCCGGACGAACCATCCATAAATGACAGTGCCCCGTGGCCAGTTGTAGCATCGATCATGACTTCAATTATTGGCACTGGGACATCATCTTTCGGGCATGCTTTGTTCAAGTCCCGAAAGTCCACACATATCTGGATTTGGCCGTTCTTCTTCTTGACAGGCACAATGTTGGCCAGCCATGTAGTATATTGATTTTTTGCCACAAAGTCGACATCTATGAGCTTGTCGACTTCTTTGCAAATCTGATTTATTAGCTCTGACCTCATCCGTCGGGGTGGCTGTTTCACCGGCTCGGCCTTCGGGTCGATAGCTAGCATGTGTTGAGTAACTTGAGGGCTAGACCTGACATCTCTTTGTAGTTCCAAGCAAAGCAGTCCCTAAACTCTTGAAGCAGCTGTATGTATTATTTTCTCTCTTTTGGGAGAAGGAGGGCGCTGAGGAAGGTCGGCTTGCGGTCATCATTCGTGCCAAGGTTTACTTTGATCAGCTCATCAATGGTGGCTTGGCCGCCATCTTCCATCTCTGGCGGGGTCGACTGCAAGTCAATGAAGCCTTCGTCATCTTCTTTGGCTTCGAGGACATCATAGGTGCTTTCTTGTCTCATTTCCCCTAGTGGCGGGATATCATCAGCTTTTCTCTCTAGCTGTTGAGTTTGTTTGGAAGTCAGCGGTAAAGCTGGCAATGCAACTTCTGGGTAACTTGGATGTTGGCCCGTATATAAATTGCTCTTGAGGGCTGCAAGGAGTTTGTTAGCTTCTCGTACTTGCGGGGCATCATCAGAGGTTATGGCAGCCCCTGCAGCAATAGATTCCCAGCATTCACATGGGATATCAGCTTCTTGCCTTTCTTATATTATTGCTTGGTGCTTCAGGATATCTCATGGCCTTGAGAGCTGCATGATTTCTTTATGATCGTCTAGGTAGTCATCATACACTGCCTTTGAAAGACCTTCATTCACCAGGGTGGAGAAGGAGGTCACATTTGCTTTGTAGCATTCTTCGTCAGTCAACCCAGCTACCTCCATGGTTAGAGAGGTGGAGGTACGTGCCCCTGTCGTGGGACAGAGGTGACTGTTCTTCTTTTCCTTTATGGGTGACCTTGGCTGCCTGGCCAGCTCTTTTCGGATGTGAGGTTCGCCTTGTTCAACCTCTGATGTCTCTTTGGGGGTGTGATAGTAGATGGAAACCACATGAACTCCCCTTCTGTAAGCGCCCATTTCATGTGGGCATGGTGGGTCTACTGTGTATTCCCCTATTTGGAGTTTGCCCTTCTTGATTAGACTCTGGGTAATATCTTTGAAAACATAACAGTCCTCGATAAAATGCCCCAACATTTGATGATATGGGCAGAATCAAGGGTCATTACTTCTTTTAGCATCCTCCGCCTTTTTAAGCTCCGACAGAGTAATCTTGCCATAATGGCAAGCCCATTCAAAAATCACTCGTGTCTTCTCTCTTGGGAAGGAGTAGGGCTTCTTCATCTTCCCTCGCAACGAGGGAATTTGCTTTGCAGATTTGTTGGTCGAAGATCCGGCCACTTCCTAATTTTTCATCTTCATTCACTCGAAAGCGTTGAGATTAATGCCTTCAGATATGTTCTCCCGCCTTGTCGTAGGGGCAGTGGGGCAATACTTTGCCAGAAAGGCTTCAACATCAGCTAGTACTGTATTGAGCTAGTCAAAGGATTGGACTTTGATGCCAATTATCCTTTGCTGAATTTCATTCTTCAGACCTTGTTGGCAGATCTGGACAGGAGCCTTATGGCTTGGTGGAGGTTCGCACATTGCACAAGAGCCTCTTCACCTTTGAATGTAATCCAAGACAGGTTCATCATCTCCATGCCTGTACATAAACAGCTCCGCTTTGGTTATGAGAGAATGCTTCAATATTGTAGGACTGCATTGCTGGGGGAGAATGCCCCTTGTTAATTCAGACAAGCGTCTGGTCACTTTAGCCAGTTGCTTCTTCAATCTTTTAATGTCTTGCTGCTGCTCGTATAGTAATGTTAGCATGACAAGGTTACATTTAGAGAAATCCAGAGTGTGACTCAGGCCACCATTCTCCGTTCTGACATCGAGCAGGGGAAGCAGTACCCTATCACCATGAACAACTGGGACCGGTCCTTCAGAAGTGGACACGCCCACATCCCTGTGTAGAGATGGACTCCAAAGATGTATCTCTTCATCTTGTATTTCACCGTTCGGAGACATGTCTTGCTCCTAGTTCTCAGCTTCTTACGTAGTTGGATCTTTTGGAGGGTCATCGCTGGCTGGGGCAAAAGTAGATATCATATTGTAGACACGCTAAAATCGATACTATGATGAGTAAATATCATGTCACCATGTGATGCCCCAAAGTGGACTTCAATATTGGCTTAATACGAAGTTTTTCTAATTTTTCTATCATATTTGTAATTCATAACTGTCAGCAGGGCGTCCTTTAATTGACGACTCTATGAGTGTCGTGAGTTCAACATATAGTGACTGCACGCGCAGTCGTCATTTCCTGATTTTACCAATTCCATTTAAAATTAAAATCAAAGAATTGACGTCAGCTTCTAAGGCGCTGATTAATTGACGCCATTCCGTGCAGACGTCATTTCCTATTTTTAAATATGGAAAGTCATTTATTTCTATAAATTAACTCAGGAATTAGCGACGGCGTGTGCGGTCGTCATTTCAATTAGCGACCACCCTGATGTCATCATTTAGCTTCCATGTCCGCCTCTGCTGCTGCTTCATTGCAGGGGAAATCTTTCTATCTTTTCATCTCGATCCCTTCCTTGGAAGTCCATCCATATTCTGGAAGTTTATATCTAATTTTAATCCCATTAGGACTAGATCTTAAGCCCTATAAATATCCTCCCTTGAAGGCCACCTACGAGAAGAAGAGTTCTAGCAGTTGAGAGAGAGACTTCAGTGAGAAAAGGAGATTTCTGTTAGAAGAATAGGGAGAATTCCTCTTGTTTTTTTTGTGTTTCATTAGATCTCCTGTAGGTTCTTCTTTACAGCGGCGGTCTTCCTCCGATGGTCCTCTTCCTGCTGCGGCTGAAGCTCTTTGTTATCTCCCTTTACTACTGCGGCAACAGCAGAAGGGCACCCTCTTCCTCTTTAGTTTTTTTTTCTTATTATTCATCTCACACATCTTTGCTAAGAGCCTTCAATACATCTTTGCATCATATAGCCTCTCTGCATATCGCATATTACTTCTTTGCATCCATAGCATACACCTCCCACCTACTACTCCTCTTAGGGGTTTAAAACAAAACACACCATGTGTGCTCATGTTTGTGTTGCATAATCTTCTGTATTGTGAGCATTGATACTACACTTTTGCTAATCCATATTATTTGCTTGTCTTTACTTGTCTACAAGGGTAATCAAAGTAAGAACTCCCTTCATCGGCCGGCCGGTAGAAGGAGGAAGAAAGGACTCACAATCTCACCCGCTTCTTCACAAGGTACATGTGATCATCCTTTTATATTTTTGAGGTAACCCCTCTAGCGATCACCCTCCTTTAGAGCATCACATGCTCTCCTTTTTAGTTTCCTTATTTCCCATCATATATCATATCATCTTATCTTCTTTTCTTAACTTCTCTTTCTTCTTTCTTTTAAAGAAATCAAATTCTCTTTCTTTTTAATGTCTATGTGACACGTTCACAAATTGGCGATCACGGTGAGACATCTTGATATTTTTATTTTGATTACCCCTCCATTGGCAGCCATGTGTGTGCCCCTCCTTTTGTCACCCTCGCGTGCCCCTCCTTTGGCACCCACGTGTGCCCCTCCTTAGTGCTCCATATAGCACACTCCCTTTGTGCACCACGTGCACACCTCTTACTGGATTAGCCAATTTTTAAACTATCCTTAGCATTTTTAAGAAGAAAATTTGATTTCTGTTAGCTTTTAGCTTATTATCTGTTCTCTGGAACTGATTAGCGACTGCTCTCCAGCCGCTATTTTCATAAACAGCGACCGGTCACAGAGGCAATGTTTCCATTGTTTTTGGTATTTTCATTATTTTATAATCAACGCCCCTTCACAGAGGCATCATTCACTCATTTAACGCCTCACTCCAAGGCGTCAGTTTGTCTATTACTGTTGACTCTTCTTTTTGCGCTTACTGTTCACTGATATTTGACGCCCCTCCACAGAGGCATCATTCACACATTCAGCGCCTCCCGCCAAGGCGCTATTTCACTTTACTATCTAGTGTTTATAACGGTTTTACTGTGATTAGCGACTGTCATACAGCCGCGATTTGCTGATACAGCGACTGCTGTCAGGTCGCCATTTTTGTTCTATTTTCACAAAACCTTGATTGTTACTGTTATCTTCACCTGTTGGCTGCATTTATTGATTATCTGATTATTATTGATTGATCTGCCTGCATTAGCTTACATTCTAGGACACTTGGTTGAGAGACCTCCTCTCTCTACACTCCTAGGATTCCACACCCTTTTCTTGGAATCGGAAGGACCCTCCATTGAGCATTCCATCTCTTTGAACTGGAAATTCCTTTTCCAAAGCCTCCGTAAGTCCCCACACCCGTGGATTCCCTCACGGACGCCGGGCCGATTGTACGATTTGAAGTACCCGGAGTTTAGTCAACCCATCCATTGGTAAGGAGAGAGAAAGAACTTAGTTGACCCGGAGATTACACCCAAACTTGAATCTAGGACCCACTTTGAAGAGAGAGAATTGATTACACATTTAAAAAAAATCCATCTTAATCTCAAAGAAAATTTTAAAAATCTCGGGTTCATTACAACTTGTGTGAACAACTTGCTTGATTGGGTGATTGCTTCTTGCTTATATTTGTTGGCTTAAGATACTTGCCTTTCCTTAAACATGCAACTTCATTTAGGTAAAATCATTAACATGGCCAACTACGGGTATTCTTATGATGGTTATGAGGAGGGTCAATTTGACTCATCCTATTGGTTCCCCCTCAAGATTCCACCCATTATGAGGGAAACTATGCTCCCTCCCATGCTTATTATTCCCAAGTCCATGTGGTAGATACCACTACTCAAGAGGTTGAGCCTTCCTCCCAAGCTCAACCTACCACACAAAATACATCTGGGGACGCTTCCCCATCTTTCAATCTTAATGATTTGATTCACTCTCTGTCTCAATTAGATGATTCCCAACGTTAGACGGTCCAGGCCGCTTTAAAAGGGAAATCCGTCCCTTCAACTTCAAACCCTCCTCAGGCCGCGGGTGGCCATTCGTCTCCTAATGACCAGGCGATCTCACACAAGAATCCTTCGCGTCCATCAACTCCCATCATGGTTACGCTAGCTCAACCGGCAACCCACTCCGTTGTTAGGCCCCGATATTTTCCACCTCCCCAATTCTTGAGGAGGCCTATGCCGACTCCGTTCCCTTCTAATCCGGCCCCGGTCGAGTCTGATACCAACACCATACTCCTCCAGAATATAGCTAGCATGGAGGAGCAGCTTAAGAAGGTTACGACACCGAAGAATGTTCCAGAGATTGCTCTCCCCACTTTGTTGGTTTTCCATTTGCCTCCTTCCGAGATGCCAAATTTTCGGCGCTACAATGGAACGAGTAACCCGTTCGATCATTTGAAAGATTTTATGTACGAGACATCCTTCTGGCAAGATAACAAGATCTCCCTGCCCTATCTCATTAGAAGATCCCTTGATGGTCCAGCACTTGAATGGTTCTATTCTCTGGAACCGGCTGAAGCCAGTGATTTTGATGTTGTTCAGCGGAAGTTCTTACAGAAATATAAGGACCGCGTGGGTCCATCCTTGTCAGTCACGGATCTGGTTGCTGAGAAAATGAAGTCCGAGGAGGACTTCATCCTGTTTGCCGATAGATGGAGAGCTATGGCCGAAAAATTGAAAGACACTCTTTTAGAAACGGAGCAAGTCAAGATGATTATATAAAATTCTACTCCGCAATTCCGTCACATTCTGGCCATGAATAGGCTAAGCACCATGGAAGAGCTCTATGAGAGAGCTAGATACATACAAACCTAGATGAAAGATTCACCCATCATAGGCATGTTTGAATAAAAACCAAGGTTGGTTAGGAAGAACGCCAATGTTAGCAATAGTGGTGGCACAACCGAGGGCACCGTGACGAATGAGCAGGTGGGCGTGGTTGGCAACCCCGCACCTTTCTGCCACCCTAACCCAAGACCTCCACAACCTCCACAACAACTCCCCTTCTTTAATCCCGCTCCCCAAGCAAATATTCCCCCTCGACCCTTCCATCCTCCTCCATAAAATCAAGCCGTCCACCCAAACCCACCTGTTCCTCAGCAATACCACCAAGTGCCGCCACCCACTAATTACGGCCCCCAACAGCCAAGAAGACCACTAGGCCCTAAAAGGGCCCAATACCCTCCATTACCCGAGAGTCTTCCCGATATATTTAATGCCCTCGTGGCCGCCAACCTGCTTACCTTGCCAAAAGAAAGAACGGCTTGGCCCTCTAATGTGGATACCTCTCGGTATTGTGTTTTCCACCGACAGCCTGGTCACAATATAGACCATTGCTTTCATTTCAAGGATTATATTTATGATTTGAATGATCAGGGTGGTATTAATTGGGATGAAATGAGGTAGTTTATTGCCACTTTGAAGACACAGAGACCTCCTCGGTAGCAGCAGGCTCAGTAGCCGCCTCAGCAGCAAGTTCCACCTCCTCCTCAACAGCAGCAAACTCCCGCACCTCAACCGGACATGGGGATTGTCCATAATCTATTGCCGGAGCACCCTCCGAACCAGCAAGTAAACCCTGTTACCTCCTTCCATGAAGTGGAAAGAGGACAAGGGTGTCACGAAGAGAACGCCTCTGTCGGGGCTATAAACCAAACTCCAACTCAACCACCCCATCTATTAAGAACACCCCTCCATCCAACGCCTTTTCCCCAACCATCCCATCCCCTTTTACGCACCACTAACCAACTTCCCTCCACCATCACTAATCCCTTACCAATTAGACCTCTCCTCATTCGCCCTCCACCATCTTCCACACTACAACAAACCCCCCCTCCAATCATCAACTCCTTGCATTTGCCATCTAGGCCACTCCTCATTCATCCCCCACCAACACCTAATCCCTCTACTGCTACCACAAACCCTCCGCCAATAAGGATTCCTACACCACAAACTGTAAATCCCTCATTTTTACCTAGACCCCACCTCATTCGGCCTACGCCTCCTTCTGCCGTTTAGGCACCCCCTACCACTCCAGCTACCACTACTCCTCAGCCAACAAGGTCCCTTATAAGGGTTCCTTCTTTGGTCACCCCTCCATCATCCGTTAATCCTAACATCCCATCTTCCTCTTCCACCAATCCTCCGCATAACCGCAACCCGACAGAGGCAGGATCATCACAAACCATGGTGCTCTGCAGTGGACGGATGTTCCATCGTGTATTCCCACAAAGGGAGTCAGAGCCCACACATGGGCAAGAAGAACAAGAGCAAGAACAAGAATCCATACCGGGCACTCAGTATGACTTGCTAAAGCACCTAGACAAGACCCCGGCCAGGATTTCTATTTTATAATTGATAAAGAGATCTATCATTCACCAACAGGCTTTGAAAGAGTACTTACAAAAGGTGATGGTTAATGAGGACATTCCAACAGAACAAATTACATCAGTTTTGACGCCAGCAAGTGGTCAGCCGGCCATTATTTTTCATGAGCATGAATTAGCTCCAAGGCCAGCCAGGAAATATGCCTTGTGCATCACGGTTGATATTAACAAAGTGGCAGTTAAACAATGTTTAGTGGATACTGGAGCATCCATCAATGTGCTGTCTCCTAGCACTCTAAAGATGTGTGGCATTCCAGACAGTCAGATTCGGCCATCTACTATTACAGTCACTGCTTATGATAATACAAAGAAACCTCCTCTGGGCATGATTACTTTAAAATTTGGGCTGGGTCCAATCTCGATTACAGTGGATTTTCACATTCTTGACATGGATCCAACTTTCAATGGTATTTTGGGCCGCCCTTATATTCAAGAACCTGATGTCGTGCCCTCCACGAATCATCAATGCATAAAGTTTTCACACAAAGGGCGCATCATCAAAGTCATAAGCATGCCTATTCTACCGTCAGAGGATATACATTCGGCAACGTCAATACCTTCCATATAGATGGCTAATAGGCCTTTGCTATCAGTGTTAGATGTTGCCGATCCGTGGCAAGATTTGTCAAGACCTCCAACTACAACACCTGCATTGGTTTTGATATCACCCCTATCCTCCAAGGGGAAGAAAAAGAAGAATTTGATAAATACCCCGGGATGGAACATTTTGATGAAAATGGGGTATAGATCCGGCAAAGGCCTAGGTGTTAACCTCCAGGATAGGGTAAAGCCCATTAAAAATCATAAGCTTATTCCCCGAGGTGGCCTAGGATACAAAGGGCCGAGCAAAGAAAAGTATGACAAAGATAATGAAGAAGAGCCATGGGCTGTTATGACTTCCACTCTCAAAACAGACCGACAGCCACTCACATGGACCTTATATACCCACTTTGTGAAAGGGGCTACTCAATATGACGAGCAGACCACATTGGTTACTTCTGTGTTAGACCATCAAGATGTGCATTCACGGTAGTTTGCTCGTCATCTGGCACCATTAGTCACTTATAAGGCCCTAGAATTCGTAAGGCCACTCAAAAGAAGAAAAATGGAGGATCTGGAATGTGAATGGTACCGTTGGTTTGATATGAATGACATTGTCATTGCTTTAAGCCGTTTGTTCATGCCGACTGATCCGGAATGGCCGCCACTTATTCATGAGTTGATAGAAAAGCCGACAGTGATCACAGACAAGAGGCAACTTCTAAGTAACTATACAGATACCGGAGAGCCGGATGTGCCATTTGAAGAAGGCTTTACCGTGGATAGGCTGTGGGCCGGCCTTTTCTCTCTTAATTCTGTACACCCGTCACTTATTACCTTCTGGTGCTCCAAACTGTTCGTCTCTGATATTCCCAGACCACCCGCGGTCTTGATTACTCTTTCTCCAAATTTGCTACAAGCTTCCCCAATTCCTCCTTTGCTCCTCGAGCAATCTTCTCAACTCTCCATTACACCCCCGCGTGGGCAATCTCTCATCCAATCTTTCTCTAATCTTTCAATTTCAACACCGCACCCTATTCCTTCCTCCCATTGCTTTATTCTTGAAAACGAAAAAAAAATGCCAAAATTTAAACTTTCCAATCTTCCATCTCTATTGAAGAGACCTCCTATCTTGCTCCGGAGTGCGCCCCGATCCAAGGGCCACTCCTTCAAGGTTCGTTAGCGGACCTCCTTTTCTCCTCTGATGAGGAGGCCTCTCCTGTACCTTCTCCTGTGTCCACTGCATCTTCCTCTTCTTCTCTTCCTTCTCTAGGTCAGGGTAGTTCGTCTATCTTGTCATCTGGTTCTTCTCCCTCCTCTTCTAATAAGAGTCTTGGGGTAGCTATTTATAAGAAAGCCAATGGTAGATAGATTCCCCGTAGGTTCTTGCGAGATCTAGCTAGAAGATGCCGGGCATGCTTAGCCCTTCCTGGTTTCTTAGAAGATCCGATCTTCCTGCCGGAAATTGAATGTGAGGATGTAGGTTCTATAGATGAAGGGTTTGGTGTTTACGAGATTATGAATGACGATGACCCTATTGAAGAGGGGGATGAACAATACGAAGAATATGAGGACGAGGCTGATGCTTTTGCTATTGGTATGAGAAGATTCGATGAACCATCAGTCTCAGTAGAAGAACCCACCAAAGAGATTAATTTGGGTACCGAGGAAAACCCTTGGATTGTCCTCATCATTAAAAATTTACCGCCTTCGAGAATATAAGGACACACTTACATGGAGTTATGAGGATATGCCTGGTCTGGACCCTGTGCTCGTTGAACACCGTCTCACACTTAAGCCAGGATCTATCCCGGTCAAACAGCGGTTAAGACGTTTCCACCCTCACATGGCATTAAAGATGAAAGAAGAGGTCGACAAGCTTCATAAGGTAAGATTTATTAGAGTCATCCTCTATCCCAATTGGGTGGCTAACATTGTCCAGGTCATGAAGAAGGACAGAAGAGTTAGAATTTGCATAGACTTCTGGGACCTTAACCACCCATGTCCTAAGGATGATTTCCCCCTCCCTCACATAGATGTGCTAATTGATAATACGGCAGGGTATGAGACCCTCTCTTTTATGGATGGCTTCTCTGGTTTCAATCAGATCCGCTTGGCTGAAGAGGATCAGGATAAAACCTCATTCACTACACCTTGGGGCACTTACTGTTATGTGGTCATGCTGTTTTTGCTCAAGAATGCCGGAGCCACTTACCAAAGGGCCATGATGGCTAATTTTCATGACATGATCCACATTTTTATAGAGGTGTATGTTGATGATCTGGTAGTGAAGTCAAGAACAAGGATTGAGCATACCGGGGTTTTAGCCAAGGTTTTGCAAAGAGCACGGGAATATCAGTTAAAGATGAACCCCAAGAAGTGCGTGTTTGGTGTTTCATCAAGAAAATTGCTTAGATTCATAGTCAACAAGAGGGGTATTGAGATTGATCCCAATAAGGCATGGGCAATAAGGAAGTTCGAGGACTGATCGGGAGGTTGCGATTTATTCGCCGGTTTGTCTCCCAGCATTCACAAAGGTGTAGGCCATTTTACGAGCTTACTAAACCGGGAGTCAAATTTAATTAATATGGAAAGTGTCAGGCAGCCTTTGATGGACTAAAGGATTATTTGGCCAATCCTCATGTCCTGAGGCCGCCAGTTCCAGGCAAACCACTTGTTCTTTGTATTTCTGTCCTGGATGACTCTGTAGGCGCTGTCCTTGCGCAAGTTGATGAAGAAGGAAAAGGGAGGGTAGCCTACTACTTTTCTAAGCTTCTTAACCCCTGTGAGCAGAAGTACTCAGCTATGGAAAAGACTTGTGCTGCTTTAGTCTGGGTAGTGCAGAAGTTGAAGCATTATTTCTTAGCTCACGAGGTTCATCTTATAGCTCGCATGAATCCTATCAAGTTTCTCCTTGAAAAATCTGTTCTCACTGACCAATTGGCACGATGGCAAAGCTTTCTTTCCCAATTTGATATCATCTACATACAGAAAAAGGTAATTAAAGGCTATGCCATAGCAGAACATCTTGCTCATCAACCTCTCCCCAGATTTGACCATGTTCGCTCAGAGTTTCCAGATGAGGAACTAATGTCCGTCAATCAGCCCGATTCGATGTGGACATTACATTATGATGGAGCTCGGAATTCACAAGGAAAGGGGATTGGCATTGTTCTCCTATCACCTGAGGGTATCACTATTCCGCTTGCCTCTCAGCTCACATTTCCAGTTATGAATAACATAGCTGAATATGAGGCTCTTCTGGTCGGGCTGCAGGCCGCTCACCAATTCGGTGTTACCCAATTGTGAATTGTAGGTGATAGTCAACTTATTCTTCGCCAAGTGCTCACCAAATATCGCACGCTCAATCCTAAACTTAAACCCTATCAGGAACTGACTTCTGCTTATGCCAAGCTTTTGACTAAACTAATCTTCATCCATGTTCCTCGAGATCAGAACATTCTAGCTGATGATCTTGCTTCCTCTTTGGTTTTCCTTCCCGAAAGGGACTTCCATTCGATCATTGTTCACAAATGTCTTACTCCTTCTATTAAAGATCCAGCGTTCCTTAGTATTAAGGAGGAGGTGCTCAAGAAGGTTACGGAAAGAGGAATTATTGAGAACAAGGAGATCATGTTATTAGATCTAGAGGAAGAGTTGGATGATGAACAAAAGCCATGGTATTATGAAATTGCCAAGTATTGTCATGATCAATCTTATCCTGAAGAGGTCACGGTTGAAGAGAAGAAAGCCATTAGAAGAGTTGCTCAGATATATGCTCTGGTTGGAGGTGTGCTTTATAGAAGAAGTCTCACTGGAGTTTTGCTTAGGTGCCTCGACGATGACGAGTCTTGGAAGGTCGTGGAAGAGGCACATTCAGGAGTGTGTGGGGGTCATGTCAATAGTCAGATGCTAGCTAAAAAAATCCTTATATTAGGCTTCTATTGGCCCACTCTAGAAGAGGACGGTTCCATCTATGTACGAAGGTGTGTCAAGTGCCAACTGCATGCCGATAAAATTCATTCTCATGCTTCTTCACTCCATCCTATATCTTCCCCATGGCCTTTCTCCATGTGGGCTTTCGATATTATCGGATCTCTTGGTGATTCAAACCTCCTCACAAAACTGAAATCATTTATACTCACGGCCACGGAGTACTTCACCAAGTGAGCGGAAGCAGAAGCGTATGTGGAGATTAAAGCTTCAACCGTCTGCAAGTTCATAATGAAGAATATTATTGCAAGATTCGGCATCCCAAGTACCATCGTCACTGACAATGGACCGTAATTCATCTCTCAAGAGCTTCAGGACCTCTGCAACAGGTATAACATTGCACTGCATCATTCATCTCCTTATTATTCGCAGGGCAATGGACAAGCAGAGGCAACAAATAAAACTTTGATTAAGATCATCAAGAAAACGTGTGAGGCTAATAAATTCGCAGATTGGCCAGAAAAGCTGGTTGAAGCTCTTTGGGCCTACCACACTTCCATTCGTACTCCTACTAGGCAAACCCCTTTCGCCCTCACTTATGGAATGGAGGCGGTGGTTCCTTATGAGATTCTTATCCCTTCTCTTAGGGTGCAATTGGACAAGGAGCTTTCTATTGATGAACACCGTGAATCTCTCCTTACTCAGTTGGAACTCCTGGATGAGAAGCGTCTGGCCATCGCCGAGCATGCGCGCGTTTACCAAAATAGGCTTTCACATTTTTATCAAAAGAAAGTAATCGAGAGAAAATTTAAAATCGATGAAATGGTAATCAAAAGAATCTTTGTAAAACCAAGAGGACCTCGTTTGAAACTCCAATCAAATTGGGAAGGGCCTTACGTAATAAAAGAAGTTTATCCTGGCAATGCTTACAAACTGGTTAACGCCAAAGGGGAAGAATTGGCTCACCCTTGGAATGGATTGTACCTTAAGAAATACTACCCTTAAGTCTTTAGAGAAAAAAAGTAGAATAAAAAAGAATAAAAGAATAAAAATTGAAAGTTGCAGGCTGGCATGGTGCATAGGCCGCGAAACCTGAAAAATCAAAATCCCTAATTCAGCCTTCAGTCTTGACGGTTTAACTTGGGGTCAATACTTGCACACACTATACGTTTTGCTCTTAAACTCAAGCGGTTCAAAACTCGAGGAAAGTTAGAGTCAAGCTAAGGGTGTAAAAACTTTACCTATTGTAATGTCCCGGATCTTTGTTGGATCCTTATTGGGTCTTTCAGATCCTTTTTGGAGAGTTTCGGATCGCTTTTGTAGCTCCCGAGTTGAGTTTTACGATCCATGTAGGTTTTTCTCTCGTACTATCTGGAACCCTGCGGTGAGTTTATTTCTTAATTCATCGACTCGTGGACGGCACAGTGGCGATGTACTCGTTGAGCTGATCGTTTTGACTATTTTTGCGTATTTTTCTGAGATAGGGCCAAAAATCAGATTTTTCAGAGATTAGGAAAATTCCTAATTTCTTTTCCTTTTTCTTTTCCTTCCTCTCTCCTCCTTCTCATTTCGCCGCCGCCGTCTCTCTCTCCCGTTTCTCTCCCATTTTCACCTTCTCGGCTTCGACTGTAGATGGAGGACCTAGGGGCGAGTGCTGGGGATGCTGTGGAGCTGGTTGGGTGCGCGACGGGGCGAGGATGGAGTGGTTTTGGCGCGATCCCGAACGGTGGATTCAAAGCTGGCGTTTGAGCTCGCGGTGCGGTTTTCGGCGTGGTTTAGTCGCTTCGGTGCTCGGTTTCTTCGGTGGAGGTAGGGAGATGGACCGCCACTTCGTTCCTCACATTTTCCCTGCTTTTGTGCGTTGTTCAGTGCTCGATCGGGGGAGATCGGGTCAATTTAGTGAAAACCGTCATTTTTGGGGTTTTCAGGGTTCGCCGGAAAACGGCAACCATTTGCGGCGTGGTTAGTGTCAAAATGACCGCTGGGATGTCTGGATCTCATTCACGTAAGTTTTGTCGTGTTCGGTCATCATTCGGGGCCGGTAGGAGTCCGGGAACATCGATGACTCGTTTAGGGTCGATTTGTCGGAATCGCCCCGATCTCGCGTTCTGATGCGTGCATGTGGATTTTTTAGCCTCTAGAACTTATTTTTCATCATTTACCTTCGTTTCCCCTGCACTTTGGCGTGAATGGGGCGTGGAACGGACCGATTCGGTGTTTCCACTATTTTCCCGCCGTGACCGGTGTAGCAGTCGTACTAGAGACCGTCAGAGGTCCCTGACGGCCCTACGATAGACCGCCACAGCGTTAGTTCATTTTAAATTTTTCATGGCTGTGGGAGTGTGACGGTCCAGGTGTGGTGCGTCACAGCCCTCTGACGCGTCCCGGTGAGTGCGTCACGGCTATTTTGTCTTCTTGTGTTTTGGTTAAGTCGGTTCCTCTGATGCACCCGCCCTGGTGCGTCAGGCTGTGTAACGCGCCTGCCCCAGGCCGTTACACCCTATTTTGGCTGTGTTGGGTGGCTGTGTCGGCTGTCTCTAACGGCCCTGCCCCCGTGCGTCACAGTGTTGTAACGCGTCCGTCGTGGACCGTTACGTGCTATTTGTCTGAGTTTTCAGACTTGGGTTTGTTGGCGTAACGCGCCTGTCCTCATGCGTTAGGTTGGCGTAACGCGTCTGCGCTCGTGTGTTAGGCCACTGTAACGCGTCTGCCCTGGTGCGTTACGTGGTTCGTGTTTTTCTTTTGAGCCTGTTGGCTCTGACGCGCCCGCCCTGGTGTGTCAGGCTCGTGTAACGCGCCTGTGCTAGGCCGTTACAGTCCTGTTGTGGCCGTGATGGCCGTTGGGCTTTTCGGTGTATGGCCGTGTGTTGTGGGTCCGTTCTAGGTGATGTTAGGGGCTGTTTGGGGGTAGGACTGTGTGTGATGTCTGTCGTTCCCGTGGTTTGGCCGCTTTCCCCGTGGACGTCGGTCGATGTTCCTATAAAGGCTAAGACTACGTTTCCGAGTCTGTCGGCAGTTCCCTGTGTTGCCCTCGGTGTTTGAGGTACGGGTGACAGTGCATGTTTGACTATCTGTACTTCAGCTCCGTGTTTCGTGATCTTCTCGTGTCGTTGCCTTTCGTCATAGACTCTTTGTGACAGCTCGCGGAGCGGGGCACTTCCCGATGTACGGTTTGTAAGCTAGTTTCCGTCGGCTCATGCGATTACCGTAGCGTCCTACGGGGGGAGAAAACTAGCTAGAGGCCTGGCTCTAGGCAGGAGTCAGTGTGTGCACACGTGGTAAGGGGCAGAAGACTGACGCCGATGGGCGTGACCCTGACTAGTACTTGTACCTGTGTTTCCGTGTGGGTCTGCGACTCGACCGGGCTTGCGTAGGCCGCGATCGGTGGGTAGTCGAGACACTAGTGGGGTTGTCGTGACCTGTCCGAGTTGGCCTTTCCGTGGCTACACTCGAGGTTTGTGTCTTGTCCGGTGCATGACACTCCGGTCGTGTTGCCTGTGCCTGTCTAGGTCTTTTCTAGGCCTTCTTTTGCATGACTGTTGTAGGTGTAGGTTGGGGTGTTTTGTTTGGCTTTTTCCCTTTTCCTTGCTGCTCCCTATTCCTCTTCCCCTTTCTAGGCCTGCTTGCCTGTTCGGGTTATTCCCCTCGTCCTTACCAGTTCCCTACTCCTGCTTTCCTTTCTTTTGCAGCTTTCCAGTGTTGTTCCTTGCTGCTGTCCCTGTTGTTCCGTGTTACTGCGTGTTTTTCAGTGGGGATCCGCGTGACCCCTACTGAGCCAGTGACACGAGGCTCACCCCTGCTTTTCAGGTGGGGTGATGTGTTCATTCTGCTTCCGCGGATCCTGGAGTTCGAGTCGTGGCTGCCAGCTGGTACCTCCGTCGGGCTTCCCCCGACTTCTTGGTATGTCTTTTCTTTCTGTCGACTGTACTGCTAGACTGCTGTCTTTAGCTTTGGACTTGACTCTGGTATATAATTGTTTAAAATCTGTTAATTAAATTGTAATTTTATTTATGCTACTTTAGCAGACCGATCTAATGAAATTTAATTCTTGCTATTATATCTATCAGTTCAATGTATTACACGACAATCCTTTTTCCCTTCGGAGCTTTACCGCTCTTGGGAGGCCTCGCGGGTTCCAAGTGGTATCAGGTGTATTTGATAGTCCCATCGGGTATATCTGGTATCCGGAGTCCGGGTCGTCACACCTATTCTCTTCTCTTCAGGTTCACGAGAGGGAGTACGAGTCAGGGAATGCCATCAGACCTACCCGCCGCCCTAGTAGGTGGAAGTCAGGGCCCAAAAGGGAACAATGCTGTAAAGCCCAAGTACAATTAGGTCTTCATTTGTTTGGAGGAAAAGAAAAGAGAAGAAAAAGAAGTGCAAAGTTACAAAAGAAAAGTATGTCAAGAGGGAAAAGTCCCCCTAGGGAAAACCCTAGTCGTAAGCATGCATGAATAAGGGCAAAAAGGTAACAAAAATTTTCCTAAGCCAAAGACCGAACCTCAACAGGCACTAGGGTAGAGGAGGGAAGCTTCCTAAAGTTCTCTGAAACCTCTCGTAAGCTTCCTAAACTTATTCTTTGCTTCCTCCTCTATGGTATGTTATAAGCTCAAGAGATGGCAAAGACCGACTAAGAAGAATGGGCCGCAAGAGGATACGAGTAAAAGCACAAGTCATTAAGCACGTTGACCCTTTGTTAAATCATTTAAACTTGTTAATGAATTTAAGATGGTGATTGTGTAAGGTTTCAAGACCTTTTGTACAATGCTAAGAAGCCTCATAATTTTTTTAAATTAACGCCTTCATGAGGGGGCGTCATTTCAATAATTGGCGTCAGTCTTCACGTCGTCAATTCAAAATTAAAAAAATAATAATAATAATAAAAAAATGGTTTTTCAATTCACGCCCGCGTGAGAGGGCGTCATTTCTTTGAGTCGCGGTGACCTACATGTCGTCATCTTCAAAATAAAATAAAATAAAAAAATAAAAAAAATAGTTGTCAATTAACACCAGCGCGTTAGGGCATCAATTTCTTGATTAACGTCTTATGTAGAGTCGTCATTTAAAAGAAAAAGAAAGAAGAAAATAAAAAAGAGAAAAAAATGGAAAAGAATTTCTTGAATTAAGCCCACTGCTTTCCCTTTTGCCGTGTCATGTGCTTGGTTGCATCTGTGTGTGGACATTCTTTTATTCCAAGTTTGCATTTATTTGCTTGCGTATTGCATTTTCCTATGTCTTTGTTATTTGCCTTAATTAATTAAAGGCTTGGCCCCTTGACTCGTCATCAAGGTCGAAATAGTGACAACCCCTTGCTTATTGAGCAAGGGACCAAGCCGAACAAATGAATTAATCTGTTTGTTTAAGTGTGAATTGCAGGCATAGGGGGAGAAAGAAAGAAAAGAAACAAGCAAAGTATGCAAGTGCTCACAACAACAACTCAGGTAACATCAAAATTTCATATATATATATATATATATATATATAAATGTCTGAGTATGAAACATGCAAGTGGAGGAGTACAAGTCCCTCTCTAGCTCTCACCGTCGTCTCGGCGACGGGACTGTGGAGGGGGCATGAACCCCCGGGAAGCGGCAGAAGCTCGAGCCTGCTCCTCTGCCTCGTTCCTCTGTCGAGTCGAGGAACATGCCAGGTAGGCCATGCTGGCAAAGGTGCTGGAGTGCCCTGCGGCTCGCGCCCGCTCTCGACCCCTCAAGTGCTCACAAGAACAACTCAGGTAACATCAAAATTTCATATATATATATATATATATGTATGTATATATGTATATATATAAATGTCCGAGTATGAAACATGCAAGTGGAGGAGTACAAGTCCCTCTCTAGCTCTCACCGTCGTCTCGGCGACGGGACTGTGGAGGGGGCATGAACCCTCGGGAAGCGGCAGAAGCTCGAGCCCGCTCCTCTGCCTCGTTCCTCTGTCGAGTCGAGGAACATGCCAGGTAGGCCATGCTGGCAAAGGTGCTGGAGTGCCCCGCAGCTCGCGCCCGCTCTCGACCCCTCTAAAGTCGCTCCTCGGTGACTCGTAACCACTCCTGTGAAGCGCCCAGCTGCGTCCTCAGGTCCGCGAGCTCACGCTCGCGCGCCATACGCTCCTCCCTCTCGCGGGCGCACTCCCTCCTCTCCATCTCTAAGAGGAGCCTCATCTCTGTCACCTCGCGAGGCAACTCACCGTGCTGCCTCTGCGCCTCCTCTAGCTTCGCCACGCGCTGATCACGGATGGCAACCTCAGTGCACGCTAGCGCTGTCTGCCTCCTCGCCTCTGCTAGCTCTGTGACCTGCATGCATCACATCATATTAACATCATTGAATTTTTGAAAGTAAATAATGCATATGAATATTGTTTTTATGAACTAACCCGTGCAGCCATCTCGCGCTGTCCTGCCTCGATACAAGTAATCGCGGCTTGAAGCTCCTTAGTCTATAAGAAACACAAGTTTTTATGAACATAATGATATAATGGAATGCATTTATGAGTTTGGTTTTGAACTTACCCGTGCTGTAAGGTCACGTTCCGCTGCCACGGCCCGCACCACTGCTCCTGCGAGTCGCTGGTCCAAGTTAGCAATCTCGGCAATCGAATCTCTCATCCCCGAGCTCGAGGCCCCTTCTGCGCCTCCTGTCACTGCCCCCTGCTGGGCACGCTGCATTCATTAAAAATTGTTAGTGGCTGAACATTAATAAATCAGGAACCATTTTGCATATAGGTAGTTTCACTCACCAAGGTCTCCAGATCTGCCCGTGTGGCTGCGAGCTGGGCCTCCAAGCTATGAAGATGGACTTACATGTCCATCACTGCTACATCCCACACATCCTGCATTCATCACATATTAGTTGCATAATAGACATATATCATTTAGGAAAAGGAAAAAATGCATTCATACATACCCCTGTGACCCTCATTTGGGGTCGGCCGGCGTAAACCTCCCAGTAGCGCCATAAGTACTCCGAGCTGTCTGTCACCTGGGAAGTGACACGCATCCCGCCACACTGCCGGTCAGTGTACTGGTCTGGAAACTGGATCCGCCAGTCGGTCGCTTTCGTGCCCCCTCGGGCCTTCCGCCCGATCCCGTGTTGCTCTCCAACCTCGACCCACTCCTGGTGAAGGCCGAGGGTCCTCATCACCAGCTTGAGCCGTAGCGGCTCGATCTCGTTCTGGCAATGAACCCAAAGCTCACGCCCAAAGCAAGGTCGGCCCGCTACGACCCAAGGCTGACCCTCCTCTGTCATGCCCTGGTAGGGTCTCCAAACCACCTGCATTCACATCACAACATTCATATCATTATATCATGCCATCATATTTTCATAAGGCAGGAAATAAAAGAAAATTGCATCATCGGGGTAGTCGCGAAACTCCCGTCGAAGAATGCGTAGCTCGTAAGCGTGTGGTGCTCTAGTCAGGAGAGGTAACCATCGCCGTGCTAGTGGGAAGGCCCCCTCATCTCCGGGTCGTAGGTCGGCTCAGCCCATCGACATGTATAAGTGGCTCCATACCTGCATCCATCAATTGCATCAGTAAACATTCATATGCATAATCATATTCATAAGCATTTAAATAAGCAAAAGGACATGCATACCTGAAGAAAAGGTGAGAAACCACTGACAGTCGTCTCTCGGCCTGTCCCCGTGGACAGATCAGCCATCAGGTGCGCCAGCAGGGCGGCTCCCCACGCGTACCACCCGACTCCCTCCAGGTCCTCGAGGATGCCTAATAATCGACAGTTGATCACATCCCTCTTCGTACTCAGCAATAACCTCCCGAGCACCAGGAACAAAAATCTCCTCAAGTCTCGATCTACTCTCTCCCTTTGAGTCGGGTCCTGGCAATAGGTAGCCCGGGCTCTCTCAATCAACCTCACTGAAAACTCCTCCATGGACTCTCTCTGTCTCTACCTAGAATCCCCTAATCCCATAGCTAGGGTCAGATCAGTGCGAAAGATGGTCCTACACGCCCTAGGGGTGTCTGCTATCGTCTCCAGCCCTAACAATCTCCGGGCTAACTCCCCGTAGTCTGGAAGGGTCACTCCACTGACAGCCTCCCCGTCTACCCTCAGTCCGGTGATCCGGGCGATATCCTCCAAACTCTACACCATGTGCCCCTAGGGCATCAAAAATGCCCGACTGGTCCTATCCCACCTCTCTCTCAAAACCTGAATCAAAGGTAGGTCGGAGCGAATGGGCTCAATGCTAAGAAAGGGGCCAAACCCCATTGCCTCTACCCTAGCCCTCTGAAAATCTGGCAACCCATAATATGCTACCCGGACTTGGACCCATGAGATCCGAGTCCGCATCAATCCCCAAACAACAAAAACACACACACACACACACACACACACACACACACACACACACACACACACACACACACACACATATATATATATATATATATATATATATATATATATATATATATATATGCTAAAAAGGAAATTCATCTACTGTTTAATTTCTTCACTGATATAATTGACGACCACCAACTGGCCGTTATTTTATGAATTGACGCCCCTGTGGGGGGCGCTATTTCAGAGGGTATTTCTATGTCGTTAATTTTAGTCATGATAAAATAAAAATTTTGACGACCACCCAGTGGCCGTTATTTATTGAATTAACGCCCCTGCGGGGGGCACTATTTTTTGGGGTGTTTCTGTCCCCGTGGTTCGTAATAATAAAATAAAAAAAATGAATATGTCAAAAATGAAAAAAAAATGGCAGTTTCATGCAGTGAACGGAAATGATAATTAAATATGGCGGTTCAAATAACGACATGGTTCAGGGTGCCATTTCTTTATTATCTATTTTTAAAAAATAAAAAGAAAAATGAATTGACGACGCCTCATGGGACGTCATTTACTGGTTTTTTTCTGGTTCATTGTTCCCCCTTCCCAATAGCTATGGAAATTGAAAAAAAATGGAAATAAAAAAAATAAATGAATGGCTAGGGTAGGGGACCTACCTTGCTCGGCTCTGGCGCCATCAACCCTCCCCGCAGCGGCCGGCGAGGGGGAGGTTGCTCTTCCTCTTCCTCATCCTCGTCATCATCTTCTTCATCCTCATCATCTTCATCGTCTCCTTCTTCATCTTCTTCTTCGCCTTCTTCTTTGTCATTTCCATCTTCATCTTCTCCTTCTTCATCTCCTTCTCCTCCTCTTCTTCATTAGTTTCTTCTTCTCCACCGTGCTCCGCCGCCGGAGCACCTTCGGCCGCCACGGGGGGAAGCTCCTCGCCGGCAGGTCCTTCTTCATCCAAGTCGACGACATCGGGGGCCATGACCCGTTGTCGTTTGGCGGAGCCAGCCATGAGAGAATAGGGAATAGAGATGAAAATGGGAATGGAGGAGGGAGATGGAATAGAAGCAAGGTTGCGGTTTGGGAGTGAGTAGCAGAGAAACGAGAGGAAATGGAGGAAGAAGAAGATGAGTAACGGAAGGAAGGAGAAGAAAAATGGAAAGTCAGGCGGTTCGATTAAAAAAGAATTGACGCCGTAAGTAATGTCGTCATTTGGTTAATTGACGCCCGTGCTCACAGGCGCTGATTGGTGGACTTTTTGAATTTTTGAAAATAAATTATAATTGACAACTGTGTCCAAGGCGCTATTTCAGGATATGACGACAATGCGATTAGTCGTCATTTAACATTGCATGGGAAATTGTAATTGTCATCAGAGCAATGATGAGATGAATATGATTGATGGGACGAGTGTAATAATTATTTGTGATTGACGACAACGTACAGAGGCGTCATTTGATGAATAGGCGACTTCTATCAAGGCGTCGTTTCAGGAAATTAAGGGAATATCTGGAAAGATTTTAAAAGAATCAACGTCCATTGGTGGGGCGTCAATTAATTAACGCTAGTGTGCGAAGGCGCCAATCATGAGATTATTGTTTATTTTAAGGAAATTGCTAAAGTAATTGGCGACGAGGTATAGGGCGTTGTTTAATCAACTAGCGACTTGATAGTCGTCATGCCTCAGTACAGAAAGATAGAATTGAACAGAATTAGGAAGAATTGATCATTCTAAGTGTTTTCTTTGGCTCAATTAAGGAAGAATCCTTTATTTCATTAAAAGAAAAGCATCATTTCATTTCAATGAGCCACTTTGGGTCTCAATCCCCTAAGAGCTATTACATAGATATTCCATTGATCTTTGTCTTCTTCAATCCTCTCCATGGGTTGGTGTAGCTTGTTGATCCTCCATAGGGCTTGAATGGTCTTGATCTCCTCCTTATCTTCATTAGAACCAAGGTCCCTCCTCTTGATAGGTGGGAGGTGAGATGCTTCTTCAAAGTGATGACGTGGAAGGCCAATTTATGGTAGGCATCGATGAGCATTGTAGAGGATTAGCTCGGTGGCGCCCACTAGTCGAAGCTCCACTCCGGATGAGAGACGTGTGCAGATGTCTTGAGTCTTGAGGAACCCCGGAGCACATGTGAAGAGGTTTTTAGGCATGATCTTTAGGTGCTCTCTCCATTCCACTCTCTTCTTCACTTTTGGTACCCGGTTCACTACTCTCTCACATAATCCTAGTAAGCCCGTCATGTAATGAAGTGGACTTCTAGAAAAGATCCTAGATGCTTGTTGAGCTTCCTCACATGGGTCAAATTTTAAGTGGAGGTCTACCCAACTAGAAAATAAAAGCATAGACCCATATAGAGGCCTCCCCATGGCCGCCAAAGTAAGCCCATTATTGAGATAGGCTAGCACCGCCGGTCCTAATCTCTCCCCTTTCCAAATGCTAGCAATAGCACTTAGTTGCTCTTCTTCTAGAAAATCCTCCAATGATAGGAAAAGAAGTGCTCCCGCCAAGCATATTACAAAAGCCTTCATTACCTTCTCTAGTTCATCTTCCTTGGCTTGGTCCATCCTCTTGTAGACCCATGCCGCAAGCTTCATGAGGTTGATTCCTTTGGAAGCCTTGATTTGATTCACCATGTTGGAGCTTGGAATCAAGCTTGATAGAACTTCATGAGCACTCGTGCTCCTTGTCATGTGTGCCATCTTCTCTACATCTCCTTGCTTCATCCTCTTCAAGTCTAGGAGCATCTCCGTTTCTTCTAGGAGTATAGTGGCTTCAAAGGTAGAAAATAGGAATGTGTGTGTGGTAGGATGCCATATTTCTATAAGGGCTCCCATGGCGGCCCAATCTAGGTGTACATTGCCATAGTGTTTGGCATGGGTTACTAAGCCTAAAAGGTGCCATCTAGAGAGGTAAGTTCTCATGTCTAGGGAGAGTTTGGAAAGAAGGAGGGGTAGCCATTTGTTCTTGGTGAATCTTCTTGCCCCGGGAATATTAGGATGATCCTGAAAAAAGAAAAGAAAATAAAGAAGAAGAGAAAGGGAGAAAGAAGAGCATGATCAAAATTTTGAAGAGGAAGGGGATAGAATGGAAGTCAATTCTAAAATCTTGATACTTACTTGGTTCATGGCAATTCTTCCATTAATATGGCCTGCAATTTCTGAAATTCTGAGAAATGCCATTTTAGATTTCTTCGAAGGGCGTTGCATCATCTTGTCCATCTTCTTCTCTCTGTTGAAGACAAGTTCATGTTCTATGTTGTATTCTCTGCTTTCAGCTGTCAGTTCAGTTTTGATGATTTAGCAGAAGAGAACGAACCCTTTTATAATTGATGAAGCCCTGGCAGGTGGTCGATCAGAGTAAGTTGTGTTTAAGTCGGAGTGAGTCTCTGGAGTTTTGTTTCCGAACAGGAAACGGGGCGCCGGAGGTGGCAGTTAATTAACGACATAGATATTGTCGCCAATTTCTTGAATCGCGACACATAAGAAGTCGTCATTTATTTAACGCCCTCTCACGTAGGCGTCATTTTCAGTCCGATTCCAAATTAAACATTGAAAGTAATTAACGACATTATGGCTGTCGTCATTTCGCTTTCTAGCGCCCCTATGCGAAGTCGTCATTTCCTGACATTTATATTTTGAATTATTGAAGATATTTGATGAACTTACGCACTTATATGCATTGATCATATCATGAATTTTGTTGAGCTAATGATCTTTGAGCACAGAAAAGAACATGTTATGAAGGTCTCAAGGTATTCGGATCTTCTGTGGTAACATCATTGTATACTCTATGTATGCATTTTTACTATATGGTATCTACGCTATTATAGTATGTCAAGGACCTTGTGGTTCTGATGAACCTGGAATTTGAGTTCCCCTTCATCAAAAACAGTGATAGTTCCAAGGGAGTCTTGATCACACGGATAGGTCGTTGGGTCATCTAAGGTTTAGAACGATGGTTCCACTTTCTGAGTTGATACGTGGATAAACGAGCTTCGGCTTAGTGTCAGCTTAGAGATCTGGATTCTTGACCAAGTTTGGATGGTTTAGTAATATTATCCTTGATTATTTTCTATTTTTAATTTGTTTTAATTTTTTTTTTAGCCCAGCATCCATCATATAGGACTTTGAGCTTTAATAATGAAAATCTCCATATTAAGCTAGTAATAAGGGCCGCTTGCTCCTGATTTGAGTCGACATGAGATATTCCATTCAAAATCAAATACTGTGTTATTCTTCAAGCCGCTCAGGCTGGTTCTTTGAAAGTATTCATTCATTGGATTCCTACCTCACTTCACTTTATTTTTATGCAAACTCACCTTGGTTGTAGGACGTCCACATTGGCTGGTAACTGCTCTCCAATGGTGTCTTCCCTTTTGTGCCCGCGTGCACATTTCATTTATTTACTTAGTTCTTTCATCCAGTTGATCGTTGCTTTCTCGTGATCATCCGAGGTTGTTTTCATTCAGAATCATGGAAAGGTTTCCAACGCTTAGTGTCGGAGGCGTGTCACATCACACCTTGGCATCTACTTTTCAGTCCGTTCTTACTTCGTTCCGCTCGTTGCACTTTCGCCTCATTCCGTCTCACTCCCTTGTAAAGCAGACGCCAAGGCGGGGCAGCTGTAGACACGCTAAAATCGATACTATGATGAGTAAATCTCATGTCACCATGTGATTCCCCAAAGTGGACTTCAATATTAGCTTAATACGAAGTTTTTCTAATTTTTCTATCATATTTGTAATTCGTGACTGTCAGCAGGGCGTCCTTTAATTGACGACTCTATGGGTGTCGTGAGTTCAACATATAGTGACCGCAAGCGCAGTCGTCATTTCCTGATTTTACCAATTCCATTTAAAATTAAATTTAAAGAATTGACGTCAGCTTCTAAGGCGCTGATTAATTGACGCCATTCTGTGCAAGCGTCAATTCCTATTTTTAAATATGGAAAGTCATTTATTTCTATAAATTAACTCAGGAATTAGCGACTGCGTGCACGGTCGTCATTTCAATTAGCGACCACCCTGATGTCGTCATTTGGCTTCCATGTCCGTCTCTGCTGCTGCTTCCTTACAGGGGAAATCTTTCTATCTTTTGATCTCGATCCCTTCCTTGAAAGGCCATCAATATTCTGGAAGTTTATCTCTAATTTTAATCCCATTAGGACTAGATCTTAAGCCCTATAAATACCCTCCCTTGAAGGCCACCCGCGAGAAGAAGAGTTCTAGCAGTTGAGAGAGAGACTTCAGTGAGAAAAGGAGATTTCTGTTAGAAGAATAGGGAGAATTCCTCTTGTTTTTTTTGTGTTTCATTAGATCTCCTGCAGGTTCTTCTTCACGGTGGCGGTCTTCCTCCGGCGGTCCTCTTCCTGCTGCGGCTGAAGCTCTTTGTTCTCTCCGTTTACGACTGCGGCAACAACAGAAGGGCACCCTCGTCCTCTTTAGTTTTTTTTCTTATTATTCATCTCGCACATATTTGCTAAGAGCCTTCAATACATCTTTGCATCATATAGTCTCTCTGCATATCGCATATTACTTCTTTGCATCCATAGCATACACCTCCCACCTACTACTCCTCTTAGGGGTTTAAAACAAAACACACCATGTGTGTTCATGTTTGTGTTGCATAATCTTCTGTATTGTGAGCATTGATACTACACTTTAGCTAATCCATATTATTTGCTTGTCTTTGCTTGTCTACAAGGATAATCAAAGTAAGAACCCCCTTCATCGACTGGCCGGTAGAAGGAGGAAGAAAGGACTCACAATCTCACCCGCTTCTTCATAAGGTACATGCGATCATCCTTTTATATTTTTAAGGTAACCCCTCTAGCGATCACCCTCCTTTACAGCATCGCATGCTCTCCTTTTTAGTTTCCTTATTTCCCATCATATATCATATCATCTTATCTTCTTTTCTTAACTTCTCTTTCTTCTTTCTTTTAAAGAAATCAAATTCTCTTTCTTTTTAATGTCTATGTGACACGTTCACACATATCTGCTTCATAGACTTATTCTGCTGAAAAACCCGGGCCAGGGTGCTGGGTAATCTGTAGCAATTCTTTGTCCAAGTTGGGCGGATACCACCTTTTGAACATTTGGTTCTACCTTTCAGCTTGGTGGAAGGGAATGTGCTGCCTTCTGGCCATTTTTATCACCTTGCCAGTTATATCAGGCAGCCCCATGATCGGGATGACCGAATCTTGGATTTCTTCGGGGAGTTTAAAATAATCATCCCCTTTAACTGGCTGTTCACTAGCCGAGTAAAATATTGTGGGTTGCTCCTCAGGATTGGGAACCTTGAGGGTCTTCAGTAGTTCGACTATCGGACAGTCTATATCTGTGAGCGATCTTGTGATTCCCGGAGGGACTTTCACGTAACCCAGCAATTCCTTGAGCTCCAGGGCTTCTGGCTCGGGGTAGATATATGATGGGATTGCCCGGAGCACTCCCTTGACTTCAGCGATGTGTGACACCTCCTGTTGAGCCACGTAATCGGGAGGTGGTGGAGGGAACCAGTCACTGGTCTATGCTGTTTTCTTTTCTTTATTCTGAGCTGGCCGGGAAGTTGGCTTCGGCTTCTCCAGGTAGAGTGAGGCATCGAACAGATGACACTCAAACACCTCGAAGGGGTGCAAATCAGCAAATATTCTTTCTTTTTTTCCATCCCGGGGGTACTTGATGCATTGGTGCAAAGTAGACGGCACCACTCGGTTCTGATGCAGCCACGGCCGGCCAAGCAGCGCACTGTAGGAGGTGTCGGCGTTGATGACATGAAACTACACCTTAGTGGTGAAGTCTCCCAATGAAAGCTTGAACTCTGCCACACCCATGGGGACTTCAAATTTCTGGCTGAAATCGGCAATCTTCATATCCCTGACCTCGATCAGGTGCACATTGAAATAATGCTTCTGATAGACCCGGTAAGGGAGTATATTTACTACTGCCCCTGGGTCAATTAGAATTCTATTGATAGGCTGTCCATTTAATTGCCCCTTCATCTATAAGGGTCTATTATGGTTGGCCGTTGGCAGGCGCATATCTTCATCGACAAAGGTAACAACCGCTTCTGAACACATCTCGGCAAAGCAGCTCTCGAAGTGCGTCGGGGTTTGCAAGGCTGCAATGACGGCCTATCGAGTTTCTTCATCTAGGGAGAGTATCTCCCAGACATTGAATCTTGCTGAAATTCTTTTTAGCTACTTCAAAATCTGAGCACTGGCTCTTACATTGGCTAGTCTCGCTTCTTCAGCTTTGTTGTGCTTGTTGTGGCCTGGTGCCACAGCCGTTGGCTCAGAAGGCAGTCTATCTTGTTCTTCAGGAATTGTCTGCTCTTGACACATCTGATCAGCGGGTTCTTTTATTTGGATGGGTTTGGCAACAGGGCTGATGCCCTCCCCACTTTCATCTGCTAAAAATAGCATACCTGAGGCCTGGGTAGAAGCATTTTTGGCCTTTGATTCGGACTATTGGCATGGCTATCTACTCTTCTTTGCCATCAGAAATTCAGCAAACGAGGGAACTCCCTGGCCGCTTGCATCTTCAGGGTAAAGGCCCGGTGGAGGCAGGACTCTTGCACCCTTTATCTCAGGTTCGGGGATCTGGTATGGTTGTTCACCCTTGAACATGATATTGTGGTTAGTCGGGGGCAGACATCCCACTTCCTCGCAGACCTAGTGGCATGATGGGAGGTGGAAGTTTCAGCCTAGTTTGCTTCAGTCGGTGTGAAACATATTTCTTCATCACCTTCTTCAGCGCTTTAGGCCATGCTAAACAAAGCCGACAAAGTATTGTAGGAGATGGTGCTATCTTCCTTTTTGTTATTTAATTTCTTATTTTTCTTTCTTTTCTCTACAGGCATCTGCTCGGGTGGAGCATCTTTCGGGGCAATCCCTCCCCAAAATTCATCTTCAGCTTCTTGTTCTAGCCCAAGGGACTCTAGATGTTCCCAAGGGACATATTATTTCTACTGTACTGGCTAGAGCTTGGGTTGTTCATATTCATCTAACCCATTTATAATCTTCTGCAACCATTTTATGGCTGGGCTGACTTCTTGATGTACCCGCAATGGGGCTTGCTTCTTCTTATTATCAATTGGCCTCCTGATGACCATTCAAGGAGCCGTATCATGCCAAACAGGGGTTACAACTGGTAGAGCTGGCTGGGGTGTAATGCCATGAATTCAGATTCCCGGAACAGGGCTGGATGCCGGTCTTCTCTTTGCCTTTGTAGGCACCATCTGCCAGTCTTCTTGGTCTTTTGCTGGGGTCAGCACGAAAGCCTCATGGGTGTGCTTTGTGCAAGCTTCTGCTACCTGTTCGGGCAACTGTTGATATAATGATATCATGTTGATAGTTGCCCCCAGAGCAAGCATTTCATGCGGGTGCGGAGGATCCACCTTGTACTTTCCCATTTGTAGCTCCCCCTTTTTAATCAGACTTTCAATGACGTCCTTGAAGATGTAATAGTCTTCAATGGGGTTCCCGAGCATTTGATGGTACGGGCAAAAGCGAGGATCATCTTTCCTCCTAGCATCACCTAGCCTCTTCGGGTCTGGCAGTGTAATCTTGTTATAGTGAGTAGCCCATTCGAATAGAACCGGAGTCTTCTTCTTGGGGAAGGAGTATAGCTTCTTCATTTTGTTCCGCAGGGAGGGGCCCTCCTGACGTTCAGCTGGCTTAGCAGGAGAAGGGTCAGCAACTCCTTTGTCCTTATCTTTTTGCTGCTCGAACGCCTTGAAGTCTATAGTGTGAACTTCCTTGGGCGCTGGCCGCTTATCAGTCGCTTTGGCTTTTTGACTGGAGGCAGTGGGGGCAGAAGAATATCTTGAGAGGAAAGCCTCGATTTCCGTCACCACATTGTTTAATCAGTCGAAGGACTTGATTTCCATTCCTATCATCCTCTCGAGGACTTCCCGCTTCAGATTCTGTTTGCAAATCTGCATGGCATCTTCTTGATGTGGTTGACGTATGCATCTCATGTTGAGATTGCACCACATTTTGATATACTCCAGGGTTGTTTCATCATTCTTCTTCCTAGAAGCATACAATTCAACCACAGTGACCCCCCTTTCAGCAACATGGAAGCACTCTCGGAACTTCCGCTGCCTATCTGGCCAGTCGCTAATGGACCCGACCGGCAGGTTCGAGTACCACTCGAAAGCGAGTCCTGTAAGATAAGACCCAAAGAACTTTAGCAGGTAGGACTCGTCCACTGCCAGATCACCCATCACGTTCATGTAATAGGCTATGTGCTCCTTCGGGGATCCTTGCCCGTTAAACGTGTTAAACCTTGGTGGCTTATTGATACCGAGAGGATGTCTTTTAGGAGCATGGTGAGCTGGATATGGCACCTTGTATACATCGAACGAGGCATAGTCATCACCGCCCCGATTTGCCAGCTTCATATCTATTATTTGTTCAACCATCATCTTGCTCACCATCATCGGATCCATCGGGTCTGGATAGAAGTGGGCTTACTGCATTTGAGGTGTTGCCAACATCGTGGCCCGAGGCATAGTAGCGGCAGGCCCCTGATGTTGAAGAGCCGGTGGTGGTATCGGGGCCATGCCCCCAGCATAGTTGTATATTAGCTGAGAAGCCGTCATCTGAGGTGAACCCTCGAGCTCATCGGCGCCACGTCGTGATGTTTCAGGAAGGGCTTCCACCTGCTTCGAGGCTGACGCATGCATGCTTAGTTCACTCAATTGTTTCTTCAACATCTCAATTTCCTATTGATACTTCAGGAGCAGCATCATCATTGTTGGATCGGGGGTGGAAGGGCTAGGTGCTTAGCCTCCTCCCTCCAATGAAGCATCTGAAGCAAGTGTTGCCCTCTCGCCCTCGTCTTCAGTGGTGATCATGTTTGCAGCCATGGTGACTACATCTGTGCTTGTTTCCCCAACAAGGGCTTGCACTGCATCAGCTGCAGCCTTCTTCCTTCTAGTGATAGGATCGGGCCTCTCAACTAGCCTAGTCATCTCTTCAGGTTCTTCGGGTAGAGACCAATAGCAGCCAGTTACTCCAGCCATGTTGCAGCTGAATATTTCGAGGTGGTGGTCCCTCCGTATCACCCTCCTGGCTGGTCGCCCAGAGAAGGCTAGCTTGTCGAACTCTAAAATCCTCGGTGTAGTTTCTTCATAGACGGTCCATAACAATTGGACCCTTCATCTGCAACTTCTTCCAGGTTGGCTTGTACTCCCCGCTATTCATCTTCTACAGCGCTCATAGCCTCCAAGAGCCGCTGCGTCCCTTGATGGGTGTTCCCGAGACCCCGAAAATATCCTCGGACGGCCTGGGTGATTTCATCCTTCCCACCCGTTGGGCAGAGTGTTGATGGTGACATTCAGTGTTAAGCCGACAGCCTGTAAGCAAGGTGTCGTTGTTCGGCTATTGTGCCGCATCTCTTGCTAAAAGCATGAACATTTGCTTATCGGCCATTGTAATGCCCCGAAAATTTTATAGAATATTTCTGAAGTATTTAAAAATTTTCTGAGAATTTATAAGAATTTTTAAAGACCAAAATAGATAATAAATGAATTTCTGGGTTCAATAAAATCATTATTAAGGCCCAAGTGTGATAACTAATTGACCTAGCCTATTTAAAATAAGCCCAAAGGACTTAAGGACCAAGCCCATAAAGTTTGGCCCATATTCTAGAAGATTAATTAGCTTATTCACAGAATATAAGGGATAAATACCCCTATTTAAGATAATTAAATGGATAAGTTAGTAAAAGAGTATGAATTAAATTCAAAATTGGTGCCCAATGATAATGGCGGTCTATCGTAAAACCACTATATGGAGATTGACAGTCCAATCTTAGATCGCTACATTCTGTCAGTTCCGTAAGTTGAAGAAATAGTAAAAAGATTGGATTTTTAACGTTTATCTTCCAAGAGACCGAGATGGGAGGACTAGTAAACATCTTAAGGACTCTCAAAAGTTGAAATAGTACCAACTAGGAACTCTAGAATTGATCTAATCCACGAAACCCTAGTCAAACCCTATAAATAGACTCTAGGTTTCACATGCGCGACCCTTACATTTGGCTCGCATGGAACTAAGGTAAGGAGGTATTATTTCAGGTAGGTTCTTTTGAGGTTTTATTCCTAATACTAAGGACTAACTTGCTTCAAAATTTCGTGCTAGGAGATCAACCCATCAGGAAGATAGAAGCCCCCAAAGTTGCCGATTCCACATCAACAACTCAGGAAACTGTACAACGGTGTGGTGAAGATCAGGAAATTAGGGATCCAGAACAAGGTATTTAGCATTATTGTCTTTAGAACTTTTTGTTCCCCTTAGTATCTTCTTCTTACCCTCCAAATTTCACGTCCTTAGGTCGAGTGGATCAAGAAATATCTGGGCGTGAAGTTACCGATTTATCACAGGAAGTGCAAAACTAGGGTTGACTTCCAGTCTAAAATTCAAAGCCTAGAGGTGTTACCAGAGGTAGGTCATCTCATGAACGGCTAAAATATCATTCTAGGATTAAAAGCCCTCTTATTGCACTTGATTTCATTGTGTACGGAGAATTTCATGTTTTAATAGAATCTATACATCCATGCATCTTTCTTAGCCCTAAATGAACTAAATTAATTTTCTTTGACATAATACATGAATCCTATGCATATTGTTAGCCTAATCTTCATTCTATCATGATAGTGAAGTTAATATATGTTGATTTCCAGACATGATGTATTTTAAACATTAGTTCTTCTTATTTAATTTAATGTCAGATGTGCTCTAGCGGCCTAATCTTCGACCGCTAGTCAGATTTTTATGAAACCTCTCGCAGACCAGAAATAGACCGTTAACTTTGGCGGCCTCACGATAAACCGCCGACGCTTGTAACGGCTCTAATATAGATCGCCAATGTTCTGATTTCTATCAACCCAAGACTGAATCAAGAGCAGTCCATCTAGCTTATAAAGACTCCTAGCTAACTATATACCAACTCGTTTTAATGTTATTTCACTACTCTTAGTTTTAATTACTGATTCATAACAGTGATGTCATGTTCTTTATTGTACTTAGGATTATTTTTAACATAAGTTAATTTCTTGCCAAAGTCATATACTTTTGTATTAAATACATGTTTCTAAAGTTAGATGATTCATGGTTTACCTTGATCACTGTTTTAATGATCTCTTTCTCATCTATAGAGTCAATTTCATAAGTTCATGGCATATATCCCAGTATATGACCATTAATTACACTTATGCACATTAAGTATACAATCTTGGACTTGATAACCTCTCCTTTGGATATTCCTTCCAACGGACTTAGAAATCTTGTTTCAAGGTCTCCGTAATTCTCCGTGAGCCTGGGATTCCCATCAGGACGCCGAGTTGGTTGTACCATTAAAACCCATTGTCTAGAAAGCACTTATACCGGTGTTTTATGTTTCTGGAACTTAGCGGCCTTATTGTTGACCGCCAGAGTCTGCTAGCGGGCCTTTACTAGACCGCTACAGGATCATTGACAGTTCTTTATTTGAACGCTAACTACTCCAGATAATTTGTTTTAAATATCGAACAGTCTTGTACTTAACGGTCCAAAACTAGACCGCTTTATTCAAGAAAGTGCCCAGTAAACGACCGCTATTTCCCTGAGTACAGTTGACCCGAAGTTTGACCCAAGGGTTAATATTCTTATGATCCTAGAAAGTCCAATTGATTATCCAGAACCTGTCACATTATTCTAAAAATACCTAAGTAAATTGTGAGAATTGAGAAATGTACCGTTATGCTATCGATTTATTTCCACGACGTAACCTAGTTATTAATGTGTTTGTTGACATCTTATTCTCAATAGAAGCATTCTTATTTTTGGATACTTATTCATGAAACATTCATTGAAATTGTACATTCTTGGCCACATTATTTTTATACGTGGAAGTAGCTTGATTTATACTTGAAGATGCAGTTCGAGCACTGATTGTGTTCAAGGGCTCTATGTTAGTCCCCTCGGCTGATTGTCGGGAACATACTATTTAAACCATGGGGTATGATGCTACTGGCGTCGCATTACGCTGGGATTACTTTCTTTATAAATAAGTGAAATGTCCACGGTAATCCACGGAAATATCCACGGCTCATGAGGTGAAATATCCACAGAAATTCATGAAGTACTTGTTCCTAAGTGAAGAGAACATTCTTGCTTTTTACATGACTTGCTAGTACATTCTTGTTCATGAAAAGGCCAAAGTAACATTCTTGATATATTCTTGATTTATCGTATCTCAAGCTTGATTATACTTTATTACTTTAAGTTTTAATCGCATGTTTGATCGTATTTGCATGATTTATCTTTTTCTTTAGAGCAAAAGATATTAATTACTTTAACATTTCCAATCATGTTGATGCGAAGATACCTACTGGGCAAGTGTGCTCATTACCTACTTTCTCAATGTTTCAGAAAGTACTAGTGGGTCGGATTCGGATTCAGGCCATTCTAGTGATGGGTCCGAGAGCGATTAAAGGATATATGGACTTGAGTGAAGACTTAGAATGTCAAATTATGTCTAGATTGAGTCTATGTAATTTTATCTTTATTTGAGGCTAGAAAGAAAGTGGGATATTATGTACTTGACTTATGGTTATTTAATATGAAATAAAAGTGAAAGTTGATTAAATTATTGTGCAATTACTTTGTGCGATTGTTATTGCGCTCTGATTATATTGCTTGCTCGAGGCTTACCATACCAGCTGTTCGCATTCCCAATTATTTTCGCTGCATAATCTCAGGGCATGATAGTTAAGGTGGTATCAGAGCCTAAGTCTAAGAACTTAGGGAAAAATGTCATGTCTTAGGTTATGTCCAAGGTTTAAGAACCCATACCTATGAACTAGGAAAGAAAATCCCAACCTGTGAGAGAAATTGGGTAGAACCTGGGGTGAGATAGTCATTAGAATTATTTCTAAGATTAACATCCCCTTAGAATTAACAAATTCATTATTTTTCTCAGGTACCTTATTCTTATCATAATGGCTCATCGCGTAGACTAGAATGGAATGCAAGAGACCGTCACTGGTCTTACTCAAGCTTTACAAACTATGGCGCAAGCTACCACAGGAGCAAGGGCTGGAGATTTACATCGCAACTTTCGGTGTCTAAATCCTCCACGATTCTATGGTTCTTCTAATTCAGACGAAGCTGAAAATTGGATTGATGAGATGAACCGTATTTTTGATGTTATGCAATGTGCGGATCAAGAGAAGGTTCGTCTTGCCGCTTTTCAACTTAACAAGGATTCCCGTACATGGTGGAAGTCGGTTCCAGCACCGCCAGCAGATGCACCCCATACATGGGAAGGTTTTCTTATACTATTCCGTGCCAAATATTTTTCCAAGCACGTCAAGGAGCGGACGGCTATGGAATTCGCTTCTTTACGCCAGGGTATGCTATTAGTGGTAGAATATGAGCCTCAGTTTTCTAGGCTGGCCCCATATGCTCCTCATCTGATCAGTACCGATTTACTAAAGGCAAATCAGTTTATGGACGGGTTAAGACCCGATTTTATTCAGCAGCTCGGGACTCAAAATATCTGTAATTATGCGGAGATGGTCCAACAGGCATATATGTGCGAATGGACCTTATAGAAGGTCGAGAAGTCGAAAGGAAAGGGCAAAGAACAAAGCCGAAGGTCTGATCGGCGTGATAAGAAAAGCAAATTTAGCATCACGGAACCTTACAAATCCCGTGATAGCAAGAAGAGATCCCAGAACGGGAGTGGTTGTGGCTACCACAAGAATAAGAAAGTCAAGGAAGAAGGCAAGCAGGTCACACGGCCTGTACCTTTTGTGAGAAGTTTGGTCATTCGACCGAAGAATGTTGGAAGCACCTTGGTGCTTGTTTACGTTGCGGCAACAGGGAGCACCGCATGTCGAATTGCCCCCTTATGAAGGAACTATCTTCCGGGAGTGGACGTAAGCGTCAGGCTCGTTTTAATGCTATTCTGGAAGAGGAAGAAGCACCCCCGAATGATGGGCTAATGGAAGGTACTATCCAGATCTATTCTCATCCTGCTTTTGTATTATTTGATACTGGTGCTTCTCATTCCTTTATATCCACTGCTTTTGCAAAGACTTTGCCCATTTCATCAGTTCCTTTACCTTCGGACCTTGCTATTACTACAGCATTAGGTCCTGGAACTAAACTTACCAACTATTATCCTGATAGTGAGGTGGTAGTAGAAGGTCACAATCTTCCTACAAACCTCGTATGCCTTGATATGGAGGGCTACGATGCCATTCTAGGTGTGGATTGGCTAGTGGACCATGATGCCTACATTAATTGCCGAAATATAATTATCTCTTTTCGGAAACCTGGTCTTCCAAGATTTTTCTTCCTTAGTATCAAATAGGAAGCATCCTGCCATTATTTCATCTCTTCATGCTTGCAAACATATCTCGCAAGGGTGTGAAGCCTTTCTTGCTTCCGTAATTATCACCGAATCCAATGAGATTATCTTAGAAGATATTCCTATCGTAAATGAGTTTCCTGATGTATTTCCATCAGATCTACCCAGTTTACCACCCGAAAGGGAAGTAATGATGGGAATCGACGCCGAGCATGTACTTTTTCTTTTGCATTTATGTCCTTTTAGTTTGTGTTTATATCCTTGGGAAAGTATGTATGCAAATGTAAGGCTTTATAAGCCAAGGAGTCATTCCCATGGATTGTGTGGGTTTTTATGCAATTATGCAGTAGGACCAGCAAGGGGGCCCTCAGCCCTTTTCCATTGGTCCATGTCACCTTGTGGGCCTGGTCAACCTTCCTAGGTGGACATCTAGAAGGGTGGGCTGGTCATATGGACACATGGGGTTAAAGGGGTCAACATTCTAATAGGTTGGCCACCTACCCCATTCAACTTCCCTTATAGTCAATAGGCCGCCCCCTTCCCCTATTATTTAATGTTTTTGTGTGTGTGATTCACACTAAATCCCAGCCCTTCAATCCCCCACCCCTAGATCCAAGGGTTCACATTGCATTTGATGTGAATCATATAAAAGATTGTATTTTCATATGAATATTAATGAAAAATTAGAAATTTTGTTGAATGCCTTGAAGCTTCTTGCGCCCCCAGGCCTCTCCCTCTGGTTCCTCTCCTCTAACCTCCAGTTCTAGAGTGGTTTCTACCTCCTATCCCCTCCCCTCTATCTCTGATCTTCATCGGTGCCGCCGCCGCCGCCGCCGCCGTTCGTGCCGCCTTCGAGCCGCCGCGAAGCCGTCTTCGGTATTCTGTCCTGCTGGACAGAGGTGTCTTCCCGAAACTTCTGCTACCAGACACGGTCTCTTCGTGGTCTACAATTTATATGGTGTGTTCCTATCTTCCACCCCATCATCCACAAAAACATTCAGGTCTAAAATCCCTCGTTTAGTATTTTTCCATTTTCGTGCATCTTTCATTCCCAGATCTGTTTTGTCTCTGTCTATAGTGACAGCAACCTTGTGTTTCTCACCTCCGACCCTCTTTTTGATTTTTCCAAACCCTCCCAATTTTACTGGGAGTTCTGTCCATCATCCCCTACATCCCCTATTTTTCTTGATTTTTTATTCACCCTCTATCCATTTTTCAAAATTCGTGTTCTATCTCTACTACAGTGTTTACAGCCAAGTTCCAGATCCGACCACCCTCCAATTCAAAAATCAGAACACATCACCACCACCTCCAAACCTTTCATAAAAAATAGTCCCAATTTCCTATCTTGATTTCCTACAACTTTTCTGAAGACCATAACTTCAGATTCGGACGTTCACATATCGGTCAAAGGTAGTTCTCAGAAAAGTTCTCTGCAGATCTAAGAGTCCTGTCACTGTACAATAGCAACTCAACAATTCATTAAAGCCCAGATCCGTGCAGATCCAGGCCAGATCTTTAGGCTTAGATTGAAGGATTTGAAGTTAGCTTTCCAACGGTGCCAATCTCGTGTCGATCCAACATCGGGGTTGATCGCAGCGCCCGTTCTCGCCGGGACGCGCGCTGAAAACCAGAAGTTGCAGATCTGTGGCCGGTTGTTCCGACCGGTGCCGATCGGAGCCGCCCGGCCTCCGACCGGCGAACCAGCGCGCCTCCACTCCAGGGAGCGCTCATCCAGGCATCCACCACCACAGTGGTGCCACCAGGTCCCACACGGCCCCTCCGGACAGCAAGTGGGCCCCACAGGCGCGAGTACGTGTGCGGCCAAAGCTACGCGAGAAGCCGCCCGTCAACCCGAAATCGGTCCTCCCGGACCCCATTGTGTCACCCTTTACCTCCCTGCGTGGAGTGGGTGATATTTCATTGCTATCATCATTGTGTAATATTTATCCCGGGAGTACGAGTTTCGGCCGAGTCCGTCTTCCCCACGCCGAGCGCGTGGAGGTATCGTATTCGCTCCTTGCTTGGCATTTCACTTATTTCCATATATGATTGTTTATGCCACTGCTAGAGAGCATGTTTTAGGACCTAGCTCGCTATAATTTCATATCACCGCTGCTGCGAGAGAGTGAGCGTGACCGTCCCGTGACCCGATCCGGGCACAAAAGTGTGAATTGACCACCCTAGCTCTAGCCGGTTTCTCAACCGTGCACGTCCGACGCTTCCCTCGTCAAGGGACGATCGTGAGCTTGTCGTGTCCGTGGTCTCGTCCCGCATCAAGTAAACTTCTCCATTGAACTTCTTCCCGGAGCAGCACCTGTTTCAATAGCTCCTTACAGGATGTCCACCACAGAACTTAAGGAATTGAAGAAATAGCTTCAAGAGTCATTGGACAAGGGATTCATTCGACCTAGCACATCCCCTTGGGGTGCGCCAGTTCTATTTGTCAAAAAGAAAGATGGATCTCTCAGGCTATGTATCGATTACCGGCGACTGAATCAGCTTACTATCAAGAACAAGTATCCGTTGCCGCGTATCGATGAACTCTTTGATCAGCTTTCAAGAGCAGAATATTTCTCCAAGATCAACCTCAGGTCGGGTTATCATCAACTCAAGATCAACGATGATGATATACATAAGACTACTTTTCGAAGCCGCTATGGCCACTATGAATTTATGGTAATGCCGTTCGGGTTAACTAATGTCCCGGCAGCATTCATGCAACTGATGAATAATGTCTTCCAGCCTTATCTTGACCAGTTTGTGGTCGTCTTCATTAATGACATCCTTATATATTCCAAGACTAAGGAAGAACATGAAGAGCACTTGAGGATAGCCTTGCAGACACTAAGAGAACACAGACTCTATGCAAAGCTTAGTAAGTGCGAGTTCTGGCTAAAGGAAGTCTCATTCCTCGGCCATATTATTTCAAAGGAAGGTATTGATGTCGATCCTTCTAAGGTGGAAGCTATTAAGAACTGGAGCCGGCCAACGATCGTGTCAGAAGTAAGAAGCTTTCTAGGGCTAGCTGGCTATTATAGGAGGTTTATTAAGGATTTTTCTAAGATTGCCATTCCTTTGACAAGACTTACAAGAAAAGAAAATCCTTTTGTATGGTCGAAGGACTGTGAAAAGAGTTTTCTAACTCTTAAGGAATATCTCACGACAGCCCCTATATTATCATTACCCGTTGAGGGTGGTGGATTTGAAGTCTACACGGATGCATCTGGCATTAGCTTAGGGTGCGTTCTTATGCAAAATGGGAAGGTGATATGTTATTCTTCAAGATAGTTGAAGCGTCACGAAGAAAATTACCCTGTACATGATTTAGAATTGATAGCTATTATATTTACCTTAAAAATTTGGCGTCACTACCTTTATAGAGAGAAATTTACGGTCTATTTGGACCACAAAAACTTGAAATACTTATTCTCCCAAAGGGAGATGAATATGAGGCAAAGAAAATGGTTGGAATACCTTAAAGACTTTGATTTTGCTATCTAATATCATCCTGGTAAGGCTAATGCTGTAGCCGATACACTCAGCAGAAAATCGATAGGAAAGCTATCGAGTCTTATGATTAGTATGACAAATCTCATTCCTCAATTTGCCCAATTGAATTTAGATGTTGACATAAAGAAGGAAGATTGTTTCATAGCCAACATCCAAACTCAACGCACATTAATAGAAGATCTGGTCAAGCTGCGGGACAACGATCTAGTATTGTTGGAGATCAAAACCAATATAGAGGAAAGGTTGGATTTCTCTATTGCCAAGGATGGAAGGTTGCTATTCAAGGGCCGAATTTGTATACCGGATCATGTTGATACTAAGAGACTGATCTTGGAAGAAGCTCATAATTCCAAGTACACCATTCATCTTGATGGTACAAAAATGTATCAAGATCTTAAAAGGAACTTCTGGTGGCCTAACATGAAAAGAGAAGTGGCAGATTTTGCGTCCCGCTGTCTCACTTGTCAGCAAGTAAAGGTAGAACATTTAAAACCCGCAGGTAAATTGCACCCCTTAAATATTTCCGAATGGAAATGGGAAAGTGTAGGGATAGATTTCATCATGGGTTTACCTAAGACAAGAGGTGGACACGATGGTATATGGGTAATCATAGACCGATTGACTAAGTCTGCACATTTTCTGCCAATAAAAAGTCGATGGTCTGTGGATATTCTAGCAGCATTATACATAAGAGAAATTGTCAAACTACACGATGTCCCAGTCACCATCATATCTGACCGAGATCCTCAGTTTACATCTCAATTCTGGAAGGGTCTACAATATTCTTTAGGGACCCGACTGAATTTTAGCACGGCATTCCATCCACAAACTGATGGTCAAACTGAAAGGACAAATCAAGTGGTGGAAGATATGCTTAGGGCATGTGCTATCGACTTCGGAGGAAGTTGGCATGATCACTTGCCTCTAATAGAATTTGCATACAACAATAGCTACCAAGTTAGTATTCAAATGGCACCGTTTGATGCTTTATATGGAAGAAGCTGTCGTTCGCCTATTTGTTGGAATGAAATAGGAGAAAGGCAATTTCTCGGTCCCGACATCATTAGGGATACTACCAAGAAGATTAAACTTATTTGAGAAAGACTGCATATGGCCCAAGACAGGCAGAAATCGTATGCTGACAATTGAAGGCATGACTTGGAGTTTCAAGTAGGAGATCATGTGTTCCTTAAAGTTTCTCCAGGTCAAGGTATTCAAAGATTTTGTATTAAGGGCAAGCTTACTCCAAGATTCATTGGTCCTTTTAAAATTCTAGAAAGAGTTGATGAAGTGACTTATCGAATTACTTTACCTCCTCAATTATCTGAAGTCCATGATGTATTTCACGTCTCAATGCTCAAGAAATATGTTCCTGATCCTTTCCATGTCATTACTTACGATAACTTGGAAATTAAAAAGGATTTAACATACGAGCAAAGGCCAGTCAAGATTATTGAACGAGAAGTACGTCAACTGCGGAATAAAACTATTCCTGTCGTCAAGATCTAATGGACGAAAGCAGGAGAAACATGGGAAACCGAAGAAACTATGCGCAAAAGATTTTTGAAATTATTTAACTATAAGTACACTCTCCGTATAATCCATACATTGAATTTGGGGAACAAATTCTCTTAAGTGGGGGAGGGTGTAATGTCCCGAAAATTTTATAAAATATTTTTGAAGTATTTAGAAATTTTCTGAGAATTTATAAGAATTTTTAAAGACCAAAATAGATAATAAATGAATTTCTGGGTTAATAAAATCATTATTAAGGTCCAAGTGTGATAACTAATTGACCCAGCCTATTTAAAATAAGCCCAAAGGACTTAAGGACCAAGCCCATAAAGTTTGGCCCATATTCTAGAAAGTTAATTAGCTTATTCACGGAATATAAGGGATGAATACCCCTATTTAAGATAATTAAATGGATAAGTGAGTAAAAGAGTTTGAATTAAATTTAAAATCGGCACCCAATGATAATGTCGGTCTATCGTAAAACCTCTATATGGAGATTGACGGTCCAATCTTAGACCTCTACATTCTGTCAGTTCCGTAAGTTGAAGAAAGAGTAAAAAGATTAGATTTTTAACGTTTATCTTCCAAGAGACCGAGATGGGAGGACTAGTAAACATCTTAAGGACTCTCAGAAGTTGAAATAGTACCAACTAGGGACTCTAGAATTGATCTAATCCATGAAACCCTAGTCAAACCCTATAAATAGACTCTAGGTTTCACATGCGCGACCCTTACATTTGGCTCACGTGGAACTATGGTAAGGAGGTATTATTTCATGTAGGTTCTTTTGAGGTTTTTATTCCTAATACTAAGGACTAACTTGCCTCAAAATTTCGTGCTAGGAGATCAACCCATCAGGAAGATAGAAGCCCCCAAAGTTGCTGGTTCCACATCAATAACTCAGGAAACTGTGCAACGGTGTGGTGAAGATTAGGAAATTAGGGATCCAGAACGAGGTATTTAGCATTAGTGCCTTTAGAACTTTTTGTTCTCCTTAGTATCTTCTTCTTACCCTCCAAATTTTACATCCTTAGGTCAAGTGGATCAAGAAATATCCGGGCGTGAAGTTACTGATTTATTATAGGAAGTGCAAAACTAGGGTTGACTTCCAGTCCGAAATTCAAAGTCTAGAGGTGTTACCAGAGGTAGGTCATCTCATGAACGGCTAAAATATCATTCTAGGATTAAAAGTCTTCTTATTGCACTTGATTTCATTGTGTACATAGAATTTCATGTTTTAATAGGATCTATACATCCATGCATCTTTCTTAGCCCTAAATGAACTAAATTAATTCTCTTTGACATAATACATGAATCCTATGCATATTGTTAGCCTAATCTTCATTCTATCATGATAGAGAAGTTAATATATGTTGATTTCCAGACATGATGTATTTTAAACATTAGTTCTTCTTATTTAATTTACTGTCAGATGTGCTTTAGCGGCCTAATCTTCGACCACCAACCCTGTGCAGCGGCCCTACGATAAACCGCTAGTCAGATTTTTATGAAACCTCTAGAGGACTAGAAATAGATCGTTAATGTCCCTTTGGCGGCCTCACGATAAATCGCCAACGCTTGTAACGGCTCTAATATAGACCGCCAATGTTCTGATTTCTGTCAACCCGAGACTGAATCAAGAGCAGTCCGTCTAGCTTATAAATAAGCCTAGCTAACTATATACCAACCTGTTTTAATGTTATTTCACTACTCCGAGTTTTAATTACCGATTCATAATAGTGATTTCATGTTCTTTATTGTACTTAGGATTATTTTAAACATAAGTTAATTTCTTGCCAAAGTCATATACTTTTGTATTAAATACATGTTTCTAAAGTTAGATGATTCATGGTTTACCTTGATCGCTATTTTAATGATCTCTTTCTCATCTATAGAGTCAATTTCATAAGTTCATGGCATATATCCCGATATATGACCATTAGTTACACTTATGCACATTAAGTACACAATCTTGGACTTGATAACCTCTCCTTTGGATATTCCTTCCAACGGATTAGGAAATCTTATTTCAAGGCCTCCGTAATTCTCCGTGAGCCTGGGATTCTCATCAGGACGCCGAGTTGGTTGTACCATTAAAACCCATTGTCTAGAAAGCACTTATACCGGTGTTTTATGTTTCTGGAACTTAGCGGCCTTATTGTTGACCGCCAGAGTCTGCTAGCGGGCCTTTACTAGACCGCTAAAGGATCATTGACGGTTCTTTATTTGACTGCTAACTACTCCAGATAATCTATTTTAAATATCGAACAGTCTTGTACTTAACAGTCCAAAACTAGACCGCTTTATTCAAGAAAGTGCCCAGTAAACGACCGCTATTTCCCTAAGTACAGTTGACCCGAAGTTTGACCCAAGGGTTAATATTCTTATGATCTTAGATAGTCCAATTGATTATCTAGAACCTGTCATATTATTCACAAATAATTAAGTAAATTGTGAGAATTGAGAAATGTACCGTTATGCTGTCGATTTATTTCCACGGCGTAACCTAGTTATTAATGTGTTTATTGACATCTTGTTCTCAATAGAAGCATTCTTATTTTTGGATACTTATTCATGAAACATTCATTGAAATTTTACATTCTTGGCCACATTATTTTTATATGTGGAAGTAGCTTGATTTATATTTGAAGATACAGTTCGAGCACTAATTGTGTTCAAGGGCTCTATGCTAGTCCCCTCGGTTGATTGTCGGGAACATACTATTTAAACCATGGGGTATGATGCTACTGGCGTCGCATTGTGCTGGGATTACTTTCTTTATAAATAAGTGAAATGTTCACGGTAATCCATGGAAATATCCACGGCTCGTGAGGTGAAATATCCACAGAAATTCACGAAGTACTTGTTCCTAAGTGAAGAGTACATTCTTGCTTGTTACATGACTTGCTAGTAGATTCTTGTTCATGAAAAAGCCAAAGTAACATTCTTGATATATTCTTGATTTATCGTATCTCAAGCTTGATTATACTTTGTTACTTTAAGTTTTAATCGCATGTTTGATCGTATTTGCATGATTTATCTTTTTCTTTAGAGCAAAAGATATTAATTACTTTAACATTGCCAATCATGTTGATGCGAAGATACCTACTGGGTAAGTGTGCTCATTACCTACTTTCTCAATGTTTCAGGAAGTACTAGTGGGTCGGATTCGGATTCAGGTCATTCCAGTGATGGGTCCGAGAGCGATTAAAGGATATATGGACTTGAGTGAAGACTTAGAATGTCAAATTATGTCTAGATTGAGTCTATGTAATTTTGTCTTTATTTGAGTCTAGAAAGAAAGTGGGATATTAAGTACTTGACTTATGGTTATTTAATTTGAAATAAAAGTTAAGGTTGATTAAATTATTGTGTAATTACTTTCTGTGATTGTTATTACGCTCTGATTATATTTCTTGCTCGAGCCTTACCATGCCAGCTGTTCCCGTTCCCGATTGTTTCTGCTGCATAATCTCGGGGCGTGACAGCCATAGGCCCGGAAGGCTGGTCTGCGAGGTGTCGGAGCTGGCACCTCAATTCTCTCTTCTTCTTCTTCTTCTTATTTTCTATCAAACCTGCCAGCTTGGACAGGCTCCAGTTGAGCAGCAACCTGGGCCCACATCCGCTTAGGCACCCACACTTGTTTAAACTTGGTCGATTTCGGGGCCAGACCTCCCTTTGATCCAGACTTGACATGGTCCGGCTTGTCTTGAGCCAGTGCTTGGAATGAGTTCTGCACTGGTACAGCGGCAATCACCCGGTCGGGTGAAATCTTGGCATGTCGGCCGTTCAGAAACATGCGGACTCCTCCGATTTACATGGGCTTGCTCGACGTCGACCGCCGACCTTGCAGTACGCCGATATTCTTCTTGGCCGCCCTCTTGGCAGCCGGTGAGCGCTTCTTGTTTTGGGAAGCACGAGAGTGGACGTGGTGGACGAAGCAGCCCACTGCAGCAAAATCGGTTGTGGTCACCTTGCAGTAGCGACCAACTTCATCTTCTGGACATCCAGGAGCTCAACGAAGGCTACCTCCAAAAAGTTGGGGAAGCCCACCACTGGCGAGAAATCACCAAACTTCGTCAGCACGGCAAGGTAGCCGTACTTGGCATGATCAGCAACCACCAATGGTCTGAATGAGACAACCATCGAGTTAATCAGGATGCAACCTGTAATTTCAGATTTAAAGCGAGTTAGTATTTTAGGAGGAGGCCGTTGGGCCCCTAATCCTAGCGAGAAGATGATAAAAGACTTGGTCCCAACGGGCGTGCCAAACCTGTTGGACGCAGATATGAGCATACCTGATTTTCATCTTTTTAATCATTTTTTCATTCTTTTTGTTTTATGGGTGGTTTATTTGTGTTTATTAAGTGCGTGGGCGTGCCAGTCACAGAAATGATGATTTATTCAGGCCTTAAGACTAGGAGGGTCTATGGCCACGGGTGCGCTCCGTTTGACTAACCAGACGATTGTGGGTATCGGGTCAGGACTAAAACCTGTAGTGCCATAAAGGTCACGGCGTTAATTACATCCCCTCGGAGAGGAGAAAACCTTTGATTAAACGCTAGGAGAAGAGGCCCTCATGCCTTAAATTGATATTAATTAAAGAAAATAATGAGAATTCTGAACTTCAATTAAAAAAAAGCATACCCCATTGAGAGGTAAATATTTTAGCAAAGCCGGTCATTAATTGACCAATTCATATCTGGACAAGAGTCCCAATTTATAAACATATGTCTGCCAGAGATATGACAAGTTTGATATCTGGGTTTAGATCCCAATAGAAATATGTTTAAACATAGCGGGCTATGGGCCTAAAGCGGGGTCAAGCTACGACCATGATGGGATGATCCCAAGGTTCGAGCATGACCCGTAGTGGCCTTGTTAATATCCCCTTTGCATAGGGTCCAAGGGAGGTGAGAGCTTTATTATTTATTCTTTTGTTTTATTGTATGTTTATTAGTTCCCTTTTTTTATCTATGCATTGTCATATTTTTATCAAGCTTGATGCCATCATTATTATTGTTTTATTTTCTTGTTTATCATTTATTATTTATGTGTTTTTACTTTTTTGTTATTATCATTTCTTTCTCTTCTTTTATTTCTTTTCACCCACAAAAGGGCCAAGGGCCACTACATCGACGTAGGGATTAAGCTGCGTCGACGCACCAAGCCTTGCGCAGGCTATCGCGTCGAGGCACAGCGCTGGCTGCGTCGGCGCAGCACGCTGGGATTTCACCCAAAATGTTGTTGCGTCGACGCAGGGTTTGTGCTGCGTCGATGCGCAGAGTTCATCAAGGGGGCTGGCATGAACTGCTGCGTCGACTCAGGACTAGGCTGCATTGACGCAGCCTAAGCCAGCGTGCAACATCTGCCTCCTTCTTTAGCTATTCATCTGTTTGATTTATTTTTGTGGGTTTATCTTGGGAGTCCAAGGGGTATTAAACCCCAATCTTTCTCTTAAGCTTCAAGCTTCATTCTTTAGGTTTCTTTCTTTTAGCTCTTCTCCATATGAAAAGTGAGTTAATGCATGATTTGTCTAGCAAGGAGGGCTATGTCCTTTGGAAATGCATAGTATAATTTTGCAAGAATCTACATGGTAGCATGTAGGGAGTTTATGCAGTGGGGCTTTGGTACAGGGCGGAGTTATGTACTCGCGCAAGGTGAGAGTGTCCAGTGGGACATGACCCAACCTTATTCAACCCACCATCACTACAGCAAAACTGGTTTTTACCTATGGCAAATGTGGTAGGTAAAGGCCAAAAATCCGTAGGTTAAACCTTTACCTACGACATTCCCTACAACGCTGTGTCATTGGTAAAAACTGTGTAGGTAAACCTTTACCTACATGACAAAATTCCGTAGGTATAGCGTGGTCAATACCTATAACAATGTCGCATAGGTATAGGGTGGTCATTACCTACGGAATTATATCACGTAGGTAAAGTTTTACCTACGCAATTTTTACCAACGACACATGTCGTAGGTAATTACCTACGAGTTTTGTCGAGTAGGTAATTACCTACGGCGTAGATGGCATGCCTACGTAGTTTTTTACCTACGACAATAGTAGTAGGTAATATCCTACGATTATGTCGCGTAGGTATTTTCCTACAGTTTATTCGCGTAGGTGGTTGTTGGTAGTTACCTACAATTTATATCGCGTAGGTATTCTCCTACGGTTATTGTCGCGTAGGTGGTTGCAGATAATTACCTACGATTTATATCACATAGATATTCTCCTATGATTTTTTATCGCGTAGGTACCTACGCAGTTTTCACTAACAATAATTATAGTAGGGAATTGCCTATAACTTTTATCAAATAGGTAGTTTCCTACGATTTTTCGAGCTGTTAATAAAACGTAGGTAACGTGAACGAACCGTAGGTGAATGTTTCTTTTAATCTTAATCCTAAGTAATCTATACTAATAGTAGGTAACCCATTTAAACCATAGGTAACCTGAACTAGTTATGTACGTAATAAATTCATCTATAATGCCTATATGAACCGTAGGTAACCTGTAACTAAATTCAGAGATAAACCATATAACTTGTACACATTCACAAAATTTACACACATTCAAAACTTGCACATTCACATCATTCACATATCATATATCAAGAAATCTACATATTCACATTAAAACCATAACTTGTACACATTCACAAATTTTACACATTCAAAATTTGCACATTCACATCATTCATATAGATCAAGAAATCTGCACATTCACGTTCAAACCATAACTTGATATTATATACAAAATACCATCATCAAATATGATTGTGGCAATGTATCAACATTGCAATCACAAAAAATATAGCAAAGTTTCATGAACAAGAAACAAGTGCATGTATGTGAAAATATATACACAATCAAAATTAGTGCAAACATTATATTACAATTAGTATATATATCGAAAATGAGGGGGGAGGTCTAACATATATCACCTTGTTAGTACGGGAATCAAGAACTGGGAGATGAACTGTTCTGTGCATCGACTGTAACCTGTAAAATGGTTAAATATTTATAAGTAATTTCACTTGAAAGTTAAACATGATAATATTTTATTAACAAATAAAAAAGATACTTTACATATTATATGAGCCAAAGAATATGGCTCCCAAGTGCATCTCTAATTTTCTTTTGTTCTTGATCTTTAATAAAAAGGGGGCTTCGAGCTTGATTGCATGTAAAACTGATACTTCACAATATGTATTTCCTATCTGTCGCCCCATCACAACTTTATCTTTATCAACACTTATTACAAGACCAGTTGCCACATGCTCTCCTTCTAGATCTAACAGTTTCACCCACTTCCCTTGCAACTGTGCAACAGAAAAAATTAGAAGCATCAAATAGAACTTTGTACAATAACTGCAGCAATGCATAGATGCTTAAAAAAGTAGTAGTAGCATTTTAAAACGAAAAATAACAGCAATAATTAGGAAGCTAGTATATAGCAACAATTAGCAACAAATATGAATTATTGAAAGTTAGTCAATAATTTGGATATATTGTAAAATGCATGCCCTCTCTAAGACTACAATAACTTAAGTTCAAATTAGCAAGATTGAGTGCATATATGAAGTGATCAAAGATCTACATTAAGAGGATAAAGGTAGTTGAAAGAGGACATGTTCCTACGTAAACAACTTAAGTAAAGATGGGAGAGAAGAAGCATGTGATCGTATCTTGTTTAAATTTAAACATAGAAATTACATTAATGGGACTTTCTAGTCCCAAGGCAAACTCACATTCATAGGGGAAGCGTTTGTTATGTCAAAGGTGATGATGGTGATGCGATTAGAGCACATAGAATTAGATCCCCTGTGAGTCACAATACTTGAACCCAATCATGGCCCCCCAAAAAACCAGGCATCAGTCATGGGACATAGGTCAGTTCGCTTAGCATCTAGAATGAAGCTTTCAATGAGTATAGCTGCTCCTCGGCCCTTCCTTTCATGTTGTGTATAACTTCCACCTTCCCACTACTATGCACTTTACTCCCCAAAAAAATTCTGCTTGATTCATATACAGTGTTTGCATCTTCATCATTGCCCCCCCCTACTGCAAAAATATTGAAATATCTCTTTTTAGGTCTGCCAAATGTCAAACTCCTGAGGTAACACTATCCATATCCACTTTAGACTGCCCCTCTGTTTCAAACCCAGATTTTCCCTTCTAGTCACATCAAAAGATGTTGTTCCACACAAAGTTCCCTCAAACATATGGTGCATTGGTTGCCATCTCCCAAGATTTCTTCAATAACTCTCTCTACCCAAGGGCTCAAAATATGGTGCATTGGTTCACAATGTACAATCCCCTCTCTCACTTCCAGGCCCTTACTGTCCTCCATCCTCTTCACCCTAGCTTCATTACAACAAAAGAGGACTCTAATTTCATGTGGGGGTATGAAATGCCGACTTACTGTCATCCATCCCATGCATTCATACAAACCTCATCCAAATCTTAAGATAGCTTTCAAATCACCACCTTACAACCATCTCTTTCCTATAGATCCAAAGTGGTTACCATATATCTAGCATGGACCAATACTTTTGTACCTGTACCAAAACAACAAAATGCATAGATAGATGTATTGCAAGAACACAATCTAAATTTATATCAAGATCTCCATAGCAGTAGATAGTTATGTAGGCAGTCATTGTTTCACCATCTTGTTGCTGAAAATCTTCTCAGACTTTATCTCTCTTAGAAGTGGTGCCAGAAAATAGCGAATCTCAAAGAGGATGAATGTGCAAGTTTAAAAATGCTAGAACAAATTTTCTAGATATACAAACCATCCATACATAACCAGATATAAAGTGATCCACAGAAGGGATATTATTAACAGATCTTTTTTCAAAAGTGGATGGTACCAAAAAGGGATATACAAGTGTACAGTTTCAGCTCACCACCTACCTAACCCCGGACAAAGATATCTTAAAAGTGGATGCTGCAGTTTCATGTGAATGTGCAGGTTTAGTAGCTAAAGTCAGGAAGCGATTAGAATAACTTTTCCCACTTTCATTAAAGGTGGATATTGCAATTTCAGGTGAATGTGTGGGTTGCTCCAATTGCAATGTCATGTGTCATGAGTAAAGCTGAAATTTGATAGCATAGATACCTGCATTTCATTCATCACACTCTTTAATCAATTTGGTGAGTCTTGAATCTCCTAGTGCCAATGCCATCCTGCCTCAAGAGCAGTTTTTCCAGTCTGATATTCCTCCAGATTCATGCAAGTAGTTCTGTCAATAAAAAATAGATAAACTTTACATTTTTCTTTTCCCTTCTTGTCCTCGGGGTTGGACTTTTTTTTTACAAAGCAAATATTCAATATTTTTGGAAGGTCATCAAACTACCACATTTCAGTAAGGATATGGAAAACATGAAACATGAAACAAAGGGACATACAGATAATGTAATTGACATTAGCATATAAACTTAAATAAGGGCACATCTATGCATTATGATAACATGAGGGACATAAATTCATATACACTTACCACAAGAGAAACCCATATTAAAAGCCAGAGTTTGTGGGGATAAAATGAACCATGATCAGTATGCCTCCCGTTCTCCCACCAAAAGCAACCATGAAAAACCATTAGCAAGTGGCAGGACTGACAAGCCTAACTTAAACTTGAAGCTCACCATGAACACATACATATATTTGTACTCAATATGTATATTTGAATTGCACCCAATCTAACATGTCCTTTCTACCAAAAGGATGGATAAGGGACATAACTTGCTGCATCTATGGAAAACCCGACGCCCATTGGAAGTGTAGACCAAAACAAATTAAAGCAAAAAAAAACACAAAGCCTAGCAAAATCCAAAAGAAATTAAAGCAAAAAATAGACGGACGGAGCTACACCTAGAAATGAATTGGAAGTGCAGGTAGATGGACTGATCTGAGAAGAACAAGATAGGGAAAGGACAAGAACCTTGTCCGAGTAGTCCAGATAGGATCTCTGACACCGGAGAGGAAGAACAAGGGAGAAAGCAATCCCAAATTCCCTACCTCTCCTGCCCGTGGTGGGTACCTTCCTTTCCCCCTACGCTTTTGAACCTGGTCGATCTAGGGATTCCTGACTACCTTTTGGCCTTTCAATCTAGAGATGGGGAAACTGCACAGGTCACGTGAACGCACACTCCCATCCTATTGGACATGCATGCATCTTTGTGTGGCTTGTCGAAGGCACTGTCAGCATATCTAATTGTGCTCTTTGGTGTGCTGACAGTCATGGAAGATGCGTGAACATGGCATCCATCTGATCTTTGCTATAATGGCTCTGTCTACTGTGCAACTAGGCTGTGTCAAGAGTGCTAGCTGCATGGTAGCACTCAACATGTCTATGGTGTTAAGGTAACCAGATCAAGAGATGTTACATGTTTGTCTCACTGCAAGTGTGCAATTGACTAGAAGAGATGATGACTACTAAATCATAAGCAACTCAATGAGAAGGAAGATTTTTTGTCTTCCGAAATCCTTGTCGGTGTAGAAATCAGGTGGAATTGTGTATATACCTTATGTGTATATGCTTGAAGTATCTTGGGTGTTCCAACCCAATGGATACAAACCCTAAGGCGGTAATTCGATGTATGACTTTATGAAAGAACTTATCTGAAGCAGTTGCGAATCACCTGCATCTGATCCTATTTTTATGGTAAACTTACAGTCCTAAAGAGTTTGTCAGAGTCAGTTTAGAGTTGTTCAAAATCTGCAGGATAGCTCCAGGCTATCTTGAAATCAATTGGACTGTTGCCCTCTTTTTTTGAATAGCACACTCTAGTGTCATCCATTCTTCATGTGAATCAAGCTCCAATCAGCCTGATTTCAGATCTAATCAGGAACTGAAATATGCTATTGTGGTGATGGTCTGATCTTTATTGATCATGGAACTTTGATATTATTGGATATTTGGCTGCAAATTGACCAATCTACCTATATAAATATCTACTACTCAATGTTGCTTGATATTTGCTGAGCGCTCATTTGTCGCAGTTGGATTTTTGTGCCAAGTATCCCCATCAACTTCTTGTACCATGATTTGATATCAACGCTGATGGTTTGATTCCAAGTTAGACTTACATCCAAATCAACATGATCCACAATGTGGATCATTGATCTGCCCCCCTCACAGGGTCTGATGAGATAACCACTAGGCAAAATTTCAACCGTAATAGAGTTTGAAGCAGGTGCCCCTACAAGACCTCCAGTTGTAGAATTCACACCCATATGTAAGGCAAATATAAGAATGGGATCTAGAATGATGTTGGCCATGCACATCTCCAACAATTGAAATGCCAAAAATAAAAAATAAAAAATTCAGATTATGGTTAAGAAGTCAAATTAAGTATGATAGAATAATAGGGATCATGGTAGAACAAGGGAAATAAAGTGTGAGATTTGAACAAAATGATGTCTATCCTGAAACTGAATTGCAGAAGGAAAGACTCATTTATTTAGAAATGTAATTTAGCCATTGCAGTCAGGATTCAAAATGATAATGAATTGACTCCATTTTCTTAAAAAATGTGAAGAAAATCCTAGGCAACTATGAAGTTATACATATTTCAAGTAACGTGCAAGAAAGTTCCAATGATGAAATTGGAAGGTTACCAGCACAATAATTTGTATAGTCAGATCCATACCAGTCCTTCATAGATTTTAACATTCATGTGGTTTTGATACTCTGACCATTATCACCATTACAACAATTAGAACAATTTTAGGAACTTTTTCATTTTCAGAGCTTTTTTCATGCATTTTCCTAAACAGCCTATGAAAGCATGGGAGCAGTATCTTTATGTAATGATATACATACAAATATGTATGAAAATATTGGCTACAGTGTACCAAAAAAATATCAGCTTCTATGCACAATATCTTCATACAATCATAGATATACAAATAGATGTATAGATATGCTCTGCAATAGTATATATACTTTGCCAAAGGTACTGTTTATTTTCAAGTAGAAGTGCATCTGTTGCAGCTTCTCCTTCCGCATTACATAGCAAAATAGACAAGAAACTGATATGCATAGTGCAAGGTAGCATACACAGTAGCCAATATTTTTGTACAATAAATTGAATCCAATATATAGACCCAGATTATCATATTTAAGTGGCATTTGCTTGTGCTTCACCTCAGAGTACCCACTATGGCACATGGTGCTTTTGTAGGTGTTGGGTCCCGAGGTGCAAGGAATAGGATCTAGAAGGGGGGGTTGAATAGATCCCATTACAAAACTATGTCCAATTGAAATCTTATCAGATTTCACACAGCGGAAAGCTTACTATCGATGATGTGTGTAATGATCAATCATGAACCAATGATGAAATCAGTTTAAACAAATGAGATATGCAAACTGAAATAAAAACCTGTGAATGGGGTAGAAGATATGGAGACAATCACACAGGCTAGCCACACAGAACACGGAGATTTATAGGTGGTTCGGGACCACGACGGGCTCCCTACGTCCATCCCTCACCGAAACCCGGTGAGGCTTCACTGCTGGAACACCAACACGGGGATAACGCCCCAACACGGAGCAAGGCTCCGACCACAAGCAGGACAAGCCTGCACACACGCAGGTTTGACCCTGCACAACCACGGGGATAAACCACAAACGTCATGGGTCTGAAACCTAGCAACACACACACACTCACACAACTGCTCAGCTCCGAGCCTGTGCAAACCTTGCACAGTAATACACACACAAGGATATATCGTTCAAAGGTGCAAAAATAAACAACAGATAAGCTTGACAACAAATGACAAAAAATAGCTTCAATGAAAGACCTCCTAAACCCAAGAACCGATGCTCAGATCCCTTGCAGCAGCAGGTGAGATTCTTCTTCTATGACTCTGCTTCTCTCTTCACTCATTCTTCAGTGGATGAGACTTTTTCTTCACAGTTCCTGCTAGCCCAGCAGGTTCACCTTCGTCTTCTATCTTCTCTTGCAAGCACCGCTGGCCTTTTGTATATCTTGATCTGCAGCTTCGTCTACAGCTCCCTCTCTCTTCTTCTTCGCGGCCTCTCCTTTTCCTTCTCTTCTATCTTGCAATGCAGGTAGCAGCAGTAACTCTTTCTTCCTCTTCTTTCTTCTGGCTACGAAGGCAGCAACAATAGCTCCTTCTTCCTCTTCTTTCTTTGGACGAACTCCTCCTTCTTTGAACGTGTCTTCTCTTTTTCTCTTTCTGTGTTCGTCCTCCTTCTACGATGGAGAGACGATCGCTTTTATATCAAGGGGATTTCATCTTGGCCCTTGATCTTTGGAGAGATATACCCTGGGCCATTCGATCAGCAGATCCCTTCTGATCGCAGAGATGATGGCCACTGATTGGCTCTTTGCAGATGAGGTACGAGGCCCTCCTATTGGACAACGAATGAAAACCAGGCAGTATTGTCCACATAAGAGTCTTCTTCCCCAAGAAAAGAAATGAACCGTACAGAAGCTTCTTCTATTTGCATATGATTGGTCCAGCATAAAAGGTTGATTTTACTTTTCATAAATTGCTTTGTAACCTTGGACCATCAAACCAACAGAATTGTAAAGGTTGCACTGACCTTTCCTTAAGGAATGCTCAGACCTTTGGATGTTGAAGCCAAGTGTGCACAGACTTGTTAGCTCAGACCATGTAACGTTGAAACAAGACATGCACAGACTTGATAGCTCAAACCTTGTAAACATGTGTGCTTAGACATTGTGTGTCTCATGTGCACAGACTTTGTCGAACGTGCATCGACCTTTAAGCAGAATGTGCACGGACTTTGTGCATTGAAGGAAAAACCTGCACCGACCTTGGAACCTTGACGCCAAATGTGCTCAGACCTTTGCTTCACATATGCTTGGACTTGTTGTGAGCTCAGACCTTGTTGCACCGACTTTGGAAGTTACATATGCTCAGACCTTCTCATATGTGCTAGCAAACAGATTGCACCGACCTTGCATGCGTTGAAGGCAAGACATGCACCGACCTTGCTGTGTTGAAGGCAGAAGATGCACCGACCTTGTTGCAGATGTGCACCGACGTTGCTTCCACATATGCATATGCACCGACCTTGGTTTGTCCTGGCAGGAGGTGCACCGACCTTGTGGCAGATGTGCACCGACCTTGTGCACTGACCTTGGCTAGTGTTGGCTCCACATATGCACCGACCTTGGTTTGTGCAGACCATAATGTGCACCGACCTTATATGGGTGATTAGCTGAGGTGCACCGACCTTACTTCCTTATATGCACGGACCTTCATGAAGGTGCTCAGACCTTGTGGCAGTGACTGCTTGAACTATCTGGAACTTTGACAGGCTAACCAAGATTGTTGTCTTTTCTAGTTGACTGGCATTGACTGCTCAGACCATGTTGACTTTTTCGTTGATTGTGCATTGACTTTGGCTTTCATTGTTGACTTTTCATATTTTTTGTGCAACTTGAACCTCTTAGCAACAAAAGGAGAAACATGAGAGCGTATGCATGATTCTTTATGAAGTAAGCACATTGATTGAACATATGAAAGAGTATATATATGACTATAGTTTTTGTCAGCATCAAAACATAGGGACACAACAATGTCCCCCTTTTTGATGATGGTAAAACTATAAGTCATTACAAGTCATTTCAATCACTTTCAATCAAATAACTAACTAGTCCCAATCAATGAATCATCAATGACCTCTATGCATCATGCATCACTCCATTCTTATGACCTCTCAGCGACCTGACCTCTCAAATACCTTAATGACTTACAAACTATTCTTCCCCTTTGACAACATCAAAAAGAAATAGTTTGAGAGAAGAAGTGAAGCAAGAGGGCTTGGAAGGTAGGATCATCAAGAAGTGAGGCCAGAGGGCAATCGGACAGAAATGAGTTGCATGTAGGCCAATGTAGCAGATAGCAAAGAAGGAATTCATAATCAGGTACTAATTTCATAAAACAGAATAGATTCATGTCATACACTCCCATTATAAAAGTGTTATGATAAGATCCTTATTTAAATGCATGGTTCAAATCTAATAAATTGAGAGTTTAGCAATGAAAGATCTTAAAAAAAACTACCTTCTTGTTTAATAGGGGTGAAGCAATTTTTCATAATAGAGCCCTGTCAACCTCCTATTATCTTACTCAAATAAATTAATGGCATCTCTAGGAGTTACTTGAAACAGTAGTGACGTTAAACACAAAAATAGTTCTGTTCAAATCTTCAGGGTTTCAACACAACTAATAGACCTTCGATCACAAATTCAAATTTTTTTTTGTTGGCTCAGAATAATTTTTTAAGAGCAATCAAGTGTAGTCAAGACTTTTTGACTTAAGGGTACACGTTGATCAGACGCCAGTACCCCTAGTTACTCAGTAAGACTAATTATCTTGCCTCAGATTGAACAGAGATAGCAAGGACGTCTCATGCCTAGGTTCACTCCATTTCTTTGATGGAGGGCTTAGTTTCTCAGTGTAGCATTGTCATTGCTCTGCCATGAGCATTGAAAAACAATTTCATCATGCTGCCCTATAGTGTTTTCAGATTGTTCTATGTTTAACAGCAGTACTATATCCAAGAACCACAACCAAAGACTGCCATAATGCTAGATTTTCAGATTCAAGAAGATTTTACAAGACACAACAATGTGAAAGCTGGTTAAAGCCTATTAAATTGAATACATATTCTTTTCAAGACGTTTATCTTTAAACTCAGGGAAATCATTAAAATCAAACCAGCAAATTATTTAGGGGTATCATAAACCTGTATAATAGAAGATTCCAAAAAGGATGTTCAGATTTTATGATCACAGTACATAGATTGGAATCCTTCTGAATTTTGAGAGTTCTTAAAGATAGGTGACAAACAAGAGTAGTGAAGACAGACATGTGGTCAGGTATAGAGTTAACATAACCCAAAAAAAAATTTCAGGAAAGTTCAGCAAAAGAAGCAGGTAGAGGATGGTTCCATGATTGTTGGAGGAGTGAACACAAACAAGTGGGATGAAATATTTCCAAGGTTACTGGCTGAAAGGTATGATAATGGCATCAAGCATAAGATCAAGCATTGATATGTCAGACAAACTCCCCCTCATTAGATGTAGAGAATTGAGAGGAGTTTCAAAACCAATTACCAATAGTTGGGGTGCAGATTTCTCATTATTTCAAATCAAATTTAATCTTTGATCCCCTTATGTGTATGCATGAGCTCACCAATAATTGCATTGACTACCCCTAACTAAATGCAATGTATGACTAGACTTCTAGTGCATGCATAGCAAATAATCTTTTTAAATTTTCATCATGAATATACATGATATGTAATTTACAAAAAGTATGCAACCTATGACCGACATGAGAGTGCAGTGCAGGATTACAAGAGTTTGATTTACATACCTAGTGACCTGATTATCATGAAATATTGCACAAGAAAGCATTCAGAAAGCAAGTCATAGACTCACAGTTTTTAAGTCAAAACAGATCTAGGTCTGAAGGGATATTCAGAAAACTTGCACACAGAATTTGATAAGAGCAAAATTCTTCAGCAACTCACAGTCAAAAGCATCCATGAAATAAGCATGCAGTTCACAACTGAGTAGTGAGTTAGATAGAGCTCCCCCTATGTATGTGCATTGAACCACCACATATGACTTGAAGACCATGCAGGGAGCTTAGTCTAAACAAATATGCATGAATTGCAGAATTTCCTTTGATAGACTCCTGTATGACTGAAATTTAAGTGACTCATGAAAATCTAGACTGCTCTAACATGCAACTTGACCCATGGTACTTGGCGGAGGACTTGGTCTAAAGACCACCTCACACATGGTTAGATCTTCCATGACTCTGCTTCTCTCTTCACTCGTTCTTCAGTGGATGAGGCTTTTTCTTCACATTTCCTACTAGCCCAGCAGGTTCACCTTCGTCTTCTATCTTCTCTTGCAAGCACCGCTGGCCTTTTGTATATCTAGATCTACAGCTTCGTCTATAGCTCCCTCTCTCTTCTTCTTCGCGACCTCTCCTTTTCCTTCTCTTCTATCTTGCAACGCAGGTAGCAGCAGCAGCTCCTTCTTCCTCTTCTTTCTTCTGGCTACGAAGGCAGCAATAGTAGCTCCTTCTTCATCTTCTTTCTTTGGACGAACTCCTCTTCTTTGAACATGTCTTCTCTTTTTCTCTTTCTGTGTTCGTCCTCCTTCTACGATGGAGAGACAATCGCTTTTATATCAAGGGGATTTCATCCTGGCCCTTGATCTTTGGAGAGATATACCCTGGGCCATTCGATCAGCAGATCCCTTCTGATCGCAGAGAGGATGGCCACTGATTTGCTCTTTGCAGATGAGGTACGAGGCCCTCCTATTGGACAACGAATGAAAACCAGGCAGTACTGTCCACGTAGGAGTCTTCTTCCCCAAGAAAAGAAATGAACTGTACAGAAGCTTCTTCTATTTGCATATGATTGGTCCAGCATAAAAGGTTGATTTTACTTTTCATAAATTGCTTTGTAACCTTGGACCATCAAACCAACATAATTGTAAAGGTTGCACTGACTTTTCCTTAAGGAATGCTCAGACCTTTGGATGTTGAAGCCAAGTGTGCACAGACTTGTTAGCTCAGACCATATAACGTTGAAACAAGACATGCACAGACTTGATAGCTCAGACCTTGTAAACACGTGTGCTTAGACATTGTGTGTCTCATGTGCACAGACTTTGTCGAACGTGCATCGACCTTTAAGCAGAATGTGCACGGACTTTGTGCATTGAAGGAAAAACCTGCACCGACCTTGGAACCTTGACGCCAAATGTGCTCAGAAGTTTTGAAGTGCAATTTATTTTCAGCTCAATATTTACAGAAAACTCGGTATATGCATTAAGAGACATGAATGCTCATATTAGATGCAAATGAGGACATGTATGCAACAGACCAAACAGTAGGTGGTGGGACCAAGAAGCAAAAATAAATGCCCTATTGCCATGATCTTGTAAATTCAATCAAGTATGGTTGTCTTGTGTCTAGGAAGAAAAAAAAATTAAACTATCAAAAGCTCATTCTGGTAGATGGCATCTGTGTATACAGAGGCCCACCCATCAAGAATGCACTATTCAATTGCCAGAAATGACAAACAAGTGTCAGTTTAGGAAAGATCATTATAAATTCTGATAACAAGGTCTCTACTTATACACATGTTATGTCTAGGATACCTATCTTTAAATCTCAACTAATGTGTGATGGGTTTGCAATATATTCCATTTATATATTGGTGTATCTTTATAGAAGCATAAATAAATCTCTTTCTGAGAAACATTTGCAAACATTGTGTTTGCGCTAGGTAAGTTGAGAACTTCATGAATTTCAAAGAACTCATCAGAATAAGAAGAGGCAAGGTAAGTTGATGTAATAAGAAGAGGCAAGGTAAGCTGATGTAAGATCTAGAGAAATCTAGAGGCGCTTTCTTTTCGTGGAAAATCAATTCTTTTGTGATCTTCACAAAACAAGTGAAACATATCTTCTCATTGATGCAGTAACAAAGTAATTCATCTATTATGAAAACTGCAAGCGAAATATTTAGGAGGCAGATTAGTTCTGAGTTTACCTATAGCATATAAAGAAGACTTTGTGTCCTTAAACCCTCTGAAAACTCCTTGCATGGCTAAAGACGAGTATAGCAAACCAGGCTGTTTCAAACTAGAATAGGCCAAACTAGTGAGCTCCATCTAGCTTTTAGGATCAGAACCATTAAAAAAATCTTAAGGTTTTTTTATATTTTAAATGTTGTTTTTATAGCAATAGGGATTAATATGCAATTACCTTTGCTCATCTAAAACACTTACATTCTTCTAAAACCATGCTAGCCTCTTCTACCAATAACGGGTGGGGCGGGGGGTTGACCAAAACCACTCACTGCAGCAGTAGGATGGTGTCTGACCAAAACCACCCACTGCCCACAATGCATGCTATACCCCCACTGTTACCGCCATGCCACTCGTTATCACCAACTCATGTGCCTCCACCTTGACTTGAAGGTTTGTTTCCCTCTCGTATTCTTCTTCCTCCTCATCCTCTTCTTTGCCAATGGTCTAGTTTAACAGCCTCCAATCTCCAGCAACTAATCTGGCACCTATGGACCGGCTTTTATTATCTAAAGTTTCATCATCTCACTCCACAGTCCCCATCCAACCCCCAAAAAAGACCCTTTAATGTGTTCTTGGCTACCATTATCCATTAACCAGAATAAAGTGCCCCAGTCTTATTGAGATGATGATGGTAATGCCAGAAATAGGTGATTGAAATGGTCTAGTGACACTTTAATCTGGAACAAAGAGGTCAAGTGCTTGTAATGACGTACAACTCAATTCCTCTACCTACAACAAATATGCAAGGCCCAAATGTTGGGTCCCGCGAGGTGCAAACGGATCTAGAAGGGGGGGTTGAATAGATCCTTTCAAAGGTTTTGGCCTATTTAAAAACTCTTAGCTAGCGGAAACTTAAACCACTCTTATAAAGTGAATGAATCACTTAAGCACAATGCACAGCGGAATTAAGTAGAGTGGCTCAAACGAAAAGACTTGGATTACAAGCTATGAAACGTCCACACTTCTTTAAGCACATTTGTGATCTTGAAAGAAATAAGCCTTGTAGTGCAGGGATCATAAAGCATAACACTAGAGCATGCAATAGCTTGCAACAACCGTGCGTGTGTGTGTGTGCTATGTTGATCACTTAAAGTGCATATGTGTGTGAACAATCTAACCAAGTATGGAAGCACACGAGCCTGTGAATGGGGTTAGAAGATATAGATCAATCACACACGATAAACAACCCACAACATAGGGATTTTTAAGGTGGTTCGATTGCAAACCCACAACCTACGTCCACCCCTCACCAAAACCCGGTGAGGCTTCCTTGCTGACTCACAGCTTGACCGGGGACACGCCCCAAACCACAAAATAGAGAAAACCCTCTTTCTGTCTTCCTACACACAAAGCCGGCAGGGACGGCTACACCGCAGATCGGAGAGCTCCCGATTACCTTCCTACTAACCACCGGTAGAGATGATCTTCAGTTTCAATAGATTGAATGAAATGAAGAAAGAACAAGATGAAAATGCTCAAACAAGATATATAGATATGCTAGAATGAACTAGATCTTGTCTGAGATTGTTGGATCTTGAATCTGTTGAGAATTTGATCTTCCTTTGATCCTTTTGAGTTGATGGAGCAGATATAGGATGTAGCTTGATCTTTCCTTTGAATCTCCTTGAGTTGATGAAGAAGAATATTGGATGTAGCTTGATCTTTTCTTGAATCTCCTTGAGTTGATGAAGAGTGTATGGATGTAGCTTTGATCACCTTTGAGAGCCTTGAATGCTTCTTGCTTGCTTGGAGGTTGCTTGGCTTCAGATCTGAGCTTGAATCACCTTGGAAGGATGAAGAACTCCAGCCCGAAGTACTGTTCACGCAGGTGCTACAGTACCCTCGAAATGGCCTCCCTTGAGCTCTCTTTGATTCACTTCATCAACTAGGGTTTCTAACCCTCTTGTATTAGTTTTATAGACTTTGAATGGTCTATAGACAAGCCCCAGACCAGATCCACAAATCATGGGTGATTAGGTGACTTTTGGATTAAACAAATCCATGTTGAATGGCCCTTTTCGAAGTGGAAAATAAAGTCAACATTGGTTGGCTCGGGGCTGGCGGTCGACCTACAGCTTCTGGCGGTCAACCTCTACTGAAAAATGCTGTAGACGGATGGTTCCTGGGATTTTTGGTCGATCGCTACGGGCTGGCGGTCGACCTGCAGCTGAAACTTGTGCAGACTGGCAATCCCTGGCTGGGGCGGTCGACCGCCCCTGTGCTGGCTGTCAACCGCCAGCTGGGCAGACCCCCCGGTCCATCCCGGGTCGGTCCGTTATCCGCTTCAGCTCCGTCGTTCAACTCCATTAGCAGCCCGTGCATGTTTGTGGCATCACCCTTGACAGTATAGAAGGTATCAACTGAGTCTTTAACCTTAGATTCTCTTGGCTATACTTCTTTGTGCATTTGACCTTGGCTATTGATGGATGTGTGGACTTTGTGTGCATGTATGAACTCTGTACAGACTTAACACCTTGAGCATGCATGAGCCTGTACAGACTTGCTTCATGAATGTATAGACTTGGTAACTTGATGCACGAACACAACAGAACGTAATGTATAGGCTTTGCGTGTAAAGTAGCCGGCCAATGTATAGACTTGTGTTGCAGCCATCAACCAACGTACAGACTTGGAGTTGTGCTAGCAGCCAACGTACAGACTTTGTCTTGTGCAACGTATAGACTTTGTTTTGTGCATGCAGCCAACGTATAGACTTCATCTGCAGCAACGTACAGACTTCATCTGCCGCAACGTACAGACTTCGTGTTGTGCAACGTACAGACTTTGAGTTGTGCATGCAGCCAACGTACAGACTTCATCTGCAGCAACGTATAGACTTTGTGTACAACAACGTATAGACTTCGAGTTGTGCTAGGCAGCCAAGGTACAGACTTCATGTTCAGTAACGTACAGACTTTGTCCAACGTATAGACTTCGTCCAATGTACAGACTTTGTCCAACGCATAGACTTTGTCCAACGTACAGACTTAGTCCAACGTATAGACTTCGTCCAATGTATAGACTTCGTCCAATGTACAGACTTTGTCCAATGTATAGACTTTGTCCAACGTATAGACTTTTAGTTTGTTGCAGGATGTATAGACTTGCTGATGTATAGACTTGCTGCTGAAGGATGTATAGACTTGATGTGCCTGCAACAGGATGATGTATAGACTTTGAGTTGCAGGATGTATAGACTTAGTAATGAAGATGCATGGAGAATGTATAGACTTTGCATGGCAAGCTATGCAATCCAATGTATAGACTTTATGTGTAGCAGCATAAGAGATGCACCAACTATATGAATGAACCAATGCAAGATATGAACAATGGTATGCACTGATGCATTACTCATGCACACAACATGTTCGATGAAATGACTAACTGTTTAAACAGATGCACAATGACGTCATATGCAAACACAATGTGACTTAGTATTTGCTATCAAAAACCATGCAATGCTCATGCACACAACATGTTCGATGAAATGACTGATTGCTTAAACAGATACACAATGACATCATATGCAAGCACAGTATGACGTATAGTAGTTGCTATCATCAAAACCATAACAGTAATCATGGTGCACACGTATTCAACATTATCCCCCTTTTTGATGATGGCAACACTGTGAGTCATTATATGGCAGAAATAGCCAAGACAGTAAAGTTTATGACATATGTAACATGTGCAGCTCAAGATCCATGATAGTGAAGCATGTGAATGCAGATATGTATGCATGGATATACGTATGCATGGAGAAGTAAAGTGTATGAATGCTATGCATAAACCCTCATCATAAATGAAGGTTCTCTCCCCCTTGGATTCTCCCATATCCACATTGCACTCTCCCCCTTTGACAATGCTCTAAGGCAGCATTAGGCAACATCTCCCCCTTTCTCCCAAGTCCACAGCAAGGACTCACAATAAGACATTCTCCCCCTTTGCCAATAGCAAAAAGGAGGGATACGGTACAATGGTTGACAAAAGTCCTAGAGATCAGAGTGGAATGGTAGTGGAAGAGCAAGCCATTATATGGAAATTGGAAACATGCCGGGAGCAATATATATGGTTCAAAGCTAATGAAAACCAAGATCATCAATAGAGTTCAAAAGGTATCGATATCCATGGTTTAATAGAAATGAACCAGAAGCGCATATCATGACAATATTTAACCTTCCCTTGTCTTATACATCCATATTCAAGAACTACAAAGGAAATAGCACAAAAACTAGTATTGAGGCTAAACAATCATGATTAGATCATGGAATTTTATGATCGCAGCAAATGTGATTTTCAGTATCTTTTACATTTGAAGGCACAAGACTCATATTTTACGAGTAGTCTAGTCTAGTACATGCCTCCTAACCGTAAGAATACACGTTGTTTAGACACCAGTATTCCTAGGTATTTGGTAAGACTGACTGTTATGCTTCAAAATAAACAGAGATAGCAAAGTCACGTCATGACATATCCGATCTCATTTCTTTGATGAGAGGATATATTTCTCAGCAATTATGCCAGTGCTCTGCCTAGAGTCCAATATTATTAAGACAGAGATAACAGGGGCACATCATGACATATCATTCGTCACTTGATTTGATACGTGACATATTTCTCAGTGCAACACTATCATTGCTCTGCAAATTGATTTTTCAAGAATTCCAGCTCATCAAGATGTTTAGAAACAATACTAAGCTCTAGAGTATCACCAAAGTTGTCAAGACGTTTGGATTTTCAGATTTCAGGATAGTTATTCAAGGCACAACATGCAATCTCTAGTTAAGGTCTATTAAAACCACAGAATATAGATGATTTCAAAAGATATATCAGAACTTCAAGGAAATCATTAAATCTGAACCATTCTCATTGAATGGACAATCATCAGTTCATATAATAGAAAGCTCTTACACAGTAGTGATGTCTGTCTCTTGAACTTATTATCACACTGGAGGCCATTGAGGTTCAGATGCAAAAAGGACGAATGAACCAAGAAAAATAACACGACTCCCCCTAAGAATATGTAATGAATGCACTCAAGGAGTTATGTAGGCAGTCAAATAGAATGACGAATGTCAAGGAGAGGTTTACTTGAACCATGCAGGGGTTGACCTGAACAAACATGAAATGCATGAACCAACATAATGCATGATTTTACACTTATGAAATGCAACATAATGAATATGAACCATATGAACGAATGCCTCAAGAAGATAACTCCCCCTAGCTATATGGCCTATGTGCGACAGTGACGCATGGTACTTGGCGGAGGTGAAACCTCACGCATATTGAGTGCTTCGAGGCAAGCATAACCTGCCCTTTCATACATCAACATTTGATATATCATGGCCATGCAAGAATGATATGATGTAAAATGATTCAAGCTAGATTGATGTTGACTCCCCCTGAATACATACATGGGTTGGCAATGAATTATGCAGCCTAAGACTTATGTGAATACATAATGCAATGAAGATGCTGCAAAATAATTGTGCATTTTTGTGTCTACTAAGCATGATGTGCATTAAGGTATGTGTGATCACAATATGATGCAAACACAAATCATTCACAATTGATTTTGAACTGAATGCAACATGATGATGTCAATTGCTAGACTCCTCCTTTTGAATAATGCTAACATGAATAACGAGTTGAAAATGCAGCCATGACATGCATCATCAAAACTAAAGTCCAAGCATTTCATGTGGCTGATATCAGGTAGCAAACAACTCATCATCACATCAACATGACATTGGGCACACGTATAATGCACTATCTACATGTCAAGACTAAACATGCAAGATGACTGAACTTAAAGGTTTATGTACATACCTGTGCCTTGAGCTTTTATTTACCTTATGATCCTTTGTTCAGCTCCAAGGCATCCTGCACCCAAAATTCTCATTTGGAATTTTTAGGTACCCAAGCTTGCTTGGGTCCTTGTGGGTTAGCAACATGTTTAACATCTTGGCCCATCTTTTTCAGGGCAATCACATCATCCTCCCTCATTGTGAGGCAATCATAAATCTCATGCCCATTTTTCCCACAATAGAAACAACACACAAAAGATTGATTTTTCTTTTTATGTTCATGTGCGTGTGCATGTGGACTATGCTTTTGTAGGCGAGCATAATTTTTACCTTTCATGGTATGAGGGTGATGTCTTTCTTTCAAATACCAGCATTCCTGGTCAGTGTGACCAGTCTTACCACAATGAAAGCAGCAAAGAGAGGCATTTCTATTAAAGGCCATGGGGAGTGTCGACCTGTCTGGATAGGAATGTTGACACTTCTGATTCTCCATGTGATTCTGTTGAGCAAGCCCTCTGCCAGTGTTGACCTTTTTCTTTCCTTGCCCTTTCACTTGTTGTCCTGCTCTAAGCTCATCATTTCTCAAGATAAAACAATCATGCACAGTGTGACCATGTTTACCACAATGATAACAATTGACATTCATTTTGTGGAAGGCATGGTATTTAGCATTGGACATGTTGTGGTGCATGTTTGGATGAGCATGATGAATTTTACTTTTCTTTCAAGCAGTGTGCCCTTTTTGGTGACCACAGGAAGTGGTGGCTTCCGGTGAGCCAGAATCTTAGATTTGAGCAAACATTGACAGGAAATCATTCAAACCTTGAATTTCATTTTCAAGTGAGGAAATGTGCTGTTTAGATTCAACAAGGCCCTCTTCGCATGCTGCCAATTGCTCATTGAGCATGGCATTTACTGCTTTAAGATTTTGATTTTGTTGTTCTAAAGCATGCAAAGTTTCAGAGTGATCTTCAATGACAAATTTGCCTTTTTCATGTGCAGCCAATTTTTCATGCAATTCTTCTTCAGCTTGTTCAAGTTCAATTTTCTTTTCCAACAACTCTCTATTCTCTTCTTTTAGAGAATCAATCAGTTTTTGTTACCATTCAAGATCATCATGGAGACCAACATTTATGTTTCTCAAGAATGAACATTTTTCACATACAAAATTAGCAGAGCATGAAATAGAATTTTTGTTTCCTTCAATCAACTTCTCATGATAGATTAGCCCATCGGCCATAGTTTGATCATTAGAGATTGACTTAGGTTGGTTTTGAAGTTTTATTACAATTTCTTCCAACCTAGTGATTTCATCATGAAGATTTTCATTTTCTTCCCTTAGACATGCAATGCTTTGTTTATGCGTATCTAGATCAACTGAGAGAGTGTTGTTAAGCTCTTTAAAAATAGAACACTTTTTACAAATCGAGCTTTCATTTTGGTTAATTTTCTTGAGATCCTTTTTCAAATTTTTGTTTTCTATTTTTACCTTTTTGTATTGTGTGATCAATTCATCATAGGCTTCCATAAGCTCTTCAAAAGTGAATTCCTCGGAGTCAGAGTTTACCTGTGATGAGGATGTATTGCTGGACTATTCTGCACGGTCGGCCATGAAGCATTCTTGTTCTTGTTTCTTCCCTTCATGGATTTTCACCAACTTGTCCAATACTTGCTTGGTTGTGCTGCAAGAGGACACAAGATGAGTTAGTCTTAGATCAACTGCAGCTGTAATTAAGTTATATGCAAGACGTTATCATTGTGTTTGGTCTCATGTTCGGCTAACCAATCAATTGAATTTGATGGCAGCTCATGAGGACCATTGTATATAAGAGTCCACAATTGTGGATCTATGGAGCTAACATAGATGAACATTCTTCCAACCCATGTAGAAAAATCTGAACCATCATAAATGGGTGGAGAAGCCATCGAAGCAAGTGTAGCATGTGAATCTATCAAAAAAACAAACACCGGGATCTTTCCCTGCAGATCGTTGGATCTGGGAATGACAGAGCCCCGCTCTGATACCACTTGTTGGGTCCCGCGAGGTGCAAACGGATCTAGAAGGGGGGGTTGAATAGATCCTTTCAAAGGTTTTGGCCTATTTAAAAACTCTTAGCTAGCGGAAACTTAAACCACTCTTATAAAGTGAATGAATCACTTAAGCACAATGCACAGCGGAATTAAGTAGAGTGGCTCAAATGAAAAGACTTGGATTACAAGCTATGAAACGTCCACACTTCTTTAAGCACATCTGTGATCTTGAAAAAAATAAGCCTTGTAGTGCAGGGATCATAAAGCATAACACTAGAGCATGCAACAGCTTGCAACAACCGTGCGTGTGTGTGTGTGCTATGTTGATCACTTAAAGTGCATATGTGTGTGAACAATCTAACCAAGTATGGAAGCACACGAACCTGTGAATGGGGTTAGAAGATATAGATCAATCACACACGATAAACAACCCACAACACAGGGATTTTTAAGGTGGTTCGTTGCAACCCCGCAACCTACGTCCACCCCTCACCAAAACCCGGCGAGGCTTCCTTGCTGACTCACAACTTGACCGGGGACATGCCCCAAACCACAGAACAGAGAAAATCCTCTTTCTATTTTCCTACACACAAAGCCGGCAGGGACGGCTACATCGCAGATCGGAGAACTCCCGATTGCCTTCCTACTAACCACCGGTAGTGACGATCTTCAGTTTCAATAGATTGAATGAAATGAAGAAAGAACAAGATGAAAATGCTCAAACAAGATATATAGATATGCTAGAATGAACTAGATCTTGTCTGAGATTGTTGGATCTTGAATCTGTTGAGGATTTGATCTTCCTTTGATCCTTTTGAGTTGATGGAGCAGATATAGGATGTGGCTTGATCTTTCCTTTGAATCTCCTTGAGTTGATGAAGAAGAATATTGGATGTAGCTTGATCTTTTCTTGAATCTTCTTGAGTTGATGAAGAGGTGTATGGATGTAGCTTTGATCACCTTTGAGAGCCTTGAATGCTTCTTACTTGCTTGGAGGTTGCTTGGCTTCAGATCTGAGCTTGAATCACCTTGGAAGGATGAAGAACTCCAGCCCGAAGTACTGTTCACGCAGGTGCTACAGTACCCTCGAAATGGCCTCCCTTGAGCTCTCTTTGATTCACTTCATCAACTAGGGTTTCTAACCCTCTTGTATTGGTTTTATAGACTTTGAATGGTCTATAGACAAGTCCCAGACCAGATCCACAAATCATGGCTGATTAGGTGACTTTTGGATTAAACAAATCCATGTTGAATGGCCCTTTTCGAAGTGGAAAATAAAGTCAACATTGGTTGGCTCGGGGCTGGCGGTCGACCTACAGCTTCTGGCGGTCGACCTCTACTGAAAAATGCTGCAGACGGATGGTCCCTGGGATTTTCGGTCGACCGCTACGGGCTGGCGGTCGACCTGCAGCTGAAACTTGTGCAGACTGGCAATCCCTGGCTGGGGCGGTCGACCGCCCCTGTCCTGGCGGTCGACCGCCAGCTGGGCAGACCCCGGTCCATCCCGAGTCGGTCCGTTATCCGCTTCAGCTCCATCGTTCAACTCCATTAGCAGCCCGTGCATGTTTATGGCATCACCCTTGACAGTATAGAAGGTATCAACTGAGTCTTTAACCTTGGATTCTCTTGGCTATACTTCTTTGTGCATTTGACCTTGGCTATTGATGGATGTGTAGACTTTGTGTGCATGTATGAACTCTGTACAGACTTAACACCTTGAGCATGCATGAGCCTGTACAGACTTGCTTCATGAATGTATAGACTTGGTAACTTGATGCACGAACACAACAGAATGCAATGTATAGGCTTTACGTGTGAAGTAGCCGGCCAATGTATAGACTTGTGTTGCAGCCATCAACCAACGTACAGACTTGGAGTTGTGCTAGCAGCCAACGTACAGACTTTGTCTTGTGCAACGTACAGACTTTGTTTTGTGCATGCAGCCAACGTATAGACTTCATCTGCAGCAACGTACAGACTTCATCTGCCGCAACGTATAGACTTCGTGTTGTGCAACGTACAGACTTTGAGTTGTGCATGCAGCCAACGTACAGACTTCATCTGCAGCAACGTATAGACTTTGTGTGCAGCAACGTATAGACTTTGAGTTGTGCTAGGCAGCCAAGGTACAGACTTCATGTTCAGCAACGTACAGACTTTGTCCAACGTATAGACTTCGTCCAATGTACAGACTTTGTCCAACGCATAGACTTTGTCCAACGTACAGACTTAGTCCAACGTATAGACTTTGTCCAACGTATAGACTTCGTCCAATGTACAGACTTTGTCCAATGTATAGACTTTGTCCAACGTATAGACTTTTAGTTTGTTGCAGGATGTATAGACTTGCTGATGTATAGACTTGCTGCTGAATGATGTATAGACTTGATGTGCCTGCAACATGATGATGTATAGACTTTGAGTTACAGGATGTATAGACTTAGTAATGAAGATGCATGGAGAATGTATAGACTTTGCATGGCAAGCTATGCAATCCAATGTATAGACTTTATGTGTAGCAGCATAAGAGATGCACCAACTATATGAATGAACCAATGCAAGATATGAACAATGGTATGCACTGATACATTGCTCATGCACACAACATGTTCGATGTAATGACTAACTGTTTAAACAGATGCACAATGACGTCATATGCAAACACAATGTGACTTAGTATTTGCTATAAAAAATCATGCACTGCTCATGCACACAACATGTTCGATGAAATGACTGATTGCTTAAACAGATACACAATGACATCATATGCAAGCACAGTATGACGTATAGTAGTTGCTATCATCAAAACCATAACAGTAATCATGGTGCACACGTATTCAACACCAAAACTAGCCATAAAAATCACAAGCACATGGTCACTAACTCATTTTTCTATTCAGATACTACATAGCACAAAATCAGAGAAAAGCAAAATGGAGCAATCAATTAGGATCACCTGATCACAGCCATGCATCCAAGGCAAGTAAGTTGTCTCCTAGCGAACATCATTATACCACTATTTGAAGGAGTTGAAATGGGGACTACTCTTGTATGGCTGCCATGAAGAAGTTCTTTGCTTGCATTCTTTAGAATGAGTTCAAATATTGTCAAAAGTGACTGCAACATGAAGGTCCCTCAAAAGTTCAAACCAAGTCATAATCAATCAGTAATAAAGAATTGCACAATCAATGAACAAACCTTGCTAATTTGATTCTCAAGATAGTATTGAGGATGTATTGGAATGTTATTCTCTAGGACATAAATAGGATCTTCCGACCTTTCATAAGCCTGTAGCCATCAATAAATGTATTTCACGCTTCTCACGGTGGTCTGATGTGCCTACTACTTAGAAGAAGAAAAAATGCTACACTACCTTGGCACCTTTTGCAACCTTAAGAATGACATATGGAACACGGTCACCAACATTTGGGGCAGTAGCTTGGTCCCGCTATTCAAAAAATCAAGAATCATGAGAGTGACGTTCATTTTACAAAAACATCATGGGTATATAAGGATATCCAAGATATTTAAATAGCATAAAACCTGTATGGTCCTAGCATCCCTTCATTTTCACACCATAAAACAAGCATCATGTTCATCACACGACCATATTAAAAGAGAGCCCATACCCAGTAATTGCAGGATAAGTAGGTAAGATTTGGTACGGCTAGCTAAGATACTAGCACATACCCTGACATGCAAAAGCAAGCACAATGAAAAATTTTAAATTTCACAGCTCTTGTATGGAACTAGAATAGGGGCACAATATTAATGTGTTTCCATAAAAAAAAACTTGCATGGAAGATGAATATTGTATAGTTGGATCCAGGATGCCAGAAATGGAAAAAAACATAGAGAACAATGAGGAAAAGGTGCATTGTCCATCCCAAGTTCCCCATATCATACGAGTTGGCAACAACAAAGGAGCAGTGTCACAACAATGACCCACAAGTTAAAACAAACAAGAACAGTGCCTCATGTCTAACGGCCTTGATTAGTGGCATAAGAAAAGGATATGATGCATAAGACAAAAAAGGTCATGATGCACGAGACGATCACATAATAGATAACGCATTACTCAAATGCATTGCCAGGGGCCCAGGAAAACTGCTTGCCCTTTGATCTAGAAAAACAAGTTAAATCTCAAAAATTTGGCGAAGCAGATATCAACTTACTTTGCGCATGCGTTCAACAAGTTCAACATGTGCTGCCTTTACAGCAAAATCATTCCCAGTTTTTGTGAGACCCTGTCACTTAAATTTATTAAAATTTCAAGTAGTTAGTCTTGATACTATTAGATTCGATCCTTTTTAAGTAGTAAACCAAGAAAAGAATCTGAAGTACAATTCATTTACCTTTGTTATAACTAACAAGGATAAATCCATGGGATTCATGAGAAGGTCTGAAATTATATTTTTAACATACTGAACAACATCAAACTGGACTCTAAAGAAAAGTAGAACCTAGAATAATTAAGCATTCACGTAAATAAATAATCTAAATCAACCATAAGCCCAAAGAAAAAGACAATTCAAATCGACGTTAAGTCCAAAAAAATAATTTGACAGCATGACCAATATATATATATATATATATATATATATATATATATATATATAGCAAGTAATCTGGAGAGTGTTAGATCCCAACAGAACATAAATCTTCAACATACATAATGTAGAAAATTAACTTGTTGACAAGTCTAAACTTTTGGCACCCATGAAGGAAATTAACCTAGTTGGAGAGAAATGGAAGAACAAAGGACCTCAAATTAAATTTGAATTCCAAAGAAAATACCTTCGTGACAGTGTTGCGTATGCATTCCGCTGCTTCTCTCCCCAACTTCATGGCACCTTCCACAGTTGGGACACCAAATTGTACCATGACAGAGTCTGTATCCCCATAATAACATGATATGATAGACATGAACTTTTGGCAATCAAAAATCATGGTCAAAATAAGCCAGCATATGAAGCCTTGTATAGTACTCGAGATTGATAAGTGTTATATTTCATATCATAATTTACATCACATTCATCACTTTTGAGCATTTATTGAACATAATTGTGCATTAATATCACCCATATCTCATTCTCACCATTAATTGGAGCTTTCATGATTTTATCATCAAATTTTGAGTCAAAATGACCATGTGAGAAATATTTAAGAAAATGCACAATTGTCACAATTTATTTTCTGATAAAGAATGTTGATATTTTGAAATTTTTGAATTTTCAAGAAATTACGACCAAGCTCTAGTCACTATTTAATGAACGCCCTTCTACAAGGGCACAAATTCAAGAAACTGCGACATTTTGGCGGGCGCCTATTCATTTTGATCGAAAATAGAAAGAAAAAGGAAAAGATTGAGCGACGGTTTGAAGTGTCATCCATTGAAGAAATTGCGACCGCTTACACGGGTGCTAAATCCTGATGTACGGAAAAGACAAAATACTGAAAAAATGATAAAATAAGGAATAAAGGAATTTACGCCCGAGTGAAGAGTCACTTGTTAAGGAATAAACGGCACTGAGGAGGTCGTTACTTTTAGTCTGAACCAGAAATGGAACCCGATCGCGGTTATATTCTACTTTTTGAGCTTATCTCCTCTTGTTTGAGAAAAGGGGGACTCTAAACATGGCAAGAGACCTACTTTGATCAATCCTTGATGCCGATAAGGTGGATTCAAGCTAAATATGGAGAGATTTTCGTGGGTTTTCTCTGAACCCTATATAAACTGTCCAAGAGCAGACCGATGGAGGAGTTAGCCTTTCTTCTAAGCCCGTTTTCATACTTTTCTAGTTATTTTCTTAAATTTCTTTCTTTCGTAAAGTTCTTCGTTTTTAAGTTCTCTACAATTTCTTCTTCTTTATCTTCTTCTAATTCTCTCTTGTTTTCAATCTATTCTTAATTTTTTAAAGCTCTATCTCTGTATTTTTACTATTCACCCATTTTTTCACAACTCTGCTCTTCCTCCAATTTCTTCCTTTTTTGTTCTTCTTTTCATCTAAGTCTATTCATCAAACTTCTTCATTTTTTAAAGATCTAAATTTTCTTCTTCTTTATCTTTCTCTAATTTCTCTTCGTTTTGAAGTTATTCTCAATTTTTTAAGGTGCTATCTTCCCATTTTTCACTGTTCATCCGCACTGATATCTTCTGTTCTTCCTCATTTTTCACCATCTTCCTCATAATTTTCTCTCTCTGCACTCTTCACAAAAGTTCTTCCTCTGATCTACAACTTTCTCTTCTTCGACTTCTTCTAATTCGGTCTAGATTTAAAGTTATTCATATTTTTATAAACCTATATTTTTAATTTAATTTTTCAACATTTTCATTTTGGTTTTTTTTTCTTCTTCTTCTATCTATTTTTTCTTGTCATATTTCTTCACACATCCCAAGGCAGATCATCTTCCTTAGGTCCTCTCGGCGGCATCTACTCCAGGCGGGGCGGTTCATTCAAAGGTTTAGTAAAGAGACGGTGACATTCTTCATCTCAATTTCTCGGCTCTTATTTCTTCACTTTCCCTTTTATTGCCAAGTTGTGATTTTAAATTTCATATAATGTAATTTCCACTTTCATAGCAATAAAAAATTAAATCTTGATAATTGTGTTTTTATAGTCCTCTTGTCTCTCTCCATCTTCCAAATTTCTCTTCTTTCACCCTCTCATATTCTTTAATTAGTTTATTTTCATACAAGTTTTATTTTCATTAGTTTAATCTCACTCCAAATTCGAATCTTCTCAAATATAAGAATTTTTCATCTCATGTTTAATTGAAAATATTTCTTCTCCGTGGGATCGACTCGTTCTTACCACTTTACTCTAATTCTAATTTTTTTAAGTGAGTGAGTTCGATTATTTTTAAATTGTTGCATGGCTTTTTAACGATGAGAGTTAGTGGTTATTAATTTTTGGCGCAGTTGCCGAGGAGAAAATTATTTTTAATGGGTTGAAATTCTTGTGTTTGATTTGTATAAAATTTTACTAATTTTTATGTTTTTAATTTACAGGAAAAATAAAAAAATAAAAAAATTAGAAAATTCATAAAAATTCGGACCTGAAAATCCTAAGAAATAAACTGTCACAGAAAGCGTTGCTGAAAGCCTAAAATTGTAGCAGAAAGTAGAAATTCAAAAATTTCAGAAAATTCAAGCATCGCTAAAAGGTCAGTAAACGTAGAAAAAGGTCATGTTCTGAAAAGTTTTGAAAAATCTAAAAAAATCTGAAAAATTCTTTAAAAAATCAAAAAACACCAAAAACAATATGATTCTAGACTTTATTTTTCAGTAGTTTTGCATACTATTTGCTATTTTTAGTTGATAGTTATCTTTTCTCCTTATTTCTTTCTTTTGAAAAATAAAAACAAAATAAAAGGCAAAATAAAAAAATCTCTTTTAAAAAAATCAGAAAACAGAAAAAGAAAAAAAATCTCATCATGACATCATGCCTTCATGTTAGTTATATCTCTTGCATGCATTGTGTATTTTAGTTGATTTCTTATTTACTTGCATCATCATTTGAAAAAAGAAAAAAAACTTTCTTTTCTCTTCTATTTTCTCTTCTCAAGGACAAGTTAGGTTCCTTACACCCTTCTTAGAATTGGAAAGACCCTCCATTGAGCACTCCGTCTCTTTGGATTGGAATTTCCTTTTCCAAGACCTCCATAAGTCCTCGCACCCGTGGATTCCCTCACGGACGTCGGGAAGGTTGTACCACGAAGTACTATGGAGTTAGATTGCCCTTAGAAGATTTCACATATAAAAAAGAGTTTTGAAATTTATTACTATTTTAAAAAACTGGTGTCTAGGCTAGAGGTTAAGTGACAAACGCCCAAGTGGGTTTGTGGTTATTTAATTAGGTTCCTTCAAAAGTAGGGGGAGCCTCCCACAACTCCACCTCTTACCTAGCTGGTTGACCAATTTAGTAGTGAGTGTCAATTTTGTTGAGTAGTGATCGGTGGATCTAGAGGGGAGGGGTGAATAGATCAGCCCCTTCTTTGCGGAAGTAACAGCTAAATAAAAACTGAGAGTAGTAAGGCAAGAAATAGTTGCTAGCTAATGAGCTAAATGAAAGAGTGATGCTCAATAGCGTTCCTACCAAACATCTAGTGTCAAGCCACACTAGACAACAAGCCACAGAACACACGTTTTTAAGGTGGTTTGGTCTCTATCTAGAGACCTACGTCCACCCCTCACTTAAACCAAGTGAGGCTTCACTAGTGCAAAGGCACTACCGTTGATACACAGCTTCTAACAGAGAGAAGACTCTCTCTAACCACTGTCAAACAGCTTGAGGGTATGCAACCCAACACCCACGCACCAGTGAACACACTGTCCGTCTTCCTACTCGCAGGTAGGGAGTAGATATAAGAGTATGTGTTTTGAGAAAAAATAAAAGCAAAAGAGGATGAACCAGACAAGGTATAACAATGACACTCTATGAGAGAAGAGAACTCTTGTCTTGAGAAGAGTGGACGAAGTCTGGCTCCTCTTCGTCTTGTTCCTAGGTCTTCAACACGACCGCAAGAGGAACGATGGATAAGCTCCTTAGCTTTCACTGCCACCTGATGAAGCTATGGATGGATGCTATCTCCTTGCTGTGAGAGCTCCTGAAATGGAAGAAGATGGTCTACTACATTGCCCTTACGCCAGCAACACCAGGAAGGAGAGGTCTCTCGGAGCTTGCTTCCCTCTACTCTCTTCCCCTTCTCTTCTTCTTCTCCTATCTCTTTTGTGTTCGGCTCTCTTGCATGAACTGGAGCTCCTACTTTCTCCTTTAACGGTGGCTTACGACATCTCCTGCGTTGTCCCTCTACTGACGCATACCCAGGACGTCGCATCCCCATTATTTGATATGCCTCTTTTGCTCCGTTGACTTTGTTCTGCCGGCTTGCTAGTACGTGGGTAGGTAGGGAACCAAGACTGCAATGGTACCATCATCTCAGAGGATGTCTCTGCCAGACAATAACCACTTTTGACAAAGGTGAGCTTCATGATGACTTTTCTAGTGCGAACGGATCCTCCAAGACGGGTTGCAAATCTTGGAAAGTGGACGCAACTGGATCCAGATCCGTTCTAGATGAACATGAAGGTGTCGACACTTTCAGACAAGGTGTCGACACATCTCATTAGAATCTTGAGGAGACAGGACTTCTAGGCAAGAACAGGTCGACACTTCGATGGACAAGTGTCGAGACGTGCGCCATACTCGCGTGCAGATCGTGCCACCGTGCCGAGACTTTAATAGGAGATGTCGAGACATATGCGCCAAACCGAAATGAAGCCCATTATGCTGAACCCAAGGTGTCGACACTTTTTCCACAGGGTGTCAACACATGGTGCCAAACAGAGCCAGCCACAAATGGTTCAATCACAATTTCTTCTACATGTGTCGACATGTTGTAGGAGGTGTTGACACTTTGCTCACGCTAGAGCTCAAACTGAAACGGTTCAAGGATGGTTTCTTCATGAAGTGTCAACACTTTCAGATGACAGGTTGACACTTGAGTGTCCTTCACCTGAGCTTGTCCAAATCACAACTTAAACAGAATCATTAATCACACCACACGGATTCAACAATAAACTATGGTTTGTTATCACCAAAACCAGGAGACACAATATTCTCCCCCTTTTTGATGATGACAACTATGGTTCGTTATTTACAAGCATTCATAAGTATTTAAGGCATTTCCAAGATAAACTTTTCATTCACAAGAACAGAGTTTCATACAAGGTCATGAATTAACCAAAATGTTTTCCATTGATGAACCAAAAGGGTTTTTCAAACAAAAGTAGACATTGAGTTCATCAAAGAGCTATGCAGGAAAACTAGATGCCTGAATCTATATGCCTAATGCTATGTGAAAGTCCAAGCTTGTAGTAGACATTGAGTTGTCTCCCCATTTGGCATCAGCAAGGAGGGGGTGAAGGAGGAGGCTGATGTGGTGGAGGCATTGTGTTGGAGCTAGTGCTTCCTGGGAATTGAAGTTTTTGTGCCTTGCTGAATTGTTGTTGCAGTTGCATGACTGTTGCTGCTAGAGAATCTACCTTCTGAGTTAGTTGCTCATCCCTTTGTTTCATAAACTTGTGAAGCGACTTGATATTGTCATTGATGGCTGATAAGTGTGTATTTTTATATCTTAATTCATGATTCTACATATTTTTATGAGCTTAAATTATATTAAATATACACTTTTCACACTTACTGTTGATTTTTGATCAATTGTTTATTTTTATGAAATTAAATAAATTTTAATTATAATTTTTATGTATTTATGCAGGCACTCGGTACGAGAAAATCTCCACGAAAAAAGAAAATAAAGAAAATAAAAATATTATGTTGAATGGGCCAAAAGCCCAGGAAATTGTTCAAAAAGAAAAGAAAAAAATTAGAAAAAAAAATAAATTTATTTGCTATTTTTTAGCATTTTATACAAATATATACAAGATATATATATATATATATATAATATAATTTAAATAAAACAAAAAAAAGAGTTTAAAAAAAGCCGCCCCCGCTCTTCCCGCCTTCGCCGCCCGCACGGGCGACGAGACGAGAGGGCGAAGGCGGGGGCTCGAGAGCGGGGTCGTGGCGAAGGCGGAGCGGCGACACGCAGCGGAAGCGGGCGCGGGCGACCACACGCGACGCACGCGGGCGCGTGCTACGCGTGGCGACGGTAGAGCGGACGGGCGCACGAGGGCCCACGGCCGGCAGCCTAACTCGGCCGAACCGGTCGGCGCAACGCGCCGGCAGAGAGAGAAAGAGAGAAGAAAGAAGGCCATAAAAATTCTAAAAAAAAATTGAAAAAAATCAGAAAAAAATGACAAAGGTGCAGCACATTCCAGCCTACCAAGTTGGGTCAAAATTAGGTGCACTTGATTGTTTCACATGGGCAAGAAGAGTTTGTAACCCTATATAAGGGCTTCATGTGTAATGGAAGGGAAGTGGAGTTGTTAGTGAGGGTTGAGTAGGGAGAGAGAGCTAGCTATGGATCATGTGTAATGTAAGTTTGTTCTTTATTTTTCTGAAGTTGTTGATTGTTAGAGTTGTATTTTACAAGCTTTTGAAGTCAAAGTTGTAAGTTGAAGTTCTTTCAATAAAAGTTTCATTTTTGAATTCAGTCTTTTCCTAGCCTTATTTCTCATGATTTTAATCTTCATTTCAATTTCTGTTCTTCATAAAAGTTGTTTGATTTCAAGTGCTCTTCAACTTCTCTGTTGATCATTTCTTCAAATTCTTCCTACTTCATAGAGTTCTGGTCCGTTTTCTTAAGTGCTGTTTTATATATTTACTGTTCATCCGTGGTGAGACATTCCAGTTTTCTTATGTTTTAAAGTCTTTCTAGACCTCTTTTCAATCTGAGTTCTTCATCAACTTTGTTCCTCTCTTCGAGATCTCCATTTCATTCTTCTACCACTTTGTCTAATTCTGTGTATTTTTAGAGTTAGAATTAAGTTTTCAAGGTGTTGTTTTTCTGTCAATTACTGTTCATCCGAACCAATAGGTCATAGTTTTTTAAGTTTTTCCTTATCTTCCTTTCATTTTCTGTTTCTGTGTTCTTCATAAACGTTCTTAATCTTTTCATTCTCTACAACTTTCATGTTTTTCATTTTATCTAATTCCTTCTAGATTTCAAATTATTCTTTACCTTCCAAATCTCTATTTCAATAGATTTATGTTATAATTGTCACTTGTGTTTTCACTTGGTTTTGTTTCAATTTCAATCTAAACCTTTTCTTAAGTGTTTCTTCAAACATACCCAAAGCGGTAATTCTTCTCCGAATCATCTCACGGCGTCGACTTCCTAGGCGGAGCGATCTTCATCAAAGGCTCGGCGTGGAAACGACGACATTCTTCAATCAATTGGCTAAATTTCTTTTACTTTTCTCTTGTCATTTAAAGTTATAATTTCAATTTCTTTAGTGGTAATCGCACTCCAAAATATAACATTTGATTTTCTAAATATAAGGATATGTCCAACTTGAACTAAAATCAAATATTCTCTCCCCGTAGGATCGACCAGTATTCACCACTATACTCGTATTTCAAAATCAATCGAGTGAGTGAGTGCGGTTATCAATTTTGAAATTTGTGTGGCACGGCATTTTTAAATAACGACTGTCGACCGCATCAAATTTTTGGCGCCGTTGCCAGGGAGTGAATTATGATGATAGTTGGATATTCTTGTGTTTGGTGTATATATGTGAATATTCATTTTGCTCTTTTTACTTGTGCAGGACAAAGAAAAAAATTTGAAAATCAAAGAAAGAGGAAGATCGAACCTAAAATTCCAAGGATATGAAATGTCGTTAAATAGCCCGGAAGCATTGCTAAAGGGCTAAAATCAAGAAACATGTTCTATCTTTCCACTTTCTGAAAAATCTTTACAAAAATCTAAAAATTTCTTGAAAACTCTATAAAAATCATAAAACAATCAAAACAAAAGAAATTTTTTTGTGCTGGTTAGATAGGTTCATTAACTAAAAAATGAAAAAAACATACTTGCACCAAAATCTAAAAAAAAATGCATTTCAAGATTAGAAACCACACATCATGTTTTAGGACATGCATCATTTAGTATAGAAGTTTTCTTTGTTCAATTCCTGTCAATTGCATATTGAAGATTGCGAGGGGCAAGGTACGTTCTACTCACCATATTCTGGCATTCATTTTGCATAAAGAACCCCTTGTTTGAAATTGTGGTGTGCATTTTCATTTCAAAATACTTTAAGGGCAACACCCCTAATAAGATAAGGTGGGGATTTCATCACCCTTCCTTAGCCCACAAACCACATTTCTCTTGCATCTTCGCATGACCTCTGCCATAAATACAAGTCAGTAAACATTGGCCCTAGGATCACACTGTGATTCTTGTGTTATTTAGGTTTATCCTCATATGAAAACCAGTGCCTAAGGCAAGACGGTCGGACAGCAAACGCTTTAAGCGGGTTAGTGGTTTGGCATAATAAGGTCCCTATGAAAGTAGGGGGAACCTCCCACTTCCCCACCCCTTACCTGGCTGGTGGTCATATTGAGGGTAAACTTAAGTCTCACTTTAATCATTTTGTGAAACCCTATTTATAGGTCCAGGTCACATCTAGGTCATTAGGGTCATTTGTGTGCTAACTTGTTTATCTTTGCATAAAAAAAATAATAAAATCAAAACATAAAAAAAAATTTCATTGAAAAATCATCACTCTTTCTTGGGTCTTTTTCATTTCCACATCTAATTTTGTTCAGGCCCAATAATAGATTCTTTGATGTTTAATTATGCGGGCTATGTGAATTCCAACTCTCCATTTACCCCTTATCAACAAACTCCTTCACTCTTCCACAATGGGGTTCATAATTCATCTTTCACCCAAGAGCCATATCAATGGTCATCAGATTTTTCCACCTCTGTCTCCTACACAAACCCAAATAACCAATGGGAAAATCAATAATTTTCTTCTTGGGAACCATACCAAGACCCCATTCAACGTCCTTCAAATCCACACTTTGCAGATTGGGATTCATATTCCAATGATCCTTACAATCAAGTCCATTCTTATGATCAACCCTATTATGGAGGGCAACCAATACACTCTCCTGATTTTCAGACTGAGTGCCCTTCAAATTACTATCCATCACAATCTGACTCTCAGCCCACTTATCTATCTCCTCTATACACAGATTTACATAAGGAGGAGATGTTTGATAAATTGACACGGCTCTTCCAGACTCAACAACAAGCCTTTCAGGAACAACTGCAAAACTTTGAGGCCCAAGTGAGTAGGATTGCTGAAAACATCATAGAAACGGAAGTGGATCCAATGCCTAACAACTCCACAAGTCTTGAGGACCAACTTCTTGGATGTTATAATGATAAAAGTCTATATGCTCAACCTATGATCCCACAATCTACCACTCATATCACTGTTGATTTTGAGGGAATCATGGAAGAGTCTTATGCGGAGGACGTAACGGAAGAGCAACCTGAGGAGCCTAAACCCCATTCCATTTGTGAAGAGGATTATGATGATCTTGAGTCGTCGGGGGGAGAAGAAGGGAATGATGAAAATTGTAGTTGGGCCAAAACCTCTGATGACCATTATGACCCAGCCCAACAGACAAATCATTACTATTCATCTCTTCCACCCACACCTAATGCCTCTGATGATCAATTCATTCAGTTACTTCTCCATAGTCAATCCCTCCAACAGCAAATCAATAGGCTTACTGAGGAAGTCAAAATCATGGAGGGAAATCAATTCTTTGATTACTCTGAACCTAATCCTCATCAAGTCCTTCCCACTGACTACGATCACTCTATGATTCCCCAAGAGCATTACCGCCTGATTAATCTTAATTTAGAAGATGAAGGAATTATGGAGAGATCTTGTCAAAATAATTTGAATGAGGAACCTAGACAATTTGAGGAGATTGAAGAATTTGATGATAATGAAATTCATGACGGTGATGAACTGATGAATGATCATATTCCCCCTCCTACAAAGGAATTTGAGGAGCCAGTGCTTGCTTGTCAACATGAGGGAAATGCAAGAGAGGTGGATGATCTTCAGTTAGGGGGAGAGGATGAATATATTGAGCCTCATCACAAGTCTCTTCCCAACCATGATGAACTTCTCTTTGAAGATGGGAATGGAGAAGAAGTGGAGATGGTACACGACTTTGATGAAATTATCCTTGAAGATGGGAAGGAAGAAGAAGTGAAGATGGATCTAGAATTGAATATTTATTGGAATACTGAAGTTGGGGTAAATGAGGAATTGAATGATTCGAGTATGCCGCATGATAATTTCAATCTAGAGGAGCAGGTAGAGCTTGTGCCACTTCTGGACCATGGTGATTCTTTTCAAACTCTTCCAACTCATTGGTCCACCCTGGCTCTACATGCTGATTTATCTGATCCTAAGGAATCTCAGGAGGAATATTTCATACTTCATGATATGATTTTTTCCAAGGTGCCTCCTCTATTCTTTCCTCGGGATAATGCTTTTGAGCTACCTCCATCTCGATCTCTGTCTCGCCCTTGCGCTCACCAGTCACATTCGTTTTCTTTAGGGCATGAAAAAGACAATTTTGGCAAGGATAAAATTCTTTGGTGGCTCATTTTAAAATCAACTTGTTGGTTGTTGAGCTACAGTGCGTCTGGCTGAAGACGTTAAATTTAGCGCTTTTTGGGAGGCAGCCCAATATCTTCACAGTTTGATATGCAAATAAATGGCTTCTTGAGAGGCCACCCACGGTTTTTGTGATTTGATGTTTTGTTTTAGTGTGTTTCTTTTACAGTTCTCAGGCCACAACGCAATGAAGCCCTCATCACTTCGCCCGACCCATCATGTTGTATCCTTCCATCCCAACTATATTATCTCTTTACCTGTCCTCTGATCTTTCTACTGTTTATGCCATTGAGGACAATGTCATTTAAGTTGGGGGGGGGGGAGATAAATGTCAAAAATTTCAAAAACAAAAATTTCAAAAATTTCAAAAATTTCTACAAATTTCAACAAAATTTTTCTTACTTTCTTGAAATTGTCATGTTAAACAACAGTTTTCCCCGAGTTGAATTTCTTGATTCATGTCGCATGAAAAGTGATTCTGTATAGAAACAACTGGGAAAAGGATGCTGGATAATTTATTTACTCTAGCCATGGAAAATTGATTAAAGAATCTCTTTAAAGTTCAGATGCACTTTCAAAAAAATAAAATCACGATGCATGCTAATGAAACAAGAAGGACAAGCCTTCTGCTATTTTAGATATACTGTCTGATATTCTGCACTTTTGAAAAAGATATTTATTATAAGCTTTCTGCCATAGAAAAGTATGAAAAAAAAAAACACACACCATGAAAAATGCTCCGATTCTGAGTAACCGGGCCTACTTCACCTAAGACGTGTTGAGGTTCGCGTCAAAAGGAAAAGGGAACTTGGATCTGTGGAACCGGGCCTACTTCACCTAAGACGTGTTGAGGTTCGCGTAAAACAGTGAAGGGTAGTGCAGCATCATGTGTGTAAAGAAAAAATAGGGAAAAATAAAAAGAAAAGAAAAAATATATATATATAGTGATCCCAAAGGGACATAGCAATAAGGCAGACAAAAAGCTAGTGTGCTAAACGCTCTAAGTAAGAAGTACAGAATTGAAAGGTATTTGTTCGAAATAGCAACTGGAGGATGCAATTGTCTCTACTGTGAATTTAGTATTCCACTTGCACAAGTGCTACTGGATTTTGATTAGAATTCTTGATCATGTTCCTAAGGCTAGTCGGTGGTAATTATTCCAAATTCCTGATCTTTAGTTACCTCTATGAAAGATGATCTAGCAATGAGGCATGGATACTTTAAACTCTTGTTAGTCCTAAAATTTTCATTATATGCATTGCTAAGGGACTAGCAATGAGTAAGTTGGGGGGTGTGATAAGTGTGTATTTTTATATCTTAATTCATGATTCTACATATTTTTATGAGCTTAAATTATATTAAATATACACTTTTCACACTTACTGTTAATTTTTGATCAATTGTTTATTTTTATGAAATTAAATAAATTTTAATTACAATTTTTATGTATTTATGCAGGCACTCGGTACGAGAAAAGCTCCACGAAAAAAGAAAATAAAGAAAATAAAAATATTATGTTGAATGGGCCAAAAGCCCAGGAAATTGTTCAAAAAGAAAAGAAAAAAAAATTAGAAAAAAAATAAATTTATTTACTATTTTTTAGCATTTTATACAAATATATACAAGATATATATATATATACATATAATTTAAATAAAACAAAAAAAAGAGTTTAAAAAAAGCTGCCCCCGCCCTTCCCGCCTTCGCCGCCCGCACGGGCGACGAGGCGAGAGGGCGAAGGCGGGGGCTCGAGAGCGGGGTCGTGGCGAAGGCGGAGCGGCGACACGCGGCGGAAGCGGGCGTGGGCGACCACACGCGACGCACGCGGGCGCGTGCGCCGCGTGCGACGCGTGGCGACGGCAGAGCGGGCAGGCGCACGAGGGCCCACGGCTGGTGGCCTAACCCGGCCGAACCGGTCGGCGCAACGCGCCGGCAGAGAGAGAAAGAGAGAAGAAAGAAGGCCATAAAAAATTTAAAAAAAATTTGAAAAAAATCAGAAAAATATGACAAAGGTGCAGCACATTCCAGCCTACCAAGTTGGGTCAAAATTAGGTGCACTTGATTGTTTCACATGGGCAAGAAGAGTTTGTAACCCTATATAAGGGCTTCATGTGTAATGGAAGGGAAGTGGAGTTGTTAGTGAGGGTTGAGTAGGGAGAGAGAGCTAGCTATGGATCATGTGTAATGTAAGTTTGTTCTTTATTTTTCTGAAGTTGTTGATTGTTAGAGTTGTATTTTACAAGCTTTTGAAGTCAAAGTTGTAAGTTGAAGTTCTTTCAATAAAAGTTTCATTTTTGAATTCAGTCTTTTCCTAGCCTTATTTCTCATGATTTTAATCTTCATTTCAATTTCTGTTCTTCATAAAAGTTGTTTGATTTCAAGTGCTCTTCAACTTCTCTGTTGATCATTTCTTCAAATTCTTCCTACTTCATAGAGTTCTGGTCCGTTTTCTTAAGTGCTGTTTTATATATTTAATGTTCATCCGTGGTGAGACATTCTAGTTTTCTTATGTTTTAAAGCCTTTCTAGACCTCTTTTCAATCTGAGTTCTTCATCAACTTTGTTCCTCTCTTCGAGATCTCCATTTCATTCTTCTATCACTTTGTCTAATTCTGTGTATTTTTAGAGTTAGAATTAAGTTTTCAAGGTGTTATTTTTCTGTCAATTACTATTCATCCGAACCAATAGGTTATAGTTTTTCAAGTTTTTCCTTATCTTCCTTTCATTTTCTGTTTCTGTGTTCTTCATAAACGTTCTTAATCTTTTCATTCTCTACAACTTTCATGTTTTCCATTTTATCTAATTCCTTCTAGATTTCAAATTATTCTTTATCTTCCAAACCTCTATTTCAATAGATTTCTGTTATAATTGTCACTTGTGTTTTCACTTGTGTTTTGTTTCAATTTCAATCTAAACCTTTTCTTAAGTGTTTCTTCAAACATACCCAAAGCGGTAATTCTTCTCCGAATCATCTCACGGCGTCGACTTCCTAGGCGGAGCGATCTTCATCAAAGGCTCGGCGTGGAAACGACGACATTCTTCAATCAATTGGCTAAATTTCTTTTACTTATCTCTTGTCATTTAAAGTTATAATTTCAATTTCTTTAGTGATAATCGCACTCCAAAATACAACATTTGATTTTCCAAATATAAGGATATGTCCAACTTGAACTAAAATCAAATATTCTCTCCCCGTGGGATCGACCCGTATTCACCACTGTACTCGTATTTCAAAATCAATCGAGTGAGTGAGTGCGGTTATCAATTTTGAAATTTGTGTGGCACGGCATTTTTAAACAACGACTGTCGACCGCATCAATGGCATCAAGCCAATTGTGTAGCATGTCACATATGTACTCTGTTTGTACTTTCTGTTGAGTCCCTTTTGGGGATATATAAGAGGAGGTAGCTTCAGTGGGAGGAGGACACCATGCATCACCTGCATCTTCCAAAGCTGGTTGGACGTTATGTAAACGAATCAATTCCAGAATCTCAGTTCCAACCATATCAAGTTTGTCGTAAACAACATTCATTTTTGCTTCAGCTTTAGTGGAGCTGTTCACCATGATTGTTGTGTCGGTGTGGACTTGCTCTGCAAGCTCTGAGGAGGCATCAAGGAGCTTGTTGGAGTCAGAAGAAAGCTTTCCTTTCATCCTGTTGGAGGCATCAAGGAGCCGTGCAGCATTGGAATTAACTATTCCTTCCAGATTAGTTGTGGCATTGACAATTCTAGTGGTCTCAGCGGCCACTTGTTCTCGGTTTGATAATGTCCATGCGGCCACTTGTTCTGCAATGTGAGTTAAGGTGTTCGTCAGCCTTGCATACTTAATGTTTAGATTGCTTTGATCTTCATGGATGTCATAAGCATGCACGACCATTTCACTTGTTTTTTCTTGGGTTTCAGCATGAATTTCTCGTAGTCTTTTCATTACTCTCTCTGCTCTTTCACACACATTTATCAGGGAGTGCATAAATGTAGACAGTTTACCATCAAACTTGTGTTTGTCTGCGACAAATTTCTCCCATCTGCTGGTCTGGACTTGCTCATAGTGAGTCTGTCTTACTTCCAACCTTTCCACTTGCAGATTGAGCTGTAAAAAGGATGAGTTCATGCTACCAAATTGTGCAGTCAGAAATTTGATTAAGGTTGAGTGAATGTCCATCGGACTGCCAGTTGCACCATATGTTGTCCCTCGTGATGTGGATGCTTCTGCATGGAATTCTGGAGGAGCATCCCTTTCACCAAATATTCTAGGCTCATTTTCAGGAGACAAGGGATGTTGGATGCCAAATGCTGTCATAATACCATGTTGCTCTATCTGGGCCTCATACTGCTGCTGCTGTTGTGCCTGGTCAAAGTGAGCATCCACATGGAACTGTTCCTCATAGTGGTCAGCATGTTCCTCTGCAGTTTGCTGAGCTAATTGTGCATGTGCTGGAGAGTCTTGTTGAGCTGGCTGTGCTTCAGCAGCTGGAGGATCAGACTGGTGACCAGGTAAGTCCCTTACTATTTTGTCTCCTTTCTTCTTGAAATGCATGTAATTTTCGATAAATCTCATGCAGTAAACATTACTCCTAGGGATGTCTTTCACCTTCTCATTGTCCAGAGGAATGCCAACTCTCTGAAATATGGCAGGAATATGTGCAGCATAGGGTAGAGTACGCTTGTGCCCTATACAACTTCCCATAAGCTGCAGAATAATCTCTGGAAGACAGAGTTGGACATTGTTGAATATGCAGAAGAAAAGGAATCTTTGGGTTTCAGTGAGACAACTTTTGCCACCCCCTTGTGGGATAATCATTGTGGTGCACATGTGGTGCAAGAGACGCTGCAAGGGGGGAAACCGGTTGGTGTCAAAGTGTTTCACTAGGAGCTGAGTTTCATCCTGAGGGTTTCTGGGTTTTCCCGTTAGTAGGGTGTATGCAGCAGACAAGTCAACCTCAAATTCAGATTCTAATACTCCTGCCCAGGGAATACGCAAAACTTTATGAAGAAGCTTGGTAGACACTTTTATCTGTACGCCCTTAACTTCAGTCCTAAGGGCCTTCTGATTCTGGTCATAAATTAAATTCTTGTAGAACTGATGTACCAGAAATGGGTAGTACACCCTATATGCTGACAAAAAATTCTTCCATCCTTGGAACTCGATGAGGGGAAGTAGTTAAGGAAAATTGTCAAGCATCTGGTGGTCACTGAAATCCACATACCTAGGAAACAGTATTCTGGTGGGGTCGCTCTCTTCGTCCCTGACTGTTTGAGTGGCAGTAGGCTGAGGAGGAGCAGGTTGCGCCTTTTCTTTCCCTTTTTCAGCTGCGGACAAGCGTTTCCTCTTGGCCAGAGGTTCTTACGGCGTGCCCTTGTCGCTATTTGAACCTTGCGCTTCTACGGCTCTCCTTTTTGTTGGTTCAGCAGTAGGTCTGTCCATAATGCTCTTTGAGCGCCCTTCCTTATGCGTTTTCTTTGCTGCAGGAGCTTGAGCAACGGCCTTCTTGGAGGTTGCCGCATCCTTCTTCTTGCCACGGGTGACCGGAGGAGTCATGGCGAGGGCGGAAAGAGGGAAGGGAGGGTGACTGAGGGCTACTGGAGCTAGCTGGAGAGGTGGCAACACGAGCGGAGGGAAACAGAGAGAAGTGTCGACCTCCGTGGTGAGGAAGTGCAGACGTGCCAGAGAAAGGGTTTGCGAGAGAGAGTGTTAGAAATGGTAAAGTGAAAGAAAGACATTGACCGGCCGGTTAAAAAGGCGAAGAGGAGATTTTTTTTCTCATTTGAAAAGAACACCCTTTTAGATAAGAAATGCTGAAATACCCATGTTGTTATTTTAAACGGTTTAAGGCATATAAGCTCAATTTAGAGGAATAAATGTTTAAGAAAATCATTTTTGCAGCAAATAATAAAATTAAAATATTTAAAAGAAGTCAAAGGATATTACCAAGCCTATTTATCTTACTCGTTAAGTTAATTAGGCAAGATTGGGGGAAAATTTAATCAAGTATTGAAAATAAACAAAAACCCTTTATTTTTAAAGTAAAGCCTAGAGTCAGCGCCAAACCATTTTATTTATTTATTTATTTAAACAGTTTGATATAGCATTCACTTTTTGACACAAGGAAACACGTTGTTTAGACGCCAGAGTCCCTGGTTACTTAGTGTAGCTTATCTTCCTGTTCTCTTTTGAACAGAGTTAGCAGTCTTCATCATGACTGGATTTATCTGTAATTCATTGAGGCATGATCCAGTTTCTCTGAAGATAGTGTCATTGCTCTGAAATTTTTGCAATGTAGCTTTAGAAGACGTATTCACTAGATGACTTCAATTTAGGTGAAATGTTTAAAGACAATACAAGCAATGATTCCTTATTCAAGGAGGCCTTTTTACTGTTAACTTTCAGAAGTTTAGGCCATGAGGATTATCAAAGACTTTGATGAATATTTTAACCCTATTATAAGTGCAAGGTTAGTGCAACTTAACACGATTATCAACCAAGTTGAGGGTTATAAACATCAAACCATTTCCTTAACAGAGGTAGAACAGAATGACTTAGCCAGGGTTGCATGAAGGAATTAAAACATTCTCAACTCCCCCTAAATAAATGACAGGTGAGCAAGCAATGGTTCAGAAGCAAAATATGTGATGAAGGAATCAAGAAGGCAGTGATAAGGCAGGGTGAATAGATCAGAATGACTCTCCATTGGATCATATATCCAAGAGTGGCTGAGTGACAGTGTCGACTTTCATTTGGCTATTGGCCTGTATGTGTCGGCACATTATCGGAGTGTGTCGACCTGTTCAGCAACCTGTTCTCACCCAGTGTCTCTGATTCTTATCTTTCTTTGTTTTCTTTATTTCTAAAACATTTCTGGCAAAAACTGATACCAGTGCCTCTGATTTTGTGATTTGAGGCAGTCATCCACAAATTTTACCTTCTTGCTGCCAGTGAGAATTGTTTTATTTGATGCTAAAGCTTTAAACATGCTTATGCACTAAATATAAACTATGCAGTTCTTAATATGCAATTCTGACTCATGGTACATGGCGGAGGTCAGTTCTCATGCATGGTGAGAGTTTCTTGATAGGCGTAGCCTTACTTTCCACAACTCAGCATTTGAGATACCATGTAGTCAAAATATGATATGCAATTTAAGGCAATCAAAATGCACACAAGCTCCCCCTGAATGTGACCATCATTCATGAAGCAATTCATTCAAGCAATAGACCATTTCAAGACAAATTAGAGAACTAGCAACCATCATAGCAAGGACAAGTATCTTGAGCATCAAATAGGAGTAAACAGCTCAAACCTGAGTTGATTGAGGTCTACATAGGCCTAGCTCTCTCCTTAAGGTACAGAACCTGTCATTACTTAAAGGTTTTGTGAAGATATCTACAATCTGATTTTCTGAGTCAACAAAATGGAGCTCAAAATGATTTTTAAGGACTTCATCCCTAATGAAATGATGCTTAATTTCTATATGCTTAGTCCTAGAGTGCATGACTAGATTTTTTGCAAGGTTTATAGCACTTGTGTTATCACACAGAATGGGAACACATCCAAGATATATTAGATAGTCTTGGAGTTGGTGTTTGATCCATAGCACTTGGGTGCCACAACTCCCTACAGCAACATATTCTGCCTCTGCAGTTGAGAGGGCAACCGAATGCTCTTTCTTTGAGGCCCAAGAAACCAAACACCCACTAAGAAATTGGCAATAGCCACTAGTGCTCTTGTGATCCAATTTGCAGCCGGCATAGTCTTTATCTGAATAGAAAATGAGTGAAAGCTCACAGGATGCAGGATATCATAATCCCAGATCTTGAGTGCCAGCAAGGTATCTAAAGATACGCTTGACAGCAGTCAAGTGAGACTCTCGAGGACTAGACTGGAATCTAGTACAAAGGCAAACACTAAACTGGATGTCTGGTCTAGATGTAGTTAAAAAGAGTAATGAACCGATCATATCTCTATACTTCTTTGCATCTACAAGTGTACCTTGTTCATCTGCATCCAGTGAAGTGGCAGTCCCCATTGGAGTTCCTAATGGTTTGCAGTTGATCAGGTCAAATCTTTTCAGCAACTCTTTCACATATTTGGCTTGATTAATGAAACAACCTTCATTACTTTGACTTATCTGCAAGCCAAGAAACAATTGAAGCTCACCCATTAGACTCATTTCAAATTCATTGGTCATGAGTTTAGCAAACTCCTCACACATTTGAGGTTTTGTGGACCCAAACACTATGTCATCCACATAAATCTGAACTAACAAGATGTCCTTACCTTGTCTCTTGGTAAATAATGTTTGGTCTACATTACCTCTTGTATACCCTTGTTCGGTGTCTATCATACCAAGCTCTGGGTGCTTGCTTCAAGCCATATAGAGCCCTATCCAACTTATAAACATGATCTTTGAAATGTAAACATTCAAAACCATGGGGTTGCTCTACATATACCTCTTCTTTTATCAAGCCATTTAGAAAGGCACTTTTAACATCCATTTGCTGCAGTTTGATTTTATGAGAACATGTAAATGCAAGAAAAATCCTAATGGCCTCCATTCTGGCTACAGGGGCAAAAGGCTCTTCGAAGTCTATGCCAAACTCTTGATTATACCCCTGAGCCACCAATCTGGCTTTATTTCTAATTATCTTACCATCCTCACTTAGTTTGTTCCTAAAAACCCATTTAGTACCTATGACAGATTTTTCTTAGGGCCTAGGAACAAGATGCCACACATTGTTTCTTTCAAACTAGTTTCATTCATCATGTATGGAATTTATCCAGTTGTCATCTTTTAACGCCTCTATAATATTTTTAGGTTCAATTTGAGACACAAGAGCAAGTTGTTCAATTTCATCCTTAATTTTAAAATGAGACCTGGTTTTAGTTGGGTCATGCAGATTACCTAAGATGTTTTTCAGAGGATGGTCTTTTAACACTCTTAAATCAGTTTGAGCGTTACCTTTATCTGCATCACTGACCGGAGCATTGCTTGACTCTCCTTGGTCTTCATTTGCTTGTGTCTCCTCGTGTGGAAGTTTTTCCTTTCCTCTTATGTTCAGAAATTCCCCATCATCATCTTCCCTGCAAGTATTGTCATGATTAGTCTAATCAAAAGTGATGTGAGGTGACTCTTCCACACATAGGGTCTTAAGATTATATACTCTATAAGCTCTAGATCTATCTGAGTATCCAAGAAAAATGATTTCTTCACTCTTCGGCTCATATTTGTCCAAAACCTTTTTATCATTGTTGTGAACAAAACACTTTGAACCAAATACTCTCAAGTGAGAAAGAGATGGCTTCTTACCTTTGATCAACTCATAAGGAGTCATTTTAGTGAATGGCCTTACCATTGAGCAGTTGATGATATAGCATGCCATGTTTACCGCTTCTGCCCAAAATCTCCTTGGTAGTTACTTTTCAACAAGTATTGTGCGTGCCATCTCTATGAGAGTTCTGTTCTTTCTCTTAACCACTCCATTTTGTTCAGGGGTTCTTGGTGATGAAAACCTATGATTTATTCCTTCAGTCCTGCAAAGATTATCAAAATTAGTATTTTCGAATTCACCACCATGGTCTGAAAGTATGTAAGAAATTTTGAACTTACCATCTTGCTTTACTTGCATGAAGAGTGCTTGAAACTCATCAAATGCGTCATTTTTATGTTCAAGATAAAACACCCAAGTGAATCTAGTAAAGTCATCTACTAAAACATAGCCATATCTTTTACCACTTAGGCTAGCTGTTTTGGTTGGACCAAACAAGTCCATGTGAATTAATTCAAGTGGTTTGGATGAAAGACTTTCAGTTCTGCTTTTAAATGATTTTCTAGTTTGTTTTCCTTGAGCACATACATCACAAATTTTAGAGTTAGTTTGAATTTAATTTCAGGCAATCCCTTAATAATAGAATGTTTCACCAATTTATGAAGAGTATTGTAGCTAGCATGACCTAGTCTATGATGCCATAAGCATGCTAATTCCGATTTAGGTGCAGCAAGACAAAGATTTATATGAGCAGGGTCATCTAAGTCAATCATGTATACATTGTTGACTCTTTTACCAAAAAACTTGGTTTCTTTTGAATTAGGGTGCAAGATCCTACATTCATTAGTGTCAAAGACCACAGTTTGACCTTATCACAAAGCCAACTTATGCTTAGCAAATTATATTCCAGACCATCAACAAGCAATACATTTTCAATGGAGTTGGAGGGGTTCTTACTAACTTTACATGTACTAATGATCTTTCCCTTATTGTTCCCTCCAAACATTACATGTCTAGCTTCCTTTTCTACCAAGAGACAGAATTTGGTTCTGTCTCCAGTCATGTGTCTTGAGCAGCCACTACCAAGGTACCACCGGTTGTGCACGGCTGCAAGACACTCCTATACAAGGAATTATGTGACAATGTTTGGAACCCAAGGATAATTGGGTCCCAACAGTCTTCTCATCCCAGCAAAGTAAGACAACATGGGCTTTGAAATCCAGACTTTCCTAGTATTTTAGTTTTTCTTGCTTGGTTGGAAGTTCTGGTCTTTCTTTTCTTCATTAACATTCATTTTCTCTCTTTTAGTCTCTTGGGCTTCATGGGTTTTAGGAGTGTTGGAAAGATATTATTAATTTGTTCCAGTTGGTTTGTCTGGAAGGGTAGGAGGTGTCATAGTACCTATGTTATTGAGGTTGAGTGAACCTGTGACCATAAGGTGCATAACTACCCTAGACCCATGAAGGTGTCGACCTGTAGGAGGAGAACTGTCGGCATGTCCCTTGTTCTGACCATCTATAACGGTCTCTGGATGAGGGATGTGTCGACCTCCTGTCATGAAAGTGTCGACCTATCTCACATTCTACCCATTTATAACGGTCTCTGTTTAAGAGATGTGTCGGGTCCCTGTAAATTGAGTGTCGACCTGTCAGTGCAAACCTAGGGAACTGACGGTTGGTTGACCATGAGGGTGTCGACCTGTCCTTGGGGTAGTCCCGACCTGTGCCATTGTTGAGATTCTTTCTACCCTTAGGATGTGCAGACTTTGACTTGGGTTGGTGTCGGCCTGCTTAGTGTTGTTGGTGAGTCTTTTTGGGTTTTTCAAGATTGTTCTTTATAGGCTCTCCCACTTTCTCTTTTCCTTTGTTTCTAACTTTTTCTTGGTTTGGGCTAGGTGTTATTTTAGAAGTTGATGCTTCAGAAGATGAGACAAAAGTTATTGTTTTCAAGCCAAAAGTCTTTTTCTTAATTGGCTCATATCCTAGCCCTTCCCTGTTGAAGTTCATTTTAGTCCCTAACAGAGCATTCAAGTTCTCACTTCCATCAACGAATTTTTCAAGGGCTGTTTGTTTATCTGCTAGGTCTTTTTGAAGCTTTTCATTTTCTTTCAATAGTTGAGAGTTGACTTGTTTAAATGCATCAGATTTTTCATTACATAAATTGTTGTCTTTTACATAGCTTTGCATCTTTAATTTTAACTCATCAATTTCATCAATTAGGTTTTCATTTTCATCTTCCAAATCCCTCATTTCTTTTCTTCCCTCTTCTAGGTTTTCATTCATTTTTCTTAGATCCTCAATTTTAGTTTCCAGGGAAGTAATCTTTTCATTTAAGGTTTGATCATGCACAATGGAGTCAGTCTTTTTCTTTAGGGCTTTGTTTTCTTTTCTATACGCTTCATATTTATCCATTAATTCAAAGTAAGCCTCTTCCCAATCCTCAGTAGTGAAATGTTCAAAAGGAGAGTTTTCCTCGTCATTCTTTTCTCCATTGGCCATCAAGCAGAGATCATCTTTCTCTTCTTCAAAGGAGCTTTCTTCTATTTCTTCCTCTTCTTCATCACTCCATGTACACACCATGGCCTGTTTCTTCTTGCCCTTCCACCTGGGCATTGTTTTCTTAACTCCTTCTGAACATTCAGACTTGATGTGTAACGACCCGAGAATCTGATTACCGGGAAGGCCCGATAACCCGAGACTCGCACCGCCACCCACGAGTCCGAAGACTCGGAAGAGTTAAAGGAAGGTGTGGAGACTACACAAGTATCATAAATAATTACAGAAATTAAACAGTTATCGGGCCTTCCCGGTAATCGGATTCTCGGTTCGTTACAGCTGGTATCAGAGCCAGGTTATGCCCCGTGTAGCTGTACTTTTCTTTCTTGTCTCTGTACTAGTTGTGGACTACTGCTGTTGTTATTTTATTTTTATCTTGTGGACCATGTATCACAACTGGTGATCTCGCAACGTTTGCAGCACCACACCTAAATGGTACGCGTGCTCCTTGGTAGACCGCGAATAAACAAGGATGTTGTCCACAAATATGACCACGAACTGGTCCAAATACGGATGAAAAACCCTCTGCATCAAGTCCATGAAGGCTGCGGGGGCATTGGTGAGCCCGAACGGCATCACCAGAAACTCATAATGCCCGTACCTCGTTCTGAATGTAGTCCTCTCTACATCGGACTCGCGAAGGCAGTTCTGGTGGCCTGGCATGAAGAGAGATGTCACCGAATTTGTGACCAGGTGCCTGACCTGTCAGCAGGTGAAGGCGGAACATCAACGACCGGGAGGTACTCTCCAGCCCTTGGATGTTCCTGGGTGGAAGTGGGACCACGTGACCAAGGATTTCATGGTGGGATTGCCGAGGACTCCGAGCGGTCAGGACAATATTTGGTTGTTGGTGGATAGGCTGACGAAGGTGACTCGGTTGTTGCCGGTCAAAGTCAGCTGGAGCGTGTCCAGGTTGGCTGGTCTTTATGTGGAGCAGATCGTTCCGTTGCATGGGATTCCCATCTCCATCGTGTCTGATCGGGATCCGCGTTTCACTTTTGGATTCTGGGGGAGTTTCCAGCGAGCTCTTGGCACGGATTTGGCTTTTAGCTCGGCGTATCATCCTCAGTCAGATGGTCAGTCAGAGAGGACCATTCAGACTTTAGAGGACATACTGAGGTCCTGCTGCCTGGAGTGGCAGGGGAGTTGGGTTCACCACCTACCGTTGGTGGAGTTTGCCTACAACAACAGCTATCATTCGAGCATCGGCATGGCTCCTTATGAGGCGTTGTATGGGCGTCCGTGTCGGACTCCACTGGATTGGTTTGAGTTTGCTGAGCGTGTTTTGACGGGAACATGTTGGCAGCCCAGAGTCGGCAGAAGAGTTATGCTGACTGTAGGTGGCAGCCTCTCGCGTTCGCCGTCGGCGATCGCGTGTTCTTGAGAGTTTCTCCGATGAAGGGGGTGATGCGTTTGGACGGTGTGGGAAGCTGAGTCCCCGCTATATTGGTCCTTTCCACATCGTGGAGCGCATCGGTGAGGTAGCTTATCGGTTGCAGTTACCCCCTGAGTTGGCGTCGGTGCATGACGTGTTCCACGTCTCGATACTGCAGAAGTATATGCCCGATGACTCACATGTGCTCGAGGATTCTGTTTGGCCCGAGGTGACTCTAGACCTTTCTCTTCCAGAGTTTCCGATCCGCGTAGAGGATAGGCGAGAGCAGCGCCTGCGGAACAAGGTCATCTCCTTGGTTAAGGTGGTGTGGCAGCGGCACTCTGGTGGTGAGGCTTCTTGGGAGCGTGAGGACGAGATGCGTCAGCAGTTCCCTTACCTGTTTGAGTGAGTCTTCCTCTTCTTTCCCCTTGGGTTGTTCTCAATTTTGAGGATGAAATTCCTTAAGGGGGGAGGGCTGTAATATCCCGGACCTTTCGAATCCTTCTTCGTGGGTCCCGGATCTGGTTTTTCGGAGTGTCTGACTCCGTCGTGTCCGAAATTTCGTTTCGGACATCTTCCGTGTCCGGATCGGCGCGATCCGGAGTTGTTTCGGAGGCCCGGGAGCGTTCCGCGCCTTTTTCGTGTGTGTTTTCTGATTCCTGACGTGTGTTTCGGTAATTCCTTCGGAACCTCGTTGCGGGTGAACCGGGTCGTTCACCTAGGCGAGAGTGGTACCGTTGCGATCGGTGCGTTCCGAGGATCGTGAAAATGTAATTTTCTATTTTTGTGTATTTACCAAAAATTCCAGATTTTCTATTAATACCCCCCATTTTCTTTTCTTTCCTTTTTCTTCTTCTTCTTCCTTTCTTCTCTATCCTCCCTCACGACCTTGGCCGCCCTCTCTCTCTCTCTCTCTCCCGTTCGAGCGCGGCGACCTCCGTTCCGGCTGCAGACGGCGGTGGTGCGACGGCGCGAGAACGTGGGTGATGACGAGGCGATCGTGCGGGTGTGCGGCAAGCGTGGGAAGCATGGGAAGGTGAGGTTCTAACGGCGTTCTTCGTGGGTTTGAGCTTGCATCGGCGCGTCTCGTCGCGGACCGGAGGTAGGGTGGCGTTCCTTAGCCTCTTGCCTTTCTTCCCTGTGAGTTTTAGCTCAAGACGAGGTCGAGAGGGGTCATTTTCGCGCCGGGAAGGGCCGTTCATGCCGCGGGGAGAGTTCGTCCGATCCGCCGTTTTGAGCCCCGATTCCGTGGTTTACGGGCGTAGGAGCATGCTAGGGGGGCTTGGGGGTCCTTCTCTCACCGTTCCCCCTTCGTGGGGCTTGTTTGGGGTTGGAATGGGCGATTCCGGTGAGGTTCGCCATTTTCATGCCGGTGGGCGATGTGCGATCGAACCAGGGCCCGCACAACCCTTGTGCGGCCCCATTCTGGCCGTCCATCGGCTCGGCGCGCTGTGGCTGGGCTCGGCGCGCAGTAGGCTTGCGCGGTCTGTCGTGGGACCGCATATCCTAAGGTGCGGCCCCATAACAACCGCACAACCCTAGGTATTCGACCGTTGAATTTTACCATTGTACAGTGCATTGGGGTGTGCGGCCAGGAGCTAGCCGCATAACCCTTCGTGCGGCCAGTTGCTGGCCGTACGTCGTCTGGTGCCGTTGCCTGGGTGTGCGGCCAGATCTGGACCGCACAACCCTTGAACGGTGAAACCATAGCCGCTCTTCCCTAATGCGGCTAAGGGATAACCATTCAGGTTTATTACCGTTGGGAGACGAGCAGCCAGGAGCTGACCGTTCTTCACCCACGTGCGGCCAGGAGCTGGCCGCACATCTGTTGAACGGGCCCATGTTGGCCGTTCTTCAATCTGTTTGGACCTGGGTAGAACAGTCATGTACTGGCTGTTTAACCCTAGGTGCGGTCCTTATGCGACCGCACATCCCTGAGCGGCCCAGTGTGGACCGTTCAAGGGGATAGATCGTGTCGGTGGGTCTCCCGTCATACAAAGTGGTACCGGGAGATGTCGTTGTCGGCTTCTGTCACCATGCGACGGTATTGGTACGTGGGGCGTTCCTTGTACCATCCGGTTGTGGCGTGATTTTCCGTTGACTTGAGAGTCTACTCCGTACTGACCCTCCACTAGTCGTAGCCTGCTTACACGCGTGTGGTCCCACCAGGGAGTGGTGGAGAGGCTACCCTTAGAGACGGTTTGTGGACCGGTTTCCGTCGGGCCCCACGTCTTGCAGCCAGAGTCCGGCTGAGGGGAAAATCGGTCAGAGGGCCAGACCAGGGACGCGCGGTCTGTGTGTGCACACGTGGTTGGGGACGGTTGGACCCACGCTGACGAGCGTGACCCCAGCTAGTCACTCGTTTGTAGTTACTTGTGTGGTGTTCGTGACTTTGGTAGGAGCTACCATGTCAGGCAGTTCACCTGCGGTGCGGTGTAAGACGTCAGGGGACGCTACCGGCTGTGCTTCTAGTGGGTGGTACTCCTGTCGAGTCGGGAGTGTCAGACTATCAGTCTTTGCGACTTCGACCTTCGGATTTTGTCGCGTTGACCGTGGTGTTCCGGTCGTTTCACCGTGGCACGTGTGTTGGCTTTCGTGCCGTGAGAGCGGTGTTTTGTAGATTGCAGGGCTTCCCTTTTTCGAGGTACTCGCTTACTGCTAGCGTAACGGTTTCTCCGTTTGCGAGGTAGGGTTCGAGTGATCCCTACTGAGTCTTGTTCCGAGACTCATTCCCTGCGTGTTTTCACCATGTTTCAGGTGAGTCGCGGCCTCAGAGGAGCGCGTCTGAGGCTCAGCGTGGTTCAGGTGCCCAGCATTAGTGCCATAGGTCAGAGCCGGGGTATGCCCCGTGTAGCTGTACTTTTCTTTCTTGTCTCTATACTAGTTGTGGACTACTGCTGTTGTTATTTTATTTTTATCTTGTGGACCATGTATCATGTAAACTATTAAATTTATTTCCTGCTTAATGAGATAACTGTTTAATTTTTGCAATTATTTGTGATACTTGTGTAGTCTCCACACCTTCCTTTAACCCTTCCGAGTCTTCGGACTCGTGGGTGGCGGTGCAAGTCTCGGGTTATCGGGCCTTCCCGGTAATCGGATTCTCGGGTCGTTACATGATGTGTCCTGGTTTCCTGCAGGAATAGCAGACAAGCTTGTCAAACTTCTTAGCATTTTCAGGTCTTGGCCTGAAACTTCTTTTTACCTGAGGCTTCCTCCTTGTGAAGCCTTTACCTTCCTTTCTTAAGAATTTTATGAACTTCCTTGTTAACATAGCAACCTCGTCCTCTTCTGAGTTGCTACTTGAATGCCCTTCATCTTCAGAGATGTCCTTGGTACTTGGCCCACCTTTGAGAGCCAGAGGCTTCTTCTTGCTTACCTCAGCCTATTTGTTCTTCAAATTCATCTCATAGGTCATCAAGGACCCTATGAGTTCTTCCACCTTCGTGGTAGCCAAGTCTTTTGACTCTTCAACCACTGTTACCTTTGTATGCCATGCAGGAGTTAGGGATCTCAATATCTTTATCACGATCTCCTGCTCGGAGTAGGTCTTACCTAGCTCAGTTAAACCGTTAGTGAGCATGGTTAGCCTAGCATACATATCAGAAATAGACTCTTCGGGTTTCATTCTGAATTTTTCATATTCAGAAATAAGCATATTGGCTTTAGTTGCACGTACCTGTTGTGTCCCTTCATATATTACCTCCAAATGGTCCCACATTTCTTTTGCAGTGGTGCAAGTTGACACTCTTGAGAATTCTGTAGGGTCAAGGGAGCACTACATTATGTGCTTGGCACCCTAGTTCAGTGTTAATGCTCTAATCTACTCTTTTGTCCATGTTTCCTCATCTTCAGGTAACTCAAATGGACCTTTGCTAATTACTCGCTAGATTTCATGATCTTGGGCTATGATGAAAACCTGCATGCGATTTTTCCAGTAAGGATAGTTTGTCCCAGTGAAAAAGGGATATTTATTTATGGAATGCCCTTCGGGCATAGGACTTCTTGTCGCCATATCACCAGTTCTCTCAAGGTCGTTAGACCATATACATAGAGACTAGCTCTGATATCACGTGTTGAGTAGTGATCAGTGGATCTAGAGGGGAGGGGTGAATAGATCAACCCCTTCTTTACAAAAATAATAGCTAAATAAAAATTGAGAGCAGTAAGGCAAGAAATAGTTGCTAGCTAATGAGCTAAATGCAAGAGTGATGATCAATAGCATTCCTACCAAACATCTAGCGTCAAGCCACACTAGACAACAAGCCACAGAACACACATTTTTAAGGTGGTTCGGTCTCTATCCAGAGACCTACATCCACCCCTCACTTCAACCAAGTGAGGCTTCACTAGTGCAAAGGCACTACCGCTGATACACAGCTTCTAACAAAGAGAAGACTCTCTCTAACCGCTGCCAAACAGCTTAAGGGTATGCAACCCAACACCCACGGATCAGTGAACACACTGTCCATCTTCCTACTCGCAGGTAGGGAGCAGATATAAGAGTATGTGTTTTGAGAAAAAACAAAAGCAAAATAGGATGAACCAGACAAGGTATAACAATGACACTCTATGAGAGAAGAGAACTCATGTCTCGAGAAGAGTGGACAAAGTCTGGCTCCTCTTCGTCTTGTTCCTAGGTCTTTAACACGACTGCAAGAGGAACGATGGATAAGCTCCTTAGCTTTCATTGCCACCTGATGAAGCTATGGATGGATGCTATCTCCTTGCTGTGAGAGCTCCTGAAGTGGAAGAAGACGGTCTGCTACGTTGCCCTTACGCCAGCAACACCAGGAAGGAGAGGTCTCTCGGAGCTTGCTTCTCTCTGCTCTCTTCCCCTTCTCTTCTTCTTCTCCTATCTCTTTTGTGTTCGGCTCTCTTGTCACGCCCCGACGCGAAAAATCGAGGGCGCGAGTAGTTACGAGGCACTCGTGTCGATCAGAGCATGTACAAATTTAATTCTAAGACAAGAGATAAGAAGAAATTGATAATTTTATTCCATCAAAATAAAGGTTTACATCACTAATTTATAAGCCATAAAGGCATGATACAATCTTCCAAATTTCATAATTCTAGTAAGAGTAACTATAGATATACATAAATCCTAGGGAAAAGAAAAACACTCATTCACTCTTGTCCATTCCCTTGTTCATTGTCATTTCCTGCAACAATTAACCAAAACGTAGGGTGAGCAAAAAGCTCAGTAGGATTTTATATCTCTAAAGCCAGGTAATCTTTAAGTATTTAACACCTTAAACAATTTGTGTTAGGAAGTAGTTGACCATGAATTTCAAGTATGAAATTTTGTATAAGGAATTTCTAAGTAATTTCAAGATAACAAGATAATTTCAAGATCATGATAGTAGACAAGACGATGGTCATTTTCAGAAATATATCAAGAACTTTTATGATGAGACGATGGGTACTATCATTAAGACAATTCAAGAACTTTTATGATGAACTTTTAAGTAATATCGAAGTAGAGCAATCACTTGAACTTTAAACAATATAGAAGTAGAACAATCACTTATACAAGGATATTTATGATGAACCTTTAAGCAATAACAATATAGAAGTAGAGTAATCACTTCTACCAACACTCAATAGGATTGATCAAAGCATTAAGGGGAGATCACGATGATATGACAGCCTCTCATGGAATATCACTATTTGGCTACACACTTAGGGGTTCTCACGATAGTATGATTGCCCCTAACTGTAATAGACCCTGTATTGGTGAATGCCAACACCTGATCATTATAATACCGATTTATATTTGGAATTTGCCTCGCCCGTGGGATCAGGTCAGAACCCCTTTATACACTAGCATTTAAATGTCATTTCATTGGGACCCATAGCCCCTGACATTTTTCTATATAATTCTACAATATGGCCAAAGAATTTCAAGAACAACCTCATTTGTAAACAAGTACAGATCTAGCAAAAAATGTGATAATTGCAAAGGAGAGTGGAAAATTTATTTTAGGCATCATGTTTAACGACATTAAGTCGTAGAATTCAAGGATGACGGTAAACTAGGAAGGAAGTCAAGTAAATAGAATTATTTTAAATTTCATAGTCTAATCTGATGTGTATTTTTCATAATTAAGTGTTTTAGGTAGGAATTATAATTTTCAAATTTTAAAATTATGATTTTTGGTATTTACTATTTATTCAACAATGTACTAGTTATTTGATAAGAAAATAGAGCTTATATACTAAAAATAAGTTTTACTTGCTGGAAATAATTTTCATGTGTCACTTTACTGCTGAGATGATAAGATAGACTTTTCATGTTGGAATTAACTTTTTATCATGCTGAAAATTTTTATTTAAAAAATTGATATGAATACTTAACATGCTAAATAATCCTCGTACACTAACTTATTGATGAGGTGATAATCATAAGTTTACCATGCTATTTTTATAAATTTTATGATAACAAAATAAATTTTTCATGTTGAAAAATAATTTTTCTACATTTATTTGCTAATTATTTGTTGAGAAAATAGGTTTATCATGCTAAAAATAGTTTTTAAATAGTTTTAGCATGCTGAAATTAATTCTAACATGCTAAGATAATTTTGACATACTGTAAATAATTTTATCTTACTGAAAGTAATTTTTAGCATGCTGAAAATAATTGTTATACATTTAGTTACTAATTTCTTGATAGGAAATATTCAAAAATTAGTTTTAAATAAACTTATCATGCCGAAAAATAATTTCCTATCTCAATATGCAGGAGGTAAATTTATCATACTAGAAATAATTTTTAACATGCTGAAACTAATTTTTATACATTACTTTACGAATAACATGATAAAAATAGATTTTTACATGCTGAAAAATAGTTTTAAATAACTTTAATATACTGAAAAATAGTCCTAACAAGCTAAAAATAATTCTAACAAGTTGGAATTAATTTTATCATGCTGTCAGTATTTTTAACATGATGTAAATATTTTTCATGCATTAATTTCCTACTCATTCGATAAGAAAATAGGTTTTAATCATGCTAAAAGTAATTTTCATAACTCAATTCCTGATAATATGATAGAAATAAATGTTATCATGCTGATAATAATTTTTGAAACATCAATTTACTTATAAGCATACTTTTACATGCTTCAAATGAGTTTTATACGTAAATTTTCTAGTAATATAGACTTATCATGTTGTAAATAGTATTTAACACACTAAAAATACTTTTATTCTGTAAAAATAAATTTAACATGCTGAATTTAATATTTAAGATGCTGAAAGTAATTTTAACATGTTAGTGCTTTACAATTAAGGTGGATTCTAAGTACTATAATCCTAATATATTGTGGCTAACGTTTAGTCCCATATTGGAAGTTACAAAAAACTTCTATGGCTTTATATGTTGGAGAACTCACCCTTGGGTCAGGATCCAAGGGGCATAGGATGTGGGCTCGAGTTGTGTGTGGTTACAAAATTCTTAATATATTTATTTATTTGAGCCGTGCCGAGCCGAGGTGTGATTGGTTGGTTTTGAAATTATTTTATCTACGCGCTAGCCTGGACTAGCGCGATCTTGAAGAACGCGCTAGCCAGTGCTAGCGTGATAAGGTCATGTTTATATATATATATATATTTCAAAATATATATATATTTCAAAATATATTATTTTGACCCCCAGTATTCCGAGTAAAAATTCATGAACGCGCTAGCCTCTCCTAGCGCGATCATTCAGATCGCGCTACCCTCGGGTAGCGTGTTCTGGAAATATATATATATATATATATATATATATATATATATATATATATATATATATATATATATATATATATATATATATATATATATATATATATATATATTACATATCTGTTTGACCCCTGAGGGTGGAAAAATACACTTTATGAACGCGCTAGCCTCTGCTAGCGTGATCATTCAGATCGCGCTACCCTCGGGTAACGTGTTCTGGAAATATATATATATATATATATATATATATATATATATATATATATATATATATATATTAAATATCTGTTTGACCCCAGAGGGTGAGAAAATACACTTTATGAACGCGCTAGCCTCTGCTAGCGCGATCATTCAAATCGCGCTACCCTCGGGTAGCGTGTTCTGGAAATATATATATATATATATATATATATATATATATATATATATATATATATATATATATATATATATATATAATTTTTAAATATCTGTTTGACCCCTGAGGGCGGGAAAATACATTGTATGAACGCGCTATGTCGGGGCAGCGCGTTCAGAACACGCTACGGAGGTATAGCACGTTTTGGACCTGATAAAAAGACGGGAATACCCCTCCAATAAAATGACCATAACTTGCTCATTTCATAACGGATTTTAATAAATGAGCTATCAATGGAAAGAGGACAGAAAAATGAACAAGATGGCATGCTTTAATTAGAGTTTAACTTGAGAGACACCTACCTTTGAGCAGATCTAATGAGAGGTAAGAAAAACGCCCAAAATAATATGAAAACCCTTGATCTCAAAATCTTCCCTTCAATTCGCCTTCAATCTTCAGAGTAGCATAGTTTAGGCCTCCATGGATGATTTGAGAGTCGAATGAGGTTCTATTTATAGTCGAAACTTGGCCAAATTTGTCAAGATTCCTTGCCTAACAATGCCAAACTTTCCAACTCTGAATTAGAAGAAAATTCTAATTTTTCTTCTTAATCTAGTCTCCATTTGGTGTGAAACCAATGTAAAAACGGCTGGTCCAAGGTGGGCTATTAGGTAAGGGTTGATTCTTGAGTCAATCTTCTAGAAATGAGATTATTTTAATCCCTTAAATACCATATTAAACACATGTTACATCCTTTAATAAATCCTTTAATCCATTAATCAAGCCCATTATGAATTATCCAATGGGCCAATTGTAATCATAATCCATCATATGGACTTTTATTGGGCTTGCAATGATTTATCTAAGGGTTAAAACATTTATTTTTCAATTTACCTTAAGTAAATTCAAGTAAATTCACTATTCTAGTTTAGAAAAATGTAATTTAATTATTTCATGAAAAATTTAATTGTATAATTTGTTTGAAAAAAATATTTCTCATTTTAAATTATCGGGTTTCTACCTCTCTTGCGTGAACTGGAGCTCTTACTTTCTCCTTTATCGGTGGCTCACGACATCTCCTGCGTTGTCCCTCTACAGACGCATACCTAGGGCGTTGCATCCCCATTATTTGATATGCTTCTTTTGCTCTGTTGACTTTGTTCTGCCGGCTTGCTAGTACGTGGGTAGGTAGGTGTTACGCGGGTTTTTATGCCGATTAACCGGGGTGAGGGAAGGAATACAGCGGGGAAGGAAAATACGGGAGTTTGATGTATCTCGGGTATCCTCCTTACGGGTGCATGCCTCTCACGGCGGTATCGGGCACTCTCCTTTCACGGAAAGTCGGAAAGGGTCGAATGGCACGGAAGTGTCGAGATAAAGGTTAACCGGACAAGGTGCGGGCGTGCCAGTCGATCTATCGACAATCACTCATGGAACCAAGGTTTGACCGGGGAAGCGCCACTAGGGCGCGGCACGTGGGCTCAGGCGATCGGGCGACATGTGGAGAGAAGGGGTTCCATGGGTGCGAGTGCGTAGGTGATTGCAGGAATCATGTACAGGACATCTTTCCCCACCGACCGCAAGCAACCGGTGTTTATTTACATCGGATTAAATCCGAATACCTTCATTCTATGCTGAAGAAAAGTATGTATATGTGTCTGAAGCCGTGGGTAGAGGGCTGGGGTGCATTCAGTAGCTAGCGGTACGCGTTAGACCGAGGGGTGTGGGTCGGAAGCTGGGAGCCCAAACACTGGCGTATGTATTTTACTAGTTTTATGATGAGCCACATGGGCTTTACAAGTGGGCCTAAATGGCCGGAGTGCAACTGGAGCAAGCCGCGAGATAATTCCGACTTGTGGGCCGGTCGCCGGGTCATTGCTTGACAAAGCGGATGTCCGGTTGTTTTACTGGAACTCTTTACAGACTAATTGGTGTAGATCCGACTGCCTCGGTGGCCAGAACGGACACGGACCGGCGCCTGGCGGAGGTCAGACGAGGCTCGAGGTGAGCGGTGGGGTCCGGGTCTCGGACGGCGAGTGTTGTCATGCTGGGGAGTCGAGGTCGGTCCCGGGACTATGATTCCCAGGCCAGAGGTCCGACTAGACTTGATTTGTCGATCTGAGGGGCCGATGGTCGATTGGGAGGTGAACGGTGGGCATGCGGTTCCGTGTCGAGGGTCGACGCGGCGCTATGAAGTACCCTTCGTCACCGTCATAAGTGTCATAAGTTTCCGTACACAGGCAGGCCCGGGGTGCGGGCGTATTTGCCGTTGGTACGGTCATCTTACATGTGGCGGGGATGGACTTGGCATGAGACGGCTAGACACCGCGTGAGGGGAGTACGTGCGACATACCCTCGGCGTGTGTGAGCTGACTAGCAAGCCAACCGCGCGCGCACTTGTCCTCTCACGTTCCCGACCCTTGCCGAAAGCCCCGGGAATCCGAGGGTGCGACAATTAGGCCGGGGAAGTTAGCTCGTCCAACTGAGTGTCCGTGCTTCACATACCATCCCCCTTCTTCGTGCTTTGGCAAGGGGGGCAATTTATAGAAGTTGAAGGGGTGGGGGGTGGGGTTTAGGCGGACCAAGTTGGGGGTCCAACTTGGTCCGGGTAAACCCCCCCAATAGTGTTTTTATTTGTATTTTATTTGTGCATTTTCTGTGTGTGTGTCGGAGTGGAAGGGATGGGGTTTAGGCGGACCAGCCCAAGGGGCTGGTCTGGTCCGCCTAAACCCCTCTTCGGAGGGGAAAACTCTTTTTTTTTATTTTTGAAGAGGTTTAGGCGGACCAACTTGGGGGTCCAAGCTGGTCCACCTAAACCTCCTCCCCCAGGGGATTTAGGCGGACCAAAGTGGTCCTCTTTTATAATTTTTAAAAATCTTTTTTTATTATACAAGGGTTTATGCGGACCAGCTTGGGGGTCCAAGTTGGTCCGCCTAAACCCCTCCCCAAGGGGGGGTTTGGGCAGACCAGGTAGAGGAGAGAGAGGGGGAGTGGTCCCACCTCTATAAAACCTAGTTTTTTGGTTGTTTTCCTCCAAAATTGGCTAATAAGAAAGAGGATAAAGGATACTGGGAGGATACTGGTTGACTGGATGCTTGTGCGCGAAGATCGAGGGATTGTTGTGCGTGACTTAGCGTAATCCCGGGGCTCCATCTTCGCAGATCCTTCTGCATGCGGGTACGATGAACGAACTTTACACGAACCTCGGACCGAATTTACGTAAACCGGGAATGGGGAGGGCCGTCGGGCCTTCGGGCTGAGGAGAGGGCGCGGCCCCCCGGGGAGTTCGCCCTCCTTGGGGGCGCGGCCACGCCCTGGGCACACGGGCCCCGGGCAAAGCCGTAACCCCGAGGGATGGCCCCCGGGCATCTTTCTTCGTCATCTGAGGATATCTCTTGGGGGATATGAAGTTTCGGGATGTTGAAATGGCCCACGAGAGCCATTGTTCTTCGAGTTGTAGTGGCCGCTCGCAAGGTGTTCGGGTGAATGCCCGACACACCCCGGGTTGCCGAACGAGCCGCGTGGGTGGCCGACGGGCCTTGGATTTGGCCAAGGGTAGAAGTTCGTAGGGGCTGGGAGGAGGCACCTTGGGTGCATGGGCCTTGCCTTGTACTACGTGCCACATTGTACGGCGGGTTGGCAGAGTAGCCTCGGGTTGGCCCGAGAGCTAAGTCCAGTGGCTTGTTGCCACGTGTCTGAGGGTCGGGGGTGGCCCCGACTTGCTGGGTGGTCGTTGTAGGACCCAATTGGTGTACTGGAACAACGGGGTGGCCCTCGGGTTGGTGTAGAAGGGTTGAAACATGTGCGCCCACAAGGTGTTCGGCAGAATGCCGAACACGCGTGTGTGAGCCATACCCACGTGCTATGGGCCTCCTGAGCCGGTGGTTGACCTATTTAGGTCTCCCTTTGACCTTGGAGGGTTGAGGGAAGGTCTTCCGGGGTAGACCCCTAGCCTTTTCACTGAGTGCCATGTGGCACAGCTTGTAGTCGGAGTGTCCCCGAGGCGGCCCGAGTGGCCGTGTAGAGCGCGGAGAAAATCTGCGACTTATGAATCGGGAGTGATCCCGATTGATTGCTAGTGCCGCCGTGCACCTCGGCTAACTCGTTAGGGCCGTTGGTCGGGCCCACTGGGTTGTCAGAGGGACTGGGTAGCGCATGCCTTGAAGGTGTTCACGGAAATTCTCGAACCCTTATTTCTGGGTATTTTGCTGGGGAAATAGTCCGGGTAGAACAAATGCCCCCCACGGGTCGTGCGTCGGAGGCGGAGACGAGGGCGTACGGCCCGTGAACCTCCCCTTTTGAGTTGTTGTAGTTGCATTTTGATGCTTCATATATTTATGATTTACTGTATTGTATGTACTGAATTTCTGGCATACTGACCATTTTTGTGCTATGTCTTGCAGCTATGGCCCGATTTGGTAGGGACGAGAGGGTTCCGAGGCGTGTGGTCCAGGAGGAGGACCACTGGGTGAGGAGGACCGAGCGGCCCATGCCCCCTTTGGGCCCGCCAGTTATCACCGCGGCCAGCGTGGAGCAGCTTGATGGTGGGCAGACAGTTGTGGCAGAGGGCCCCGTCGGCGAGCGCAGCAACGGGGTTGGGGTTGTGGAGCTGGCCCGTGCATCGGAGGCGGGCGGAATTTATACTTAGGATTGCAGCGGTGGCTATCCAGTGGAGTTTCCATTGGACTGTCACTTGTTTGAGTTTATCAGGCGCTTTGTCCCGCCAGGCATGGAGGAGAGTGACTCACGGGTTGCTGGAGCCCGTCGCCGACTGGAGCGGGCGATCTTGGTGGGTCGAGATAGCTTGCACGGGATTGTCCTTTGCGGCTTCCCGAGTTTCTCTGTGGATTACTGGAGGCAGAGTCAGTTCCCCAGTGCTGAGTGCCTGGGCTTCTTTAGCAGAGCAGACCAGTTCGGGGTTCGTGCTGGAGTGATAGGTCCCACCTTCTGGGATTTGCATGGACACCATCGAGCGGAGACAGAGGGTAGCCATGTTGGGTCCCGCGAGGTGCAAACGGATCTAGAAGGGGGGGTTGAATAGATCCTTTCACAAGCTTTGGTCTATTTAAAACTCTTAGCTAACAGAAACTTAAACCACTCTTATAAAGTGAATGAATCACTTAAGCACAATGCACATCGGAATTAAGTAGAGTGGCTCAAATGAAAAGACTTGGATTACAAGCTATGAAACGTCCACACTTCTTTAAGCACATTTGTGATCTTGAAAGAAATAAGCCTTGTAGTGCAGGGATCATAAAGCATAACACTAGAGCATGCAATAGCTTGCAACAACTGTGTGTGTGTGTGTGCTATGTTGATCACTTAAAGTGCATATGTGTGTGAACAATCTAACCAAGTATGGAAGCACACGAACCTGTGAATGGGGTTAGAAAATATAGATCAATCACACACGATAAACAACCCACAACACAAGGATTTTTAAGGTGGTTCGGTTGCAACCCCGCAACCTACGTCCACCCCTCACCAAAATCCGGTGAGGCTTCCTTGCTGACTCACAGCTTGACCGGGGACACACCCCAAACCACAGAACAGAGAAAACCCTCTTTCTGTCTTCCTGCACACAAAGCTGGCAGGGACGGCTACACCGCAGATCGGAGAACTCCCGATTGCCTTCCTACTAACTACCGGTAGGGACGATCTTCAGTTTCAATAGATTGAATGAAATAAAGAAAGAACAAGATGAAAATGCTCCAACAAGATATATAGATATGCTAGAATGAACTAGATCTTGTCTGAGATTGTTGGATCTTGAATCTGTTGAGGATTTGATCTTCCTTTGATCCTTTTGAGTTGATGGAGCAGATATAGGATGTAGCTTGATCTTTCCTTTGAATCTCCTTGAGTTGATGAAGAAGAATATTGGATGTAGCTTGATCTTTTCTTGAATCTCCTTGAGTTGATGAAGAGGTGTATGGATGTAGCTTTGATCACCTTTGAGAGCCTTGAATGCTTCTTGCTTGCTTGGCTTCAGATCTGAGCTTGAATCACCTTGGAAGGATGAAGAACTCCAGCCCGAAGTACTGTTCACGTAGGTGCTACAGTACCCTCGAAATGGCCTCCCTTGAGCTCTCTTTGATTCACTTCATCAACTACATCAACTAGGGTTTCTAACCCTCTTGTATTAGTTTTATAGACTTTGAATGGTCTATAGACAAGCCCCAGACCAGATCCACAAATCATGGGTGATTAGGTGACTTTTGGATTAAACAAATCCATGTTGAATGGCCCTTTTCGAAGTGGAAACAAAAGTCAACAATTGATGGCTCGGGGCTGGCGGTCGACCTACAGCTTCTGGCGGTCGACCTCTACTGAGAAATCTACAAACGGGCGGTCCCTGGGGTTTTCGGTCGACTGCTACTGGCTGGCGGTCGACCTGCAGCTGACAGAACTGTAGACGGGAGTCTGCTGGCTGGGGAGGTCGACCGCCCCTATGCTGGCGGTCGACCGCCAGCAGGGCAGCCCCCTAGTTCAGTCCGGGTCGGTTCGTCAGCCCTCTAGCTCAGTCGCTTGAGTCCATTAGCAGCCCGTTCATGTCTGTAACTTCATCCTTGTTGGTCTAGAAGGTACCAACTGAATCTTTGTCTTTGGACTCTCATCTTGTTCAGTGACCTTGGCTATTTGAATGAAGCTTGTAGTTGTTGTATAGACTTTGCATCAAGGCTTGGACGTGTAGACTTTGTGTGCATGTATGAACTCTGTATAGACTTTTTACCTTGATCATGCATGAGCCTATACAACCTTGCTTCATGAGCGTACAAACTTGGTAACTTGATGCACGAACACAACAAAATGCAACGTATAGACTTTGCATGTGAAGCATCCGGCCAATGTATAGACTTGTGTTGCAGCCATCAACCAACGTACAGACTTGGAGTTGTGCTAGCAGCCAACGTACAGACTTGGAGTTGTGCTAGCAGCCAACGTACAAGCTTTGTCTTGTGCAACGTACAGACTTTGAGTTGTGCATGCAGCCAACGTACAGACTTCATCTGCAGCAACGTATAGACTTCATCTGCCGCAACGTACAGACTTCATCTGCCGCAACGTACAGACTTTATGTTGTGCATGCAGCCAACGTACAGACTTCATCTGCAGCAACGTATAGACTTCATCTGCCGCAACGTACAGACTTCATCTGCCGCAACGTATAGACTTCATCTTGTTGGATGTATAGACTTGATGAATCTGAGTGTACAGACTTTGTTGGATGTATAGACTTGATGAATCCGAGTGTACAGACTTTGTTGGATGTATAGACTTGATGAATCTGAGTGTACAGACTTTGTTGGATGTATAGACTTGATGAATATGAGTGTACAGACTTTGTTGGATGTATAGACTTGCTGAAGCCGAGTGTATGGACTTTGTTGGATGTATAGACTTGCTGAAGCCGAGTGTATAGACTTGCTGAACCCAAGTGTATGGACTTTGTTGGATGTATAGACTTGCTGAACCCAAGTGTATGGACTTTGTTGGATGTATAGACTTGCTGAACCATGTCTCGTGATCTTGATCATCTGCACTGGAGGTATAATGACCTGAAATGTATGAATATTAACATTATCAAGTGCAGATATAGCTCATTAATGACTACAGAGGCAGACATCATCAAAATCATAAAAGTAATCATGTTGCACACATGTTCAACATTCTCCCCCTTTTTGATGATGGCAACTATGAGTCATTCTGAACTATGAGTCATTAGATATCCACATGCATTAGTAATTCACATGACAACTATGAGTCAACAACATTCATCTTGTGACAATGACTCACATGGTTCTTACTATATCCCCTTTTTACAATGACGCACATGGTTCTTACTATATCCCCTTTTGACAATGATGCACATGGTTCTTACCACATCCTTTTTGATGAATGACCACATCCTTTTTGATGAATGACTCACATAATCTTCTCCCCATTTGACAACATCAAAAGATCCAGAAAAGAGAACGAGGGACTCGAGGCTTGGCAAAGACAATGTAAGTGTGAGAGGTGGAGCCACAGCAGCATGATTCAATTCCTCAAATAGTGGAGATGGATAGAGTAGCCAAAGATCAAATTTTTTGATTTCAAATTTTGCAGATTTTTAGTGGTTTTCCAATATTCAGATTTTGTTTGGATTTTCTATGCAATGCATGAAAATGATCAAATTTTGATGCAAGCTACAATTGTATGAAGTCAAGACATGCATGCCACCCTAATGCATGAAAACATGATGACAATGATGCTAGGACTTATGCCAAATGCCAATGAATGAGAAAGCAATGTGATATCATTTGACAGAGGACACCAATGATTTTGGAGACGACTTAAAAGGTGCATCAAGATGATACCACTTGTTGGATTATACCACTTGTGTAGTATGGTGATGTAATCGAGGCAGCCTGAATGATTTATGTAGATATGGCAGATGAAGACAAATAATAAGGAGCATCAAGATATGACTTCTCAAGAGAGAATGGAGGTTCTTTAATCTGAAACCAAGTTCATAAATCAGAGTTATGGATTTTTCAGAATTTTCAGTTATAGAACCCAAATGTACCAGCTCTTACATTCAGATTGGTTTAATGCTAATGAGTTTTGGCCTACTCAGTAGAATCACATGAAAACATTTGCATGCAAGTTTAATAGTAGTGAACCAGAAATTCATGTCAAAACCAGATTAACCTTCTCTTATCTTACACATTCAGTTTCATTGGTTCCCTTGAGAGTGACCACAATAAGTATTGAGGCTAAACACTTAGATGACTTAGATTTGATTCATGAGAGCTACACATTCAGATTTTTCTTTTGAAATCAATTGAAAGATGATTGCTATCATTTTACGAGCAGTCAAGTGTAGCAACCACCTTTTGACGTGAGTATGCACGTTTACCAGACGCAAGCACCCCCAGTTACTCAGTGTAGCTCACGATTTTGCTTCACTTAGAACAGAGATAGCATAGTCACCTCATGACATATCGAACTTCATTTTCTTTGATGAGGAGATATATTTCTCAGCAATAGTGTCATTGCTCTGCCTTGAGCTTACTTTAAGTATAGCCACTTTTTGAAATAAACAGATTCAACAAATGTTTAAAAATAATACTTAGCTGAAGTTTCTCGATCAAGGATGCCTTTGTACTCAAAAATTTTTTAGATTCAAGATGGCATAACAAGTCAAAACACGAGAAACTAGTTTAAGTCTATTAAACCCGATCACAAACATGTTCAAGACCATCAAACTTCAAGACTCAAGAAATCATTAATGTTAAACCAAAATCATTCATGTTCAAGGCAATCACAAGACTCTATACGAGAAAATTCTTCTTGAAGATTTACTCTGATAAACAGCCTCAATAATAGATTGGGAATCCTCCAAGAAGTTCAAGGCACTTTGAATCCAAGTTGAACCACAAAAGGATTAAGTAATATCATGTAGTGGCTTGGTTTAAGAAGAGAGTGTTGCATAACTGGTAGGCAAGAATAGATGAAGAACACTCCCCCTGAGGTTATGCACTGAGCTCAGACAAAAGTAATTTTTAGACAGAAAGAAATGTGGGGTCGACCTGTCAAAGGAGTGAGGTCAACCGGCAGAATTTTGACTGGATTTTCATGATGAACAAGCTCCCCCTGAGAAGATGCATTCTATGCCATGATGTCAACAGAATGAAGATGAAACATATGCATGAATGCTGCAAAGAGACAGCTCCCCCTTACTATATGGCCTATATGCGACATTGACGCATGGTACGTGGCGGAGGTAAAACCTCACGCATATTGAGTGCTTCTAGGCAAGCATAACCTGCCTTTCCATACATCAACATTTGATATACCATGGCCATGCAAGAATGATGCTATACAAACCATGCAATGTATCGTGAACATGAATTCAATTTTATTATGCATGGATTGGCAATGAATTATGCAGCCTAAGTCTTATGTGAATGCTCAAAGCAATGAAGATGCTGCAAGATGATTGCTCATTCTAGATGCATGCTTAGGTTCGAACATTTTTTCTTGTTTTCCTAAACATGATTTACATTAAAATAGTATGAGATCACAAGATGATGCAAACACAAATCATTCACAATTGATTTTGAACTGAATGCAACATGATGATGTCAATTGCTAGACTCCGCCTTTTGATCAATGCTAACATGAATAACAAGTTGAGAATGCAGCCATGGTATGCATCATCAAAACCAAAGTCCAAGAATTTCATGTAGCTGATAGCAAGACTTAAGCAACTCATCATCACATCAACTTCATCAGCATAACAAGTTTTTCATGAATTAAACAGCTGAAATCAAGCATGGTGTGAGCAAGTTATCAAGCTCAAAAGTTTATCGCACACCTTGGGGGTTTTACATTTCAAAGAACAATTCAGTTTGCAGAATCTAATGACATTGGGCAGACGTATGATGCACTATTTGCATGTCAAGACTAAACATGCAAGATGTCTAAACTTAAAGGTTTATGTACATACCTGTGTCTTGAGCTTTTATTTATCTTATGATCCTTTGTTCAGCTCCAAGACATCCTGCACCCAAAATTCTCATTTGGAATTTTTAGGTACCCAAGATTGCTTGGGTCCTTGTAGGTTAGCAGCTTTATCATATTCACCAATGTAGCTCATCTGTTTTAGGGAAATTAGATCATCCTTTCTCATTGTATGACAATCATACATGTCATGACCATTTTTCCCACAGTAAAAACAGCGCACAAAAGATTGAGCATTCTTTTTATGTTCATGTGCGTGTGCATATGCATTTTGTTTTTGTGGAAGAGCATGGGATTTACCTTTCATGGCATGAAGGTGATACTTTCCCTTCAAGTGCCAGCACTCTTGGACAGTATGGCCAGACTTACCACAATGAGAGCAGCAAGGAGGAAGTTTTTTGTTTAAAGCCATGGAGAGTGTCGACCTGCTTGTATGGGAGTGTCGACTCTTTTGACTCCCTGTGTAATTCTGTGCAGATATCTGCTGAGTAGGTCCACTGCCAGTGTTGACCTGTTTCTTTCTTTGCTCTTTCACTTGCTGTCCTGCTCTAAGCTCATCATTTCTCAAGATAAAACAATCATGCACAGTGTGACCATGTTTACCACAATAATAACAATGGATATTCGTTTTGTGGAAAGCATGGTATTTAGCATTGGACATGTTATGGTGCATCTTTGGATGAGCATGCTAAATTTTACTTTTCTTTCGAGCAGTATGCCCTTTTTGGTGACCACAGGAAGTGGTGGCTTCCGGTGAGCCAGAATCTTGGATTTGGGCAAACATTGACAAGAAATCATTCAAACCTTGAATTTCATTTTCAAGTGAGGAAATGTGCTGTTTAGATTCAACAAGGCCCTCTTCGCATGCTGCCAATTGCTCATTAAGCATGGCGTTTACTGCTTTAAGATTTTGATTTTGTTGTTCGAGAGCATGCAAAGTTTCAGAGTGATCATTAATGACAGATTTACCTTTTTCATGTGCAACCAATTTTTCATGCACTTCTTCTTCAACCTTTTCATGTTCAATTTTCTTTTCCAACAACTCTCTATTCTCTTCTTTCAGAGAGTCAATCAGTTTTTGTTGCCATTCAAGATCATTAGAGATTGACTTAGGTTGGTTTTGAAGTTTTATTACAATTTCTTCCAACCTAGTGATTTCACCATGAAGATTTTCATTTTCATCCCTTAGACATGCAATGCTTTGTTTATGCGTATCTAGATCAAAAGAGAGAGTGTTATTGAGCTCTTCAAAAATAGAACACTTTTTACAAATCGAGCTTTCATTTTTGTTAATTTTCTTGAGATCCTTTTTCAAATTTTTATTTTCTATTTTTACCTTTTTGTATTATGTGATCAACTCATCATAGGCTTCCATAAGCTCTTCAAAAGTGAATTCTTCGGAGTCAGAGTTTACCTGTGATGAGGATGTATTGCTGGACTGTTCTGCACGGTCGGCCATGAAGCATTCTTGTTCTTGTTCTTTCCCTTCATGGATTTTCACCAACTTGTCCAATACTTGCTTGGCTGTGCTGCAAGAGGACACAAGATGAGTTAGTCTTAGATCAACTGCAGCTGTAATTAAGTTATATGCAAGATGATTATCATTGTGTTTGGTCTCATGTTCGGCTAACCAATCAATTGAATTTGATGGCAGCTCATGAGGACCATTGTATATAAGAGTCCACAATTGTGGATCTATGGAGCTAACATAGATGAACATTCTTCCAACCCATGTAGAAAAATCTGAACCATCATAAATGGGCGGAGAAGCCATTGAAGCAAGTGTAGCATATGAAGCCATCTAAATAACAAACACCGGGATCTTTCCCTGCAGATCGTTGGATCTGGGAATGACAGAGCCTCACTCTGATACCACTTGTTGGGTCCCGCGAGGTGCAAACAGATCTAGAAGGGGGGGTTGAATAGATCCTTTCACAAGCTTTGCCCTATTTAAAACTCTTAGCTAATAGAAACTTAAACCACTCTTATAAAGTGAATGAATCACTTAAGCACAATGCACAGCGAAATTAAGTAGAGTGGCTCAAATGAAAAGACTTGGATTACAAGCTATGAAACGTCCACACTTCTTTAAGCACATTTGTGATCTTGAAAGAAATAAGCCTTGTAGTGCAGGGATCATAAAGCATAACACTAGAGCATGCAATAGCTTGCAACAACCGTGCGTGTGTGTGTGTGCTATGTTGATCACTTAAAGTGCATATGTGTGTGAACAATCTAACCAAGTATGGAAGCACACGAACCTGTGAATGGGGTTAGAAGATATAGATCAATCACACACGATAAACAACCCACAACACAGGGATTTTTAAGGTGGTTCGGTTGCAACCCCGCAACCTACGTCCACCCCTCACCAAAACCCGGTGAGGCTTCCTTGCTGACTCACAACTTGACCGGGGACACGCCCCAAACCACAGAACAGAGAAAACCCTATTTCTGTCTTCCTACACACAAAGCCGGCAGGGACGGCTACACCGCAGATCGGAGAACTTCCGATTGCCTTCCTACTAACCACCAGTAGGGACGATCTTCAGTTTCAATAGATTGAATGAAATGAAGAAAGAACAAGATGAAAATGCTCCAACAAGATATATAAGTATGCTAGAATGAACTAGATCTTGTCTGAGATTGTTGGATCTTGAATCTATTGAGGATTTGATCTTCCGTTGATCCTTTTGAGTTGATGGAGCAGATATAGGATGTAGCTTGATCTTTCCTTTGAATCTCTTGAGTTGATGAAGAAGAATATTGGATGTAGCTTGATCTTTTCTTGAATCTCCTTGAGTTGATGAAGAGGTGTATGGATGTAGCTTTGATCACCTTTGAGAGCCTTGAATGCTTCTTGCTTGCTTGGAGGTTGCTTGGCTTCAGATCTGAGCTTGAATCACCTTGGAAGGATGAAGAACTCTAGACCGAAGTACTATTCACGCAGGTGCTACAGTACCCTCGAAATGGCCTCCCTTGAGCTCTCTTTGATTCACTTCATCAACTACATCAACTAGGGTTTCTAACCCTCTTGTATTGGTTTTATAGACTTTGAATAGTCTATAGACAAGCCCCAGACCAGATCCACAAATCATGGGTGATTAGGTGACTTTTGGATTAAACAAATCCATGTTGAATGGCCCTTTTCGAAGTGGAAACAAAAGTCAACAATTGATAGCTCGGGGCTGGCGGTCGACCTACAGCTTCTGGCGGTCGACCTCTACTGAGAAATCTGCAAACGGGCGGTCCCTGGGATTTTCGGTCGACCGCTACTAGCTGGCGATCGACCTGCAGCTGACAGAACTGTAGACGGGAGTCTGCTGGCTGGGGCGGTCGACCGCCCCTGTGCTGGCGGTCGACCGCCAGCTGGGCAGCCCCCTAGTTCAGTCCGGGTCGGTTCGTCAGCCCTCTAGCTCAGTCGCTTGAGTCCATTAGCAGCCCGTTCATGTCTGTAACTTCATCCTTGTTGGTCTAGAAGGTACCAACTGAATCTTTGTCTTTGGACTCTCATCTTGTTCAGTGACCTTTGTAGACACGCCAAAGTTAACGTTACTGTGAGTACATCTCATATTGCCTTGTAATGCCCCAATTTGACCCTCAAATTAGCTCTGTTTGAGTGGTTTTTCTCACTTTTCTTGGATTTCTCCCTTTTCCCCTCTTTTCCTATTTTTCCCTATTTTTCTTGATTTTTATGGATTTTTCTGGGCATTTTTCTCTATTTTTATGTATTTTTCAGAAATAACGACTTGATGTGGGACGTATTTTAAATAACGGCTTAGCCTTGGGCGTTTCTAAAAAAATTGACGACTATAGTGGAGGGCGTCCATTCTTTCAAATTTCCATTTTTCTGGATTTTTTTGGAAATTTTTCAGATTTTTTTGGGAATTAACGACTTACAAGGGGACGTTATTTTGAATTTGAAAAGAATAAAAAAAATCAAAAAATTGAATCCACGACCTATGCACGGTCGTATTTTTCAAATTGATTATTTTAATATTATTTTCAACCCTCTTCCAGAGGTGATTTGGTGGCCTTCCGATGTCAGAAAAATACGTAAAAATAGTCGTTGGAATCGGCACGTTGAGATGCACCTCCACCTAAAAAATGGGAAAATAATATTGAGAAATGAAAAATAGCCATATTTTGATTAGTTTTGAATTAACGACCCTTGGTAGGGCATTTTTTAATTAACGCCTTTGGTTCAGGCGTGTTTCACAATTTTCAAATAAAAGAAATATTTATTTCTAAAAAAAGATCCAGGAGTTGACGCCTTTGTCCAAGGCGTGTTTTGAATTAACGCCCTATGGTAAGTCGTCAATTTTTGAATTGACGCCCTTTTTCAGGTCGTGTTTCAGTTTCGTGTTCTAATCGAACGCAGCCCTTTCCCCGAAGAGTCCCTGCTTTGTTTGGTCACTTCCTCGATTGGGAACTTCACCCTTCCCATGATGGACTCTTGCCCGTTCTTATCTTCCCTTCAGCCCTATTAATAGAGCTCTTACGGCTCTGTTAATTCGATTCCGATTCTTGTTTTTTTTACAGGCTGCTGCTGCTGGTTCTGGCTGAAGGAGAAGACTCCTGCGCATCAATCATCATCCTCTGCAGGCTTCCTCCCCATCGCGTATCAAGGCCAAGGAGAATACCAGCATCTTCTTATCTCCATCTCCCTTCTTTTATTTTATTTCATGGCATAGTTCATACGCATATAATATGCATCTTGCATCTCTTTACTGTTAACTCCATATTCTCAATCACGTTGAGAATTTCTCACAGTGCATTTATTGCACTCTTTTCATTCACTTATTTTACATATCATTCATCATATATTTCCATACCCTTTTGCATAGGGGTTTAAGGGCAACCACCCTTAAGGTGTGTTCTTACACAAATTTCCATGCTCATCCTTTTATTGAGAACTTGATGCTACACTCACCATATTTCTAATCCGATCAATCTTTTGGTGTTTGTCTTTGTTTTACAAGGGTAATCAAATAGAAAAACTCTCTTCATCGGCCGGCCGATCTAGAAGAGAAAGGAATACTCACAATCACCCGCTCTTTTAAAGGTATTTTTCGCGATCCCTCCATATTGTTATTGTTACATTTTTGAGGCCTCGCGTCTCTGGCGATCACACTTCCCTTTAGCACCATGTGCTTATACCCTTTTATCCCTTTTATGCACATTCTTTCATTATTTTTATTCTAAGTGGATTTCTAATTAGGATCTACAAATTGGCGATCACGGTGGGACCCCTTTCGTTTTTTTTTTTATTACCCTTTCCCTTGGGCACCCACGTGTGCCATCTCCCCTTTTGCACCCACGGTGCGTCTCCTTTTTGTGCCCCACGGGCACCCTCCATTGTGCATTGCACTCTCCCCATGTGATCTGTGAGTTTGATAGGTTTTTTTAGAATTTCCACTTGTCCAAATTTTTTTGATGAGCATGCTAATATCTTAATTCATATATTTGTTGATTGCTTGTGACTGTGAGTGTTTGATACTGCTGGCCGTGGAGTCTTTCTGGGAATTAACGCCTCTGTCAGAGGCGCATTTTATTTTAACGCCCTAACCCGAGGCGTCTTATTCCTGTTTAACGCCTTCTAATAGGGCGCCTTCCATCATATCTGCTGCTTATGTGAATTCACGCCCTTCCCCAGGGCGTCTTGTTGTTTCTTAGCGCCTCACATCAAGGCGCAGTTTTAGATTTGACGCCCTCACCCAGGGGCGTCCTTTTATATACAGCGCCTCACCCTAAGGCGCGTTTTTCACTTTCTTGGTAGCGACCCCTGCCAGGGCGTCTCTTTCCTGTGGGTTTACAGCTGATTCATGCTTATATTCATTGATTGATCTTACTGCTGTGATTCGTTCATATCTCCTACATTCATTCATTTGCATTGGTTTGGGAGACCTCCTCTCTCTACATTAGGATTCCACACACCCTCTTGGTGAAGGAAGGACCCTCCATTGAGCACTCCGTCTCTTTGGATTGGAATTTCCTAAACCAAGCCTCCATAAGTCCCCGCACCCGTGGATTCCCTCACGGACGCCGGGCAGGTTGTACCCTTTGAAGTCCCGGGTTTAGTTGGCCATACACGGTGAGAGAGTGTTCCTAGTTGGCATTGAAGTGAACTCATATTGAAACTAGGTTCCTCCCTTGTGTGAATCATAATTTTGTTAAAAATCCTTAATTCACCAAGATTCAAACATAAGAAGTCAAAGGTAACCATCCCAACTTGTTTGCTATCTCTGTGAATTGTTTGAATTACACATTGAATTATTTGGATTACCTTGATAAGAAAGTCAACATGTTCAACTCAATTAATGTTCATGAGGGTGGTCAACCTAGCACATCTTATTCCCCTCAATTTCAACATGTTCATCATTCTCACCATAATTCTTTCAAAGGACCACGTCCTCATTCTTACGGTGTTGCCCGACCCATGGGCAATATCCAATCCCATGGTCCTTCAATCCAATCGTGAGCCACTACTCCTACGGGACCGTCTCGTCCCAATGATGAGAAGGTTTCCCAAATCATTCATGCATTAGATCAACTCACCCCTCAACAAATTCAAGCCCTTAAGGCTGCTGTTGAGGGTGCATCTCATTCATCTCATCCTCCTTCCAATCCTATGCGGGTGGCCCATCACCCACTTCCCTCTTCTATTCATATTCCTACTCGGGTGGTCCGACACCCGCCTCCTTCTATTCCTCCTCCATCACGGCCCCAAGGCCCATCTATTCCTTGCAATCCGGCCCATCCGAGTTCTTCTATGGGTCGGCCCATTAATCCCCTTCCACGGCCTTCTTATGCGGCCCCTCCTTCAAGGCCCTGCCAACCCTCGGTTGCTCAGGTCACACCCCTCCAGCAAACTCTTCTGGACAAAATTACTCTGATGGAGAAACAATTAAAGAGGATTACGAGCCCGCGGCCCGCTCCTCCTACTCCCGTCAATCCTCTCCACGCCGCTCTGAATGACATTACAAAGATGGAGAGAGAGTGGAAGGATAGGAGGGATGACTATGACATCGGCGATTCAAGCAAGCAAGAGCCGACAATTGAAGAGTTTGAAGCGGTATACGACGATGATGAAGCTGCGCAGGCACCCCTTCCGAGTTTCCTTCGTTTCCCTCTCCCCCCATTACTATTTGATGAACCCCCTGCTCAGGATGAAGCCACCATACCCAATCCAACCCCCGTTTATGAGACTAGTTGGTGTTACGATGATGGGTCGATACTCCAATCACCCGCGCCGGCACATCTGGAGTCTCCTCCTATCCTTAACGCCGCTCACCCCGTTCAGCATTTTCTCCGCACCGAACCTCCACCAATTACACCTCCACCAACTATACTATTAACCTTCATGACACCAGCCTTCCCTGAGCCTTCCACTAAACCTCCACTCATTAAGCCATTAACCTCCACACCACCGCCCTCCACCGAGTCCACCATCGAACCTACCCCAATTAGTCTCCCGTTATCGCCACCTCAACCCTCCATTACACCTGTAACCCCAAACCTGGCCATTCCCATTTCACCACTTAACCTATTACCCTTACCCATGGTTAATCCTGAGCAGGATCCACCCCTTTTTGCACTCAAGCCAATCCCGACTGCTTCCGAGCAAAAGGAAAAGCTCGATGTGTTTGAACCTCCACTTCCACTCACCTTTTCTCCAACACCTTCCATTATACCCCTACTATTCATGGAGCCTTCCGCCTCCGCTTCACCTTCCCCTACTACTCGGAATGGGAGGCTTTCTACAAGCACTTGTGCCGAAGATAATCCGGAGCCGGGCAAGAAAGATTTGGCCATGGCTGCGCTATTCAAGATGCAAGAGTTTATTTGCCGGATGCCAATCCGGGTTATTATGCCAAGAACGATTGAAAAGGCCAAGTCACCGCCATTGCTCAGAGAATGTCAAGCATTGATGCTGTGTAAGGGCCGGGCAGGGCACCCCTTGTCCCAACTTCCGAAGCTTGAACTCATTCTTCCATACAAGGGGCAAAAGACCATTTTGTTCAACACTCTTTATATGCCGCAATCCTTGGGCAACACGAGACTTTCTATCCCAACTTTCCAACTCCCTCACACTATTACTTTTCACTTTCCAAGGAAGTTGTCATTTACTATTGAAGCTTCGTCATGGGCTTGTGCTTCATCCATTGGGCCAATTGGCTGTACACTTTCACTGCCATGGAAGGGCGGTTACCTTGGTGCTGAAAGGCCTTCTTCTATTTCATCCACCTTCTTGTCTATCACATCTTCCACATGGGCCACCCCAAGGGTAAGGAGGAGGATCTCATCCTCTCGCCCTTCATGTTCGTCATATTCTTTGCATCTCATGCATTCTGTTGCATCTATGCATTCATCACATCTGTTGCATTGCATTCGCATACATTTGCACTTCTTCTTGCCCGGGCTTCCAAACCCGTATCTTCCCTGCCTTCCGGCACCTCCGGATATTCCGCATTTCCCATCCTATTCATCTTCATCCTCATTGCTCGGGCATTGTCCCCTTTCCAATCTCTTCTCAGGGCATCGCGCCCCTTTCCAACTCCTGCATCCGGACCCTCCGGATTTCTCCTTTATCCTGCTAGGGCATCGCGCCCTTTTTCATCTTGTTCTCCCAGAATTTCGGGACTTCCTCCTTGGGTATCGCGTCCCTCGATATTTGCTTCCTCCGGAACCTCCGGATCTTGCCCTTTGGGCATCGCGCCCCTACACACCCTCAAGTCCGGATCTTATGGGCTTCTTACTGATTCTCCCAGGGCATCGCGTCCCTCGGTATCTGCTTCCTCCGGAACCTCCGGATCTTTCTCTTCCCTCAGGGCATTGCGTTCCCCTTTCTGCTATTTCACGGGCACCTCCAAGTGTTTTACCCCTCCTTTTAGGGCATGACGCCCTTCCTGAGTTCATCCCTCCGGAACCTCCGGATTCTCCATCTTATTCTTTCTATCTTTTTCCAGGGCATGACGCCCCTTTCCATTTGCTTCCTCTGAACCTCCGGACCCTCCATCTTTCTTTCGATTCATCTTTCTGCTCCTTCGGGACATCACATCCTTCATTTTCTTCCTCCTCTTCCATCATCTTTTTCTCTATTTCTTCCCAGGGCACCGCGTCCCTCGATATCTTATCCCTCCAGAGCCTCCGGATTCCTCCTATCATGATTCTCCTCCTCTGCCGCCAGACCCTCCGGATCCGCCTCTTTCCATCTATCAATTTCTTCTTCTGATTCCTCCTGATCTCGGGTCCGACCCAACTTCTTCCACATCCACGGCTTTGGGCATCTGCCCTTTCTCCCACTGCTTTCGAGGCTTTAGTCCTCACTCCTCCTTCTAATTCTCCGCTTCTTCTGTAGACCTTTCATGTGATCAGGGTCTCCACACCTTAGTGAGGGAGTTCTAGCCCTCGCCTCTCTTCCTTTTTATCCTTGTTCGTCTGAGTCTGGTCTGAGCACCACTCCTTCTTGTTAAGCCACTTTTAAACCCTTTGCTTCCAATCTTTTTATCTGCCAAAGAGGACAAATCCCATGATGATCAACCTCGCCTCTTGCGGTAGCTGCTTCAACAAAGGTTGCAAGGTAACATATTGGCGTAAGTACTCATTTCATGATATCATTCCCTCATTACTTCACGCATGATTTTCAAAATAAAGTGCTTCTTAACAAGATTAAAAGTGATGTTTTAGACCTTTATCTTAGGCTTTTGTTTAATTAAATCATTCTCATAAAAGAGTCTTTAGGCTTGCTTCTGCAGCACCATTGGTTAATAAGAACCCCGCGTTGGGAATTCAACGTTCTCTCCCCGCTTGTTAAAAGCAACCCTTAGCTGGGCATCCACACACTTCACGGCGTCCTTAGCCGGCTCCTTTGGATAAAACACCGTTGCTACTTTGGCCATGCCATGAGTATCTGAAAGTCTTTTTCTCTTCTTTACTCGGCCGCGTGCAGGGGCAAGAGGTTGACAGATGAGATGACCCACCCAGGGTAATCCCCAATACGAGAGGAGTCTCAAATAGGGGCAGTCTTGACCCAAAATCAATATGAGTTTTCATAAGTTTTAATGATATACATCTCGCCAAAAGGGCTATTATGAAAATCAAGTCACAAATTTTGATAAAGTAAAATTGTGAATTATGGCATGTCAAGAGTGGCAAAGTCCCCGCAGGGAAAACCCTGGTCGTATGCATGTCAACGGTCTAAAGATCAAAGGCACAAAGCCCCGGCACAACAGACTACCTCTTTTAGGGGAAACACCTTGGAAGGAATTCAAGTCCCGACATCTCCCATCCTGCATAAAGCTTATCCTCACTTATTCTTCTCTTCTCCCTCCAAGACCGAACGTTTCTCAGGTATGGCCTTGGTAGGGGCACCGTTGATCAAAGGCGGTCGGTTATAGGATGCCACTTTCAATGCACGCCTGGCTTTGGAAAATTTTAGCAAAAAGGGAAGGAACGATGACCCCCAATTAATGGTTTAAACACCCTTTGATGCTGCTTTAGCAATGTCTAAGCCAAAATCTAAAAAATATATATTTCTTGTGAAAAATCCAAAAAAAATTGAATATTTCCTGATCAAAATCCAACAAAAATTGAATATTTTCAAAAAACCATAAAAAAATTGAAATATTTTCCAAAATCCATAAAAATTTGAATATCTTTTTCAAAACTCATAAAAATTTACATATTTCAAAATCTAAAAAAAAAAATTTGCATTGTATTTTCTGATGGTGCTTTTGCAGGAACAACTTTACAAGGACCAAGATCACGGGATGAGTCCTCTCTACTTATTGTTATCAATCTGTTGGTTATTCCCGACATTTTCATGACATGCCACCCTCGGCGTTTGGATTATCATCTCCCTGAACATTTTTCTGATTATTCACGCCCATCTCCTGTTATGTTCGGGACATCAATCTACATATCATTCTCCTACAAGGCACTCTTGCCAATCTTTAGCTGGGTGTTAATTGATCATTCATCTCAAATCTTTTAATCAACTCCTGCTGATTTCACTTGATCACTCTGCCACTGGGCATTATTTGATCCTGATCATCCAATCTTAATCTCACATGCCAAGATTGTCATCCTCATGATAAAATAACAAACAATAATGCTATGATGCTAAACATGCTTTGCCTTGCTAATACATGCTTGAATGCTATCCACACCAAGCTTTAAGTGCTTTGATGTCTATGATTGCTTATTGATGCTGATTCATGCTATGCTTGCTATGCTTAAATGCCTTATTCATTGCTTGTTATCTTTTATATCTTGGCTGATGAATCTTTGAGCGCAGGGAGAGGCTCTTGGTCCCACCAACTGGGCATCATCATCCAAGCCCCACGGTGCTTACACCTCATTTCTTAGTTCCCCCATGCTCATTGCTATCACCACCCCCTGTATGCATTCTTACTATATGCTACATACGCTACTAGATTATATCAAGGACCTTGTGGCTTTGGTAAATCTGGAATTTGAGTTCCCCTTCATCAAAAATAATGATGATTCCAGAGGAGTCTTAGTCACACGGATAGGCCGTTGAGCCGTCCAAGACTGGGGACGATGGTTCCCTTTTGCGAGTTGATGCGTGGATAAACGGGCTTCGGCTTAGTATCGGCTCGCAGAATCGGTTTCTTGACCCAGTCTGGGCAACTTAACAATATTATCCTTGATTATCTTATGATTTCATTTGTTTTAACTTTTCCCTTTAAACCCCGCATGCATTCATATAGGACTTTAAATTAACGTTGGAAAATCATTCTGATAAGCTGATTTGGAGAGTCAAATTGATCACTATTTTCCAAGATATGAGATATTCATTGCTGAATGGAATCCTTAGTTCGTTTTGTCGCTGTTTTGGGTCATTTTCTCGAAAGCTTCTTATTTGGATTTTTTCTATCATCTTATTTTTAAACTTTCCCTTTGATCCACCTTGGCTGCAGCACGTCCACATTGACTGGTAACCGCTCCCCAATGGTGAAACCTACAGGTTTGTGACCTGGGGTACTTCCACCGCGCTGGAAGTTGATCATTCTTTATCTCCTTCGTGCCCGTGTGCACACTCCCTCTTTTATCCAAACATCGTTGATTTCATTGAATTTCCTGAGATTTGCTTCATCTCGAGCTCCTGATTTCAATTCTCATCAAGTGATGTCGATTGCGTGTCTCATCACACCTTGGCATCTACTTTTCTGTTTGCTCTGCTCCCTTGCAAAGCAGACGCCAAGGCGGGGCAGCTGTAGACACGCCAAAGTTGACGTTACTGTGAGTACATCTCATATTGCCTTGTAATGCCCCAATTTGACCCTCAAATTAGCTCTGTTTGAGTGATTTTTCTCACTTTTCTTGGATTTCTCCCTTTTTCCTCTCTTTTCCTATTTTTCCCTATTTTTTTGGATTTTTCTGGATTTTTCTGGGTATTTTTCTCTATTTTTATGTATTTTTCAGAAATAACGACTTGATGTGGGGCGTCTTTTAAATAACGGCTTAACCTTGGGCGTTTCTAAAAAAATTGACGACTATAGTGGAGGGCGTCCATTCTTTCAAATTTCCATTTTTCTGAATTTTTCTGGGAATTTTTCGAAATTTTTTGGGAATTAACAACTTACAAGGGACGTTATTTTGAATTTGAAAAGAATAAAAAAATCAAAAAATTGAATTCACGACCTATGCACGGTCGTCTTTTTCAAATTGATTATTTTAATATTATTTTCAACCCTCTTCCAGAGGTGATTTGGTGGCCTTCCGAATGTCAGAAAAATACGTAAAAATAGTCGTTAGAATCGGCACGTTGAGATGCACCTCCACCTAAAAAATGGGAAAATAATATTGAGAAATGAAAAATAGCCCTATTTTGATTAGTTTTGAATTAACGACCCTTGGTAGGGCATTTTTTAATTAACGCCTTTGGTTCAGGCGTGTTTCACAATTTTCAAATAAAAGAAATATTTATTTCTAAAAAAAGATCCAGGAGTTGACGCCTTTGTCCAAGGCGTGTTTTGAATTAACGCCCTATGGTAAGTCGTCAATTTTTGAATTGACGCCCTTTTTCAGGTCGTGTTTCAGTTTCGTGTTCTAATCGAACGCAGCCCTTTCCCCGAAGAGTCCCTGCTTTGTTTGGTCACTTCCTCGATTAGGAACTTCACCCTTCCCATGATGGACTCTTGCCCGTTCTTATCTTCCCTTCAGCCCTATTAATAGAGCTCTTACGGCTCTGTTAATTCGATTCCGATTCTTGTTTTTTTTACAGGCTGCTGCTGCTGGTTCTGGCTGAAGGAGAAGACTCCTGCGCATCAATCATCATCCTCTGCAGGCTTCCTCCCCATCGCGTATCAAGGCCAAGGAGAATACCAGCATCTTCTTATCTCCATCTCCCTTCTTTTGTTTTATTTCATGGCATAGTTCATACGCATATAATATGCATCTTGCATCTCTTTACTGTTAACTCCATATTCTCAATCACGTTGAGAATTTCTCACAGTGCATTTATTGCACTCTTTTCATTCACTTATTTTACATATCATTCATCATATATTTCCATACCCTTTTGCATAGGGGTTTAAGGGCAACCACCCTTAAGGTGTGTTCTTACACAAATTTCCATGCTCATCCTTTTATTGAGAACTTGATGCTACACTCACCATATTTCTAATCCGATCAATCTTTTGGTGTTTGTCTTTGTTTTACAAGGGTAATCAAATAGAAAAACTCTCTTCATCGGCCGGCCGATCTAGAAGAGAAAGGAATACTCACAATCACCCGCTCTTTTAAAGGTATTTTCGCGATCCCTCCATATTGTTATTGTTACATTTTTGAGGCCTCGCGTCTCTGGCGATCACACTTCCCTTTAGCACCATGTGCTTATACCCTTTTATCCCTTTTATGCATATTCTTTCATTATTTTTATTCTACGTGGATTTCTAATTAGGATCTACAACCTTGGCTATTTGAATGAAGCTTGTAGTTGTTGTATAGACTTTGCATCAAGGCTTGGACGTGTAGACTTTGTGTGCATGTATGAACTCTGTATAGACTTTATACCTTGATCATGCATGAGCCTGTACAGCCTTGCTTCATGAGCGTACAAACTTGGTAACTTGATGCACAAACACAACAAAATGCAATGTATAGACTTTGCGTGTGAAGCAGCCGGCCAATGTATAGACTTGTGTTACAGCCATCAACCAACGTACAGACTTGGAGTTGTGCTAGCAGCCAACGTACAGACTTGGAGTTGTGCTAGCAGCCAACGTACAGACTTTGTCTTGTGCAACGTATAGACTTTGAGTTGTGCATGCAGTCAACGTACAGACTTCATCTGCAGCAACGTATAGACTTCATCTTCCGCAACGTACAGACTTCATCTGCCGCAACGTACATACTTTGTGTTGTGCATGCAGCCAACGTACAGACTTCATCTGCAGCAACGTATAGACTTCATCTGCCGCAACGTACAGACTTCATCTGCCGCAACATATAGACTTCATCTTGTTGGATGTATAGACTTGATGAATTTGAGTGTACAGACTTTGTTGGATGTATGGACTTGATGAATCTGAGTGTACAGACTTTGTTGGATGTATAGACTTGATGAATCTGAGTGTACAGACTTTGTTGGATGTATAGACTTGCTGAAGCCGAGTGTATGGACTTTGTTGGATGTATAGACTTGCTGAAGCTGAGTGTATGGACTTGCTGATGTATAGACTTGCTGAACCCAAGTGTATGGACTTTGTTGGATGTATAGACTTGCTGAACCCAAGTGTATGGACTTTGTTGGATGTATAGACTTGCTGAACCATGTCCCGTGATCTTGATCATCTGCACTGGAGGTATAATGACCTGAAATGTATGAATATTAACATTATCAAGTGCAGGTATAGCTCATTAATGACTACAGAGGTAGACATCATCAAAACCATAAAAGTAATCATGTTGCACACATGTTCAACAAGCCCGGGATTAGTACTGGAGCCATCAGGGCTGGAGTATGCCGGGGGAGGCTATGACGACCATAACCTTTTGTCCAGGATTCTGTGACAGACCACCGTTAGCGGGTATGGCCGCTGGGCGGTGATTCCGTCACACAGATACTGCCAGGGAGCTACTGAGTGGTTGATGGGCATAGTACACCACTATCGGGTGCTGCTAGACCGAGCTGATATCAGATATGCTGTGACTGCGGATCTGTATGGGTATCCTTGCTACACAGGACTTTTACAGACGTTGACAGAGTGTTTCAACCGCAGGTGGAACACCGTGGCAACGGCTGAGGGAGAGACCTCATTAGACTTGTGGTCTCTGTGGGGGATCTCTGGGTTGCCGATCAGCGGCGTGGGGTACGAGGAGATAGTGCGGGATGACCTCCATCGTAGCCACACTGATGGGCATGGACGATACCGGGTTTCTTACAGTTATCGATATCTACTGAAGACCTGGAGGGATCTAGCCCAGGCTGGGAAAGAGAGAGCATCGCAGACTCCAAGGGTGCTGCTGAACGCGTGGATTCGCCACTTTTATGACGGCCCCTTTTGCTTTCACCAGGAGTTCACGAGGGACCAAACCCCCTGGGAGGAGTACACAGAGGTGGAGTTGCGTTTTTGGACATATAGCAGGTATATGTACGCGCCACAGGAGGGGTGGAACCCCCATAGACTGCCAGACGTGACGCACTTGGCCGCGTACTTGGCGTACTGGCTGGCGACGTTCGTGGTCCCCCACGGGGAGGACGACGAGCTGAGAGTAGAGCTATTGTGGCCTGCGTGCCAATTGGCAGAGGGACGAAGGCTGGCCTTAGCCCCAGCGGCTTTGGCCAATGTTTACCAGGGACTGAGAGTACTGGCGGCGCACCCGTCGCCACGTGAGCAGAGCCTGCTTCTGCCGACTCACTACCTCAGTGCATGGGCTGTGTTGCTGTTCCCAGGGTTGGTGTCTCGTGGGTCTGTGATGAACCAGGCGGCACCATTGTTGTTTAGCTTCACCGGACAGCTTGATGGGGACGCAGTGATGCAGCTGAAGGAGGCCAGGAGGGTCTTGTGTTACTTGCCCGGCAGGGGCGAGGAGGGTGTTCCTTTTGACGGTGCTACCAGGGACTCCCACCTGATCATGGTGCCTTTGAATGGTGGGGCGGCCTGCGCCCTACCCTACCAGCCGGAGCAGGATGCGTCATTGTACACAGAGTGGGTGATGAGCACCCGGCCAGCGGTGCTACCTTTACACCAGTCCGTGACGAGCTTCTTAGTGCCGTACTACCCGCATAGGTTCGCTCGGAACTTCAGGTACAACCAGGGGATCCCGCCGAACTAGGAGTTCCCTTTGGTGGGTCGTCAGTACAAAGGTCGGGACACACATTTGCTAGCCACGGCGTGGTGGGACTTCTACTGTTGCCGAGAGCCGGAGCGACTGTCGACGCCTGTGCCGGGACGTAGGGGACGGTTCGGCGTCCACTACGCCAGATGGTGGTTCGAGCATAGTCACCAGTACCGACGGAAGGCCTCGGCGATCCAGAAAGCTGAGGAGACCCATCTTGTCACGCCCTGTACTCTATACCGTCGAGGTATTGTCCGCTTTGGCCTACCGGCCTCACGGTTTTATCCCTTTTTAACAGTGATCGGCTCCAGAATGGGGGACTTTCGGGTAGGTCACCCATCCCAGTACTACTCCCCATTAAGCACGCTTAACTTCGGAGTTCTTTCCAAGAACTGAGCCGATACTTGAAAAGGCGCCTCGGTGATATAGAGTACAACTTAGCTATATTTGAGGGTGTTACACGTCTCTTGAGGGAGGACCTACCTCTCATCGCGCTGGATGACGGGTATCTGCGGACTCGCTTTTCTAGGATCCACCGGAGGTAGAAAGGCTGGCGCAGCAGGTGCCCCGGGGGAGCCGAGGCTCTTTGTCGATGGGGCAGAGCGGCAACGGGGCACTGAAGCCCCTCAAGCAGGCGCGGGCGACGCCTAGAGGTACTAGAGTCAGGGCACCTCGACCCGAGACGTCGAGGACTTGGTGGACCTAGTTTCTGGCAGACTGCGGGTTTGAGCAGCGGGGTTCACTGGACTGAGTGCTCCCTGAGGGGAGCTTTGCAGATACGGCGGCTGACGAGTGGAGGCGTCATATCGCCCATGCGATAGGGTCAGCTGGACCCGTAGAGTTCGTGTCCCTTATTGAGTGTGCCTACACCCTGAGGGACGTGAAGGAGGCGGTCGCGAAGGCCGCACGGGTTGTGGGTTTGAAGCCAGAGCAGCTAGTTCCTCTGCCACTGACCCCCTTCGTGACTTCAAGTAAGACCTCTTTATTAGCCTGCTAGCCCTGCTTTGTTGTTTTCTAGGACATATGGCTGAGAGATCTTATGTGGCTGTGTTTGGCAGGTTCTGCGGCGGACAGGGATCCCCTCTCCACAGGGACATCTTCTAGGGATGGTGACGGGGCCCTTCAGCCCCAGAAGAAGAGCCCCCGACTGGAGACCGGAGTCAGGGAAGTTGGTGAGTCCTCTCGGGGACCCGCTGCGAGGGAGCATATCGTGGCGGAGCCAGCTCTGAGTAAGTATCATATCCGCCCACTTGCTTTATGTTGATTCAACCTTGATGATTGGCTAACCTTGTGCAATTGGATTTGCTTTTCATAGTGCCACTAGAGGCCGGGGTTGATGCGGCCTTCTCGCCACCCCAGGAGGTCGATCCACTTCCTGACGACGGGGTTGATCACGAGGTAGATATGGAGTGGCTCCTTCGTATGATGGACGAGACCGCCCCCAATGTCGAGACCTTCCCTGATTTTGAGCCATGGAAGGCTTTAAAGGATGCCGAGCCAGGTAAACAATTCTGGGACCGAGCATGTTGTGTTTACGGTTGTATTTGATTCTGGGAGTTAACATAGTTGCCGATGTCATGCAGAGATGGCCGGGGCATCAGAGACCGCAGCTTCTTCAGAGATGCAAGGCGAGGTGCCCCCATCCGTTGATGGGCAGGAGCCCGCTGCGACCCAGGATGGCTTATGTAAGTATCGAACTGTTACGAAAGTATTGCCCTTCCATTATAGAGTTGCGGGGATGCCAATACTGACTGACTTTATGGTGTCATTTGCCAGGTGAGGATCTAGCCGCCACTCTGGAGATGATTCAGGAGCTGGTCCGCACAGGCCCTTCAGTGTCTCTTCCCTCCTTTGAAGGGGAGCCTGAGGGGAGGAGTGCTTCAATGCCGCCCACGATCGAAGAAGTGTCTAGCTTGTTGCCGTAGCTGTTGGCGGGGGTGGAGCGAGCTTTCCTGCTGGCTGTGGTGTCGGATTGCATTGTGGGGCTGGTCGGGTCCTCGAGCATGGGACCCTCAGGTGCGTAACTGGAGACTTAACCACTTCTGTTATGCCTTTTATTGTTGATTATCTTCTGGTGCTGAAGTCATGTCGGTATTATTTACAGGTGTACCTTCGCCCCTAGAAGAAGGTGAGTTGTCCCACAATGGGGCCGAGATGGTGGAGGAGGGGCCCACAGAAGTGGCCCCTGCTGAGGGCGACGAGGAGATCGTTGATATCGAGAAGGTTTCGGAGGGGAGTGCTCGGGTCAGTGAGTTTTCTGTTTGCAACTCTTAGCTGGAGAACCACTCTTGCATGGAGCTGGGTCTGGCAATGACCTTGTTTGCTGTGTTGGCTTGCAGGAGCTTCAGGTTCGGCCACCTCCGGGAGTTCATCGGGGACCTCGTCGAGCTCTTCGGACGGTGGCGGCTCGGAGATGGAGACAGAGGAGAGTTCGAGCTCGAGCTCTTCGTCCTCCGGGGCCTCTGTTGGTAGGGAGGTTCCGACGGGGACCCCTCTTAAAGGTATGCAGTGGTCCTCTCCGTCCTTATTTGGTGCTTGTCAGCTCTATAAGGCAGAGTGCCGATGTTCTTGAGTTCTTTGCAGCGTCGGATCCTGGGGAGGAGCACGCATCGACTCCTGATGAGGGCGGGCAGGAGGAGCCTCATGTCCCACCCGTGCTTGCTGGAGATGACTGGATGGTGGAGGAACCATTGCCCTCTCCAACCCCCGTAGGTGATGCTGTGGAGGCGGAGGTGCAGCTGCCTTCCCCGACCCCGACAGATGATGTCACAGAGTCGGCTGGACTTGCTCCAGGTAAGGAGTCAAGACTCGTCTCCTTCTCCTTGTCAGGTTTTTCACCTTGTTTGTCAAAGGAAGCCTTTCATGTATTACTTTCTCCCTTTGGTGTTTGTTGGAACTGTGCAGGTTCCACTGGAGTGCTGGCTGCGTCCGGAGACCTCTCCCGAGATTTAGGGGTAAAGTGGCCTCCATTCGCCTCTCCGACAGAGCCGTTGCTGGAGGCGAGTGCAGGTGCCGCCCTGCTCCAGCGGGCGCGAGGCTACTCAGAGAGCGAGCCCCTCCCTTCTCCAGAGGACCTGAGGCAGCGACTGCGGGAGTGCACCCAGGGCTATCAGGCACTCGGATTCTCACGTGAGCTCTGGATGTCCGGGTTGGCTGGGATCTGGGCCGAATACCTGCGACTCCACGAGGTTCAGGCGCAGAGGGCTCAGAGGCTAGCGGCGATCCGAGAGGCGTAGGAGCAGCGGGCTCGGCTTGTGTCAGCCGTAGTCGAGCAGAGAAGTCACGCCGAAGCGACCGCATCAGCATCTCAGGAGCGAGCCGCACAGCTGAGGGAGGTGGAGAGCCAGGTCGAGGCCTTGAGGAAGGCTTGGGAGGAGCGGCAGGTAGTTACTGAGCGCGTCCGAGCCGAGTGGCAGGCGGCTGAGGCTACAGCCGGAGCCAGTGCTCAGCTCTTGTCCACCCTGGAGGCAAAGCTTACAGCGGCGGACTCTCGCCTTGCGGCGCTGGAGGGGAGTGAGTTGGAGCCCTGATTGTATTTTCCCCCTTTTTTTTGATGTCTGGAGTGTATGGATTTTGTTACCCCAAGGGCATGTCTTGGGCTCCTTTTACAGAGTATTAATGAACTCCAGATCCTTTGTTTACTGGGTTGTTCCCTCCCCTCTTTGATGGAATGGAATGATGCGTGTGAACTGATGACTCCTTAGTGTTAGTCGTGCTTGCCTGTCCTACGACGCATCGCCATGAGTGATGACAGGAACCGGGTTTAAGGAACTCGGTGTTAGAAGCTGGAGGTTGAGTACTGGGTAGTAGAGGAAAGAAAGGCTATATGTGGGGGCCAATCCTCCTGGGGGATGAAAGCCTACATACCGGGGAACCAACGTAGGCCTGTAAGAACGAGACAACTTGCGTGATTTAAGGTTGTAGAGGTGATTCTGGAGGGTGTATATTGACCCTGAGCTGGATGGTGGAATATTGGCTAACATTGTGCCGTTGGCCAAAGAACAGGATTCGTATGTGTCTGGGAAACTGAGATTGAGCTAGCTGGATGGCCTAGGCGGACATGGCAACCAAGACCGGAACTGGGAGAGGGACTGGAAATTGAAGTTGGGACTGTGACTGGGAAGAGGGGCTAGAGCTGAAGCCAGTTGGGTGACCTAGAAAAGTGCAATGGTTGGGAACTGGAACCAGGTCGGATGGCTATCCTAGGAAGGCGTTATAGCCGAAACTGGAATCGGGAGCTGGCGGATAGCCCGCGAAGGCGTCGTAGCCGAGGCTGGAGTTGAAAACTGGTGGCCAGGCCTGTGAAAGCGTTGTAGCCGAGGCTGGGACTGGAAGCTGGGCGGCTAGCCTGCGAAGGCATCATAGCCGAGGCTGGAACTGGAGACTGGCGGCTGGCCTATGAAGGCATTGTAGCTGAGGTACTGGGACTGGAGGCTGGGCAGCTATCCTGTGAAGGCGTTGTAGCCGAAACTGGAAGTTGGAGACTGGCGGCTGGCCTGTGAAGGCATTGTAGCTGAAACTGGGAGCTGGAGACTGGCGGCTGGCCTATGAAGGCGTTGTAGCCGAAGTATTGGGACTGGAGGCTGAGCGGCTAGCCTGTGAAGGCGTTGTAGCTAAAACTGGAAGCTGGAGACTAGCGGCTGGCCTGTGAAGGCGTTGTAGCCAAGGTACTGGGACTGGAGGCTGGGCAGCTAGCCTGTGAAGGCGTTGTATCCGAAATTGGAAGCTGGAGACTGGCGGCTGGCCTGTGAAGGCGTTGTAGCCGAAGTTGGAAGCTGGAGACTGGTGGCTGGCCTGTGAAGGCGTTGTAGCCGAAGACTGGAAGTTGGGGACTGGTGGCTGGCCTGTGAAGGCGTTGTAGCCAAAGACTGGAATTGAAAGCTGGCAATGACCGACCCTCGGGGGTGTACTGGCCACCATTGTCGTGGAGTGATGTTGAGCTCGCCATCGGGACGTGTCATGGCCGATGGCTTTGTAAGTGAAAAGTGGAGAGGGAGAGAGTTTTTTTTTCTTCTCTTTACCAGCTCTACCGCCCTTGCGGGTTTTCGCCAGAGATGGCCCCCTTTAGCTTTTTCCGGTGCGCCCTTGTGGGTTTTCACACCGAGGGGTTACCTGATTTTGCCTGAGGGGCCCTTTCGGGTTTTCACCATAGCAGGGTTGGTGGCAATTTTTGCCCCCAGTTGTCTCGTAGAGAGAGTTGACTGAGGCCGCCGAGGTATCTCTATTTTTAACCCCATATATATATATATATATATATATATATATATATTGAGACTACCGTCCATAGCATGTTGCTGTCAGGGGACGTAACCTGAGACTGGAAGGGGAGGATAGCCGAATATTGTTCGACCATTCATAAGGGTTTTTAGAAATCCTTAAGCCATGGTGGCGAAGGGCCGCTTTGCCATGGAAAGGTATGACTAGAGTTGTAACGAGTGGATCTGGGATTATACGGGGGAAACTGGGATTGTACGGAACAGGAGGGCTCTGGATTTGCTGGATATGTGGGATGTAGGGGCAGAGGGTGATAAATATCTGGGGAATGTATCAGGATGTAAGTTTACCGAGACAGTGACTAGAAGTTTGACTATCACATGGACTGGTTGAACTGTGACATTGAGATGAGGGCCAAAGGTTGGCCAAGCTGAGCGGGAGTAACGCAAGATTAACTGGGGATTAGAGGGCTTGCGCTGTAGCAATGCAAGTGTATTTGAGAGTGGTCCTGGGTGGGACTAACGGCCCACCAAGGGACAGGTGGAAGGCCGTGTCGACTGGTAGGGAGAAGAAGATTTTCTCATTATCGGCTCTACCGCCCTTTCAGGTTTTCGCTAGAGCCGACGCCCTTTAACTTTTTCCGACGCGCCCTTGCGGGTTTTCACGTCGAGGGATTTCCCGATTTTGCCTGAGGTTCCCTTTCGGGTTTCCACCTCAGCCGGGTCACTGGCCTTTTTGCCCCCAGCCACCCTATTGTGTTGAGGATGACTGGGTCTACCGGGGCATCTCTATTTTTAACCCCATTTTTTTATTGTTTTTTTTACTTACCTGTGAGCCTGACGGCTAGACTGGCGCTGGTGTAGAAGTGCCCGCGCTCCCATAGTGACGGGAACGAGGGCAGGGGACCGGTTCCCACGGATGCGCGACAGCTATTCCGAGGAGCTGAACTGGCTGGTTGACTGGGAATTGAAGACCGGGAGGACTGGCTGGTGGGATCCTCCACGGGGGAGGATCAACCTTATTGGTAGTAGCTGGGGCGTGCGCCTTAGTCTGGCTGGCGCGCGAACTCATGCTCTGGCGCATAGTATAGCTTCTTGTGTTTGCCGTTGAGAGACGGGAACGGTCTGTGTCCTTTATGATCAACAACCGTGTAGGCCCCACCCTCATAGACATTCTGGATGATGTATGGACCTCGCCAATTTGGCTGTAGTTTTCCACTGGAGCGCCCTGCCATGACCTCTTTTTCCTTGATCATGACGAGATCGCCTTGCTTGAAAGCTCGCTGCCTGACGAGCTTGTCGTAGGCCCGGGCCATGCGAGCCTGATATACCTACGGGTGTTTGTAGGCTTCGAGTCGCTTTCCTTCGAGATCGGCGAGCTCTTCTAGCCTTCTCTGGTACTCGTTTTTGTCAGGGCCGGCAAGGTCGGTGTGGATGGCCACACGATAAGAGGCTAACTGGACTTTGATGGGGATAACTGCTTCTGCCCCGTAAGCAAGGGAGAACGGCGAGCACCCCGTGGGGGTTTTGTAGATCGTCCGATAAGCCCACAATGCTTCGAAGACCTTTTCACCCCAATCGCGTTTTCGGTGGCTAACCATCTTAGCCAGGAGCTTACAAAGGGTTTTGTTGAAGGCTTCCGCTAAGCCGTTAGCCTGAGGGTTGTAGACCGAAGAGGTTCTCAAGTCGATGTGGAATTCGGCCGCTAACTGGTATATGGCCTTATTCTTGAAAGGTGTCCCATTTTCGGACACTATGCGACTGGGACTACCGAATCGGTATATGATGTTGTACCGGACGAATCTGGCAACGACTTCGCTGGTGACCTCTCGCAAGGGTAGGGCCTCCGCCCAGCAGGAGAAGTAATCAGTGGCGGCCAAGATGTATTTATGGCCCTTGGAAGATGGCGGGAAAGGCCCCGCGATGTCCATACCCCACTCAGCAAATGGCCAAGTGGGGGCTGTAGGACGCAATGGGTTAGGAGGTTACCTGGTTACTGGGCCAAAGGCTTGGCGTTGATGGCATGTACGGGCGTACTCGATACAATCCGAGTACATGGTTGGCCAGTAGAAGCCTTTGAGCTTGATGTTGTGCTTCATTCGGTCTCCGGCCTGGTGTGCACTGCACAACCCGGAGTGAACCTCCTGCATGATGGCTCGAGCTTCCGCTAGAGAGACACATCTCAGGAGAATCGACTTATCCTTCTCATGGACGAGCCGATATAGGGAGTCACCAATCAACTCGTAAGAGGTTGCTCGGCGGAGTAGCTGGACCCTTTGAGCTCGGTCAGGGGGAAGCCACCCTTTCTTGAATTTGATGATAGGCGCACGCCAATCATCTTCTTCTGGAGGTGTGCTCTGGTCAAGGTCATGGACCTCATAGATGGTGAGACCGGTGTTGCCTTCAAGTGAGCTCGGCATCAGTGTTCGGTGCTTGATGACGATGTCGACCTCGCCCTTAGGCGGGAGCTTGATGGCCGCGGCAAATTTTGCTAAGGCATCCGCCTGAGCGTTGTTGCTTCTGGGAATGTGATCTATTTTGAAGAAATAGAACTTCTGGGTTAATCTGGTGACGGCGGTGTGGTATGGAACCAACTCTAGCTTCCGCACGTCGTAGATGCCGAGGATCTGTCGAACTATTAGCTGGGAGTCCCCGTAGGCTTTGAGGCATTTAATGCCCATGTGGAGAGCCATCTGGAGCCCAATAAGTAGAGCTTCATACTTGGCTTCATTGTTGGTTAGGGACTTCATGAGGGCACATGAGTTGTACAAAACTCCACCCTGAGGAGTCAGGAAAATAATGCTGGCACCTGCTGTGGTGGCTGGATCCTGGTTTCTCTGGGTGATCCCTTGGGAAGCACCGTCAAAGTAGAGCTCCCAGCAAGGCACGCTGGTTGTGAGAGTGCTTGGATGCCAATAATGCAAGACATCTCCGCTCTGTTCAACTGGTTGTTGTGATTGAGCAATAGTGGTTGTGAGAGCACTTTGCTGCCAGTAATGCAATACATCTCCGCTCTGTTCAACCGGTTGTTGTGATTGAGTAGCAAGGGACTCCTCGTCCGGGAGCTCCGAGTTGAAGGGCGAGTCGTCTGGCACTGGATGGGCTGCCAAGAATTCTGCCATGCCCTGTCCCATGATTGCTTTCCTGGGGACATAGGTAATGTCGTACTTCATCAATAGGAGAGCCCACCTCCCCAGTCTGCCTGAGAGGACAAGTCACCGAAGGAGATACTTCAGGGGGTCGTGCTTGGATATAAGCTCGACTCGATGAGATAGGAGGTAATGTCGCAGCTTCTTAACTGTGAACACCGGTGCCAAGCAGACCTTCTCCATAGGGAAGTAGCGGTACTCGGCACCGATTAGCTTCCGGCTAAGGTAATAGAGGGGCTGCTCTTTACCTTCTTCATTGATCTGTGCCAACAGAGCTCCCAACGAAGCGTCCATGGCCGCAATGTAAAGGATGAGGGGTTTACCCCTGACTGGTGCTCCCAGGACTGGGGGGTAAGGAGATACTCCTTGATTTGCTCGAAAGCCGCCTGGCATTCTGAGTCCCATGTAAACGGGGTGTCTTTCTTCATCAGCTTGCTGAAAGGCGCGCATCGACCGGAGAGGTTAGAGATAAACCTCTGAATGTAGGTCAGCCTCCCTTGGAAGGACCTGAGCTCGGTGATGTTGCTGGGCGGGGGAAGCTCCCGGATTGCTTTGATCTTGCTGGGATCCACCTCGATTCCCCGGTACCTGACGACAAAGCCGAGGAATTTTCCGCTGGATACGCCAAAGGCACATTTCATGGGATTCATCTTGAGCCCATATTGTCGAAGACGCTCGAAGACTTGGCGAAGGTCGCGCAAATGGTCTTTGCGCCTTTTGGTCTTGACAACGAGGTCGTCGACATAGCATTCGACGATGTTGTGTAGCATCTCATCGAATATTTTAGTCATGGCCCTTTGGTAAGTAGCACCGGCATTATTCAAACCGAAGGGCATGCGTTTGTAATTGAAATCCCCTTGGGAGATCTGAAGGCTGTGTGGTTCTTGTCTTTGAGGGACATCTGTATTTGATTATAACCGGACGACCCATCCATGAAAGACAAGGCTTCATGACCGATGGTCATATCGACCATCGTTTCTGTACGTAATTGGGACTGGGAAGTCATCCTTCGGACAAGCTTTGTTAAGGTCCCAGAAGTCGACACGGATGCGGACTTGACCATTCTTCTTCTTGACTGGAACTATATTGGCGAGCCAGATCGGGTAGATGCACGGCTCGATGAAGTCAACCTCCGCCATTTTGTGGACTTCAGCTGAAACTTGAAGCTCCAGCTCATGGCGCATGCGTCGCTGTGGTTGCTTGACCGGAGCGATTGAGGGAGAAATGGCTAGGTCGTGCTCCGCTACGGAGGGGTCTAGCCCTGGCATCTTCTTGTAGGTCCAGGCGAAGCAGTCTTTGAACTCGAGCAGGAGTTGCTTGTAGTCCTGCTTCTCTGCCTCGGTGAGGAAGGCACTGACGAATGTAGGCTGAGGGGCTTCATCGTCGCCCAGATTGATCTCCACAAGATCATCGACGGTCGCCTGGCCGCCGTCCTCTAGCTCGGGAGGAGTGGGTTGGAGGTCGATGAAATCGTCATCATCAGTGTCGACTTCGTGCATTTCTTGGTTCTCGAAGCCACCAATTGATGCTAAAGGGACTGGAGAGTGGTTGTCACTGGAATCCACCGGGGATTGATCTGGGCCGCCGGATTTTGGCCAACAGTCATCAACTGGAGTTGCTGAGGTTTCTCCGGGGTTGCCCGGTGAAGCGGACAATCTTTCGCAGCCAGGACTAGTAAGATCCCCCCCTCAAGAAGGTTTATTGTACTGGGTTCCTCGACTGGATGAGTGTGGACGCACTTTTCGTTCGCTCGTTTATTGCCGTTTGGTCTTATTTCGGATGGCTGATTCGTCTATTAAGTGCGTTGGCGTGCCAGTCACGAAGTGACAATTCATTCGGGCTCTGAAGAGCCCATGGTGCGCTCGATCTGACTAATCAGATGATTGTGTAGTTCGTGTCGAGACCAAAATCCGCCGCACCATAAAGGTCACAACGTCATTTACATCCCCTCGGAGAGGGGAACACCCTTGATTAATCGCCATGAATCAGGGCCTCATGGCCAGAGAATTAATTGCATAAAAGGGCCTATTAGGAAGCATTGAAATCCCCGTATGAGGGTGAGAAGAAAACATCCGCGATCATGTCGGTCATGTGCTGACCATTTAATGTTCAGACGAATGTCCGGCTCGAGAAAAGCGCAATCGTCACGGGAAAACCGGAACATATGTATGCCGAGGTACGAAAAATTTATTGTTTAGAGGAACGAGAAATATTCAGTTAAATCCCAGTTAAAGCGGTTAGAAACTGATAAGTTTGTCAGCCCGGTGCAAGATCAAGCTGCCACCATACTGTGGTGGGCCCCCCGCGGTCGAAACAAGACTTGTGTGAGCGTCATTAATATTTCCGATGCCAAGGGGCAACGGGGGAGTGTCTCGGGCTCAGAGCCCAGAGCCAATATATTTTCAGAGGGAGCGAGCTGTAGGCCGAGGATACGGGCGGGACGATGATCATAATCGAGACGGACCCGAGGTCTAAGCGCGACCCGTGAAGGCCTTATTGATATTCCCATGCATAGGGTCCGGGGAGGACGAGGACCACCTCGTTCCATTCGGATTTTGTCGGTCATTCATGGACCACTTTATGTTCGGACAAAGGTCCGTATTGAAGGTACGACATAGATGGAAACAACCCTGTACAAATGTATGCCGAGTTCGCGACAATTTCAATGAAAGAGGGGAACGAATCCCAATAGAATGAATCCAATTTGATGAACTATCAGCCCAGAGCAATGCTGGATTACGACCATATCGGGGTGGGAGCCGTCGGCCATGTCGGTCACTCACCGACCTTTTCATGTTCGGACACAGGTCCGTAATAGAAACGCGACGGAAATTGAGGTGAACCCGTTCAAATGTCTGTCGAATGTACGGTGATTTTAATAATGGCTCGGAAGGGATCCGGCCTGAGGAGCGGGTCCGGTGTAATCAGAATGTTGGCCTGAGGTAAGGTCGGGTCATGGCCATTTCGGGATAACTCCCAAGACTCAGGCCCGACCGGCGAGGGCGGCATTGTTGTTCCTTCAGCACCAGGCCACGGTAGAGACAGGGCTGCAATGTAGATTTTACCAATTTTTTTATCAAGGATTTTTAACCATATGATTTTGTGCTGTTTATTCCCCTTTATGCATTTACTCTGAGTGATTTCTCCATTTTGCTTATTATTATTGTTATGTTTTCTTTTTAATATTATTATTACTATTTCACATTTTTTTATTTCTTATATATATATTCATGTTTATTTATTTATCAATTTATTATTATTATTATTATCATTATCTTTATATTATATATATATATATATATATATATATATTTGGAGAGAGAATGGGCCGTTGGAGGGCTAAAAGGGGTTAAAGGGGGGGTGTGCTGGCGAAGAGCGGCCAAGCTGGGCGTGCCGGCGAAGGGCGCGAGCGGGCGTGCCGGGTAAGGAAGGGGAGGTGTGCCGGCGAAGGGCCTGGCCGAGTGTGCCGGGCAAGCCATGGCAGGGTGTACCGGGCTAAGGTAGCAGGGGTGTGCCGGCGAAGGTCTGGCAGAGTGTGTCGGCTGAGGGGTACAAGGTGTGCCAGCGGAGGTCGGGCTTGATGGTGTGCCGGGCTGGGGCACTGGCGAGTGTGCCGGGTAAGGAATATGGAGTGTGCCGGGGGAGACCGGGCTGAGGTGTGTCGGCGAAGGGTGGCTGGAGTGTGCCGGGGAAGGAGTTGGCGGGGTGTACTGGCGGAGGATGGGGAGCGTACCGGCGAAGGGCTTGGCCAAGTGTGCCGACGAAGGCCGTGCCGGCCAAGGGTGGCTGGAGGGGCGTACCGGCGAAGAGCCGCCAAGCTGGGCGTGCCGACGAAGGGCGCAAGCGGGCGTGCAGGCGAAGGGCGTGCCGGCCAAGGGTGGCTGGAGGGTGCACCGGCAAAGGGCCTAGGGGCTGTGCCACTGGAGGGTCGACAGAGGTGGGGTTGAGTGTACCGAGGAAGCTTCAAAGCAGGGTGTACTGGCAGAGGTCCGGACGGGGCCCACTCCTCTTCCGCTCTTATGCCTTTTCCCCTTTTCTTTTCTCTCTTGATTTTATTCAGTTTGCATGGGTTTCTTCTCTCTTTCTCTTGATTAACTTCCATTCTTTCTCCCTGAGGATGAATGTTTCAAGTTGCTTAGGTGTCGTACGATTCGGCTCTCTTTGTGTTGATTGCGATTCCCTTGCCTTGGTTGAAGCGTTTTACCGTTGTTCTTTTCATTTGTTTGTTACTTTCTTTTTACCTTTTAATTCTTTATTGCCCCATTTGTTTGTTGCTTCCTTTTATCTTTTTAATATGTTATCGTTTCTAACAAAAATTCGACAGCATCTCCCCTTGACCCGAGCGTAAGGGAGATATAGGGAACGCGCCCACATGGAGTGGCGGAACCCGACAATTGGAGGTGGGCGCTCGTGAGCGGTAACACCTTTAGTAAAACTTTAGAAAACTCGGAGGGAACGGCGAGTGGGAGACGATTCTAGGACTTGCTAGGGGGTGCACCAGGCAAGATGGAGGGGCTGGTGGCTAGCGTGCCAGCCAGGGAGCCTATAGGGGCTGGAGAGGTGTGCCGCGCTAAGGGAGGCCAGGGTGTGCCGGGCTGAGGGGCACAGGGCGTGTCGGGCTGAGGGGCACAAGGTGTGCCGGGCAAAGAGGGCGGAGGGCGTATCGGGCTAGGGTGGTTGGGCGTACCAGTGAAGGGAGGCAGAGAGCGCACCGGCGAGGGAGGCTGTACCGGGGAAGGGAAGGCCAAGAGTGTACCGGCCAGGGAGGCAGTGCTGGGGAAGGCGGGCAAGAGGCCGTGTCGGCCAGGGAATCTTCAGGGGGTAGCGTGCCGGGCTGGCTGGTGTCGAGAAGTGTGCCGACGAGGGGTTGGCCCAGGGTGTACCACTGAAGGCTAGGGTTGGCTTAGGGGGGTGCAGGCTAAGGGTTAGCTAGTCGGGTTAGAGCTGGAGAAGGGAGGAAGACCGGTGGGGCTGTTGGGCTAGGGTGTTCGGAGAGGTAGGAAGGGCACCTCCTTGGCCATGACGGGGAATAAGAGTAGAGGGGCCGCTATCCATGATCTAGAGGCCACCAGCAGTGAGTCCCGTGGGGAGGCAACTGACCTCAAGGGCAAGAAATCATCGGTGTGAAGGTGAGAAATCACCGGAGGGAGGAGGATGAAGGCGATCAACCACACATAACGACCCAAACCAACGGAGACAGTAAGAAACCCAAAGAGGGGGGAATTTTCATTCATGAAAAGAAAAGGCCATAACCAGCCATGTACATCAAAACACCGGGGTAGAAGATACAATAGTGGGGGAGAAAAGAAGAAGAAGATGATGGGAATCGACGCCGAGCATGTACATTTTATTTTACATTTATGTCCTTTAGTTTATTTGTATATCCACGGAAAGTATATGCGCAATTGTACGGCTTTATAAGCCAATGCGTCATTCCCACGGATTGTTTGGGTTTCTTTGTAATTTGTCAGTAGGACCAGCAAGGGGGCCCTCAGCCCTTTCCCATTGGTCCATGTCACTCATGTGGGGCTGGTCAACCATCCTAGGTGGCCATCTAGAAGGGTTGAATGCCATTTGACCACATGGGAGACAAGTGGCTTAATTAGTCCAAGGTGGGTTACCTACCTCACCTACCCATTCAACCCAATTAACCATGGTCAAGGGGGCGCCCCTCTCCCCTTAATATTTTATTATTTTTTGTGTGTTATTCACATCCAATCTAGGCCCTCCATTCCCCTCCCCTAGATCTAATGGTGTTGATTAGGTTTGATGTAAGGCATATAAAATGTTGTATTTTCATTTGTTGGCATTAATGAAGAGAAAATTGTTGGAAAATCAAGAGTGTTCTTGAGCCCCTCCTCTCTCCCTCTGGTTTCTCTCCTCCAACCTCCAGTTCTAGAGTGATTTCTATCTTCTATCCCCTCCCCTCTATCTCCGGTGATCATCTATGCCGCCGCCGCCGCCGTTCGTGCCGCTTTCGAGTCGCCGCGAAACCGTCTTCGGTATTCTGTCCTACTGGACAGAGGTGTCTTTCTGAAATTCCTGCTATCAGCCACGGCCTCTTCGTGGTCTGAAATTTTTATGGTGTGTTCCTATATTCCACCCCATCATCCACAAAATAATTCAGGTCCAAAATCCCTCGTTTAGTATTTTTCCATTATCGTGCATCTTTCATTCCCAGATCTGTTTTGTCTCTATCTACAGTGACAGTAGCCCTGTGTTTCTCACCTCCGACCCTCTTTTTTATTCTTTCAAACCCTCCCAATTTTACTGGGAGTTCTGTCCATCATCCCCTACATCCACCATATTTTTTGATTTTTTATCCGCCATCTATCCATTTTTCAAAATTCGTGTTCTATCTCAGCTACAGTGCTTTCAGCCCATTTCCAGATCCGACCCACTGTTAGTGAAAAACTCCTATCCATTCGTAGCCATATCCAAACTTGTCCAAACTAGTTTTGGCGTTTTCCTAGCTCAATTTCCCACAACGTTCATGAAGCGGTCAAAGTCTGAATCCAAGGTCTTCATAGAAGTCAAAGGCAGTTCTCAGAGAATAGCGCTGTAGATCTGAGTGTTCGGCTACTGTACAACAGGAAGTTGTAAATTCATTAAAGCCCAGATCCGTGCAGATCCAGGCCAGATCTTCAGGCCTAGGTTGAAGTATTCGAAGAGAGCTTTCCAACGGTGCCAGTTTTATGTCGATCCGACATCGGGGCTGATCGCAGTGGCCGTTCTCGCCGAAGCGCGCGTCGGAAAACAGAACCGGCAGACCCGTGGCCGATTGTTCCGATCGGTGCCGAACGGAGCCGCCCGGCCTCCGGTCACCGTCCCAGCGTGCCGCCAGCCCGGGGATCGCTTCCATAAGTGTCCCCACCACAGTGGTGCCACCGGGTCCCACACGGCCCCTCCGGACAGCACGTGGGCCCCACCGTCACGTGTTCGGGTGCTGCCGAAGCTACGCGAGAAGCCGCCCGTCAACCCGAATTCGGTCCTCCCGGACCCCATTTGTGTAGCCCTTTACCTCCCTGCGTGGAGTGGGTGATATTTCATTACTGTCATCATTATGTAATATTTATCCTGGGAGTACAAGTTTCGGCCGGGTCCGTCTTCCCCACGCCGAGCGCGTGGAGGTATCGCATTCGCTCCCTTACTTGGCATTTTGCTTACTTCATATATATTTGTTTATGCCGCTGCTAGAGAGCATGTGTAGGGATATCTAGATCGCTTTATCTATTCATTACCGCTGCTGCGAGAGAGTGCGAGACCGTCCCGTGACCCGATCCGGGCACACGAGAGAGCCGATCACCCTAGCTCATTACCGATTTCTCAACCGCGCACGTCCGACGCTTCCCTCTTTAAGGGACAACTGCGAGCTTGTCGTGTCCGTGGTCTCGTCCCGCATCAATTTGGTATCAGAGCGAGTTTGAGTCTAGGGTGTCTAAAAATAAAAAAAAAGGAGTGTCATTTAAGTCTAAGTGTCTAAGTCGGTCTTAGGAGTTGCATTTGCATACCATTAGTCGGTATATCAAAAGGTGTTGTCCGAACGTTAGGCTACGCCTATCGGGAAGGCCGCACATTTGCGCGAGTGATCTTCGGATCGATTAGCTCTGCCACGTACCGAGTCTTGGTCGTCATGTCTAGGGTTGTAGTCCATTGTCTAGTTGTTTTATCTACTAGTGTCGACATGGCCATCCACTAGCTTCTCCGTGTCCCATGGATTACCGAACACCCGGATCTTATCCATGGTGGCGATACTATCTCAAATGGAAGGACCACCCGAATCACCCCACTAGGCCCGAAACCCGGGACTTCTATGGGTCCGATGACCCAGGTGACTACCTAGAGTGGGAAGCCATTATGGATGACTACTTCGAGGTGTACAATATGTACGGGCCCATGCAAGTCGATGTTGCCAAAAGGTGACTTTTTGGTGAAGCCGCCGAAACATGGAGGGACATCAAATATTGGAGGGAGGATAGGAATCTAAGGCCCATCGAGTCATGGTGGGAAATGAAGAGAGCGCTTAGGAGGGTCTACTTTCCCCGCCCACCTACCTCCAACCACGGAGGTCATACCACTCACCCACCCCACCAACTCACCCACAAACAAGTGGGCCACACCTCTACCCAATCCCACCCCTTCACCGCCGTCCAAGCCCACCAAAGCGACCCCAATCTAGTGGCCCGCCCAAGCACCTCCAACCAACCTCCCCTTGGCACCCCCATCCCAACCCACTCAAGTACCTCCAACCGAGTGGAAGCCCCACTTATAGCCGAGCCTAGGACCACACCTAGGCCGAGGGACGAGGAGCGAGTCCACCCCAAGGTCCATACTCCAACCCGCTCCTTTGAGGAATGCAAGAAAATGATTTCGGATTTGTTGGAAAGGATAAGTGCTTCTTCACCTCTCGTAGGTGCTCCATCACCACCGGCTCCTTCCGAGCTCTATTCGGAACCTTCTTCTTTGGAGCTACCAAAGCCCGAGCCACCCGTGTTTCTTATGGGAACACTTTACATAGCCGAGCCACTTCTTAGTTGGTTCAAGGATAGCTTGGTCCCACCTCCCTTTCCATCCATGGACACCATCCTACCTATAGTGCCGGTCAACTCATTCCATACCACATTTCGATCTCGTCACCATGTTGATACGTTGGACGATCTTATCATGGGATTAGATTCACAATGGGAGTTGACACATCTTTTGGCCCGAGGCTTTGACCAACCCGCTAGTCTTACCTTCACCCATCCGGCCTTCGGGTCCATTACCTCCGAGTGCACCGTGGGTTGTGTCACCACGGAGGTCCTCTTACTCCTCCCCTTACCGGACGAGCCCGAATTCATACCCTTTTGTCCGAGGGAGGAATCATACTTCTTCCCTACGATCCCCGTCCCACCCGTTACAATTCAAGAAGGTGACTACCCACATCTTCAAACCTTCTACACGTGGGACCGTGACTTGTGGGAACCCACCACAAGGGGTCATACCTTCTTTGACCCTTTTGACCCCTTCACTATTAGGCTTCCCGAGTTACCACCCGTACTCCCCTTCTTCAAGGAAGCCCACTTTTATGCCCCTTCCCCTCGGGATGGTCCATCTACATCCACCAATCCCGACCCACCTACACCCGGCCCTTCTAAACCACCCGAGTCACCCACATACAAAAGACCATCCACGCATAACCACACCCGACGTATAGGTGTTCCCCATGCCATCCATTCCCAGTTCCATAACATGCATGCATGGCACATATTCGGGTGTCCTGGTCCGCCGTCACCCATGTACGGGTCGGACTAACATTAGGTGTGTCTAGGGTCATAGATGAGTCCGTGTGTGTTTTTTTCTTGTGTGGTTTGTTTTGTGTGGTTTGTTTGCATGGCTTCTGTGTCATTTGTTTGTCTGCATGTGTCTTGTGCAAGCTCGTCGATGTCAGTCCCTTATGAGTGTGAAGCGAGTCGACTCACTCGATGAGTATGGGATCAGTTCTACATCTATACCCGGATCAGTCACCTACAGGGACTCAGCGGTGATTCCTAGTGAGTCTTCGAGCTACTTCCTTCCCTTTTGAGAGTGCCCCACCCGGAGTGTCCACCTTCGGCCCATAGCAGTCCGCGCATATCGAGTATATATGGAATGAGCAGGTGACAATCACTCGGAGTGGAGCGTACCCACATTACTTGGCACGGTGACAGATCTGCCGGAGTACTCGAGCATCCATACCCCTACTCGACGGGGTCGAGTTCCTCCCACCCGGGGAGAGTTGATGGGAATCGACGCCGAGCATGTAAATTTTATTTTACATTTATGTCCTTTAGTTTATTTGTATATCCACGGGAAAGTATATGCGTAATTGTACGGCTTTATAAGCCAATGCGTCATTCCCACGGATTGTTTGGGTTTCTTTGTAATTTGTCAGTAGGACCAGCAAGGGGGCCCTCAGCCCTTTCCCATTGGTCCATGTCACTCATGTGGGGCTGGTCAACCATCCTAGGTGGCCATCTAGAATGGTTGAATGCCATTTGACCACATGGGAGACAAGTGGCTTAATTAGTCCAAGGTGGGTTACCTACCTCACCTACCCATTCAACCCCATTAACCATGGTCAAGGGGGCGCCCCTCTCCCCTTAATATTTTATTATGTTTTGTGTGTTATTCACATCCAATCTAGGCCCTCCATTCCCCTCCCCTAGATCTAATGGTGTAGATTAGGTTTGATGTAAGGCATATAAAATGTTGTATTTTCCATTTGTTGGCATTAATGAAGAGAAAATTGTTAGAAAATCAAGAGTGTTCTTGAGCCCCTCCTCTCTCCCTATGGTTTCTCTCGTCCAACCTCCAGTTCTAGAGTGATTTCTAACTTCTATCCCCTCCCCTCTATCTCCGGTGATCATCTGTGCCGCCGCCGCCGCCGTTCGTGCCGCCTTCGAGCCGCCGCGAAACCGTCTTCGGTATTCTATTCTGCTGGACAGAGGTGTCTTCCCGAAATTCCTTCTATCAGCCATGGCCTCTTCGTGGTCTGCAATGTTTATGGTGTGTTTCTATATTCCACCCCATCATCCACAAAAAAATTTAGGTCCAAAATCCCTCGTTTAGTATTTTTCCATTTTCATGCATCTTTCATTCCAAGATCTGTTTTGTCTCTGTCTACAGTGACAACAGCCCTGTGTTTCTCACCTCCGACCCTCTTTTTGATTTTTCCAAACCCTCCTAATTTTACTGGGAGTTCTGTCCATCCTCCCCTACATCCACCATGTTTTTTTATTTTTTATTCGCCATCTATCCATTTTTCAAAATTCGTGTTCTATCTCAGCTACAGTGCTTTCAGCCCATTTCCAGATCAGACCCACTATTAGTGAAAGACTCCTATCAATTCGTAGCCATATCCAAACTTGTCCAAACCAGTTTTGCCGTTTTCCTACATCAATTTCCCACAACTTTCATGAAGCGGTCGAAGTCTGAATCCAAAGTCTTCATAGAAGTCAAAGGTAGTTCTTAGAGAATAGCCCTGCAGATCTGAGTGTTCGGCTACTGTACAATAGGAAGTTGTAAATTCATTAAAACCCAGATCCGTGCAGATCCAGGCCAGATCTTCAAGCCTAGGTTGAAGTATTCGAAGAGAGCTTTCAAACGGCGCCAGTTTTGTGTCGATCTGACATCGGGGCTGATCGCAGTGGCCGTTCTCGCCGGAGCGCGCACCGGAAAACAGAACCGGCAGACCCGTGGCCGATTGGTCCAATCGGTGCCGAACGGAGCCGCCCGGCCTCCGGTCACCGTCCCAACTTGTCGCCAGCCCAGGGATCGCTTCCATAAGTGTCCCCACCACAGTGGTGCCACCGGGTCCCACACGGCCCCTCCGGACAGCTCGTGGGCCCCACCGACACGTGTTCGGGTGCTGCCGAAGCTACGCGAGAAGCCGCCTGTCAACCCGAATTCGGTCATCCCGGACCCCATTTGTGTAGCCCTTTACCTCCCTGCGTGGAGTGGGTGATATTTCATTGCTGTCATCATTGCGTAATATTTATCCCGGGAGTACGAGTTTCGGCCGGGTCCATCTTCCCCACGCCGAGCGCGTGGAGGTATCGCATTCGCTCCCTTACTTGGCATTTTGCTTACTTCATATATATTTGTTTATGCCGCTGCTAGAGAGCATGTGTAGGGATATCTAGCTCGCTTTATCTATTCATTACCGCTGCTGCGAGAGAGTGCGAGACCGTCCCGTGACCCGATCCGGGCACACGAGAGAGCCAATCACCCTAGCTCATTGCCGATTTCTCAATCGCGCACGTCCGACGCTTCCCTCGTTAAGGGACAACCGCGAGCTTGTCGTGTCCGTGGTCTCGTCCCGCATCAGAAGAAAAGCATGGAGAGGAGGAAATGGGGAGTTAGGGTTGAGCAGGGGTGACGGCTCCCTACTCTTCCCCCATCTCCCCGCTACAAGGGCTCTCTCTCTTTCTCTATCTCTTTCTCTGTCTCTTCTTTGGTGGCCGCCGGAGAACCTCGCACCGGAGCCCCCTTCTTCCTCTTCTCTCTTCTTCTTCTTCTCTTCTTCTTCTTCTCTTCTTCTTCTTCTCTTCCTTTCCGCTGGCGGAGGCTTTTTATATCTCCCACGGCGAGAGCTTCCGAAGGCGGGAAGCGTCCGAAGTTGATGAGCATTAAATGAGAGTTGACTCTCCCGTCCTTGGTTGCCGGAGGGAGTAGCTTGTGTGTCTTCCTCCCTGGGCGATACCTCATCAAGCTCGCTATGCGCCGCGTATCGTTGGGGATTGGCATCACATCGTTCTGCCGGTTGCACCGGGTGGCAAGGTGTGCCGCTGAGAGGCCAAAAGGTTGTGCCGCTGGAAGACACAGAAGGTGTGCCGCTGGAAGGGCTGGCAAGCGTGACGCTGAAGGGCCCTGAGGGTGTACCGCTGAAGGCTTCAGCCAGTGTGTCGCTAGAGGACTGGAAGAGGCGTGCCGCCGAAGGGGCATCGTGGGTGTGCCGCCGACAGGGTGTCGGGAACAGACGTGGTATGTTGGTCTCTTCTTCTCTTCATCGGTGCCGACAGGGCGTCGGGAACTGACGTGGTATGTTGGTCTCTTCTTCTCTTCCTCAGTGCCGATAGGACGTCGGGAACTGACGTGGTATGTTGGTCTCTTCTTCTCTTCATCAGTGCCGACAGGGCGTCGGGAGCTGACGTGGTATGTTTGTCTCTTCTTCTCTTCATCAGTGCCGACGGGGCGTCGGGAACTGATGTGGTATGTTTGTCTCTTCTTCTCTTCATCAGTGCTGACAGGGCGTCGAGAGCTGACGTGGTATGTTTGTCTCTTCTTCTCTTCATCAGTGCCGACGGGGTGTCGGGAACTGACGTGGTATGTTGGTCTCTTCTTCTGATGGGGCATCAGAGGTGATTTCCTTACACGGGTGGAGTGTATTTGTGTGTTATGGCTTGTATGAGATAGTAATTATGTCATTTCTTTCATTTGGGCTCCTTTTAAGGCTTATATCAAGCCAATGGGCCATTTGTAATGTAGAGTCCATGGCTAGGTTGCCATTAGTAGAGTCCATTAGGAGCTTATTCCATATTGGGTCTTAAGGCCATCATTATGGACCTTAATAGCCACTTAGGCCCAAATAGGCTTCTCTCTCTCATGGGCCACCAAGGGTGGAAGAGTCTAGCATGGTTAGTGGGCTTGTAACATGGCATTTGACCACACTTGGCCCAAGGGAGGCCCATGAAGGGGGCACCCCCTTCTTTGGCTCTATTAGGCTAGTTAGGTGTGATTTAGGTGAGGTTGGAATGGAATTAGTCCAAGTTTGAATTGGAATGGTCAAGATAGATTAAAAAAATTATATTTTGTGGGTTATTCACACTTCATCTCAGTCATTCAATCCCCAACCCTTGATCCAAGGGTCCATATTAGATTTGATTGGAGTCATATATAACCATGTATTTTCATGAGAAAATCAATGAAAAATCAGAATTTTGTTGAATGCCTTGAGTGAATTTCGACCTCCTCCCTCTCTCCCTCTGGTTTCTTCATCCCAACCTCCATTTCTAGAGTGTTTCTATATCCCTTCATCTCCTCTCAACCTCCGGTGATCGTCTGTGCCGCCGCCGCCGCCGTTCGTGCCGCCATCGAGCCGCCTCTGTAGTTCTGCCTTCATCCGACCACAGCAGCTTCCATGATTTTTTTGTCTCAGCCATGAGTTCAGATCGATTTGAAATTTTGAGGGTTGGTTCCTATCCTCTATCCCCTTCTCCAAAAAAAAATGGAGGTTCAAAATCCACCGTTTCATATTTTTACCTTTTCGTTCAACTCTCAATCTCAGATCTGTTCTGTCACTGTCTACAGTGACAGTAGCCCTGAGTTCTCCACCTTCGACCACCCTTTTGATTTTTGTTAGACCTCCCTATTTAACTGGGTGTTCTGTCCATCGTCCCCTACCACCACAATTGTTCTTAAATTTTTATCATCCATCTACCTATTTTTAAAATTTCATGTTCTACCGGAGCTACAGTACTTTAGTCAGATCCCAGATCCGACCTTCGTCCAGTAAACAAATCACCGAAAATCATAGACACATCCAAACGTGTCCAAAACAATTTTTCTGTCTTCACAACTCCATTTCCAACAACTTCTTTTAAGAACACAACCCCAGATTCGGACGTCTACCTCACGGTCAAAGGCAATCCACAGTCAAGTTCTCTGCAGGCCTGAGTCTTCGGTTACTATACAACAGGAGATTGAAAGTTCCATAAGTCAAGATCCGGGCAGATCCAGGCCAGATCTTTGGGCCTAGGTTGAAGAACTTCAAGCTAGCTTTCCAACGGCGCCAGTCTCGTGTCGATCCGACATCGGGGCTGATCGCAGCGTCCATTCTCACCGGAGCGCGCGCTACAAAACAGCAACCACCAGTCCGTGGACAGCAAACTCGACGGGTGCCGATCGGAGCCGCCCGACCCCCGGGCGACGTTCCGGTGTGCCGCCAGCCCAGGGAACACTTCCCTAAGTGTCCACACTACAGCGGTGCCACCGGGTCCCACACGGCCCCTCCAGACAGCACGTGGGCCCCACGGTCGTGATCGCGCGTGTAGCCGAATCAACACACGAAGCTGCCCGTCAACCCGAATTCGGTCCTCCCGGACCCCATTGTGTAGCCCTTTACCTCCCTGCGTGGAGTGGGCAGTGGCTTGCATTTCTGTAATATTGTGTAGTATTGTTCCGGGAGTACGAGTTTCGGCCGGGTCCGTCGTCCCCACGCCGAGCGCGTGGAGGTATCATCTTCGCTCCTTACTTGGCATTTGCTTATTTTCATATTTACTTGTTTATGCCGCTGCTAGAGAGCATGCTTTAGGTCCGTTAGCTCGATATATTATCATTCACCGCTGCTGCGAGAGAGTGAGCGAGACCGTCCCATGACCCGATCCGGGCACGAAAGTGCGAGCCGACCACCCTAGCTCTTGCCGGTTTCTCAACCGTGCACGTCCGACGCTTCCCTCATCAAGGGACGATCGCGAGCTTGTCGTGTCCGTGGTCCCGTCCCGCATCAATTTGGTATCAGAGCCAGGTTGAGTCTAGGGTGTCAAAAAAAAGTGTCATTTACGTCTAGTCATTAGTCGGTCTAAGTCGTGTTTAGGGTCATCATTGTCTTAAAACAAACAAAAAAAAGTGTCTTTTCGCATTTGCATCCCTTTACTCGGTATATCAAAAGGTGTTGTCCGAACGTTAGGCTACGCCTATCCGGAAGGCCGCACACTTGCGCGAGTGATCTTCGGATCGCTTATCTCCGCCACGTACCGAGTCTTGGTTGTGTCTAGGTTGTCGTCGAGTCACATTCCATCCTTGCATTACTTAGGGTCGTGTCGAGTGTTTTGTCCAAATGGCTTTGCACATTCATTCCTAGGGGACCCAACCCCATCTTGGCCACCATGGCCACATCCCGAGCCTATAGTTCAGATGAAGTGGGCGCAATGTTCCAAGCCATGCTGGGAAAAGTGCAAAGGTTTAGTACAAGCCTAGATCGGTTTAGTACTAGCCTAGATCGGTATATCGGGGTAGATTGGTTGTTCCCGGAACCACCCCAAGGACCCCTTCACCATGAGAGGGACATTCCTTCCTCACCTATGAGAGCTCCAATGTCATCACTCTCTATGTCCGAACATGATTCAGAACTATCTCATTTGGAGCCACCAAGGCCCGAGCCACCCATATTTCTAACGGGTACACTATACATCGCCGAGCCGCTTTTTAGTTGGCTCAAGGATGGCTTGGTCCCACATCCCTTTCCATCCATGGACCCTACCCTACCTTTGGTGTCCGTCAACTCCTACCACACAACTTTTCGGTCTAGTCACCATGTCGATACTTTGGATGACCTTATTATGGGATTAGATTCACAATGGGAGTTGACGCATCTTTTGGCCCGAGGCTTTGACCAACCCGCTAGTCTTAGCTTCACCCATCCGATCTTAGGATCCATTACCTCCGTGTGCACCGTGGGGTGTGTCACCACGGAGATTCTTCTACTCCTCCCGATGCCGACCGAGTCCGACTTCATTCCCTTTTTCCCAAGGGAGGAAGTTTATTTTCTTCACATGACCATCGTCCCGTTCACTATGGCGGATGAAGGTGACCATTCACCTCTTCAAGAATTTCACGATTGGGACCATGTCATGTTGGAACCCACCACAAGGGGTCATACCTTCTTTGACCCTTTTGACCCCTTCACTATTAGGCTTCCCGAGTTACCACCCGTACTCCCCTTCTTCAAGGAAGCCCACTTTTACGCCCCTTCCCCTCGGGATGGGCCATCTACATCCACCAATCCCGACCCACCTACACCCGGCCCTTCTAAACCACCCGAGTCGCCCACATTCGAAAGGCCGTCCACGCATAATTACACCCGACGTATAGGTGTTCCCCATGCCATCCATTCCCAGTTGCACAACATGCATGCATGGCACATATTCGGGTGTCCTGGTCCACCGTCACCCATGTACGGGTCGGACTAACATTAGGTGTGTCTAGGTTCATAGTTGAGTCAGTGTGTTCTCTTGTGTGGTTTGTTTGTGTGGTGTGTTTTTGAGTCGATTGTTTGTGTGGATTGCATACGTGTGTTAGTGCATGGTGAGTCTGCATGTGTCTTGTGCAAGCTCGTTGTCGGTCTCTTATGAGTAAGAGGCGAGTGGACTCACTTGATGAGTATGGGGTCGATTCTACATCTATATCCGGATCAGTCACCTACAGGGACTCAGTGGTGATTCCTAGTAAGTCTTCGAGCCGCTTCCTTTCCTTTTGAGAGTGCCCCACCCGGAGTGTCCACCTTTAGCCCATAGCAGTTTGCGCATATCGAGTATATATGGAATGAGCAGGTGTCGATCACTTGGAGTGGAGCATACCCGCGCTACTTGGCACGGTGATGGATCCGCCGGAGTACCGGAGCAGTCATACCCCTACTCGACGGGGTCGAGTTCCTCCCACCCGGGGAGAATTGATGGGGCATCAGAGGTGATTTCCTTACACGGGTGGAGTGTATTTGTGTGTTATGGCTTGTATGAGATTGTAATTGTGTCATTTCTTTCATTTGGGCTCCTTGTAAGGCTTATATCAAGCCAATGGGTCATTTGTAATGTAGAGTCTATGGCTAGGTTGCCATTAATAGAGTCCATTAGGAGCTTATTCCATATTGGGTCTTAAGGCCATCATTATGGACCTTAATAGCCACTTAGGCCCAAATAGGCTTCTCTCTCTCATGGGCCACCAAGGGTGGAAGAGTCTAGCATGGTTAGTGGGCTTGTAACATGGCATTTGACCACACTTGGCCCAAGGGAGGCCCATGAAGGGGGCGCCCCCTTCTTTGGCTCTATTAGGCTAGTTAGGTGTGATTTAGGTGAGGTTGGAATGGAATTAGTCCAAGTTTGAATTGGAATGGTCAAGATAGATTAAAAAAATTGTATTTGGTGTGTTATTCACACTTCATCTCAGCCATTCAATCCCCAACCCTTGATCCAAGGGTCCATATTAGATTTGATTGGAGTCATATATAACCATGTATTTTCATGAGAAAATCAATGAAAAATCAGAATTTTGTTGAATGCCTTGAGTGAATTTCGACCTCCTCCCTCTCTCCCTCTGGTTTCTTCATCCCAACCTCCATTTCTAGAGTGTTTCTATCTCCCTTCATCTCCTCTCAACCTCCGGTGATCGTCTGTGCCGCCGCCGCCGCCGTTCGTGCCGCCATCGAGCCGCCTCTGCAGTTCTGCCTTCATCCGATCACAGCAGCTTCCACGATTTGTCTGTCTCAGCCACGAGTTCAGATCGATTTGAAATTTTGAGGGTTGGTTCCTATCCTCTAGCCCCTTCTCCACAAATAAATGGAGGTTCAAAATCTACCGTTTCATATTTTTACCTTTTCGTTCAACTCTCAATCTCAGATCTGTTCTGTCATTGTCTATAGTGACAGTAGCCCTGAGTTCTCCACCTTCGACCACCCTTTTGATTTTTGTTAGACCTCCCTATTTAACTGGGTGTTCTGTCCATCGTCCCCTACCACCACAATTTTTATTAAATTTTTATCATCCATCTACCTATTTTTAAAATTTCATGTTCTACCGGAGCTACAGTACTTTCAGTCAGATCCCAGATCCGACCTTTGTCCAGTAAACAAATCACAGAAAATCCTATACACATCCAAACGTGTCCAAACTAATTTTTCTGTCTTCCCAACTCCATTTCCAACAGCTTCTATGAAGAACACAACCCCAGATTCGGACGTCTACCTCACGGTCAAAGGCAATCCACAGTCAAGTTCTCTGCAGGCCTGAGTCTTCGGTTACTGTACAACAGGAGATTGAAAATTCCATAAGTCAAGATCCGAGCAGATCCAGGCCAGATATTTGGGCCTAGGTTGAAGAAATTCAAGCTAGCTTTCCAACGGCGCCAGTCTCGTGTCGATCCGACATCGGGGCTGATCGCAGCGTCCATTCTCGCCGGAGCGCGCGCTGCAAAACAGCAACCACCAGTCCGTGGACAGCAAACCTGACGGGTGCCGATCGGAGCCGCCCGACCCCCGGGCGACGTTCCGGTGTGCCGCCAGCCCAGGGAACACTTCCTAAGTGTCCACACTACAGCGGTGCCATCGGGTCCCACACGGCCCCTCCAGACAGCACGTGGGCCCCACGGTCGTGATCGCGCATGTAGCCGAATCAACACACGAAGCTGCCCGTCAACCCGAATTCGGTCCTCCCGGACCCCATTGTGTAGCCCTTTACCTCCCTGCGTGGAGTGGGCAGCGGCTTGCATTTCTGTAATATTGTGTAATATTGTTCCGGGAGTACGAGTTTCGGCCGGGTCCGTCGTCCCCACACCGAGCGCGTGGAGGTATCGTCTTCGCTCCTTACTTGGCATTTGCTTATTTTCATATTTACTTGTTTATGCCGCTGCTAGAGAGCATGCTTTAGGTCCGTTAGCTCGCTATATTATCATTCACCGCTGCAGCGAGAGAGTGAGCGAGACCGTCCCGTGACCCGATCCGGGCACGAAAGTGCGAGCCGACCACCCTAGCTCTTGCCGGTATCTCAACCGTGCACGTCCGACGCTTCCCTCATCAAGGGACGATCGCGAGCTTGTCGTGTCCGTGGTCCCGTCCCGCATCATCTTCTCTTCATCAGTGCCGACAGGGTGTCGGGAACTGACGTGGTATGTTGGTCTCTTCTTCTCTTCATCGGTACCGACAGGGCGTCGGGAACTGACGTGGTATGTTGGTCTCTTCTTCTCTTCAGTATGTTGGTCTCTTCTTCTCTTCATCAGTGCCGATAGGGCGTCGGGAGCTGACGTGGTATGTTTGTCTCTTCTTCTCTCCATCAGTGCCGACGGGGCGTCGGGAACTGACGTGGTATGTTTGTCTCTTCTTCTCTTCATCACTGTCGACAGGGCGTCAGGAGCTGACGTGGTATGTTTGTCTCTTCTTCTCTTCATCAGTGCCGACGGGGTGTCGGGAATGGACGTGGTATGTTGGTATCTTCTTCTCTTCATCAGTGCCGACAGGGCGTCGGGAGCGGACATGGTATGCTTGTCTCATCTTCTCTTCATTAGTGCCGACGGGGCGTCGAGAACTGATGTGGTATGTTTGTCTCTTCTTCTCTTCATCAGTGCAGACAGAGCGTCGGGATTTGACGTGGTATGTTTGTCTCTTCTTCTCTTCATCAGTGCCGACGGGGTGTCAGGAACTGACGTGGTATGTTTGTCTCTTCTTCTCTTCATCAGTGCCGACAAGGCGTCGGGAGCTGACGTGGTATGTTTGTCTCTTCTTCTCTTCATCAGTGCCGACGGGGTGTCGGGAACTAACGTGGTATGTTGGTCTCTTCTTCTCTTCATCAGTGTCGACAGAGCGTCGGGAGCTGACGTGGTATGCTTGTCTCTTCTTCTCTTCATCAGTGCCGATGGGGTGTCGGGAACTGACGTGGTATGTTTGTCTCTTCTTCTCTTCATCAGTGCCGACAGGGCGTCGGGAGCTGCCGTGGTATGTTTGTCTCTTCTTCTCTTCATCAGTGCCGACGGGGTGTCGGGAAGTGACGTGGTATGTTTGTCTCTTCTTCTCTTCATCAGTGCTGACAAGGCGTCGGGAGCTGACGTGGTATGTTTGTCTCTTCTTCTCTTCATCAGTGCCGACAGGGCGTCGGGAACTGACGTGGCATGTTGGTCTCTTCTTCTCTTCATCAATGCCGACAGGGCGTCGGGAGCTGACGTGGTATGTTTGTCTCTTCTTCTCTTCATCAGTGCCGACGGGGCGTCAGGAACTGATGTGGTATGTTTGTCTCTTCTTCTCTTCATCAGTGCCGACAGGGCGTCGGGAGATGACGTGATATGTTTATCTCTTCTTCTCTTCATCAGTGCTGACGGGGTGTCTGGAACTGACGTGATATGTTGGTCTCTTCTTCTCTTCATCAGTGCCGACAGGGCGTCGGGAGCTGACGTGGTATGTTTGTCTCTTCTTCTATTCATCAGTGTCGACGGGGTGTCAGGAACTGACGTGGTATGTTTGTCTCTTCTTCTCTTCATCAGTGCCGACAAGGCGTCGGGAGCTGACGTGGTATGTTTGTCTCTTCTTCTCTTCATCGGTGCCGACAGGGTGTCGGGTGCTGACGTGGTATATTTGTCTCTTCTTCTCTTCATTAGTGTCAACGGGGTGTCGGGAACTGACATGGTATGTTTGTCTCTTCTTCTCTTCATCAGTGCCGACAAGGCGTAGGGAGCTGACGTGGTATGTTTGTCTCTTCTTTTCTTTTCTTCCCTTTTTTTAAACCACATTACTGGTACAAGCGCCCTTTCAGGTTTTCACTAGCACCAGCCCCCTCTTGCTTTTGCCCACGTGCCCTCTCGTGTTTTCACGTGGCGGGGTACCCGATTTTACCTGTAGCGCCCTTTCGGGTTTTCGCCACAGTCGGGTTGCTGCCATTTTTACCCTTGTCCCCGTGTAGGGGCAAGTCCAGCGGGGCACCTCTATTTTAAGCCCCTTTCTTTTTTTTTTCTTTTCTTTTTTTTTGACGAGTGGATAATATGTAATTGTTGGCTAGGTCCCGAAGCCTTGCACCAAAAGATAAGGTTCATTCGTTGGCAAGAAGATAATACCAACGCAACGGGGGTTTTTCTGCCGATTCGGACGTAAGGTCCGTAATGGCAATATTGTGTGAGAGCGGGTGGCTAAGGCACGAAGCCCTGCACCGGAAAGGGACTTATTCGTTGGCAAGGGACTAATGCCAGCGTAAGGATAGAGATTTTGCCGATTCGGGCGTAAGGCCCATAATGGCGATTTTGCATGAGAGAAGGTGGCTAGGGCACGAAGCCTTGCGCTAGAAAAGGACTTATTTGCTGGCCAAGAACTAACGCCAACGCAGGGGTGGAGCCGTCTTTGCCCGTGCGGATGCCCGTCGATACATAGGGGCGTGCGGACGGGAGACATATGTATATACAAATATATATATTATTATTGTTGTTGTTTTCTCTTCTTTCTCTTTCTTTCTCTCTCTTTTTTTCTTTTCCTTTTCTTCTCTTTTTTTTTATTTTCTTCTCACTCTTTTCTTCTCTCTCTCTTTTTTTTTGTCGAAATCCCCCCCTTCTCTTCCCTTGTTTTTCTCTTTTTTCTTCTTCTTTTTTTTATCCATTCTCTTCCTCTTTTACCGTCTTTCCTCTTTTTTCTTTCCCTCTTTTTTTTCCTCTCTTTTTTGCTCGCCGTATAAACGGGGGCGGGGGTGGCGTGCCGCTGAAGGGCTAGCTAGAGCATACCACTGGGACACTTGAAGGGCACGTCAGGAGAGAGCACAGGAGGGTGTGTCGCGTAAGGCACTCCGAAGGTGTGCCGCTGGGGGGCGCCTGGGAGCGTGCCGCTGAAGGGCGCCTGGATCTGTGCCATTGGAACGGCTCGCACGAGTATGCCGCTGAGGGGGACGGCCTGGGCATGCCTCTAGGTGGCTAAAAGGTGTGCCATTGAAGCGGGTGACCTGGGGGTGCCGCTGGGAGGTCTTGGGGGCGTGCCGTGTGTGTGCCGGGCAGGAGGGTGTGTCGGGCAGAGGGCAATGGGTGCTGTGCTGTTGGAGGCGCCGGGGGCGTGCCGGGTGGGGCATGCCATCGGTGTGCCGCTGGGGCACCGGGAGTGTGCCGTCGGAGTGGCAGAAGGGCGTGCCGCTGGAGGCTTCACAATGAGTGTGCCGCTGAGGGCACTTAAAAGTGTGCCGCTGGAGGGCTTGTAGGCTACTGCGCCGTTCGAGCACTTCAAGAGTGTTTCATTTTCTTCTTTTCTTCTTTTCACCTTCTCTTCTCTTTTCTCTCTTCTATATTCCCCTGCACGTAAACATGGGGTGAGAATTTTTAGTGTCCACAATGGCCCCCACCCGCGGGTGACGCGAGCGAAAGATGACACAAGCAGTGCACGCGGGTGCACCTGCCCTCATAGGGTGTTTCCTTTCTCCTCCTCCTCCCCCTTTTTTTCTCTTCTTCTCTATTCTTTTTTTTCTTTCTTTTCTTTTCTTCTTCCTCGCTTTTTTCTTCTTTTATTTTTTTTATTTTCCTTTTTCCTCTTCTCTTTCTTCTCTTTTATAACAACTCTGGACAGCTGTCGGCATGGATGCCGATGGTTGGATAGCTGTCGGCTGGGACGCCGATGATTAGAAAGCTGTCGGCTTAGGAGATGATGGTTGGAAAGCTGTTGGCGTGGAAGCCAATAATTGGATAGCTATCGGCTGGGAAATCGATAATTGAAAAGTTGTCGACCTAGGGGCCAATAATTGCAAAGCTATCGGCTCAAAGGCCGATAATGGAATAGCTGTCGACCCAAGGGTCGATGATTGAAAAGTTGTCGGCTCAGGGGCCGATAATTGGAGTCGCGAAACCAGGCCATGTGGGCCGGAACCCGGGGAGCAGGCTAGAGAAGCTGAAGTCAATGCTTCTTGTGAAAGCGGGCAAGCTATAGGAGCCCAAGTTCATTTTGTAAAGGCAGGCCACACGAGCCACAGTTGAAGTCGATAGAGCGAGCCACGAGGGCGGAGAGAAGGGTTCATTGATTCAAAAGGGATGTTCATCGCCCGAAGGGATGGAGAGAAGAGTTTGTTGATTCAAAAGAAATGTTCGTCACCCGAGGGGACGGAGAGGTGGTCAAGTCATTGACACGGGCTAGTGTCAGTGCGAAGAAAGAGGGTTGATTCCTCACCCGAACGGTAGGCTCGGGCCAGGGTGAAAGGGTATTTCATTCTTTAACGCACCTGGGGGTACCGACTGTGAAATCCAAACCCGAGAAAGTGGGCCACAAGGGCCGGAATCGGTGTTGCGGAAGTAGGCCGTAAAGGCTGAAATCGGGGAAGCGGGCTACAAAAGCCAAAATTGGGGAACAAGATGTGAAAGCCCAATTTGGGGAAGCATACTATAGAAGCTGAGGTTGGAAGATTAACAAGCCGCAAGGGGAGAAAGTAGGTCATGAGGGCCAAGATTGGGTTATACGAGCCAGAATTGGGAAAGCAGGCTACGATAGCCGAAATTGAGTTTATTATATTTTTTATTATTTTTTTATCATTATTATTTTTTTTTATTCAAGCATGCATGCATTCATCAGCAGGCATAACATAAGTATACATAAGGCAGCTCCCTCTATAGGGGATGGGATAGGGACATCGCCCACAATTCGCAGACACGGTGCGGGCCACGAGGCACAATTGAGGGGTGGTGCACTCGTCAAGAGGATATCGCACGTCTTACATGCATAGCCTAAATTCACGCATTTCACCCAAGGCAATTCTCTGTGGCGTGGCGGTGCAAATGTGTGAACAAAGAGCCCTAACCATAGGGATACGCAGGTTTTCCTAGCGGCACTCGAGGATTACTCTAGTTCCTACACAAGGATTTCAGGCTTTCGACTTTCGGTAGCTTCACACAGCCCCCAGCTGTTTATTATTTGTAGTGGATTTCACCGCTCGGCGCGAGTTTCCTCATATGTCTCAATGGAGATTCCCAGCTACCAGGCTTCATCCTTATTGTAATTCGCTCCACCATTTCGCGCGAGTCTCTTCATTTGTTTCAGTGGAGATTCCCGGCTACTCAGATTCAGGTTTCTTTCTTCTTCTTCTTTTTTTACAGTGGGGGTAGGTAGCTTTTTCCTCACGATTACCTTTCACGCGAGTGTAGGAATTCAAGCATCCGTAGAGTGCTAAGAAGAAATTCGGGCAATCCCTATGGTCGAAGGCCATTGAACACATTAAGTTCGAAGTGTGGGAGCGTTGCCTCTGGTTTATTTTGTGAGTTGGGCTTAGCAATTTAGCCATGACTCTTCCCCTTGACGTGTGCACCCGCCATAATTGGGTTCCCTTCGAACGTATGTCGTGACGCACGTGCATCCAGAATCGGGGCAGCATTATTATTTAGCAAGGAAACACGGTCCTAGAAAAGTCCAAGGAGGTGTATCATCCTATATTATAAGCAAGCATGCAAACAGGGCAATCAAGCATTCTTTTTTTTTCTTTCTTTTTTTTTACGTAAGAACATACTGTCGTTACATATAAGTGTAGTGGTAGTAAAGGTATTAGGGAAGTAGACCGCAAAGGGCCAAAAAGATATTAGGGAGGCGGGCTATAACACTCAAAGGACATTAGGGGAGCGGGCCATAAGGGCTAAAAGATACTGGGAAGCGGGCTACGGGAGCCAGAATCGGGAAGCGCGGTGGGACGGATGGATTAATCCTGCTAGTGGGCCTCGGTCGAAATGGCCCTGCAGAGGGGCGTCGGGTAGCGGGATGTGAGAGTTGAAGAGAAGGGTCTCTTTTGTTCTTTGGCCGGGGAAGGGTCCGGACCAAAATGGAAGGTTTATTCTTTTATTCTCTAGCCGGGGAAGGATCCGAACTAAAGTGAGAGGTCTATTTTTTAACTGGGAAGCTGTCGGCTGGGATGCCAATGATGAGGTAGCTGTCAGCTAGGAGTCGATGATGAGGTAGCTATCGGCTCGGGGGCCGATGATTATATAGCTGTCGGCTCGGAGGCCGATGATGAGGTAGCTGTCGGCTAGGGGGCCGATGATGAGGTAGTTGTCGGCTTGAAGTCCCGATGGCTGAATATCTCTCAGCTTGAAGCCCCGATGGCTGAATATCTTTCGATTTAATGCCCCATGGGTGGAATGTTTGTCGGTTTAACGCCCCGTCGGCGGAAGGTTTAGTCAGCTTAACACCCCGTCGGCAGAAGGTTTAGTCGGTTTAACGCCCCGTCGGCGGAAGGTTTTTTCGGTTTAACGCCCCGTCAGCGGAAGGTTTTGTCGGTTTAACACCCCGTCAGTGAAAGGTTTAGTCAATTTAATGCCCCATCGGTGAAAGGTTTAGTCGGTTTAACACCCCGTCGGTGGAAGGTTTAGTCAGTTTAACGCCCCGTCTGTGAAAGGTTTAGTCGGTTTAACGCCTCATCGGCGGAAGGTTTAGTCGGTTTAACACCCCATCGGTGAAAGGTTTAGTGGGTTTAACGCCCCGTCGGCAGAAGGTTTAGTAGGTTTAATGCCCCGTCGGCGGAAGGTTTTGTCGGTTTAACGCCCCATCGGCGGAATGCTTTGTCGATTTCTATTTGTTGGATGGCCGAAGGTTGGAGGTAAAAGTCTACCTCGTGACTCTTCTTTCTCTTCTTTTCTTCTTCTTTGTGTGAAGAGGCAGGTGCAAAGACCATGTTTGCCTCGTGACCGCTCTTTTTCTTCTTCTCTTCTTCTTTTGTGTGGAGAGACAGGTGCAGAGACCATGTTTGCCTCATAACTTTTCTTTCTTTTCTTCTCTTATTTTTTTTGTGGAGAGGCAGGTGCAAAGACCATGTTTGCCTCGTGACTGCTCTTTTCCTTCTTCTCTTCTTCTTTTGTGGAGAGGCAGGTGCAAAGACCATGTTTGCCTCGTAATTGCTCTTTTTTCTTCTTCTTCTCTTCTTCTTTTGTGGAGAGGCAGGTGCAAAGACCATGTTTGCCTCGTGACTTTTCTTTCTTTTCTTTTCTTCTTTTTTTTGTGGAGAGACAGGTGCAAAGACCATGTTTACCTCGTGACTGCTCTTTTCCTTCTTCTCTTCTTCTTTTGTGGAGAGGTAGGTGCAAAGACCATGTTGGCCTCGTAATTGCTCTTTTTTTCTTCTTCTCTTCTTCTTTTATGGAGAGGCAGGTGTAAAGACCGTGTTTGTCTCGTAATTACTCTTTTTTCTTCTTCACTTCTTCTTTTGTGTGTGGAGATAGGTGCAAAGACCATGTTTGCCTCATGTCTCTTTTTTTCCTTCTCTTCTTCTTTTATGTGAAGAGGTGGGTTCGAAGACCACGTCTGTCTCACGTCTCTTTTCTTCTCTTCTTTTCCCATTGATGCCCTCGGACTGGGGCGTGACTCTCTTAACGTGCCCCCAGGTTGGGGTGTGGTCTCTCTGACTTCAATGCCCCCAGGCGGGGTGTATGTTCCTTCAAATCTCCCTAAGCCGGGGTGTATTCCTTACGGCTTCAATGCCCCCAGGCGGGGTGGATTCTGCTTCTTTGCTTCTGTGCCCCGCGCGGGGTATGTTTCTTCTTCTAGTGCCCTCAGGAGCGGGGTGTATTCCTTTCTTCATATGCCCCGGGGACCCGGGGAATGTTGTTTGTCCTGCTTCAGATGCCCCAGGGATGAGGTGTATGTTGCTTCATGTGCCTCCATGGCGGGGCACATTTCTTCTTCAAATGTCCCTAAGCTGGAGTGAGTTTCTCTCTTTGTGTGCCCCTGGGCCGGGGTGTATTCTTTTTTGTTTTATCTGCCCTCATACGGGGTGTGCTTCTTCTTCAAATGCCCCTAAGCTGGGTGTGTTCCTTTCTTTGTATGCCCCCAGGCCGAGGTGTTTTTTTTTTTGCTTCTTATGCCCCTAAGCCGGGGTGAATTTCTCTGCTTCTTATGCCCTCATAGCGGGGTGTATGTTTCTTCTTCTGACGTCCCTAAGCCGGGGTATATTCTTTCTTCATATGCTCCCAGGTCGGGATGTATGTCTCTTTGCTTCTGTGCCCCCAGGCGGAGGTGTATTCTGTCTCTTCTTCAGATACCTCTAAGCCGGGGTGTATTCTTTGCTCTTTATGCCCCCAGATCAGGGTGGATTCTTCGTCAAATGCCCCGAAGCCGGGGTGTATTCTCTTCGTGTGCCCCCGGGCGGGGTGTGTCTTTTATGGCTTCTATGCCCCGAGACGGGGTATAGCTTCTGCTTCTTATGCTCCCCATGGCGGGGTACATTTCTTGCTTCTCATGCCCCCATGGCGGGGTGTAGTTTCTCTCTTTATGTGCCCCCAAGCCGGGGTGGATTCTGCCTCTTTGCTTCTGTGCCCCGGGCGGGGTATGTTCTTTATGGCTTCTATGCCCCCAGGTGGCACATGCTTCTTCTTCTGATGCCCCTGAGCCGGGGAGTATCCTCTATGGCTTCTATGCCCCAGGCGGGGTGTATGTTGCTTCATATGCCCCCCAGGGGGGGGGGATGTATTCCGCTTCTAATGCTCCCATGGCAGGGTATGTTCTTGGCTTCTTATGCCCCCAAGGTGGGGTGTGTTTTGCTTCTCGTGCCCCCGAGGCGGGGTGAATTTCTTTCTTTGTATGCCCCCAGTCCGGGGTGTATGTCACTTTGCTTCTGTGCCCCCAGACCAGGGTGTATTCTGCTCCCCCCTTTTTATGCCCCTATGGCGGGGCGTATTCCTCTTCATGTGCCCCTAAGCTGAGGTATATTCCTTCTACTCCTTATGCCCCTAGGCCGGGGTATGTCTCTTCTTCAAATGCCCCTAAGCCGGGGTGTGTTCTTTTACCCTCTATGCCCCTAAATCGGGGTACATCTCTCTTCATATGCCCCCGACATGGGGTGTATCTTTTGCTCCTTATGCGCCCGACGGGACGTGTTTCTTTCTTTGTATGCCCCCAGAGTGGGGCGTGTTTCTTTCTTTGTATGCCCCCAGAGTGGGGTATAGTCCTTGCTTCTCATGCCCCCATGGCGGGGTGGATTCTACTTCTTTTGCACCCAAGGTGGGGCGTGTTTCTTCTTCAAATGCCCCCTAAGCCGGGGTGCATTCTTTATGGCTTCTGTGCCCCCAAGCGGTGTATGTTTTTTCTTTAAGTGCCCCTAAGCTAGGGTGTATCTTTCATGGCTTCTAGGCCCCCAGACGGGATGTAACTTCTGCTTCTTATGCCCCAGAGCGGGGTATGTTTTTTTTGCTTCTTATGCTCCCCATATCGGGTGTATTTCTTCTTTTGATGCCCCTAAGTCGGGGGGGTGTATCCTTTGCCTCATATGTCCCCCGAGTCGGGGTGCGTTTTGCTTCTTATGCACCCAAGGCAGGATGTGTGTTTGTTCTTCACGTGTTCCTAGGTCAGGGTGTGACTTCATGCTTCTCATGCCCCCATGGCGGGGTATGTTCTGCTCCTTCACTTCTATGCCTCCCCCCAGGTGGGGTGTACTCTTTTATGGCCTCTATGCCCCCAGGCGGGGTGTATTCTTTGCCTCTCATGCCCCTGAAGGGGGGGTGTAGCTTTATTTCATGTGCCTCCACGAGGTGTGTGTTTTGCTTCTCGTGCACCCCGGATGGAGTGCGTTTCTTTCTTTGTATGCCCCCCATGGTGGGAGTGTATCTCTTTATTTGTGTACCCCCAGGCCGGGGTATAGTCTTTGTTTCCCAGGCCCCCATGGTGGGGTGTAGTTCTTCCTCAAATGCCCCTAAAATCGGGGTAGATCTTTGAATACTCCTAAGCTGGGGTGAATTTTTTTGCTTCCATGCCCCCGTGGCGGGGTATGTTGCTTCTTCAAATGCCCCTTGGGCAGGGTATACCTTTCTTCATATGCTCTCAGGTCGGGATGTATGTCTCTTTGCAACTGTGCCCCCAGACCGGGATGTATTCTGCTTCTGGTACCCCAAGAGTGGGGTGTATTGCTGCTTCCGATGCCCCCAAGGCGGGGTGTGATTCTTGCTTCTTATGCTTATGTGCCCCCAAGCGGGGTGTATTCCTTTCTTCATACGCCCCTAAGCTAGGGAATATTATTGGTTCTGCTTCATATGCCCCCCCCCCCCCCCCCGGGGGGGGGGGGGGGGGGTATATGTTGCTTCATGGACCCCGAGGCCGGGATGTATTCCTTCTTCAAATGCCCCTAAGTCAGGGTGGACTCTTTTCTTCTTATGCTCCCAGGGCGGGATGTAGCTTCTTCAAATGCCCCTAAGTCGGAGCGTATTCTTTATGGCTTCTATGCCCCCAAGCGGGGTACGTCTCTTCTTCAAATGCCCCTAAGCCGGGGGTGTATTCTTCTCTTTCTTATGCTCCCGAGGCGGGATGTAACTTCTTCAAATGCCCCTAAGCGGAGACGTATTCTTCATGGCTTCTATGCCCCCCTGGCGGGGTATGTTTCTTCTTCAAATGTCCCTAAGACAGGGTGTATTCTTCTCTTTCTTATGCTTCCGAGTCGGGATGTAACTTCTTCAAATACCCCTAAGCCGGGGTGTGTTCTTCATGGCTTCTATGCCCCCAGGCGGGGTATGTTTCTTCTTCAAATACCCCTAGGCCGGGGTGTATACTTTGTCTAACATGTCCCCCGAGTCGGGGTGCAGCTCTGTTTCTTCTTATGCCCCAAGGTCGGGGTAGATTCTTCTCACGTGCACCCAGGGCAGGGTGTATTTCTCTTCATGTGCCCCCATATCAGGGTATATTTCTTCTTCAAATACCCCCAAGCCGGGGTGCATTCTTGCTGCTTCTTATGCCCCAGGGCGGGGGTATGTTCTGCTTCTTTTACCCCCTCACGGTGGGGCGTATTTCTCTTCATATGCCCCCAGAGTGGGGGTGTAGCTTTTCTTCATCTGCCCCTTAGGTCGGGGGTATGTCTCTTCACTTTGGTGCCCCTAGGCGGGGTATGTTTCTTCTTCAAAGGCCCCTAAGCCAGGGTGTAGCTTTGTTGTATGTTGTGCCCCCGAGTCGGGGTGGATTCTCTTCATGTGCCCCTGGGAATGAGGTGCATATCCTTTTTTTCTGCCTCTTATGCCCCCATGGCGGGGTATATCTCTTCTTCTTATCCCCCATGGCGGGGTATGTGCATGCTCTCTTCGAGAGTGGTGGTCGTGCTTGGCCTCATTGCTATAAAGTATTCCCAATGTTGTGCCCCTGTGGTCTTTTGAGTCATCCTGTGGTCACTTGGGTCATTCGACATCATCCTGTGGTCATTTGAGTTATTTGATATTCTTGGTTTTGATAATGGCTAAACACTATAAGTCATTGATGTTTTACCACTCTTATATAACTAAACTACTTGATGTTCTTTCATGACAGATATGTCGAGGACTGGAGTAGAGATGGCAAAAGTGAAAGCTCATTGATCGCGCCCAAGCAAGGATGCAAATCTCTTCTACAAGCAAAAGTTGACACTTCACATAGCCAAGGTTGATGCACAAAGAAGCATAACCAAGAGAACCCAAGGTCAAAGACTCAGTTGACACCTTCAAGACAGTCAAAGTTGATGCCACAGATGAGAACGGGCTGCTAAAGGACTTAAGCGACAGAGCTAAAGGGGTTAACGGACTGAACCGGGAAACCCAGAGTCTGCCCAACTGGCGGTCGACCGCCAGCTCAGTAGTGGTCGACCGAAAATTCCAGGGACTAAATTTCTACAGCATTTCTCAGTAGCGGTCGACCGCTAGAAGGTTCGGTCGACCGCCAGCCCCAAGCCAAAAAATGTTGACTTTGTTTTCCACTTCAAGCAGAGCCATTCTCCATGGATTTCTTTAATCCTTAAGTCACCCAATCACCCACAAAATGTGAAATGTTCCCCATGAAGCCAACATTTTAATTTCTGAATATGAAATGTTCCCCATGAAGCCTGATGAGTCAATTCAAAATATGTATGCTCGGTTAACTGTGCTTACTAATAGTCTGACTGATCTGGGAAAGAAATACTCAGAACAGGAAATTGTGAGGAAGATTCTCAGTTCATTGACTCCCGCATGGCACACAAAGGCTACCGTGGTTGAAGAATCGAGAGATCTCGTAACTACCAAGGTATATGAACTCATTGGGTCATTGATGACCTATGAGATCAACCTTAAGAACAAAGAGGCTGAGGTGCCTAAGAAAAAGTCCCTAGCTCTCAAAGCAGGACCCAGCGGTCAAAGCACTTCTGATGAAGGTGAGGATTCGACAAGTGAGCGAGATGAGGATGATGTAGCCATGCTCACACGTAAGTTCAGAAAATTTCTGAGAAAGGAAGGTAAGAGCTTCATGAGAGGAATGTCAAAGGTAAGAAATGGTTTCAAATCTAATTCTGAAAACTTTAAGAAATCTGACAAAATCATTTGTTATTCTTGCAACAAACCAGGGCATTTCAAGACTGATTGTCCTGACAGATTCAAAAAGGCTGACAAATGGAAGGGCAAGAAGAAGAACAAGGCCATGGTGACCACCTGGAGTGACGAGGAAGAAAGTGATGGTGGAACTAGCTCCTCGGACAAGGAAAAAGAAGATCTTTGTCTCATGGCCAAAGGTGACGAAGAAACTGAGGTAAAATCTCCTTTTGAAAATTACACAATTGATGATTGTGAGGAAGCATATATACAACTCATGGAAAAATATGACATGTACAAAAAGGAGAATAAATCATTGAAAAAGAAAATTAACTTGTTTGTGCATGATCATGACATGAATGATAAGACTGTTCTACTTGAAACTGAAATTGAAGATCTTAAGAAAATGATTGAGAACTTGGAGGAAGGAAGAAAAGAAATGGCTGACTTGGAAACTGAAAATGAAGATTTGAGAAATGAGATTGATAGCATGAAGCTAAAAATACAAACCTATGAAAAAGATAGCAAATTGAGCAATGAAAAGTATGAAGCTGTCAAACAAGTCAACACTCAACTTCTTCAAAACATTGAAAACCTACAAAAATAGTTGAAGGATAAACAACAATCATTAGAAAAATTTGTGGATGGAAAAGAAAACCTAGATGCATTGCTAGGTACTAGAATGAACTTCAACAAGGAAGGGTTAGGTTTTGAACCTACAAACAAGAGGTCAATTGGGTTAAAAATTGTCACATTTGTTTCATCTTCTAATGCTTCTACCTCAAAAATAATATCGAAAGGAAAAGAAAAGGTTGAAGAGGAAGTCACTTAAATCCCTAAAAAGATTGCTCAAAAGCCTAAGAAAAGTCAACCTTCCCCACAGCACAGGTCGACACCTCCTTGGCAATCAAACATTCAAACCGCCAAACAATTTCACACAGGTCGACACTTCCATAGGTTGACACCACCATATTTTTGGGGCAATTGTGATTTCTGTATGCATCAATTTCCTAGGTGGCAAAATAATCATTTTCAACCCAAAACCAACCAGTGGTCACAATGGGTTAAGAAGCAAACCTCCTTAAACTCTCACAAAATCCAACAAAGAGCCTCTAAACAAAAAGTGAATGTCAAGGTTGAAAAGAAAAATCAAATCACTGCTCTAAGCAAACAAAACATGAATGTTAGGAAGGTTTGGATTCCAAAAGAAATGGTTTCATGTTTTGAAAATCTGAAGAGTTTGATGGGCCCCAAATTTGGTTGGGTTCCAAACACCATTGCTTAATTATTTGTGTAGGAATGTCTTGCAGTCATACATAACAAGTGGTACCTTAATAGCGACTGCTCAAGACACATGACTGGAGACAAATCAAAATTTTGTCTCTTGGATGAAAAGGAAGGAGGATACGTCACATTTGGAGGGAACAACAAAGGAAAAATTATTGGAACAGGTAATGTAGGTAAGAACCTCTCCAAATCCATCTGTAACGTACTGCTAGTTGAAGGCTTGAAATACAACTTGCTTAGCATAAGTCAACTCTGTAATAAGGGTCACAAAGTGTTGTTTGACTCTCATGAACGTAGAATCCTTGAACCAAAATCTGACAAGGTAAAATATTCTGGAAAAAGACTCAACAATGTTTACATGATTGACTTAGATGATCCCGCTCATTTAAATCTTTGTCTTGCTGCACCAAAATCTGAACTTGCATGGTTATGGCATCGTAGACTAGGTCACGCTAGCTACAATATCTTACATAAACTGTTAAAGTATTCAATGGTGAATGGGTTGCCTGAACTATCTTTTAAACAAGAAAATAAATTATGTGATGCATGTGCTCTAGGTAAACAAACAAGAAAATCCTTCAAGGCTAGATCTGCAAACATGTCATCTAAACCACTTTAGCTGATTCATATGGATTTGTTTGGTCCAACTAGAACTGCTAGTTTAAGTGGTAGAAAATATGGATATGTCTTAGTGGATGATTACTCTAGGTTCACATGGGTTTTCTTTCTCACACATAAAAATGATGCTTTTGATGAGTTTCAGGCACTCTATATGAAGATAAAGCAAGACGGTGAGTTTAAGATTTTCAACATTCAATCTGATCATGGTGGTGAATTTGAAAATGCTGACTTCTATAATCTTTACAGAGCTGAAGGTATTTCACACCGGTTTTCTTCACCAAGAACCCCGGAGCAAAATGGTGTAGTTGAAAGAAGGAATCGAACACTCATAGAGATGGCAAGAACAATGCTTGCCGAACGGCAACTCCCAAGAAAATTTTGGGTTGAGGCGGTAAACTCGGCATGTTATATTATCAACCGCTCTATGGTAAGGCCACGCACCAAAAAGACTCATTATGAGTTGCTGAGAGGTAAAAAACCTTCTCTCACACATATGAAAGTATTCGGGTCAAAATGCTTCATCCACAAAAATGACAAAAGAGATTTAGATAACTTATAGCCCAAGAGCGATGAAGGTATATTCCTTGGATATTCTGATAGATTTAGGGCTTATAGAATTTATAATGTTAATAGTCAAACTGTGGAAGAATCACCCCATGTTTCCTTTGATGAATATCATGATGATTCTAACACTGATAACTCTTGTAGGAAAAATGATGAAGATGGGGAATTTCTAAGCATGAAGGAAAAGAATGATCCTCCACAAGAAGAAACAAGAGAAGATGGTGACCTAGCTGAATCAAGCAATGCAAGGGATCAAGCTCCAGGAGAAGGTAATGATTCTACAAACATTAGAATTCTTAAGGATCATCCTTTAGAAAATATCATTGGTAGCTTGAATGACCCACCTAGAACAAGGTCACATTTTAGAATTGTGGAAGAATTAGATCAACTTGCTCTAGTTTCTCAGCTTGAACCCAAAAGCATTGATGAAACATTAAAAGATGAAAACTGGATAAATTCAATGCAAGACGAGTTAAACCAGTTTGAAAGAAACAAAGTTTGGCATCTTGTTCCTAGACCTTCCTCACAATCTGTCATAGGCACTAAATGGGTCTTTAAGAACAAACTCAGTGAGGATGGCAAGATAATAAGAAACAAGGCTAGATTGGTGGCTCAAGGGTATAATCAAGAGTTTGGGGTAGACTTTGAGGAATCTTATGCCCCAGTTGCTAGACTTGAAGCCATCAAAATTTTACTTGCCTTTGCATGCTCCCTTAGAATAAAGCTATATCAAATGGATGTAAAAAGTGCTTTCTTGAATGATTTGATCAAAGAAGAAGTCTATGTTGAGCAGCCCCCTGGCTTTGAGAACACTAACGATGCAGATTTTGTATACAAGCTAGACAGGGCACTTTATGGACTGAAGCAAGCACCAAGAGCTTGGTATGAGAGATTAAGCTCATTCCTCATTGAGAAAGGGTACACACGAGGTAAGGTAGATCAAACACTTTTCACCAAGAAGCAAGGTAAGAACATTTTGATCGTTCAAATTTATGTTGATGATATTGTGTTTGGTTTTACTAAATCTGAAATGTGTGAGGAATTCGCTAACCTCATGACTAGCGAATTTGAGATGAGCCTAATGGGAGAACTCTAATTCTTTCTCGATTTGCAGGTCAACCAAGGAGAAGATGGATGCTTCATAAGTCAAGCCAGATACATCAAGGAGTTGCTGAAAAGATTTGACATGACAAACAACAAAATAATTGCAACTCCTATGAGAACCACAACATCACTGGATTCGGATGAAAATGGTAAATTAGTGGATGCAAAGATCTATAGAGGTATGATCGGCTCTTTGCTTTACTTAACTACATCCCGACTAGATATCCAGTTTAGTGTATGCCTTTGTGCTAGATTTCAAGCTAGTCCTAGAGAATCCCACTTAACTGCCGTCAAACGTATCTTTAGATATCTTGCCGGCACTCAAGATTTGGGATTGTGGTATCCGTCATCATGTGATTTATCTCTTATATCTTATTCTAATGCGAACTATGCTGGATGCAAGCTGGATCGCAAAAGTAATAGTGGCTACTGCCTGTTTCTGGGCGGGTGTTTAGTTTCTTGGGCCTCCAAGAAATAACACTCGGTTGCCCTTTCAACCGCAGAGGTAGAATATGTTGCTGCGGGGAGCTGTGGCACCCAAGTGTTGTGGATTAAACATCAACTCCAAGACTACTTAGTGGATCTTGGTTGTGTCCTGATTCTGTGTGATAACACTAGTGCTATCAACCTTGCAAAAAATCTAGTCCAGCACTCTAGGACTAAGCATATTGAGATTAGGCATCACTTTATTAGAGATGAGGTCGTTAAGAAAAATTTTGACCTACATTTTGTTGATACTTTAAATCAAATTGCTGATATCTTCACCAAGCCCTTGTGTAATGACAGGTTTACAACACTCAGAAGGGTGCTTAGTCTTTGCAGACCTCAGTCTAATAAACATTGAAATGATGATCTTCTTCAGCTTGGTTGTGTGTTTTTATAGATTGGTGTCCATGCATTGTTTATATGTAAATATGTCATTTTGCAAATGGTGTAACATTGCATGTAGTTGTATAATAAAGTTGAATTTATGTTCACGATGCATTGCTTGGTTTGTGTAACTTCATTCTTGTATGGCCATGGTATATCAAATGTTGATGTATGGAAAGGCAGGTTATGCTTGCTTAGAAGCACTCAATATACGTGAGGTTTCACCTCCGCCAAGTACCATGCGTCACTATCGCATATAGGCCATATAGTAAGGGGGAGTTATCTCTTTGCAGCATTCATGCATACATTTCATCTTTGTCAACTTTATGTTTGACCAGGTCAACCCCTGTATGGTTCTAGTCAACCTATCCTTGACAATTATCTTTACACTTGTAAACATAACTCCTTGAATGCATTCACTGCATCTCCTTAGAGGGAGTCTTGCTGCCTTTCTTAATCTCTTGCAATCTGAACTTCACTGGCTTCTAGTTTGAAAATGAGATCATGAGATAGGCGGAACTATGGCGTAAGAGCTTTCTATTATATGAACTGATGATTGTCTATCCAATGAAAATGGTTCAGATTTAATGATTTCCTTGAAGTTCTAATATTGCTTTTGAAAACATCTATGTTCTGTGATTTTAATAGACCTTAACTAGAGATTACATGTTGTGCCTTGAATGACTATCCTGAAATCTAAAAATTCAAAATTCATGACCATCTTGGTGATATACTCATGCTTAGTATTGTTTCTAAACATCTTGATGAGCTGGAATTCTTGGAAATCAATTTGACAGAGCAATGATATTGTTGCACGGAGAAATATATCACGTCATCAAATCAAGTGACGAATGATATGTCATGATGTGCCCATGTCATCTCTGTCTTAATTATATTGGACTCTAGGCAGAGCACTGGCATAATTGCTGAGAAATATATCTTCTCATCAAAGAAATGAGATCGGATATGTCATGACGTGATTTTGCTATCTCTGTTCATTCTGAAGTATAACAGTCAGTCTTACCAAATACCTAGAAATATTGGCGTCTAAACAACGTGTATTCTTACGGCTAGGAGGCATGTACTAGACTCGACTGCTCGTAAAATATGAGTCATGTGCTTTCAAATACAAAAGATACTGCTAATCAAAAATATGGTGCAATCTTAAAATTCCATACTTTAGTCATGATTGTTTAGCCTCAATACTAGTTTTTGTGTTATTCCCTTTATAGTTATTAAAAATGGATATATAAGACAAGGGAAGGTTAAACACTGCCATGCCATGCGCTTTTGGTTCATTTCTATTAAAACATGGATGTAGATGCTTTTCGAATTCTGTTGATGATCTCAGATTTCATTAGCTTTGAACCATATATATTGCTCGCGATATGTTTCAGGTTTGCATATAATGGCTTGCTCTCAACTTCCATTCAGCTCTGGTTTCTCAGACATTAGTCACCTTCTCTACCTTATCCCTCCTTTTTGCTGCTGTCAAAGGGGGATAAAATGTCTTGTTGTGAGTCCTGAGTCCTTTATGAGCTAATACCTTTGTCAGTCTTTTGTGCGGATTGTCAAAGGGGGAGAGTGAACTGTGGACGGGGGAGAGAACCTTGTGAGCTTTGAGTCTTCATCTGTGATGGGGGTTTGTGCATAGCATTCACATGCGCATTCACATGCTTTGATCATCCTTGCATACATCATTCACATGCTTTCACTATCATGGATCTTGAGCTGTACATGTCGCACATGTCATAAACTTTGCCATCTTAGATATTACTGCCGCATAATGACTCACAGTGTTGCCATCATCAAAAAGGGGGAGAATGTTGTGCCCCTGTTGTCTTTTGAGTCATCATGTGGTCACTTGGGTCATTCGACATCATATTGTGGTCATTTGAGTTATTTGATATTCTTGGTTTTGATAATGGCTAAACACTATAAGTCATTGATGTTTAACCACTCTTATATGACTAAACTACTTGATGTTCTTTCATGACAGATATGTCGAGGACTGGAGTGGAGATGGCAAAAGCGAAAGCTCATTGATCGCGCCCAAGCAAGGATGCAAATCTCTTCAACAAGCAAAAGTCGACACTTCACATTCGACACTTCACATAGTCAAGGTTGATGCACAAAGAAGCATAACCAAGAGAACCCAAGCTCAAAGACTCAGTTGACACCTTCAAGACAGTCAAAGTTGATGCCACGGATGAGAACGGGCTGCTAAAGGACTTAAGTGACGGAGCTAAAGGGGTTAACGGACTGAACCGGGAAACCTGGAGTCTACCCAGCTGGCGGTCGACCGCCAGCTCAGTAGCGGTCGACCGAAAATTCTAGGGAGTAAATTTCTACAGCGTTTCTTAGTAGCGGTCGATCGTCAGAAGGTTCCGGTCGACCGCCAGCCCCGAGCCAACAAATGTTGACTTTGTTTTCCACTTCGAGAAGAGCCACTCTCCATAGATTTCTTTAATCCTTAAGTCACCCAATCACCCACAAAACGTGGATCTGGTCTGGAGGATGTCCAAGGATCATTCAAAGGTTATAAAACCCACACAAGAAGGGTTGGAAACCCTAAGGCTAAGAAGGGAGATCAAAGGAGGTTACACGGGTGTGTTCAAGGGAGAGGAGTTCGAGTACTGTGGCTGTGAACAGTACTCCGGGAAGAAGTTTTTCATCCATTCTAAGGGATTCAAGCCTAGATCTGAAGCCATCTCAACCTCCAAGGAAGCAAGAAGCAATCAAGGCTCTCAAGGGTGATCTAAACTGCATCCTTAAACCTCTTCATCAACTCAAGGAGATCAAAAGGAAGATCAAAGCTACATACATAGTCAACCTCATCAACTAGAAGAGATTCAAGGAAGATCATATCTCAAGGAAGAAGACACTATTGAAGCATCAAATTCAAGCTCCAACAATCTCAGATAAGATCTTTTCTTCTTGAGCATATTCCATATCTTGTTTGAATAGCTTGATATTTGTTCTCTTTTCATTTCATTCAAACATTTGAAACTGACGATCATCCCTACTGGTGGTTAGTAGGAAGGCAATCGGAAGTTATCCGATCTGCGGTGTTGACGTCCCTACCTGTGGTTAGTAGGAAGACAATCGGTGGTTTTTCCGATTTACGGTTCAGTGCATGGCACTAGTGGAGCCTCATCGGATTTGGTGAGGGGTGGACGTAGGACTGGGGATTCAGTCTGAACCACCTTAAAATCTCGTGTGTTGTGGTTTGCTTATGCGATTGCTTTATGTTAGATGCATGCTTAGGTTCAATATCTATATTGCGTAATCATCTTGCTAAGCAAATCATTTGTGTCCTTCGTTAAGATAGTTATATTCCGTTGCTATTATCATCATCTAACTTTAAAGAGGGTTGCATTGCGAAAAGAGGGGCAGATCTATTCACCCCTCCCCTCTAGATCCGCTATCCACTACTCAACACCCCACAGCAGGCAGCAATTCATCAAGCTACAATTGTAGTTTGTTGGATCTTCTAACAGCCACTCGAGGGGCCGTCTTATGCCGGATAGGGGCAGCAGGAAGGTGGAAGAGATTAGGGCGTTGCACCATGGAGTTGGTCCCTCCCAGAGCCTGGCGGGATGCCGGCCTTCTTCTTGTTCTCTTGGTCGGCAACGCTTGCCAACCCTTTTTTTTGTCCTTTCTTTTCTTCTCTTCTTCCTCCTTTGTGCAATAGACCAAGGTGGGTGTACAGGAGAGCGCTCACCCCCTCAAGGAGGGGATGAGTGGTTCGCTTCACCGCATCAATCCCACAGTGGTCATCTTTGTTCAGCACGGGTGTCGACGGATATGGCCGTACGACCCTCTCTCGCCAATTCTATCTCTTCTCTTTTTTTACTCCTTTCTTTTCTTCTTTTCTTTCTTCTCTCTTTTTGTAACTTTCATGATTCCTGGAAGCTACAGGTGCCTCGGAGTAGCATATTCGAGGTCACAAAGTCAATTTCGCCTAGTCTAGCTTTTCTCCCCAAAGGGCTGGCGAAGACAGCACCTGCAATTCATCAAAGCAAGCAAACATCGTTTATTAGGTGGCCATGAGGCCCCGAATCTCGGCGAAGAGATGAAGGGTGGTTTTCATCCCACCGGGCATGCCAGACTTGTGGACGCACTTTTCGTTCGCTCGTTTATTACCATTTGGTCTTATTTCGGATGGCTGATTCGTCTATTAAGTGCGTGGGCATGCCAGTCACGAAGTGACAATTCATTCGGGCTTTGAAGAGCCCATAGTGCGCTCGATCTGACTAATCAGACGATTGTGTAGTTCGTGTCGGCACCAAAACCCGCCGCGCCATAAAGGTCATAGAGTCATTTACATCCCCTCGGAGAGGGGATCACCCTTGATTAATCACCAGAAATCAGGGCCTCATGGCCAGAGAATTAATTGCATAAAAGGGCCTATTAGGAAGCATTGAAATCCCCGTATGAGGGTGAGAAGAAAACATTCGTGATCATGTCAGTCATGTGCTGACCATTTAATGTTCAGACGAATGTCCGGCTCCAGAAAAGTACAATCGTCACAGGAAAATCGGAACATATGTATGCCGAGGTACGACAAATTTATTGTTCAGAGGAACGAGAAATATTCAGTTAAATCCCGGTCAAAGCGGTTAGAAACGGATAAGTTTATCGGCCCGGTGCAAGATCAAGCTGCGACCATACTGCGGTGGGCCCCCCGCGGTCGAAACAAGACTTGCGTGAGCGTCATTAATATTTCCGATGCCAAGGGGCAACGGGGGAGTGTCCTGGGCTCAGAGCCCAGAGCCAATATGTTTTCAGAGGGAGCGAGCTGTAGGCCGACGATACGAGCAGGACGATGATCATAATCGGGACGGACCCGAGGTCTAAGCGCCACCCATGAAGGCCTTATTGATATTCCTATGCGTAGGGTCCGGGGAGGACGAGGACCACCTCGTTCCATTCGAATTTTGTCGGTCATTCATGGACCACTTTATGTTCAGACAAAGGTCTGTATTGAAGGTACGGCGTAGATGGAAACAACCCCGTACAAATGTATGCCGAGTTCGTGGTAATTTCAATGAAAGAGCGGGAACGAATCCCAATAGAATGAAACCGATTTGATGAACTATCGGCTCAGAGCAATGCCGGATTACGAACATATCGGGGTGGGAGCCGTCGGCCATGTCGGTCACTCACGGACCTTTTCATGTTCGGACACAGGTCTGTAATAGAAACGCGGCAAAAATCGAGGTGAACCCGTTCAAATGTCTGCCGAATGTACGATGATTTTAATAATGGCTCGGGGGATCCAGCCTGAGGAGTGGGTCCGGTGTAATCGGAATGTCGGCCTGAGGTAAGGTTGGGTCATGGCCGTTTCGGGATAACTCCCAAGACTCAGGCCCGATCGGCGAAGGAGGCATTGTTGTTCCTTCAGCACCAGGCCACGGGAGAGACGGGGTTGCAATGTATATTTTACCAAATTTTTTATTTCGGATTTTTAACCATATGATTTTGTGCTGTTTATTCCTTTGTATGCATTTACTCTGAGTGATTTCTCCATTTTACTTATTATTATTGTTATGTTTTCTTTTTACTATTTCACATTTTTTTATTTCTTATATATATATTCATGTTTATTTATTTATCATAATTTTTTATTAATTTATTATTATTATCATTATATATATATATATATATATATATATATATATATATATATATATATATATATATATATATATATATATATATTGGAGAGAGAATGGGCCGCTGGAGGGCTAAAAGGGGTTAAAGGGGGGGCGTGCCGGCGAAGAGCGGCCAAGGTGGGCGTGCCGGCGAAGGGCGCGAGCGGGCGTGCCGGCGAAGGGCGCGAGCGGTCGTGCCAGGTAAGGAAGGGGAGGCGTGCCGGTGAAGGGCCTGGCCGAGTGTGTCGGGCAAGCCATGGCAGGGTGTACCGGGCTAAGGAAGCAGGGGTGTGCCGGCGAAGGTCTGGCCGAGTGTGCCGGGCTGAGGGGGGGTACAAGGTGTGCCGACAGAGGTCGGGCTAGATGGTGTGCCGGGCTGGGGTGCTGGCGAGTGTGCCGGGTAAGGAATAGGGAGCGTGTCGGGGGAGATCGGGCTGAGGTGTGCTGGCGAAGGGTGGCTGGAGTGTGCCGGGGAAGGAGTTGGTGGGGTGTACTGGCGGAGGATGGGGAGCGTACCGGCGAAGGGCTTGGCCAAGTGTGCCGGAGAAGGGCGTGCCGGCCAAGGGTGGCTGGAGGGGCATACCAGCGAAGAGCCGCCAAGCTGGGCGTGCCGGCAAAGGGTGCAACCGGGCGTGCTGGCGAAGGGCGTGCTGGCCAAGGGTGGCTGGAGGGTGCACCGGCAAAGGGCCTAGGGGTTGTGCCGTTGGAGGGTCGACAGAGGTGGGGTTGAGTGTGCCGAGGAAGCTTCAAGGTAGGGTGTACTGGCAGAAGTCCGGATGGGGCCCACTCCTCTTCCGTTCTTATGTCTTTTCACCTTTTCTTTTCTCTCTTGAGTTTATTCAGTTTGCATGGATTTCTTCTCTCTTTCTCTTGATTAACTTCCATTCTTTCTCCCCTAAGGACGAATGTTTCAAGTTGCTTAGTTGTCGTTCGATTCGGCTCTCTTTGTGTTGATTGCGATTCCCTTGCCTTGGTTGAAGCGTTTTACCGTTGTTCTTTTCATTTGTTTGTTGCTTTCTTTTTGCCTTTTAATTCGTTATTGCCCCATTTGTTTGTTGCTTCCTTTTATCCTTTTAATATGTTATCAATTCTAACAAAAATTCGACAGCATCTCCCCTTGACCCGAGCGTAAGGGAGATACAGGGAATGCGCCCACATGGAGTGGCGGAACCTGACAATTGGAGGTGGGCGCCCAAGAGCAGCAACACCTTTAGTAAAACTTCAGAAAACTCGGAGGGAACGGCGAGTGGGAGACGATTCTAGGACTTGCTAGGGGGTGCACCGGGCAAGAAGGAGGGGCTGGTGGCTAGCGTGCCGGCCAGGGAGCCTATAGGGGCTGGAGAGGTGTGCCGGGCTAAGGGAGGCCAGGATGTGCCAGGCTGAGGGGCACTGGGCGTGCCAGGTTGAGGGGCACAAGGTGTGCTGGGCAAAGAGGGTGGAGGGTGTATCGGGCAAGGGTGGTTGGGCGTACCGGCAAAGGGAGGCAGAGAGCGCACCGGCAAGGGAGGCTGTGCTGGGGAAGGCGGGCAAGAGCCCGTGTCGGCTAGGGAAACTTCAGGGGTAGCGTGCCGGGCTGGCTGGCGCCGAGAAGTGTGCCGACGAGGGGTTGGCCCAGGGTGTACCGCTGAAGGTTGGGGTTGGCTTAGGGGGGTGCAGGCTAAGGGTTAACTAGTCGGGTTAGCGCTGGAGTGGTGCGGACACCAGAGCACACGAGCGGCACGAGTCGGCGAGCCCCCGGTACCGTACGCGGAGCACCACCCGAGCTACATCGACTTCCATCTGGCTCGAAGATAGCTTGGAGACTCCCCTTTGAGTCTCGATATTTATAGTTTATTGGGACTTTGTTTTTGTGTATTGTGTGTTTTATTCGGATTGTAATTTGGATTGTAACAGGGGTTTATGTGTAAATTGGGACCACCCGGGTCCCACGGGCCCTCCTATCCCTTTCCCATTGATCCACCTCATCCCTAGGGCCCATGTGGAGTCAGTCAACCTTCCAATGGTGGGCTTCTAGAAGGGTGGGCCAAGTGGGGGACAAAGGGGAATAAAATTCAAAAATGGGAACCAAGAAGTCAAGGGGGCACCCCCCATTTGGTATATTATATTAGGATTTGAGTTTTTATTTTATTTGATTCCAAATCACATGGGAGAAATAGTTTGTGGACTCCCTCTTTTACCCTCCCCAACCCTAGATCTAAGGTCAATTAGTGTCTTTTGTCATTTCACATAAATACCTTGTATTTTCATTTGATTGGAATTAATGCATATGAAACCCAGAAATTTTGTGGAGCTCCAGCTTGGTGCACCCCTCTCCCTCTCTCCTCTCTTCTTCTTGCAGCTGGGAAGGCTTTAGTCTGAGGTGGGAAGCCTCATCTATCAGGTGTGAAGTTCGTCGTTGCCGCCGCCGCCGCCATCGAGCCGCCGTTGCACCGCCACCACCTCCGTCGGTATTCGGTCAATCGGGTGACAGCATGTCCTTCCACGAATTTATGCTCCCAGGCGCAAGATCTTCTTGAGCTCAAACTTTCAGGGTGTGTTCCAGAGGTTCTCTCCACATTCCATAAAATTTGGTTTGGCCTTTAGATTCGATTTCCATTTTTCATTTTCGTCCATCTTTTCCTTCCAGATCTGCCAGGTTTCTATCTACTCTGACATCAACCCCGATCTTCCCATCTTCGACCCACTTTTTGATTTTTCCTGGAGCCCCCAATTTGAATGAAGGTTCTGTCTAACATACCCTCCACCCACGAATTTTCGTGGAATTTCAAATAGCCACCACCTATTTTCTAAAAATCATTTTCAGATCCCCTTCAGTTCTGTCTGCCCCTATCCAGATCCGACCACCTGCCAGTATAAAATAGCTTTCTCCATCCCAACCTCCACCAAATCAGTCATAAGAACTATTTCTGTTTTCCTCTCTCTCCCCTCTATAATCTTCATGAAGAGCTCGAGATCTGATTCAGAGGTTTACCCTGCGGTCAACGCCAACTCTCAGGAACCTCAGTTTCTGCCAAGTCAGATCTAAAACTGAGAGCAGGCTGGTTCTAAAATCATCCATCAGACGCACAGCTCCGGTGAATTTTTCTGAATCTCACAGGGTCGAAGGACATTGAGAGAGCTTTCCAACGATACCTCTTGTGCATCGATCCAACGTCAGGAGTGATCGCAGCAGTCGATCTCGCCGGATCGCGCGCCTGAAAATAGAAGCAACCAGTTCGTGGGCAGCAACTCCAAAGCTTGGAGATCGGAGCCGATCGGCCTCCGACCGGCGTTCCCGCCCGGCCGCCTTCCAGGGAGGCATGCCACCAGGGGTCTCCATCACTGCGGGACCCACCCCATCAGACTCGGAGGACAGAGCGGTCCGTGGGCTCCACGAACCCGTAGATCGCGTCGTCCGTATAGCACGAAAATGCGGATTCGGCACCGACGGAGCGACGTCAAGATGCTGCCCGTCAACCCAATTCACGTGACTCCCGGGCTCCCCATGTGACCTTTTACCTCCCTACGTGGAGTGGGTCAAATTGTTGTACCACAGTAAAACTTTGTTAACCGGGAGTCCAGTTTTGGCCGGAGTTCGTCTTCCCCACGCCGGGTGCGTGGAGGTACGATCGTAACTTCTTGGCATTACTTTGCTTAGCTAGTATATGGTCGTATGCCGCTATGAGAGCATAGGATTCTAGCCCGTGAGTCTATGTCACCGCTATGAGCGAGAGAGTGACCCGTCCCATGGCTCGATCCGAGCACGGAAGTGAGTCGGACTACCCTTAACTCTACCGGTTCTTCAACCGTGCACAATCCGTGTTTCCCTCGCTTGGGACGACAAGTGAGCTTGCATTTCTGTTAGCGACGTATAGCCCATAGGAGCTCTTAGTGTCGGACCTAGTGTCTCTCATGCTCGTATGTTGCTGGTCGTGTATGCATTTAGAGTCCGAGGTCCATATCAATTAGAGTCGGTCCCCGTGTCCGTCCCGCATCAGTTTGGTATCAGAGCGAGTTGAGTCTATGGTAGTCTTTGCATAAGCCTTGCATGCATCATGGTCTAAGTCGAGTCTAGGATCATCATTATTTTCAAAACAAAAAAGTGTTTTAAAATTGCATTTCATCCCGATAATTCGGTATCTTAAAAGGTGTTGTCCGAACGTTAGGCTATGCCTATCGGGAAGGCCGCACACTTGTGGGAGAGATCTTCGGATCGACTAACTCCGCCATGTACCGGATATTGGTTTAGGTCTAGGTGCATTAGTCAGTGTTTTCATCAGTTTGTGTCTCCTAGTTCGTGTGTCTTTGCATGCCCACCCGTCGAGGTACCCAATACTCGCCACCACCACCAATGGCGGATTCCTGAGCCCGTAGCTCTGATGAGTCCTCGACGGCCGAGATGTTCCGAGCCATTATGGATCGTCTTGACACGTGTATGGATGGCCTTAGTACATGTCTAGATGGTGTAGGGACGTGTCTAGAAGGGAGGATGAAACTTCAGACCAGTCCATCCAGGGTCTTGTAGGGAGGATTGCCATCCTCGAGAGGGCCCCAGCGGCGGCGCAACCCGCGCCGACCAATGGTCAACAGGAGTGGCTCAGCAACCTGCTGCGCCAAGAGCTCAGGAGGTAGATGTTGGGAGGCAACAGGTGCATGAGGTGGCTGACTATGCATCTGATAATGAGCAAGGGAGAAATGGTCGTCGTAACCAATGACGGAATCGTGATGACGATGATGACGACCGCGTTCTTCGGAGCGTGCGTACGGACCCTCCCCTTTTTAGCGGGTCCTTGCACCCGAAGGTCTATTCAGATTGGGAGGCTGGCATGGACTAGTACTTCGAGTGGTTTGAGAGGACGGAGCACCGGAGAGTTCGATACACGAAGATGAAGCTGCATGGGTAAGCCCAAACTTATTGGACCAATGTGGAGAGCCTGCTAAATCAGCGACGTCAACCCCCGATCGGCACTTGGGATGACATGAAAATCAAATTGAAGGAGAAGTACCTTCTTGCCTCATATCGCCAACATCTCATAGACAAATGGCAAAGTCTCTCCCAAGGGAACCGATCCATGACTGAGTACACCGCTGAGTTTGATGAGTATTATTTACGGTGTGGAGTTACGGAAGAGAGCACCATGACCATATCACGCTTTCGGAGAGGTCTGCGGCCAAACTACCAATACAAACTTTTTCACCGCAATGCGACAACTTTGGAACAAGCGTATCAGGTCGCTCTCGAATTGGAGCAATTCGAGGCCGAGTTTGAGTCTCCCCATCGGTTGGGCTCCTTTCCCCTTCGTAGTGTCGAGCCACGTGGCTCTTCTGGCACGTATCCGAGGGCCCCCATGGCCCGACCTCAGGAGCCCACTCATCCCGAGCCTTTCGCTCCTAGGCCTCGCCCTCCACCCCCGAGGGACCTTCCTCGTCCCCAACATCTTACGGCACCCACAGCCCGTCCACCAACACCCGCACCTCCGGCCCGTCCTTTGTTGCCTTCACCTCTTATCCGTCGGGAGGATAAAGGGAAAGGACCCATGATGGGGGAGCCTAGTGGATCACAGCAGTAGTGTTATCGCTGCAATGGGTTTGGCCATTTTGCCAACCAGTGTCCCACACGCCAGTCTCTTGTCATTGGGGGCACACAGGCCGAGGATACCACCCCTACGGACCTCGAGTTAGTCAGCTATGAAGCAGATCCGGAGCTAGCTGACGAGTACTATGAGGCCGAAGGTAATGGCCAGGATGCCCAGCATTCGGACGATACCCACTTGGGGGTCGTCAGGTGTATTCTCACCCAGCCACAGGCCAGTGATGACTGGCGACGGACCACTATCTTTCATACATTCTGTCGACTGGGCAAGCAAGTTTGTAAGGTGATTATCGATGGTGGGAGTTGCATCAATGCAATCTCCACGGGCACTGTCTCCAGTCTTGGTCTTACACCCGTGGACCATCCTTGCCCCTATCAAGTATCATGGGTGGATTCCACCTCCATTCCGATCAAGCTGCGGTGTCTGGTCCCACTGCAGTTCCGTGCCTACCGTGACGATATCTGGTGTGATGTCCTCCCCATGGAGGTGGGCAGTATTATTCTTGGTAGGCCGTGGTTATTTGATCGGGATGCCACCCTCCATGGCCGGTCGAACACCTGTACCTTCGACCATGCTGGCCAACGGATTACTCTCCACCCCCATCATCCCAAGAGCCCATCAGTTAGGGGTCCTACTGGCCCTAGTACTCCGGAGCCTTCCATCCCCGGGCCCAGTACCCCATCCCCAGCTCGGGCTATGACCGTTACATCTGGCCCAGGTGAGCCCTCGACTAGGAGGTTGATGGTGATTAGCTCCCGGGAAATGGAGCGGGAGGCTAGTAGGGGCTGCCCTGTGTTTGCTATTACGGTCCGAGAGGTGGAGCTAAAGTCCGAGGGTGAACTCCCGATGTCATTCCTATTCTGTTGGAGTTCGCTGATATTTTTCCCGAGGAGCTTCCCGAGGGACTCCCACCCATGCGGGATATTCAGCATGCTATCGACCTGATTCCGGGCTCCTCATTGCCCAATCTTCCTCATTATCGCATGAGTCCCACGGAACATGCTGAGCTAAAACGGCAGGTCGATGAATTGATGCAGAGAGGGTCTGTTCGGGACAGCATGAGTCCATGTGTTGTTCCCGCATTACTCCCCCCAAAGAAGGATGGCACGTGGAGAATGTGCATTGATAGTCGTGCCATCAACAAAATCACCGTGAAGTACAGGTTCCCTATTCCTCGCTTAGATGATATGCTAGACATGATGACCGGTGCCACTATCTTCTCGAAGATTGATCTTAAGAGTGGCTACCATCAGGTGAGGATTAGGCCAGGTGATGAGTGGAAGACCGCATTCAAGACCAAGGATGGTCTCTATGAGTGGTTGGTTATGCCCTTTGGGCTGACCAACGCCCCTAGCACCTTCATGCGACTCATGACACAGGTCCTTCGACCTTTCATTAGAGTCTTTATGGTCGTGTACTTTGATGATATTCTTATCTATAGTCGCACCACGAGGGACCACTTAGACCACCTTCGGCAGGTCTGTCTACTTATTAGGCGAGAATAGTTGTTTGGGAACCCACAGAAGTGTGCCTTCATGACACCTCAGCTTACCTTCTTGGGTTTTATTGTGTCTAGTACTGGGGTCTCCGTCGATCCGGAGAAGGTCCGGGCCATTGTTGAGTGGCCGGAACCCCGTACGGTCCATGATGTCTGCAGCTTTCATGGCCTTGCGACGTTCTTTCATCGTTTCATCCGCGGATTTAGCTCCGTCACTGCCCCGATCACGGACTATATTCGGAAGGGCACATTTGTATGGACGAAGGCCGCTGCTGCTACCTTCAAGGACATCAAGGAGCGCATGACCCAGACACCTATCCTTCGATTGCCTGATTTCTCAAAGGTGTTTGAGGTCTCTTGTGATGCGTCTGGTGTTGGGATAGGAGGAGTGTTGAGTCAAGAGGCCCACCCGGTCGCATATTTCAGTGAGAAGCTGAATGACGCGAAACTGCGATACTCCACTTATGATAAAGAATTCTACGCAGTTGTTCAGGCTCTTAGGCATTGGAGGCACTATCTATTACATCAGGAGTTTGTCTTATACTCCGATCATGAGACTTTGAGGTACCTCCATTCCCAAAAGAAGCTTAATGCGCGTCACAGCCGTTGGGTTGAGTACCTCCAGCAGTTCACATTTGTGCTGAAACATAAGGCTGGAGTGGAGAACAAGGTGGCCGATGCCTTGAGTTGGCGAGCGTGTTTGCTTACCACCATGAGTGCCGAGGTCATAGGGCTAGAGAAGATGAGAGAGGCCTATGTTGACTGTCCTGACTTCGGTCAGATTTATACCACTCTCCAGGCCAGACCCTCGGGAGACCTTGATGATTATATACTTCAGGAGGGTTACCTCTTTCGAGGAGGCAAGCTTTGTGTGCCCCGAACTTCGGTTCGAGACTTCTTGGTCTGGGAGCTACATGCGGGAGGTCTAGCCGGCCACTTTGGTCGGAACAAGACAATCGAGACTGTTGAGCATAGATTTTATTGGCCGAGCTTGAAGTGTGATGTTGCTCATATTGTGGCCCAGTGCTGTACATGTGCTACGGCCAAAATGAAGAATCAAAGCTCGGGCCTTTACACACCTCTTCCCGTGCCTGATGCCCCGTGGCAGGATATTAGCATGGATTTTGTCTTGGGATTGCCACGTACCTCCAGGAAGCATGATTCGGTCTATGTGGTTGTTGACCGATTCTCGAAGATGGCCCTTTTTATTCCCTGCTCGAAGACTTCGGATGCTTCGAGGGTAGCCCGCCTATTCCTTACTCATGTGGTTTGCAAGTTCGGGTTGCCCCTTGCCATAGTGTCTGACCGTGATGTTAGATTCACCAGTTATTTTTGGAAGACACTGTGGCATATGTTGGGTACTCACCTCAAGTTTTCCACTACATATCATCCCCAGACAGATGGTCAGACCGAGGTGGTCAATAGGAGTCTGGGTGACCTTTTGAGGTGTCTTGTCAGGGACCGTGTAGGGGATTGGGATCTCATATTACCACTGGCAGAATTTGCATATAATGATTCGGTTAATAGGTCTACCGGTATGAGTCCATTCGAGATTGTCACAGGTCGTAGGCCTAGGAAGCTAGTGGATCTTGTTCCCATGCCCATCCATGCACGAGTGTCGGAGTCTGCCGAGTCGTTTGCTAGGCATGTTAGGAGTTTGCATGACGACATCCGTCGTCACATTGAGGCCAGCAATGCATGGTACAAAGAGCTAGCCGATGCCCACCGACACCACCGAGAGTTCCAGGAGGGTGAATATGTCATGATCAGGGTAAGACCTGAACGGTTTCTCTCTGGAACCGTAAAGAAATTGCAAGCTCACGGAGCCGGTCCATTTAGAGTGTTGAAACGCGTTGGATCCAATGCGTATGTTGTGGACCTGCCCGAGGAATATGGTATAAGCTCAACTTTCAATGTGTCGGATCTAGTTGCATATAGGGACCCATCGGTGATCCCTAGTGAGCCTTTTGAGCCATCCCCTCCCATTGAGAGTGATCCCACACCTGAGTGTCCACCTCCAGCCCCTTTTCCACGGCAGCGAGAGCATATCGATCATATACTGGATGAGCAGGTGACAGTTACCAGGAGTGGATTATACCCGCGCTACCTAGTGCGTTGGAGTGGGCGACCCGCCACCGAGGATACTTGGATCACCCATGGAGAGTTACAGCGGATCGATCCGGACCTACTGGAGCGGTACCAGAGTGATGCTGACCCTTACTCGACAGGGTCGAGTTTCTCCCACCCGGGGAGAATTGGTGCGGACACCAGAGCACACGAGCGGCACGAGTCGACGAGCCACCGGTACCGTACGCGGAGCATCACCCGAGCTACAGTGGCTTCCATCTGGCTCGGAGACAGCTTGGAGACTCCCCCTTGAGTCTCGATATTTATAGTTTATTGGGACTTTATTTTTGTGTATTGTGTGTTTTATTCGGATTGTAATTTGGATTGTAACAAAGGTTTATGTGTAAATTGGGACCACCCGGGTCCCGCGGGCCCTCCTATCCCTTTCCCATTGATCCACCTCATCCCTAGGGCCCATGTGGGGTCAGTCAACCTTCCAATGGTGGGCTTCTAGAAGGGTGGGTCTAGAAGGGTGGGCCAAGTGGGGGACAAAGGGGAATAATATTCAAAAATGGGAACCAAGAAGTCAAGGGGGCGCCCCCCATTTAGTATATTATATTAGGATTTGAGTTTTTATTTTATTTGATTCCAAATCACATGAGAGAAATAGTTTGTGGACTCCCTCTTTTACCCTCCCCAACCCTAGATCTAGGGTCAATTAGTGTCTTTTGTCATTTCACATAAATACCTTGTATTTTCATTTGATTAGAATTAATGCATATGAAAATCAAAAATTTTGTGGAGATCCAGCTTGGTGCGCCCCTCTCCCTCTCTCCTCTCTTCTTCTTGCAGCTGGGAAGGCTGTATTCTGAGGTGGGAAGTCTCATCTATCAAGTGTGAAGTTCGTCGTTGCCGCCGCCGCCGCCATCGAGCCGTCGTTGCACCGCCACCACCTCCAAGTTTCCAGGTGGGACAGATAGCAGGTCCTTCCATGAATTTCTGCTCTCTGCCACAATATCTTCTAGAGCTCAAACTTTCAGGGTGTGTTCCAGAGGTTCCCTCCAAGTTTCATAAAATTTGGTTTGGCCTTTAAATTCTGATTTCCATTTTTCCATTTTCGTCCATCTTTTCCTTCCAGATCTGCCAGGTTTCCATCTACTGTGACAGCAACCCTGATCTTCCCATATTCGACCCACTTTTTGATTTTTCCTAGAATCCCCAATTTTACTAGAGGTTCTATCCAACATCCCCTCCACCCACACATTTTCTTAGAATTTTAAAAGGCCTCCACCTATTTTCTAAAAATCATTTTCAGATCCCCTTAGTTCCGTCTGCCCCTGTCTAGATCCGACCACCTTCCAGTATAAAATAGCTTTCTCCATCCAAACCTCCACCAAATCAGTCATACGAAATATTTCCGTTTTCCTCTCTCTCCCCTCTACAATCTTCATGAAGAGCTCGAGATCTGATTCGGAGGTTTGCCCTGCAGTCAATGCCAACTCTCAGGAAACTCAGTTTCTACCCAGTCAGATCTAAAACTGAAAGTAGGCCGGTTCTAAAATCATCCATCAGAAGCACAGCTCCGGTGAATTTTTTTGAATCTCACAGGGTCGAAGGACATTGAGAGAGCTTTCCAACGATACCTTTTTTGCATCGATCCGACGTTGGGACTGATCGCAACGGCCGATCTCGCCGGATCGCGCGCCTGATAACAGAAGCAACCAGTCCGTGGGCAGCAACTCCAAAGCTTGGAGATCGGAGACGATCGGCCTCCGACCGGCGTTCCCGCCCGGCCGCCTTCTAGGGAGGCTCACCACCAGGGGTCTCCATCACTGCGGGACCCACTCCATCAGACCCGGAGGACAGAGCGGTCCGTGGGCCCCACGAACCCGTAGATCGCGTCGTCCGAACAGCACGAAAATGCTGATTCGGCACCGACGGAGCGACATCAAGATGCTGCCCGTCAACCCAATTCGCGTGACTCCCGGGCCCCACATGTGACCTTTTACCTCCCTGCGTGGAGTGGGTCAAATTGTTGTATCACAGTAAAACTTTGTTAACCGGGAGTCCAGTTTTGGCCGGGATTGTCTTCCCCACGCCGGGTGCGTGGAGGTACGATCGTAACTTCTTGGCATTACTTTGCTTAGTTAGTATATAGTCGTATGCCGCTGTGAGAGCATTGGATTCTAGCCCGTGAGTCCATGTCACCGCTGTGAGCGAGAGAGTGACCCGTCCCATTGCTCGATCCGAGCACGGAAGTGAGTCGGACTACCCTTAACTCCACCAGTTCCTCAACCGTTCACGATCCGCGTTTCCCTCGCTTGGGACGACGAGTGAGCTTGCATTTTTGTTAGCGACATATAGCCCATAGGAGCTCTTAGTGTCGGGCCTAGTATCTCTCATGCTCGTATGTTTCTGGTCGTGTATGCATTTAGAGTCCGAGGTCCATATCACTTAGAGTCGGTCCCCGTGTCCGTCCCGCATCATGGAGAAGGGAGGAAGACCGGTGGGGGTGTTGGGCTAGGGTGTTCAGAGAGGCAGGAAAGGCACCTCCTTGGCCAAGACGGGGAATAAGAGTAGAGGGGCCGCTAGCCATGATTGAGAGGCCACCGACAGTGAGTCCTGTGGGGAGGCAACTGACCTCAAGGGCAAGAAATCATCGGCGTGAAGGGGAGAAATCACCGGAGGGAGGAGGATGAAGGCGATCAACCACACGTAACGACTCAAACCAACGGAGACAGTAAGAAACCCAAAGAGGGGGGAATTTTCATTCATGAAAAGAAAAGGCCATAACCGGCCATGTACATCAAAACACCGGGGTAGAAGATACAATAGTGGGGGAGAAAAGAAGAAGAAGAAAAGCATGGAGAGGAGGAAATGGGGAGTTAGGGCCGAGCAGGGGCGACGGCTCCCTACTCTTCCCCCACCTCCCCGCTACAAGGGCTCTCTCTCTTTCTCTGTCTCTTCTTTGGTGGCCGCCGGAGAACCTCGCGCCGGAGCCCCCTTCTTCCTCTTCTCTCTTCTTCTTCTTCTCTTCCTTTCCGCTGGCGAGCTCTCTACCTCTCTGTTCCCGTGTGTCCCTCCTCCTCTCTCTGTCTCTCTGTGTGGAGCAGCGGAGGCTTTTTATATCTCCCACGGCAAGAGCTTCCGAAGGCGGGAAGGGTCCGAAGTTGACGGGCATTAAATGGGTGTTGACTCTCCCGTCCTTGGTTGCAGGAGGGAGTAGCTTGCATGTCTTCCTCCCAGGGTGACACCTCAGCCAGCTCGCAGTGCGCCACGAATCGTAGGGGATGGGCATCACGTCGTTCTGCCGGTTGCACCGGGTGGCAGGGTGTGCCGCTGAGAGGCCAAAAGGTTGTGCCGCTGGAAGACACAGAAGGTGTGCCGCTGGAAGGGCTAGCAAGCGTGACGCTGAAGGGCCCTGAGGGCATACCGCTGAAGGCTTCAGCCAGCGTGCCGCTAGAGGACCGGAAGAGGTGTGCCGCGGAAGGGGCATCGGAGGTGTGCCGCCGAAGGCATTTGGCAGTGTGCCGGCGAAGCGTCCCATGGGCGTGCCGCTGAAGGGGGCACAAGGGTGTGCCGTTGAAGGCCACCAGGGGCATGCCGCTGAAGGGCCCTGGGTGTGCCGCTGAAGGGCGCCTGGGGCGTGCCGCTGAAGGCCTAAATGGGCAGTCCTGAGCCCGTTGTGAGCACGAGTTGGGGCCCATTCGATTTTCTTCGAGGCCCACGGATTATAAGGCTCTTGGTGGTTGATTCATCTTCACTGTCGTGACTCCGGAGACGGCTTCACGGCAATGTGTGTGTTCAAAGAGTCCGGATGGCCCTCTCTTCTTCACAGTTTCTTTAGTTGGAGTTACTGTTGATGCTGGACTAGTTGGGACGTATGGGCGTGTAATTTTGCACATCCACACTGAGAGACTAGAGAAGCTTCTCCCGCCCCTTTGTCTTGGCAGGGAGGCGAAGAAGGTTCCCCGATGGCTTGAACCGGGGTTTTGGCTTTGGCGGAGATCGGGATCAGAATTTCCTCTCCCTCGTCATCGGAGCTGTAGAATTTGGCTTTGACTCTTGTTTGGTCGTCGACTGGTAGTACCAAGCCCACGACGCTAACTGCGTAGTGGACGCGGAAGTCTGGGTCCTGGTCGTAGCCCAGCTCCCTGGTATCCTTATGGAAGGACGAGGGTTGCCCCCGGACCTGGGAAGGGTCCCACAGTTGATGGAAGTATCTTTGTTGGGCAGAGGTCTGCCACAGGGGAATGTGTTGTTTCAAACACATTTCTTGAATATGCGGTGACAGGTCGCCCCACACCTGAACTGCTTCAGGGGTATCATCGACTTGCCTAGACTAGCCGAAGTCATCATCTGGCAGGGCTTGAGGGACCATGTCTCCTTTATAGAAGACAATAGGTTTGTCCCTGTTAGCCTTCCTCTTGTTTCGACGTTGTCGCTTGAAGGTGACAATGAATGTTGTCAGCGACTCGACGCTGTGCTCCTCGGATGCACACGGGAGCTGGATGCAGTCTGGTGGCAAGCATATACTCTTGCCGATAGCTCGACTAATAAGATTAGCCTCGAAGTCGATCTGGCGCCTTTCAGGGCGATCCGAGGTTGACTTGGAGCCGAGGCGCAGCCGGTGAAGCTTGGCCTTCTCCTCGTCGACAGAGAAGAGATCATCGTCGTCTTCCTCTGAAAGCCAACTGTTGCTTTTGCTCTTCATCACGGGGTATGGACTAATCCCCTTGAAGTAGAGCGCAGCGTCGGCTAGGTTGCATTCTGTCGGTGTGAACGGCGACAGGTCTGCAAAGACCTTGTGTTGCTCCCCATCCTTGGCATACTTGATGCATTGGTGGAGAGTTGACGGGATGACCCAGTTTTCGTGGAGCCAGGGTCTACCCAATAGCATCTTGTAAGACGTGTTGGAGTCGATGATGTAGAAAGTCACCTTAGAGGTGAAATCATCGAGCACCAGATCGACGTCCACCCGACCGAGGATGTCCTCGGTGTTCTGGTTGAAGCCGGATATCTTGACCGCTTGGACCTTCTAAAGGTATGGGGTCAGGTACAGAGACTTGAATGTCTTGAGCGGCATGATGTTAACAGCGACGCCAGTGTCCACCAGGATCCAGTTTACATCATGCCTGTTGATCTTCCCCTTCATGTAGAGAGGATGATTGTGTCATGGAGGGGACAACAGCATGTCCTTCTCCGTGAAGGTGATGGTGGCTGCGAAGGCTCCATAGGCAGCCGCCTTCATTTCTGCGGCATGCACTTCATAAACTTCCGGCTCTTCGAGTATTTTGATAAGGGTTTCCCTCAGATCCTTACTCCAAGCAATAGCTTCCCAAACTGAAATGCTGGCAGGGAAGCGTTTCATCTGGTGGAGGACCTTCCGATCGGCTCGGGCTCGAGCATCCTCCAGAGAGGGCAGTATGTCAGGTTGAACCTTCTGCGAGCTGCCGTGTTGTTCCCCGTCGAGGAGTTGCACTGCCTTGCCCTTACCACCGGGATCAGATTGACCTCGGTCGCCATCGGGCTTTTAGAACAAGGATGCCAATGATGGCTCTTCTGGGGGTGACTGGTGGGCTGGCTCGTCCTTGCCGGACGGTCCCGCTTGATCTGCTGCAGCAGTCAGTACTGGTGCAGGGGCTGGGAGGCTGGCAGCAGCCTCACCAAAGCCGGAAGGATCGAAGACACCGGGTCCGCCCCGAATTTCCACTTCCGGAATGGGAGCCGGTTCCTCTCCTCGAAAGAGGATGATTCGCTCCGGATCGAAGGTGGACGGAGAGAGGGGTGACTCAGGAGTTCTCCCGCGGCCTCTACCACGTCCCCGGCCACTGCCTCGGCCACGACCGGCGTGCTCTGGAGCTGGCTAGAGCCCAACAGGGGCGGTCGCCCTTTGTCTCGCTCGGGAGGCTACTGGCTCGCCCCGCCGAGAAGCATTGATATTGTCAGGAGGTGGGATGGCCACCATATTGCAGGCGCAGCGCCGAAGCATTTCTTCCAGCTGCTCTGTGGTGATCTCCTTGTCTTTATAACACAAGGAGAGCTCGTCAGGGATCACGAGTCTTTCGCCGTTCTTGAGCTTTTGGATCATCTCTTGGACCCAATTTCTGAGGCGGGCTCGTTTCTACATTTCTTCCCACGAGATGTAGCTGTCGAGTGGGAGAACCCCGGTAGGACGAGGAGGAACGTATTCCTCCAGGTCGTCAATGAGCTGCTGGAGCCTTTGGAGAGGCGTTGGCTCGACCAGAAATTGCAGGGCGGCTGCTTGTTCAGCTTGTTCCTTGAGCCGCCTTCTGAGGTTCTTCCTCCTATTTTTCTCTTGTCTCTTGGCGATAGCCGTCTCCAAGGGAGTAGGAGGGAGAGGTGCTGGAGCCGGAGTTGACAAATCCTGATGAGGATATCGCCGAGTTGACGCCCTTGCAGGGCGAGCTCGATGATTCTTCCTCGCCTAGATTTTGATCCAGGCGCCTTCCGCTTGTTGTATCTAGAAGGTGGCGTTGATCGCATACTCGATCACCTCGAGCGGCAATTCCTGGTATGTCGGAATGCTGGGACCGGCGTCCAAAGACATGTTCATGGTTTGGTGTGTTACCCGCGGTGGCAACGGGAGCCTACGAGGAGTCGGTAGGCTGGTGCTGGCGTCCGAGGACGTGCGTGCAGTTTGATACCTTAATCGCGGTGGCGACAAAGATGTCTTCCACTGAGCCGGTACATTGGAACCGTCGTTGGAGGACATATGCACGGTTTGATGCCGTACCCGCGGTGGCGGCAGGAGCCTACGAGGGGTCGGTAGGCTGGTGCTGGTGTCCGAAGACGTGTACGCGGTTTGATGCCTTAGCCGTGGTGGCGATAAAGATGTCTTCTACTGAGCTGGTACGTTGGGACCGACGTTGGAGGACATATGCGCGGTTTGATGCCTTACCCACGGTGGCGGCGGCTTCTGTTGAGAAGTGGGCAGAGAGGGGCACTGGTCGTTCTGCTCCTTAGCCTTGCCTTTTCAACCATGCTAAGGGCTAGGCCTGGCGACAACTGGCAGTGTCACAGGACATTGTCGTTCTACACAGTTATCCCGACTTTGCGGAATGGAGGAGCTTTGTGGCGGTGGGCCCACCATTTGAAGTGAAGTCGCTGAAGACTCCGAAGATGTCTTCTTTGTACTTCGAACTGTGTCAACAGGTAGGCGGGATAGACTCGACGGCCCCTCCGCTGAGGAGGTACACAGAGGCTGAGGCGGGGTCTCACCCTGTTTTCGCTTTCCCTTCCTATCTGCGACTGTCGGCGACGAAGATAGGGAGGGAGGAGGATGAGGAAGAGCCGAAGGGCTTGTCGTCGTCTCACCCACCAGAACGTCCTCTCGGCCGAGAAGGACCCGGAGGAGCCTGGCAGTATCTTCTTCAGGAAAAGGGAGAGACTTTAGCTCCCGCCAGGACCGCCATTGCACGGCCGAAGTGGCTGGGGTTGGCTGGCTAGCTGTAGATGCCTGAGATCCCTCAAGGGCCGGAGGAGCAGGAGAATGCATGACATTGACCGAGAGGTTAGTCGGCTCCGCCTCTTGACTGGCATCCTGCTCCCTACGCCTTCGCAGTCGCTCGAGCGCCTCTTGGTTGTCAGTCCGGAACTCGAGCCATTCCGGAGGATGCTGGTAAGGCAGCCCGTGCCCATTTTCTTGAGGATAGTATGGCCTCTCTAGCGCATCCCTGGCAATGCTCAGGGTCTCTTCGACAGCTTGCTGAAGCCTGACGAGCGACATAAAGTTTCCTTCCCCATCGATCTGCTCCCATCAGATCTGTTCCTGGATAAGGTACTGAACTTCCTCGCAGGACTCGATTGGGTGACAGATTCTGGCGTGGAAGGGGCAGTACAGGGGGTGACTATGATCCCAATGGGTGTAGTGGGCAGGCGAGTCGCGGGGCATGATTTGCCCGTTCTCGACGAGGATATCGAAGAGTCGTCGAGTTCTCTCCCTGGGGAAGGAGAGAGGTCTCTGATCATGCCAGGCTCTCCACCCTGGATACCAGATCGAACGTTCCCTTCGATTGGCGCTGGGCCCCTCTGATTCGTCATCAGAGAGAGAGAATGCGGCCATCATGTGGATGACATTGGCCGAGGGGTGAGCCACGCGGGCTGCCTTAGCGGGCCTGGCCCACGTATGTTGCTGCGGGGGATCGACGAGACCGCTCTTCATCTTGACAAGGTCGTCTCGGATCAGCTTCTACGCCTGAGTCTTGAAGATGTAGCAATCTTCAATTGAATGACCCAGCATGCGATGGTACAGACAGTAACTGGGATCGTCAGTCTTCAGAGCCTCGTCTAGCTTGCAGATTTCTGGCAGCTCGATGATCTTCTGACCCATGCAGAGGTCGAAGAGCATCTTCGTGTGTTCCTTCTTGAAGGAGAAGGGTGTCTTCATACGCTCCGAGAAGGAAGGAGCAGCCGGCTTGTCTGCTGGCTTTTTATCAGAGCCACTGGACTCGGCCGCTTTACTGGCCTTGGTGGCAGGGGTGAATTCTATGTTGTTCACCTCCTTGCCAGGCTGGCGTTCTCGCACTTGTTTACCCTTTGCTGCAGTATAGCTCGGGTTGTCGGCGAAGAACATCTCTATCTCGGCGACTGTCGAATTGAGCTGGTCGAAGCCTTTGATATTGGTGCCGAGAAGTTTTTTGCTGACCTCGGCCGCCAGACCTCGATGACATATGGTGATGGCGTCCTCCTGGACGGGTGGATTGACACACCTCATGCTAAGGTGTCGCCATTTTTTGATGAAGTCGAGGGTGCTCTCGCCCTTTTTCTGCCAAAGAGAACAAAGTTCAGCTAATGAGACCTTTTGCTCGGTCGTCTGAAATCGGTCGAGGAATTTCTTCTGGAGATCCGCCCAGTCGATGACAGAGCCGGGCTTCAGGTGGGAGTACCACTGAAATGCCATTCCCGTGAGCGAAGTGGCAAAGTAGCGGAGGAGATAGGATTCATCCAACGCTAACTCGCCTATAGCCGTAACATAGTAGGCCAAGTGTTCATGTGGCGACCCCTACCCATTGAACTTTTGCAGCTTCGGGGGCTTGGAGTATTCTGGAGGAAGTTTCTTCAACTGGTGGTGAAGCGGGTAGAGTACACTGTAGAGATACACCGTGACCATCCCTTCACCATATTGGACGAGCTTTGTCTCGACAATGCGCTCGATCATCTGGCGTTGTGCCAAGAGATTCTCTGGCACTCGCGTGTTGGAGGCTCGTGGTTGAGTATCAACCGGGGCGTGCCAAACCCCGTTGCCAACGGAGTTCGGGCAATCACCGCTGAGGTGTTGGTAGCATCGCGAGCCACCGGGGGTGCCGGTGCCTCGGCCTGAGGCCTGTCAGGTTGCTGCAGATGAAGGTCTCGCTCCTGGAGAAGGTCTTGCAAGAGGGCCTTCAGATGCTGGTTCTCCTTCATGAAAGTGTCGAGGGTCACTTCTTGAACCTCGTTCGCAGGAGGGTCGTTGTTGACCGGCTCTGCGTTGATAGGAGGGTCGTGGCCTTCCACCGGGACCTCTTCTACGCGCTCCGATGCTTGCGGTCCGGCAGAAGTGTCGATATGACCTGTTGGAGGAGGCGGCGGAGCCGGGTGGCGTGGCCTCCTAAAGTGGGACAGAGGCTGGTTCAAGTCGTCAGACTGGGTGTCTGGCTGGTGTCCGGTGGTGTAGCATGCGAACACTCGAACCCCATCATTGATAAATTGGGTCGTCCGCTTCCCGCGCGTGTACCGCTCGGGGTGAATAGGCGTCCCTAGTCTGTCAAAGACGGAGATGCGTTGCGGAGGGGGCTCACCCCCGATGTTGGTCGGAGGAGAACCCTGGACTGGTTGCTGGATGGCCAGAGGACGGGCTCGCCTTTGCCTCCGCTTGCTTGCGCGGGGTACATTGGACGACTGGGCGTCGTCAGACGATGCTACTGTGAGACCCGCCGCATCCTGCCTGATGCCGCGTTTGAGCGCTCGCAGGGGGTTTGTAATACGTGCCCTTCGAAAGGCTTGAGCTTCTTCTGGGGTGACCCAGATTCTTCTCACGTCCGATTGTTGGTCGCCCTTGTCGCCATTTTTCGGTGAGTTGTCTTGGGAGGCTGTGTGCCGGACTGCGGTGGGTGCCCCCGGGCTGCCGCCGAGGAACCCACTCCTTTGAGCTTCGCCCCGTCCTCTCGTGTTTGACGCAAGAGGTCAAAACGATTGGAAGTGGGGATGGTGGGAATTGTCCATTCCTGGGGTATGATTGGTTCACCCCCGTCGAGATGGATCTACAAGTCACCGACAAGGATCGTCTGGCCGGAGTTGCTGGTTGCAGCAGTGAGTCGCCTGCCTCTACGGCCATGGCAACGCTTCTTCTGAGGAGCTGAGGAAGACTCTGCCCCAAGATGGTAGACCGAGAAGACATTGCCCGGAACGACCGGCAACATGAAGCCGTCAGTCCGAAGTGCCGGGATCGGTCCCCAGGGCAAGTAACCCGCACCGGAAGTCGATGGCTGAGTGACTCGGGTGTAAGCCTTCGCCCGTACCGATAAGAGTGTCACCGAGGCTCGAGATGACACTCTTGCGCCGGAAGGCAAAGCCGTTGGAAGTGCTGGAGCGCCGACGCCCCTGGGTTGAGGACCCGGGGTAGGTGTTGGCGTAGTCCGGGCTCGAGTCGGGATGCCCGAGGGAGGTGCTGAGGAACGCTGCCCTCTAAGTGGAAGACCCACGGGGAGAGCCGGTTCAACTGGAGCTCAGGACCGAGGTCCCGAGTGCACTATCGGGGAGCCGCGAACTCGGGGCTGTGAGCCCGTGTCGAGTGTCGACCTCACCGGGATTCGAGGTCAAAAACTCGATGCAGATACTAAGAAGCCATAGACCCGGGGCTGAAAGCCCGTATCGGGTGCCGGCTTTGCTGGGGCTCAGGGTTGAGGATCCGAGGAGGATGCTAGGAAGCCATGGACCCGGGGCAGGGAGCCCATGTTGGGTGCCGGCTTGGCTGCGGCTCGAGGTTGAGGACTCGAGGAAGAGGCTGGGAAGTCGTGGACCCAGGGCAGGGAGCCCATGTTGGGTGCCGGCTTGGCTGCGGCTCGGGGTTGAGGACCCGAGGAAGATGTTGTGATGCCGCGGACCCGGGGCAGGGAGCCCGTGTTGGGTGCCGGCTTGGCTGCGGCTCGGGGTTGAGGACTCGAGGAAGAGGGTGTGATGCCGCGGGCCCGGGGCAGGGAGCCCGTGTTGGGTGCCGGCTTGGCTCGGGGTTGAGGACCCGAGGAAGATGCTGTGATGCCGTGGACCCGGGGCAGGGAGCCCGTGTTGGGTGCCGGCTCGACTCGAGGTTGAGGACCCGAGGAAGATGTCGTGGTGCCGCGGACCCGGGGCAGGGAGCCCGTGTTGGGTGCCGGCTTGGCTGCGGCTCGGGGTTGAGGACCTGAGGAAGAGGCTGTGATGGTGACCGAAGTCCGGGGCGTAGAGCCTGGGTTAGAGATCGGCCGAAGCTGGCCTCAGGAGCTGACGTTCACCCGGGCCGGCATTAATATAGGGGTCCTGTAGGGGGCTACAGTGGCAGTCCGACACTCGGCACTCGGGCGGGACACTAGAGCTAGAGGCGCTTATGCGCGTTGGCCGCAGGGGCCACTGTAGAGACTGGAGTTGGCTGAGGAGCAGCGACAGGGATCACACCCAGGAAGTAGGGCGATCCGATAACCGGGGCGAAGCTACTGAAAGTGATCGGCGTCGCCAAGTAGCCCACCCGGGCATGGGTGGCAATGACGTTGGGGCCGTAGGTGACGGCCGCCATGGTTGCCGGAATGTTGAGTGCTGCGGAGGCGACGGTCGCTCACAGTCGCCTGGAGCGGCCCGACGATCGGAACGTGGACTGGAAGTTGTTGGAGAATGTGCACGAGTACCCTCCCCTTCCTCTCCTGCAAGGACAGGGAAAGGGCACCGGGCTTCAGGGCTGGCACAGACTTTTCTTCAGCAAAAAGAAGGAAGGTGGGAGACATCCCACCGGGCGTGCCATCCTCTCTGTTGCACGGATTTTTATACCAATTAACTGGGGTGAGGGAAGGAATACAGCGGGAAAGGAAAATACGGGAGTTTGATGTATCTCGGGTATCCTCCTTACAGGTGCATGCCTCTCATGGCGGTATCGGGCACTCTCCTTTCATGGAAAGTCTGAAAGGGTCGAATGGCACGGAAGTGTCAGGATAAAGGTTAACCGGACAAGATGCGGGCGTGCCAGTCAATCTCTCGACAATCACTCATGGAACCAAGGTTTGACCGGGGAAGCGCCACCAGGGCACGGCACGTGGGCTCAGGCGATCAGGCGACACGTGGAGAGAAGGGGTTCCATGGGTACGAGTGCCTAGGTGATTGCGGGAATCGTGTACAGGACATCTTTCCCCACCGGTCGCAAGCAATCGGTGTTTATTTACATCGGATTGAATCTGAATACCTTCGTTCTATGCTGAAGAAAAGTCTGTATATGTGTTTGAAGCCATGGGTAGAGGGATGGGGTGCATTCAGCAGCTAGGGGTACGCGTTAGACCAAGGAGTGTGGGTCAGAAGCTGGGGGCCCGAACACGGGCGTATGTATTTTACTGGTTTCATGATGAGCCACATGGGCTTTACAAGCGGGCCTAAATGGCCGGAGTACAACTGGAGCAAGCCGCGGGACAATTCTGACTCATGGGCCGGTCCCCGGGTCATTGCGTGGTGAAGCAGATGTTCGGGTGTTTTACTGGAACTCTTTACAGAGGAATTGGTGCAAATCTGACTGCCTCGGTGGCCAGAATGGACACGGGCTGGCGCCTGGCAGAGGTTGGACGTGGCTCGAGGTGAGCGGTCGTGTCCGGGTCTCGGACGGCGAGTGTTGTCATGCTGGGGAGTCGAGGTCGGTCCCGGGACTATGATTCCCGGGCCAGAGGTCCCACTAGACTTGATTTGTCAATTTGAGGGGTCGATGGCCGACTGGGAGGTGAACGGTGGGCATGCGGTTCCGTGTCGAGGGCCGACGCGACGCTATGAAGTACCCTTCATCACCGTCGTAAGTGTCGTAAGTTTCCGTACATGGGCAGGCCCGTGGTGCGGGCGTATTTGCCGTTGGTACGGTCATCTTACATGTGGCGGGGATGGACTTGGCATGAGACGGCTAGACACCGCATGAGGGGAGTACGTGCGACATACCCTCGGCGTGTGTGAGCCGACTAGCAAGCCAACCGTGCGTGCACTTGTCCTCTCGTGTTCCCGACCCTTGCCGAAAGCCCCGGGAGTCCGAGGGTGCGACAATTTGGCCGGGGAAGTTAGCTCCTCCAACTGAGTGTCCGTGCTTCACATACCATCCCCCTTCTTCGTGCTTTGGCAAGGGGGGAAATTTATAGAAGTTGAAGGGGTGGGGGTGGGGTTTAGGCTGACCAAGTTGGGGGTCTAACTTGGTCCAGGTAAACCCCCCGAATAGTATTTTTATTTGTATTTTATTTGTATTTTATTCCTGCATTTTGTGTGTGTGTGTCGGAGTGGAAGGGATGAGGTTTAGGCGGACCAGCCCAAGGGGCTGGTCTGGTCCGCCTAAACCCCTCTTCGGAGGGGAAAAATCTTTTTTTTTTGGTTTTTGGAGATGGGGTCCAAGCTGGTCCGCCTAAACCCCCTCCTATAGGGGGTTTAGGCGGACCAAAGTGGTCCTCTTTTTTAATTTTTAAAAATCTTTTTTTTATTATACAAGGGTTTAGGCAGACCAGCTTGGGGGTCCAAGTCCCAAATTGGCTAAGAAGAAAGAGGATAAAGGATACTGGGAGGATACTGGTTGACTGGCTGCTTGTGCACGAAGATCGAGGGATTGTCGTGCGTGACTTAGCGTAATCCCGAGGCTCCATCTTCACAGATCCGTCTGCATGCGGGTACGACGAACGAACTTTACACGAACCTCGGACCGAATTTGCGCAAACCGGGAATGGGGAGGGTAGTCGGGCCTCCGGGCTGAGGAGAGGGCGTGGCCCCCCGGGGAGTCCGCCCTCCCAGGGGGCGCGGCCACGCCCTGGGGAACATGGGCCCCGAGCAAAGCCGTAACCCCGAGGGATGGCCCCCGGGGGTCTTCCTTCGTCATCTGGGGATATCCCTTGGGGGATATGAAGTTTCGGGATGTTGAAATGGCCCATGAGAGCCATTGTTCTTCGAGTTGTAGTAGCCGCTCGCAAGGTGTTCGGGCGAATGCCCGGCACACCCCGGGTTACCGAACGAGCCGCGTGGGTGGCCGACGGGTCTTGGATTTGGCCAAGGGCCAAGGGTAGAAGTTCGTAAGGGCTGGGAGGAGGCACCTTGGGCCCATGGGCCTTGTCTCGTACTACATGCCACATTGTACGGCGAGTTGGCAGAGTAGCCTCGGGTTGGCCCGAGAGCTAAGTTCAGTGGCTTGTTGCCACGTGTCTGAGGGTCGGGGGTGGCCCCGACTTGCTGGGGGGTCATTGTAGGACCCAATTGGTGTACTGGAACTAGGGGGTGGGCCGCGGGTTGGTGTAGAAAGGTTGAAACATGTGCGCTCACAAGGTGTTCGGCAGAATGCCGAACACGCGTGTGTGAGCCGTACCCGCGTGCCACGGGCCTCCTGAGCCGGTGGTTGACCTATTTAGGTCTCCCTTTGACCTTGGAGGGTTGAGGGAAGACGTTCCGGGGTAGGCCCCAAGCCTTTTCACTGAGTGCCATGTGGCACGGCTTGTAGTCGGAGTGTCCCCGGGGCGGCCCGGGTGGCCGTGTAGAGCGCGGAGAAAATCTATGACTTATGAATCGGGAGTGATCCTGATTGATTGCTAGTGCCGCCGTGCACCTCGGCTAACGCATTATGGCCGTTGATTGGGCCCACTGGGTTGTCGGAGGGGTTGGGTAGCCCATGCCTTCAAGGTGTTCGAGGAAATTCCTGAACCCTTATTTCTGGGTATTTTACTGGGGAATTTGTCCGGGTACAATAGTAGGGAACCAAGACTGCAACGGTACCAGCATCTCAGAGGATGTCTCTGCCAGATAATAACCTTTTCTAACAAAGGTGACCTTCCTGACGGCTTTTCTAGTGCGAACGGATCCTCCAAGACAGGTTACGGATCTTGGAAAGTGGACGCAACTGGATCCAAATCCGTTCTGGATGAACATGAAGGTGTCGACACTTTCAGACAAGGTGTTGACACATCTCGTTAGAATATTGAAGAGACAGGACTTCCAGGTAAGAACAGGTCGATAGTTCGATGGACAAGTGTCGAGACGTGCGCCATACTCGCGTGCGGATTGTGCCACCGTGTCGAGACTTCAATAGGAGGTGTCAAGACATATGCGACAAACCGAAATGAAGCCCGTTGCGTTAAACCCAAGGTGTCAACACTTTTTACACAGGGTGTCGACACATGGTGCCAAACAGAGCCAGCCAGAAACGGTTCAATCACAATTTCTTCTACATGTGTCGACACGTTGTAGGAGGTGTCAACACTTTGCTCACGCCAGAGCTCAAACTAAAACGGTTCAAGGATGGTTTCTTCATGAAGTGTCGACACTTTCAGATGTCAGGTCGACACTTGAGTGTCTTTCACCTGAGCTTGTCCAAATCATAACTTAAACAGAATCATTAATCACACCACACGGATTCAACAATAAACTATGGTTTGTTATCATCAAAACCAAGAGACACAACAAATTCTTCTTTTCTTCAAAAAAAATCAGCATTTTACATTCATCTAGTGATTAATACATTGCATTTGCATCATTTTGAAAAAGAAAAAAAATCATCATGTTGCATGCATTATTCATATAGTTGTTGTTTGTATTACATTGAAAATAATCAAAAAAAATAAAATAATAAAAAAACCTTAAAAATGAGTGAGAAATTCATATTTTTGAGTTGGACTTGCAAATTCAATAAGGCATACCTTTTGGCTCACTTTCTTGATCCATTCTTTGGGCTATGAATCCTAACTCCTTCATGCCACCTTATTATCAAGATCATAATCACATGTGGGCTAGACCGGCCCATTATGTTGCCAATGGTCTAACTCAACCTTTATCATTCACCCACAATGGCCCGACCCATTACAAAAGCCCATACTCTTGGTCGACCCACAATGAAAGCCCATCACTCATGGGGGCCCAACTTCATTCCTTTAACCAAAATCATATCCAATCCACTCAATTCCTTCATGGGTCCTATAATTAATTTCGCCCCCAAGAACAAGTCCAAATTGCTCAAAGACCCTCCATATCTTCTTATGATTCTTACGAGGGAGGACAACATAATAGTTCTTGGGATTCTTATCAAGGCCCAGCCCAAAATCCTCTGCATCAATTCTTTCACAATTGGGCTCCATCTTCAAGTAACTTTTATGATCAAGCCCACTATGGAGGACAACCCACATCCTCTCCAATATCTCACTATCAAGTAGATCATCATTCAACTTCTTACCCCTCAAACTTTGCTTCTCAGTCTACACATCAATCTTCTCCAGGCCCAACTCTCAATCAGGAGAAGACATTGAATCAATTTCATCAATGCCATCAATTCATCATGGCTCAAATTCAATCTAACCAAGCCTGACTAGATCAACTTGCTGAAACCATCAAGGGCATGGAAATGGATCAATTACCTAGCTAGTCCGATGTAAATTCTGATCACCAACTTCCAAAATTTGATAATAATGAAAGCTTTTATGATCAACTCATAGTTCCCCATGAACATAATACTCAAATCACTCTCAATTTAGATCATGTGGGAAATATGGAGGAGTCTTATCAGGAAGTTTTTGATAGTCATGATGATGATCGAAAAGATGAGTTCGAGGAGCATGAGCTTAATTGCCATTATGAGAAGGGTTCTAAAGAAGTTGATGATGTCAAGTTGGAGGGAGAAGAAGAAGCAAGTAATGTGCAAGTTCATGGTCAAACTCCACCAATTTCCCTTCCTGAATTTGAAGAGATCGGGTTTCAAGAATAAGAAGAGGTGACGGTGGAGAAGGATTTGAGTGATGTTATAAATCAGTTGTCTTGGGTAGATGAAGAGGTGGGTAACTTCCATGATCTTACTCTCGATGGGGCATCCTTAAATCAAGAGGAGGATTCCTTTGTGATTAATAATCTTGATGATTTAATGAAGATGAATTCTGAATATCCTCCTCTTAAGGAGTGTGATGAAGGGGCCTTCTTAGAGAATTTCACATTTGATCTGACCTATAATGAAGGGACTTTGTTGGAAAAATACACATTTAATCTTCCCACCCTCTTATTGGATAATTTGAGTGATAATCTTCATTTGATGGATGATTGTGATGAAGGGCCCTTATTAGAGACTTTTACATTTGATCTTCCTGAGCCCTATCCCATAAAGCTTGAATCATCAAATGAGTTAGATTCTGAGCTCACACCTCCTTCTAATTTGATTCCCTTGCAAGCTAAGTGTTGGGTTCGGTGCAGTATTCAGGGGGGGGGGTGAATGAATATAACCCGTTAAAAAAAAACCTTCACCCAATTAAAACTAGAATAATAATAAGACAGATTCGACAATCTGAAGCTCAACTAGAATTTCGCTCTCTTGACAGATTAAAATATTCTAAGAAAAACTAATCAACACTTCGGCTCAAACAGCAGCCAAACGCTTAGAGCGCCCCTATGCAATCATCTAGCGGAAGCAAAAACAGATAAATCAAACCACAATGCACACGGGGTTTTTTAGGTGGTTCGGTCCTCCAGACCTACATCCACCCCACACTCAACCGAGTGTGGCTTCACTAGCTCACGCTAGAAACAGCAGACTCAGTCTGCAACAGGTGCTGTCACACAGCTTGACCAGGGGAACAACCTCCCCTCTTCCTCCCAACCGAAGGGAACCACTAGTGACACACCAGTCACTAGCAAACCAGAGACGCAAGTCTCTCTTCCTCCAGACCGGAGGGAACACCTAGTCTTGCAACCCACAAGACTAGAACCGGAGGACCAATCCTCCCTTCCTCCAAACCGGAGGGGAACCTAGAGACCCAAGTCTCTCTTCCTCTGAACACCAGAGGGAAGCACAAGTGACACTACGTCACCTGCAAACCAGAGGTCTAGGACCTCTCTTCCTCCCAACCGGAGGGACCCCTGGACTTGAAATCTACAAGCCCAGAACCGGAGGACGAGCCTCCCTTCCTCTAACCAGAGGGAACCCACAAGTAGCACCCAGCTACTTGCAACCGGAGATAGCGATCTCCCTTCTCCTGAACCAACAGGAGGGACCCCGACCTCTCTACAGAGAATCGAAAAAATAGCAAATGGATAGTTTAAAAGAAAAATGAAACCAGCAACAGAAAGCTGAAAAGATAAAATCAAATGTGGCTCTCGCAGGAGCTGGCTGGCCTGGATTTGATCCACGGTCCAGCAAGAACAGATCTTTAGTTGAAGCTTCTATCACTCTAGCTCTCTCTTCTTCTCTATTCTTCTTCCTCTTCTTCTCTTCACACTCTGCTATCTCGATCTCTTACTCAAGCTCTCTTTCTTTCTCTTTCTCACTCCCTTTCTCCTCTTCTTTTTCCTTTTCTTCTTCTCTGTCTGGATCGTGGCTCTCTGTATGAACTTTTCTTCTTGCCAACTCGATCTACCATATTTTGTGGAAGAGGTTCATATATATATAGCAGGAGCAGCAGCAGCGGCAGCCCCGTCGTGTGACCTCCACACTTTCAGCCCTAAATATTAGGACCACGTGGCAGTCTCTCAGCAAGCTTCATTCCACCCTCGGATCACGTGCTGCCAGTCACTGGAGAATATTTCTTCCTCGGACCTGCAAGGAGATGAAAACCATTAAAACTGAGGGCCACAATAACTAAAGCTGCACGAGGTATGTGGTAGCAATTCTATATGCACTGAGAACGACACGAGATACACAAGGTGACTACAGCACGAAGTAAGGAGAGAACGACACGAGATACATACTGTAACAAAGATAACACTACAAAGAGAATGACACGAAGAAGATGAAAACAACACGAGGTAAAAAGAAGAACAACATGAGATACATACGATGAATACAGCACGAAGTAAAGAAAATGACACGACATAATAAACAGCAAAGAGAACGGCACGAGAACAACATGGACTGAAACCAACTCGAATATGAATATAAAAACTGACACGAAGTGTGGTCACAAGACAAGACAGACACGGGGTCTAGGAAAGACAACACGAGGACAGAAAAATAGACACGGCTATCACGACACGTGATGAAGCAGTGAAACCAGAAGAAAAAATGACTCGAGGAGACACGGAGACAATACGAAGACACAATAAGGAAACGACACGAAGTCATAAAAACAACTTGACGACACAAACACAGAAACAACAGAAACCGACACGAAGTGGTTGCAAACAAGCAAGACACGAGGTCTACGTAAAGCAACACGAAGTGTGGTCAAGGCGAGAAAGACACGAAGATGAAAAATAAGATTCGACACGAAGTGAGGTCAAGGTGAGAAAGACACGAGGTCTAATGAGAGAGACCAACACGAAGACAGTGAAAACAGCACGAAGTAAAGAACAACGACACGACGTGTCACTGTAACAAAATAAACACTTTAAAGAGAGCGACACGAAGTCATATGAGAACAGCACGAGGTGAAACGAGAACGACACGAAGTGTCACTGTAACAACACGAAGACACGAATGAAAAAATAACACGAAGACACGAAGACAGACCAACACGAAGACGTAAACACAACATGAAGACATAGACACTAAAACAACATGAAGACGATGGATGCTACAGTGCAATGTCTAGACTTGAAATTCAAAGAAAACGGCTGTACAGACTTGAAGATGTGAAGCCAATGTACAGACTTTGAAGAACAGTCCAATGTATGGACTTTGAAATCGAAGACCAATGTGCAGACTTGACAGTGAAGACTAGTGTGCAGACTTCAAGGAGGTTGGCGTGTCAATGTACAGACTTGATGAAGACTGATACATGAACAATAATGCATAGACTTAGGAGCATATGACACGGCTATACAGACTTCACGCGTTGACGCTGTACACACTTCCAATGAAGTGCGTTGACGCTGTACAGACTTTGCCTAAGACGCTGTACACACTTAGCCTAAGACAATGCATGAACTGAGGAGTTGACCAATCAGCCAAGACTGAACATAATCTAATATGCAATGCCATATCAAAACTTATGAAGAACTGCATTATGATCAAAATGTGAGTAATAGCATGATGACTCACACAGCAGGATGACTCACAGTGAATAACACACACACATCAAGGATCAACTATCAAAATCACATCAAGGCCATCATCAAGATCCATCAAAGCCATCAGCAAAGCCACAATTGAAATCATCATCAAAACCATCAGCAAAGCCACAATTGCCATCATCAAAACCACAGGGCACAACAATCTCCCCCTTTTTGATGATGGCAACACTACACAGTGAGTCAGTCTGATGACTCAAACTATTCTCCCCCTTTGACTTCATCAAAAAGAAAATAGTTTGAGAAAGATAATCCAGTGATGTCATATGAGACACACAAGGTAGTTCAGCAGATGAGGGTAACACCATATCAGACGCAATTAAAAACAAGTCTCCCCCTTAGTCAAACAACTTATGCAATCATGCATATGCAACAATACTCCCCCTTTGACATGGTAGATGATATAGAGCTAATGTAGACAAATAACATGATCAGACAATCTAGCACATTGTCCCCTTATGCATATAGTCTCTCAAACAGACCAGAGAATTCTACCCTTATGATCCATGAAGCTGGAGAAATCTACAAGGATGAACTCTGGTTATTCAAAGATAGCAACTCTCATATATGACAACCAGTCTGAATGAAATCACAGTGATAAAGGGCAATAGGATGAGCAGATTCAACGATTTGTGAAAAATTGAGATAATGAACTTTTCAGCAAGATACCAACTTCATAAAATCAAAGTCTTGAGTTCTGGATTCCTCCATCATAAAAGCTTATGAACCCTTGATTGTCAGATATGGTTTAAGAATGATGTAAACTGAAATTTTTTAAAAGAAATTGTACTCATATCTGAACCAACACTTAATAAAAAAGGAACTACAAGCTCATATAAGATTCTAGTTCAACCAACTTCTATCTTAATTAGTTTACTTTCCATGACAGCTTTAAGAGAAACATAAGTGAATGCTCCTGAATTTTACTTGTTCTTTCAGAATTTGATTTACACTTGTTCAAATCTTTCTTTAAAGAACAATTTTGGTTTATCAACACCTTTTGACGTGGAGAGACACCTTGATCAGAGGTCAGAGTCCCCAGTTACTCAGTGTGACAACCGTATTGTTTCTCCCATTTTAGAGAACAGAGGTAGCATTAAAAGTATCTTTGGCATGAGGATACACCTTGATCAGAGGCCAGAATCACCAGTTACTCAATACAACTATGCCATTGCTCTGCCATATTTTCACAATAATTTCCAATCATCTCTTTAAACAGAGTTAACCATGGTACTTCATGACACAATCCTTTGGACATGTTTCTCAGTAGCCACAGTCATTGCTCTGTCCATACTTTTTCTTAAAAAGGATTCAGAACTAGTTAGTTATTTAGGAACAACCACATACACTATATATCTCAGTCAACGTAGACATGGATATCAACTTTTTAGATTTCAGAAAGTCTTACATGAATGTACATGAAGCAGACAGTTCAAGTTTATTAAGAGGTTGAAACAGATATTTTCAAGTTTCTTATAACCAAACAAGAGAACATAAGACTTAAACCACTTCCAGTTAACAAATGTTCTTAAGCATGTATAATGGAAGGTTCCTCATTAAAGGTATTTTAACTTTTATGAAGTAGTATACAGGCTGAAGGTTTACTTCATATCTCAGTAGAGTAATTCAAGTGAGAATATTCACTAAACAGCATGATTCTGAAGAATTTTAGCAATTGAGCTGCTCTTGAGCAAAGAGGTTCAAAGTTGACTGAATAGAGAAAGAGCTCTCATTCAGCAGATTTAGGAGAGACAAACAGATACCAATAAGGTATGCATTCGGATTTTGAACAACTTCAGAAGTAGTCAAGATATCATTTGATACCACTTTAAATGATGGAATCACTGACACTTCAGATATGACAAGATGAATCATATAGCTGGAGAAGAACGGATTAAGCAAGCTCCCCCTATCTATATGCAGTGATATTTCCCTTCCCCTTTTTTTTGATTTTTCAAAGAAGTGATATGCTATGCAATGATTCCCTCTAACTAAAAACACTGAATCATCCTATATGTCATGCAGACAATGTAGGTGATGAATGACTATGCAAACAACAGATTTAACATGCTATGCAGTAAATCTAAAAATAGTTGAGTGATTTTAGATGTATGAATAATGCTCCCCCTAAATGTATGCATTCGAATTTATCTTTTTGACATTTTCAATGGAAAGAAATGCAATGCAATTAACTTCTTGTATGCAGGGGCATGAAGTAAAATATTCACATGAAAATGCAGACATTCTCTGAAATGCAGATTTGACCCTTGGTACTTGGCGGAGAACTTGGCCTAAAAGACCATCTCACACATAGTAAGAACCTCTAGACAGATTTCCTCTGCCCTTTAGTAGCTTTCCATTTATATACCAAGTGGTCATGCATGATAATGCAATACAAACAGTCCTATATGCATCAGATTTTCAATGAATGTATGTCATGTGCATGTTTATGCCATTCTCATATATGCACACAGCTCACAGTACAAACAAGAAAGCCCACAAAGATCAATGCAAGAGTCAAACCAATTAAAATAAAACATGTATGCATGAAGCTATGACTTCTCAACTCAACCATAATTTTTATTTGAACATATTTGAGAAATTTACCTGAATGGGGTTTTATCAACTTGGGTGCCTTGGTTTATTTCCCCCTTTTTATTCTTCAGCTTCCAAGGCACACCTGCAAGTTAGCACACTATTTTGCATGGGCAGGTACCCAAACAGTCTTGGGTCCTGCATGGTTAATAGTGACACCTTTGGTAGGTGTTCTAAACAACCTCTTAGCATGTAGGTCATCAGATCTCATCAAATGGCAATTATTCATTGAATGACCTAATATACCACAGTAATAGCAAGAGGCAGCAGATTTCAGATTTAATTTATGCACACTCTGATTAGTATGAGTTCTATGTGCATATGCATGAAATTTTCTGTTAACAGAATTAAGATTCTGTTTACCAACATAAGGCAGCCAACAGTCAGAAGCTCTATGGCCTGGCTTCCCACATTCAAAACATGTAAGTGTTTTCTTTTCAAACACAAATTCATTTCTATCAGAAATATTTCTATTGACATGGAATTTACCAGATTTATTGTTAAACTTCCTTCCCTGAGCATGCCAACATTGGGCTGCAATGTGGCCCATCTTGCCACAGTGAAAGCATGAATTAGGATTTCTTCCACCAGCCCTCAGCCATCATTCAATAGCCCTGTGGCCTGTCTTTCCACACTCAAAGCATGTAATGAGCTTATCTTTAAAAACAAATTTGTTCTTATTAGGACCATGTTGGCTTGCAGGAGATTTATTATGATATGAATGGGATGTTTTCTTATCACTTGCAAACCAGCATTGTGCAATTGTGTGTCCTAATTTACCACAGTGAAAACATTCAATTTTCTCTTTCTGAAATGAAAGATTTCTATCATTAAGGTTCATAGCAGTCATATCATCCTTCTTCATCAATTTACATTCATGCATCAGATGACCAAATTTATGACAATAATGGCATGACACTTTCTTTTTAGATGCATGTGAATGTGTGTGTGAGCTTTGATCAATATGCCCTAATGAACCCCTTTTATTTAATTTCTGTTTTCCAATCTTTTTCTGATTTTTGTTCTGTTCTTCAGTTTTCTGAACGATGGGCTGTTTATTTTTTGAAGTGGTGGCTACATTTGAAATTTTTACAAAAGATGTCATCAACTTGCTCTGAAATTCTTTCTTGTTACCATTATTGTAGCCCGGCCCTTCCTTCCTAGTGTTGATTGTTACACCTAGTAGCTTGTCTAGGTTTTTCTGCCCACTTACAAATTTTGACAAAGTATTGTTCAGATCATTTATTTCAGATTGAAGAGAAGAAATCTGATGTTCATAGTTGACTATATCTTCTTCACAGACCAGAATCTGTTGATGCATCACATCATTCAAATTTTTAAGAGTTTCAATATCTTGTTTCAATTTGAGCTCATTTTGATTTTCATCAACAGATTTTCCTTTTTCAAATGTCAGCAATCTCTCTGACATGGTGGAGTTCAACTGTTTCAGTTTCTCAATTTCTTCCTTTAGACTAGTGTTTTCCTGCTCAAGTTTATCATCATCAAATATTGCATCAGTTAGGAAACTTGGATATTCTGATGTACAGTTTTCAAAGTTTTCCTGAAATTTTAAGTTTGCGACACTAACTGCCTTGAACTCTTCATTGATCAATCTGTTTTCTTTTTCAAGACTGATTAGTTTTTGGTCAGATTCCTGACATTATTTTCTAAGTTTAGTGTTTTCAGATTTAACATGATCAAGTTCTGATTGGATTCCATCTAGTTTAGACACTTGTCTTCTGAGTATTTCATTTTCAGTTTTCAAAACTTCAGGATTTTCAAAATTTTCAGTCTCAGAAGCTGGATCCCCTAGATTTGTTATCTTCTTTATCAGACTTTTATTCTTCTTCCTCTGTTTTTCATGGGAGTGTAACATATTAGCATATGCATCTTCCCAGTCATCTAAAGTGAAATTGACGAAAGGGTTTACCTCCACAGCATCTTCAAATTCATCTTGTTCACTGCTATGGTCACTCTTATCAGCCATCAGAAAGCTGTCCTCATTCATCCTCTGAACTAGTTTCAACTGATCCAGAATGTCCTTTGCAGACCTGCAGTCATAAAAACAAGAATGTAGAGCCTTGTCAGTAGCTTCTTTCATTAATCTCAAAACTTTCTGATTCTCTCCATTTCTTGATCTATCACTTTTAGTCCATTTGGACTCTTCCTTTGGCAGTCTATGAGGACCATGTGAAATTAACTTCCACAGATCCGGATCCATCAATTCCACATAATTGTGTAGACTGCTAACCCATGAATTAAAGTTAGAACCATTGTAAACTGGTGGAGAACCCATGGATTAAATTGGCAAGTAGATTTATGCAGCAAAGAGTAAAATCAGAAATGCACCAAGGGACAATAGGATCCTCTGCAGATCGTTGGATCTGATCAATCAGAGAACCGCTCTGATACCAATTGTTGGGTTCGGTGCAGTATTCAGAGAGGGGGTGAATGAATATAACCCGTTTAAAAAAAACCTTCACCCAATTAAAACTAGAATAATAACAAGGCAGATTCGACAATCTGAAGCTCAACTAGAATTTCGCTCTCTTGATAGATTAAAATATTCTAAGAAAAACTAATCAACACTTCTGCTCAAATAGCAGCCAAACGCTTAGAGCACCCCTATGCAATCATCTAGCGGAAGCCAAAATAGATAAATCAAACCACAATGCACCCGGGATTTTTTAGGTGGTTCGGTCCTCCAGACCTACATCCACCCCACACTCAACCGAGTGTGGCTTCACTAGCTCACGCTAGAAACAGCAGACTCAGTCTGCAACAGGTGCTGCCACACAGCTTGACCAGGGGAACAACCTCCCCTCTTCCTCCCAACCGAAGGGAACCACTAGTGACACCAGTCACTAGCAAACCAGAGACGCAAGTCTCTCTTCCTCCAGACCGGAGGGAACACCTAGTCTTGCAACCCACAAGACTAGAACCGGAGGACCAATCCTCCCTTCCTCCAAACCGGAGGGGAACCTAGAGACCCAAGTCTCTCTTCCTCTGAACACCAGAGGGAAGCACAAGTGACACTACGTCACCTGCAAACCAGAGGTCTAGGACCTCTCTTCCTCCCAACCAGAGGGACCCCTGGACTTGAAATCTACAAGCCCAGAACCGGAGGACGAGCCTCCCTTCCTCTAACCAGAGGGAACCCACAAGTAGCACCCAGCTACTTGCAACCGGAGATAGCGATCTCCCTTCTCCTGAACCAACAGGAGGGACCCCGACCTCTCTACAGAGAATCGAAAAAATAGCAAATGGATAGTTTAAAAGAAAAACGAAACCAGCAACAGAAAGCTGAAAAGATAAAATCAAATGTGGCTCTCGCAGGAGCTGGCTAGCCTGGATTTGATCCACGGTCCAGCAGGAACAGATCTTCAGTTGAAGCTTCTATCACTCTAGCTCTCTCTTCTTCTCTATTCTTCTTCCTCTTCTTCTCTTCACACTCTGCTATCTCGATCTCTTACTCAAGCTCTCTTTCTTTCTCTTTCTCACTCCCTTTCTCCTCTTCTTTTTCCTTTTCTTCTTCTCTGTCTGGATCGTGGCTATCTGTATGAACTTTTCTTCTTGCCAACTCGATCTACCATATTTTGTGGAAGAAGGTTCATATATATATAGCAGGAGCAGCAGCATCGGCAGCCCCGTCGTGTGACCTCCACACTTTCAGCCCTAAATATTAGGACCACGTGGCAGTCTCTCAGCAGGCTTCATTCCACCCTCGGATCACGTGCTGCCAGTCACTGGAGAATATTTCTTCCTCGGACCTGCAAGGAGATGAAAACCATTAAAACTGAGGGCCACAATAACTAAAGCTGCACGAGGTATGTGGTAGCAATTCTAGATGCACTGAGAACGACACGAGATACACAAGGTGACTACAACATGAAGTAAGGAGAGAACGACACGAGATACATACTGTAACAAAGATAACACTACAAAGAGAACGACACGAAGAAGATGAAAACAACACGAGGTAAAAAGAAGAACGACACGAGATACATACGATGAATACAGCACGAAGTAAAGAAAATGACACGACATAATAAACAGCAAAGAGAACGGCACGAGAATAACATGGACTGAAACCAACTCGAATACGAATACAAAAACTGACACAAAGTGTGGTCACAAGACAAGACAGACACGGGGTCTAGGAAAGACAACACGAGGACAGAAAAACAGACACGGCTATCACGACACGTGATGAAGCAGTGAAACCAAAGAAAAAATGACTCGAGGAGACACGGAGACAATACGAAGACACAATAAGGAAATGACACGAAGTCATAAAAACAACTTGACGACACAAACACAGAAACAACAGAAACCGACACGAAGTGGTTGCAAACAAGCAAGACACGAGGTCTACGTAAAGCAACACGAAGTGTGGTCAAGGCGAGAAAGACACGAAGATGAAAAACAAGATTCGACACGAAGTGAGGTCAAGGCGAGAAAGACACGAGGTCTAATGAGAGAGACCAACACGAAGACAGTGAAAACAGCACGAAGTAAAGAACAACGACACGACGTGTCACTGTAACAAAATAAACACTTTAAAGAGAGCGATACGAAGTCATATGAGAACAGCACGAGGTGAAACGAGAACGACACGAAGTGTCACTGTAACAACACGGAGACACGAATGAAAAAACAACACGAAGACACGAAGACAGACCAACACGAAGACGTAAACACAACACGAAGACATAGACACTAAAACAACACGAAGACGATGGATGCTACAGTGCAATGTCTAGACTTGAAATTCAAAGCAAATGGCTGTACAGACTTGAAGATGTGAAGCCAATGTACAGACTTTGAAGAACAGTCCAATGTATGGACTTTGAAATCGAAGACCAATGTGCAGACTTGACAGTGAAGACTAGTGTGCAGACTTCAAGGAGGTTGGCGTGTCAATGTACAGACTTGATGAAGACTGATACATGAACAGTAATGCATAGACTTAGGAGCATATGACACGGCTATACAGACTTCACGCGTTGACGCTGTACACACTTCCAATGAAGTGCGTTGACGCTGTACAGACTTTGCCTAAGACGCTGTACACACTTAGCCTAAGACAATGCATGAACTGAGGAGTTGACCAATCAGCCAAGACTGAACATAATCTAATATGCAATGCCATATCAAAACTTATGAAGAACTGCATTATGATCAAAAGGTGAGTAATAGCATGATGACTCACACAGCAGGATGACTCACAGTGAATAACACACACACATCAAGGATCAACTATCAAAATCACATCAAGGCCATCATCAAGATCCATCAAAGCCATCAGCAAAGCCACAATTGAAATCATCATCAAAACCATCAGCAAAGCCACAATTGCCATCATCAAAACCACAGGGCACAACACTAAGCCTCTCCAATTTGACACTCTCGGACCTGAGGGGGATGTGCCAACTATTTTCACCTTTGAATTGACCCCCCGTCAGGAAGATCAATTGATTAGGGCCCCTAATGCTTATGAGGCTATGATTAAGGGGGATGTGACGAATAATGTCGATCTTCATAAGCCATTGGTGTCTGACCATGTTTCTTTAAAGAAAGAAGTCAATAAAGGGGTAGTCAAGTGGGTAGATAGAGGGCAAGAAGACCAATGGATAGATACTGGGCAGAGGTTCCACCCTAATCTTGATAGATTCATGGCCATTGATCATTACATGCCCCTTAAAGAAAAGAACTGGCTCACACATATGGCTAATTTTAAAATCAACAATGTTTGAGACCAGCACATTTTTGGGCCGCATGCATACATATATCATCTTGTCTTCAAATGGCATGAATGTTGGAATTTAAAAGAAGATAAGATAACACCGTGGCTAATCATGAAATCAACTTGTTGGTTATTGGGCCTCATTGTGTCTAGCTGAAGATGTTAAACTTAGCACTTCTAGGAGACAACCCAAGATTTTTTGATGTTTTGTTTTAGTATATTTTCAGTAGTCATGTAAAGTGAAGAAGGAGCCGTCATAATGGCACAATTTACCCCGCACACCATGTTGTATCCTTTTATCTCAACTATATTCTTTGTTACATTGTTCTATTACTTTCTATTTTATATACCATTGAGGACAATGTCATTTAAGTTGGGGGGGGGAGAGAGAAAATTCTTAAATTTCCATGCACAACCTGATATCTTGCATTAATCATATTGCTTTACATGAAAATAAATAGATGAAATCCCCAAAATGAATTTTATTGATTTATTCTTTAAATTGAAAGTAATTAAGGATTAGAAAAGGTTGGAGAGAAGGATGAAGAAAAAATTATTCAAATCTAGTTATGGAAAACTGATTTAAGAATCTCTTTAAAAGTTCATATGCACTTTAGAAAAATAAAAATCGCGTTGCACGCTAATGAAGCAAGCAAGGCAAGCCTTCTGTTATTTTGGGTATTGCGTCTGATATTCTGCACTTCTTAAGAAAGTGATATTTTTAAGCTTTCTGCCAAGTTATCTGTTAAATTAGTGCAAATGACACAATGAAAAAAAAAGAAACACCATGAAAAATGCTCCTACTCTTAGTAACCTGGCCTACTTCACCTAAGAAGTGTTGAGGTTCGCGTCAAACGAAAAAGGGAACCTTGATATGCAAAATTGGGCCTACTTCTCCTAAGACAAGAGTCGAGGTTCATGTTATACAGTGAAGGGTAGTGCAGCATCATGTGTGTAGAAAAAAGATCCCAAAAGTGAAGTCCCGAGTTTAAATGGCACCCAAGAGGGGGGTGAATTGGGTGTTAAAAAAGTAATGAAGATTTTTTTCTTTTTGTATAAAATATGTGATAGAATGCTATATGAGAGACAAGGTTAATAGAAACCAAAAAACAAGGCAAGATCTAAAAGGTGATAAACGGATTATTCAGGATAAACGAGAATAAAACTGAACTGGAAATCACACATGCAATTTGCACAGAATGGGGATAGAAGAAAAGGAATCAACCACACGGCGACAACTATTTTTAGGTGGTTCGGATGCCACAACGGCAACCTACGTCCACCTCTCACGGACTGTGAGGATCCACACACTATCTTGTAAAAAGTTACAAGATCAACCACACACAACACTTACACACTGGGAAGAGGAGTTCCCGCGAAGGTGTAAGAACACCTTAATACACACACAGCTACACCGGAGGACACACACAAACACACACACACACGGATCTAGGAAGATCCACACACACCGAAATATTTTAACAACTACAAGATCCACATATGAAGCTTAAGAAAGCAGAAAGAATTTAGAACACAATAGAAGAATCTTGATTTGCTCCCCCTTAATAGATGGTTGGATGCTTTGGATGCAGCTTGAATCCTTGGGCTGATCTTCACTTGACTTGATGAAGAAGGATGAAGAACTTCTCTCGGAGCACTGTTCATGTCTACAGTGCCAAATCCCTTCTCTTCCTCTTGGCAGCCTCCCTTTGATCTTCCTTGAGCATTAGGGTTTTCCAAACCCACTTGTATAAGTTATATAGGTTCTTGAATGGTCCAAGGCCTCCCCTAGACCAGATCCAAAATATCTGGAGAGTTTGGTAGCTTAGGGATTAAACAATTCCCATGAGAGTGGCTTATCTCGAAGGGTTAAAAAGTCAACAATTGTTGGCAGCTCGGGGCTGGCGGTCGACCTGCAGGGGCTGGCGGTCGACCGCCACTGAGAAACCTGCAGGTGGCCGGTCCCTGGGAAATCTGGTCGACCGGGATTTGAGGGGCGGTCGACCGCCACTGTGACAGACTGTAGAGAATTGTATTCTGTTATTTCAGGTCGACCGGGGTCATGCTGGAGGTCGACCGGACTATCAAAAAACCTGAAAAATAAGAGTTTAGCCCAGAGAACCATATCCATAAGATCGAGACATGAATTGGATGCATGTTTATGGGAAATGTCAAGTTCATTTGAGATCTTAGAAAGCCCATTCGGAAGGCTAAAACCTTAAGCAAAAGCATGAAGAAATCTGGCCTTGAAAACGTGTGAAAAACACTTGGGTCAAGGATTCCAAACAGGAGAGCCACCAAAGGTCCTTGGTTTTGTTATCATCAAAAACACTGAGATAGATATACAACAATCTCCCCCTTTTTGATGATGACAAAATGCTAGGCTTACACACCAAGGTTTATGTTGTAAAAATTCAGATTGAATGTTGTGCTAGAAATGTCATTCACCAAACCAAACCAATCAACACGATGTAGCACAGATCACTAGATAGGCAACAAGAATATGAAATGAGACACCAAAGCCAACAAATGAATTCAAACACCAGTGCTTTCAATTCATCATAGTTTCATTACAAGATACATTAGTGCGAGTGAATGCACGACTCTAAAACCAAAGTCTAAGCAAAAGACTAACACTACGGACAGCCCTCACATGACATGCAAGCAAGCAACCCAACCACACAACGACATACATAAGTAAATAATAAGCCTGCCCTACTACTTCTCCCCCTTTGTCAACAGCAAAAAGGGATGGGATAGACGAAGGAGGGACTCAAGCAGCACTGGATCAAAAGAGAACATGCTAGAGGTGAAAGCAAAACAAAGCCTCATGGAGCATCTGCAGGAGGGGGCTGATCTGCGGGAGGTGTAGGTGGAAGGCCAAGGTGCCGACGAATGTCGCTAAGTTGGTGGCCATGACTGTGAAGAAGATCAAGAACATGACCAATGGATACATCACGAGCCGCATCCTGGCGCCGCATGCCAATAAGGGAGAGCTGCAAGAGGGTAAAGGATTGGCCAGACTCAGCGAAATCTGCGCGGAGAGAAGTCATGTGGGTGGTGAGAGTGGCCATCTGAGTGGAGAGAGTCTCAAAAGCAGTAGAGAAGGTGTCCAAGCGCCCTGAGAGGGTGTCAAACGCAGTGCCCATATTGTCTCCAAGGGTAGAGAGACGATCCCCAAGGTTATCCACACGAGTCTCCAAGCCGGTAAGCCACCCGTCAAGAGCCTCGTAGTCCACCGAAGGGCGCTGTCCGGCCCCCTGAGTGGAAGATTCCCCATGGTGAAACTGGGGTGGAGGAGGCATCTCAAGATCCGGGTGAAACGGGGACGAGGGAGGAGGCTGCTCCTCAGCTGGAACTGGAGGGGGGACATCCCCATCGCCTTGCTACTGCACTGGCTCATCATCTTCCTCACGGATCTCATCTTCCCCATAAACGGGAATGTCCCGCACAAGCTCGCCGTCGGGACCAAAGTAGTAGCCAAAATCTGTGAAAATTTTATGCTTATTGTACACATCATCCTGCTGAACATAGATGAACTGCTCATTTGCCACATTAATCCCGGCATGAATAAAGACTCCGGTCAACTACGAAGCATAGGAAGAGACCGCCGGAGGTAGGTACGACAGGTTCCAATCAGATCAGTCATGAGCCGACCCATATTGATTTGAATACCATTCATAACATGATAGAATAGAAAACGCTGAACCTCTGTAACCTCATCCCGACCGCCCACTTTGGGATAAATCAATGATGTAAACATGTGGTGCAGGACTCGCTGTATTGGAGGAAAATGATTTGCATTTAGCTTGATCAAATTGCTCACACCGTCTACATACTCACAGCTGGTCATAGCAGTAAATGTTGCTGGAACTTCACCAAAACCATATGCCCTATCTGCACCCATGGCGGATACTCCTAGGGCCTGCTGAAATAACTCTGGAGTGATATGAAGCTCCACACCCTCAACAGTGGTGTATAACTGGTCATTTCTCACAGCTAAAAAGCCATAGAACTGCTGCACCAACCGAGGATAATACCTATTGTACCGGGTAACAAAATCCATCCAACCGTCCTGAACCTCAAAAAGAGCGCACAAATTCGGGAAGAGCTCATTCACCTCATCAAAGTCAACCAAGCGAGGGTCGATAATAGGACGTGGAGGTAAGGGTGCTCGAGGCAGAGGAGGAGCTTGCTGAGATGGAGGAGCCGGGGCCGCTTGCCGTTGACGGCTAGCTTCACCTTGGGTAGAACGCCGAGAACTCCGTCTTGGCGGCATTCCGAACTTGAAAAACCCACCGGGAAACTCTTGAGCAATCGATCTCAACCCCGGGAACGTGGATGAAGCACACGGGACACTTCTACGGCTTGGAGGAACTTTTCCACAGAGAAGAAGTTGAGAGAGATCTCCACGAACGCACAACCGACAATATGGAAGAGGTCCCGAAGTGATGCCGGGACGACCGAATCAATGTGCGGATGGAGGAAGAAGGGTTGTGGAGGCTTGGATGGTGGAGATGAGGAGTGTTGGGGTTAGGGTTTGGTGGTAGAGAGTGAGTGGAAGTGAAGGAGAGAGAGAAAGGAAGAAAAAAGACCCATATATGAAGGGTCGGTTGACCCCTAAGTCGGGCAGGTCCGCCGCCGGCGGTCGACCGGCGCGGGCCTGGCGGTCGACCGCCAGGACCAAAATCCCCAAAACTTGATATTTTTTTTTGTTTCTTTCTTTTTCTTTTTCTCTTTTTCTTTTTCCTTTTTTTTATTTTCTTTTTCTTTCTCTATTGGGGGATAGGCAACGGACTGCCTGAGAGGGGCACTAATCAGGACAAGGGAAGTGAAAAGAGCAAGATGCATAACTGAGAAGAGGTTCTGATTTTCCCTAGTAAGTACCTTTAGTACCAGCACACTGAGTCCACAGATGTTTGAGCAAGGAATATTAAGCCATAGAAGAATTATTCAAGAAGGGTTGGATATAAGTAGTTACAATCAGGCACACAAGGTGAGTAACAACACATAAGAAAGAGAAGAGGCAAAATGCATGTTTTCTACCCTCGGTGCACATGATTTTTCTACAAATGCAACCCTATACCTTAGATGCAAACCTATGCATATATGCTCTCACCCTTGCACATCCCAAGTTCTCTTCTTATCTTATTAAACTGATCATGGTTTAGAGGTTTGGTGAAAATGTCAGCTAGCTGATTGTGTGTGTCAATGAAGTTCAATTCAAAGACCCCTTTTCCTACATGATCCCTCAGAAAATGATGACGAATATCTATATGTTTGGTCCTGGAGTGCTGAACAGGGTTTTTAGACAAATTTATTGCACTGGTATTATCACACAGAATTGGAACAGTTTTCATTTCAACATCTAAATCAAGCAGTTGATTTTTGATCCAAAGTACTTGGGCTCCACAACTTCCGGCGGCTACATATTCAGCCTCGGCCGTTGAGAGAGCTACTGAATGTTGTTTCTTGGAGGCCCATGAGACTAGGCAACCACCAAGAAACTGACAGTATCCACTTGTACTTTTACGATCTACAATGCACCCAGCATAATCCGCATCGGTATAAGTAATTAAATCAAAGGAACCATCGATAGGAAACCACAAGGCAAAGTTTAAGGATCCAATGAGATATCTGAAAATGCGTTTCACGGCTGAAAAATGAGATTCCTTGGGGCATGACTGAAAACGGGCACAGAGACATACACTGAATTGAATGTCAGGGCGACATGCTGTAAGGTACAGTAGCGATCCGATCATACCTCGAAACAGTGTAGGATCTACTGTTTTACCATTTTCATCTTTATCCAACTTTGTGGTGGTAGCCATGGGAGTTGATATGGGTTTTGCTTCCGCCATCCCATATTTCTTCAACAGTTCAATAGTATATTTGGTTTGATTGATGAAGATTCCTTCTAAAGTTTGTTTCACCTGTAATCCAAGAAAGAAGGTTAGCTCCCCCATTAAACTCATCTCGAATTCTCCTTGCATGATTTTTGCAAATTCATTGCATAAGACATTGTTAGTAGCCCCAAAGATGATGTCATCTACATACACTTGAACCACCAAAATGTCTTTACCTGATCTCTTGGTGAAAAGTGTTTGGTCAACCTTACCTCTCTTGAAACCATTTTCAACCAAAAATGAGGTAAGCCGTTCATACCACGCCCTTGGTGCTTGCTTTAGTCCATATAGGGCCTTTTGGAGTTTGTACACATGTTGTGGATGTTTAGAATCTTCAAAACCTGGAGGCTGCTCTACAAAGACATCCTCCTTGATATAGCCATTAAGAAATACAGATTTAACATCCATTTGAAATAACTTAAAGTTCAAAGAACAAGCATAGGACAATAAGATTCGAACAGCTTCAAGTCTGGCAACTGGTGCAAAAGACTCATCAAAATCAATGCCCATCTCCTGGCTATACCCCTTGGCCACAAGCCGGGCCTTATTCCTAACCACCAATCCCGCATCATTTAACTTGTTTCTGAAAACCCAACGAGTTCCAATAGTGGGATGGTTCTTAGGACGCGGCATGAGAGTCCACACCTCGTTTCTTTCAAACTGGTGCGGTTCTTCATGCATAGCCTGAATCCAGGATTCATTTTGAAGAGCTTCACGAAAGTCCTTGGGTTCTTCTTGTGATAGCAAGGCTATCAAGTCTTCCTCTTCAACTTGCCTTAGAGAGGACCTAGTTCTTACCCCATCCTCCAAATTGCCTATGATGTTCACAGCTGGATGATCCTTTAGACGGGTGGAGGAGCTGGGTAGATCAGGATGCTGCACTTGTGGTTCTTGTAGTGTCTCGAGTATAGGATCTTCATCTTTTTCACTATTGCTTGAGGTTGCTTCCAACTATTCATCCTTAGCCTTGACACTTATTGAGTTCTTAGAATTTTCATCTGCATCCAAGGTAGAAGAAGTTTGGTCTATCAGTTTTGATTCGGATTCATCAAAGATGACATGAGGACTTTCTTCAACAACCAAAGTCCTTTTATTAAATAGACGGTAAGCTCTAGAATTGAGTGCATAACCTAGGAAGATTCTTTTATCACTCTTTTCATCAAACTTACCCAGGTTGGACTTACCATTGTTCAAAATATAGCAGGGGCATCCAAAAGGTTTAAGATAAGAGATGTTGGGTTTCTTACCCTTGTAGAGCTCATAAGGAGTTTTCATCAGAATGGGCCTTACCATTGCCCTGTTGATGATGTAGCAAGCTGTACTCACCGCCTCAGCCCAAAAATACTTAGGCAGGGAATTCTCACTTAGCATGGTCCGGGCCATGTCTATTAATGTTCTGTTCTTCCTTTCCACTACTCCATTTTACTGGGGCGTCCTTGGTGATGAAAAATTATGTGTATACCCCTGCTCTTCACAGAAGATGCTGAAATCATGATTTTCAAATTCACCACCATGATCACTCTGGATGGTGGTGATGAGGTAACCTTTTTCATTTTGGATTTTTCTGCAAAACACTTGAAACTCCATCAGAGCATCACTTTTATTAGCTAAAAATAACACCCATGTGAATCTGGAGAAATCATCAACAATCACAAAGCCGTAGGATTTTCCTCCTAGGCTAGATGTTCTAGTGGGACCAAAAAGATCAAGATGTAACAGTTCCAAAGGCCTAGCAGATGAAACAATATTTTTATTTTTGAAAGAGGTTCGTGTTTGCTTGCCTTTACTACAAGCTTCACATATCCTATCACTTTCAAATTTTAATTTTGGCAGTCCATTCACCAAGTCATGTCTAGACAGCTTAGAGATTACTCCAAAACTAGCATGACCTAATCTTCGGTGCCATAACCATGCATTTTCATGATCGTTCGTAACCAAGCAGAAGTTATCGCATGAAACATTATCAATATCAACAGTGTAGACATTGTTATTCCTTTTTCCAAGAAATTTGATCTCATTTGAATTTTTGTTTAAGACAATGCAGTGAGTTTCATCAAAAATAACTTTAAAACCCTTATCACACAATTGGCTAATGCTTAGCAAGTTATGATTTAAACCTTTCACCAAAAGCACATCTTCAATAAGGATTTCAGAATTCTTGCCAATGTTGCTAGTTCCAATGATTTTACCTTTATCTTGACCTCCATAGACAACTGACCCTCCATCCTTATCTTGCAGTGTAGAGAACAATTCCTTGTCCCCTGTCATATGCCTTGAACAGCCGCTATCCAAGTACCATTTGCTCCCCCTGGCTTCAAGACATATCTGCAAGAAAAAAACTTCTCATGCAATTGTTTTTGGTACCCAAACAAGTTTGGGTCCATAGGAGTTAGTCCAACTTCTTGTGGATGTTTTCTTGGTCCATGGAACATGATATTTAGGTGTGCTTTGTCTGAACCAGCAGTTAGACATCACGTGACCAAATCTACCACAATGAAAGCAATTAGCATGTGAAAAGGTTCTTTGATTTTTGTGTGGTTTAGGCTGAACATGTTGGGATTGAGAATCAGAACATGAAGCATGATTATAGTCCTTTTCATGAATAAAGGATGTGGTGATCTTATGCTCAAAATAATTTTTGTTTTGAGGTGTGTACCCCAAGCCTTCCTTTTGGAAGTTGACTTTAACTCCCAGTAGGTTATCCAAGTTTTGTTTCCCCTTAACAAACCTAGTCAAGGTGAGCTGAAGTTCAGCAACTTTTTCAGTCAAAGACCCATTTCTCCTTTCGAGTTCTGAATTGGTGGATTTCAAAATTTGTTCTTGAATTTTGATCCTTTCACATGCTTCCTCCATTTCAGTTATCTTGCATGATAGTTCATTTTTGGTCTTATCACATTCTATAATTATTTACAGTAGATTTTCCTTTTCTTCCGTAGCCTCAAACCATTCCTGTTCCAGTTTCTCAAATTTAGCAAAGATATCTTCGCGTGACAAGTCATCAAGTTTCTTTTTGAGAGTTTTATTTTCAGATCTGGTTTTCTTGTACTTAGTGTACAACTTTTCATATTCAAATTCCCATTGTTCATTGGAAATGAATTCATGGTCAGAATTTACCTCCGTGGATTCATCTTCATGTGCCATGAGGCACAAGCTTTCCACAAGTTCTTGAATCTCTTCATCAGATGGTTCATCTTCTTCGTCGCTCCAAGTGGCGACCATGGATTTGGGTTTCTTGAAATTATCCTTCTTAAATTTCTTTTGTAGATCTGGACATTCACCTCTCATATGCCCAGGCTTCTTGCATTCGTAGCATATGATGCTACTTGGCTTGCTCGATTCGCCTTTGGCTTGCGTGGGCCTTCTTGGCCCCTTTCTAAAGCTTCCCTGAAAGTTTCTCTTTTTCCTTAGAAATTTCCTCACTTGGCGAGTTATCATCGCCAATTCTTCCTCTTCATTACTTCCGTCACTTGATTCACCTTCTTGAAATTCGTCATCGGATTGGTGAGCTTTCAGTCCAATGACCTTTTTCTTTTTGATGTCTTCGTCAGCTGTTCTCTTTATATTTATCTCATAGGTCATGAGTGATCCTATGAGTTCGTCCAAGGTGAGAGTTGACAAGTTCTTTGAGTCTTCAATTACCGTGGCCTTTGTGTGCCAAGCTGACGGTAGGGACCTTAACACCTTCCTCACAAGCTCAGAATTTGAGTATTCCTTCCCGAGACCTTTGAGACCATTTGTGATCTCTGTTAACCTTGCAAACATCTCGGAGATGGTTTCTTCAGGTTTCATTTTGAATAGCTCATAGTCAGTGACTAGGAGATTTGCCTTGGTTTCTTTGACCTATGAAGTTCCCTCGTATATGAGTCGCAGCTTGTCCCACATTTCTTTGGCTGTGTTGCACATAGAAACATGAGAGAATTCACTAGGGTGTATTGCACATTGCATAATATTCATGGCATTAAAATTAGCAGTACATTTCTTAATTTCCTCGGGCGTCCATTTTTCTTCATCAGCCCCGAGTTTATGAGGACCCTTGTCCACAACTCTCAAAACTTCGTACTCTTGCGTCCTCAGAAAAACATGCATTCTATTTTTCCAGTAAGAGTAGTTTGAGCCGTCAAAAAATGGAGGACGGTTGATGGAGTGACCCTCGGGTATCATACCCTTATTTGCCATTTAATCGGATCTTGCTCTAGATCGTTAGATCTGTGAAGGAAAGAGCCCTCGCTCTGATACCAATTGAAGTCCCGAGTTTAAATGGCACCCAAGAGGGGGGTGAATTGGGTGTTAAAAAATTAATGAAGATTTTTTTCTTTTTGTATAAAATATGTGATAGAATGCTATATGAGAGACAAGGTTAACAGAAACCAAAAAACAAGGCAAGATCTAAAAGGTGATAAACGGATTATTCAGGATAAACGAGAATAAAACTGAACTGGAAATCACACATGCAATTTGCACAGAATGGGGATAGAAGAAAAGGAACAAACCACACGGCGACAACGATTTTTAGGTGGTTCGGATGCCACAACGGCAACCTACGTCCACCCCTCACGGACTGTGAGGATCCACACACTATCTTGTAAAAAGTTACAAGATCAACCACACACAACACTTACACACTGGGAAGAGGAGTTCCCGCGAAGGTGTAAGAACACCTTAATACACACACAGCTACACCGGAGGACACACACAAACACACACACACGGATCTAGGAAGATCCACACACACCGAAATATTTTAACAACTACAAGATCCACATATGAAGCTTAAGAAGGCAGAAAGAATTTAGAACACAATAGAAGAATCTTGATTTGCTCCCCCTTAATAGATGGTTGGATGCTTTGGATGCAGCTTGAATCCTTGGGCTGATCTTCACTTGACTTGATGAAGAAGGATGAAGAACTTCTCTCGGAGCACTGTTCACGTCTACAGTGCCAAATCCCTTCTCTTCCTCTTGGCAGCCTCCCTTTGATCTTCCTTGAGCATTAGGGTTTTTCAAACCCTCTTGTATAAGTTATATAGGTTCTTGAATGGTCCAAGGCCTCCCCCAGACCAGATCCACAATATCTGGAGAGTTTGGTAGCTTAGGGATTAAACAATTCCCATGAGAGTGGCTTATCTCGAAGGTTAAAAAGTCAACAATTGTTGGCAGCTCGGGGCTGGCGGTCGACCTGCAGGGGCTGGCGGTCGACCGCCACTGAGAAACCTGCAGGTGGCCGGTCCCTGGGAAATCCGGTCGACCGGGATTTGAGGGGCGGTCGACCGCCACTGTGACAGACTGTAGAGAATTGTATTCTGTTATTTCAGGTCGATCGGGGTCATGCTGGAGGTCGACCGGACTATCAAAAAACCTGAAAAATAAGAGTTTAGCCCAGAGAACCATATCCATAAGATCGAGACATGAATTGGATGCATGTTTATGGGAAATGTCAAGTTCATTTGAGATCTTAGAAAGCCCATTCGGAAGGCTAAAACCTTAAGCAAAAGCATGAAGAAATCCGGCCTTGAAAACGTGTGAAAAACACTTGGGTCAAGGATTCCAAACAGGAGAGCCACCAAAGGTCCTTGGTTTTGTTATCATCAAAAACACTGAGATAGATATACAACAAAAAGGGGATAAATAAATAAGACAGATAAAAAGCTAGTATGCTTAATGCTCTGATTAAGAGGTGCAGGGTTGAAAGGGCACTTTCTTGGAATAACAAATGGGAGATACAATTATCTATGCTATGGATTTAATATTACACATGCACAAGTGCTATTGAACTTTGAGTTGTATTCTTGATCATGTTCCTAAATTTCTAAACAAAGACTAATGTGTATTACTGATTCTGGATTCCTAATCTTTGGTTAATTCTATGAAGGAAGAGCTAGACATGAAAGTATGAACTTTGTAAACTCTTGTTGATCCTGAATTTTAATTTAATTGCATTGTTAAGGGCCTAGCAATGAGTAAGTTGGGGGGTGTGATAAGTGCTATATTTCGTATCATAATTTACATCACATTCATCACTTTTGAGTATTTATTGAACATAATTGTGCATTAATATCACCCATATCTCATTCTCACCATTAATTGGAGCTTTCATGATTTTATCATCAAATTTTGAGTCAAAATGACCATGTGAGAAATATTTAAGAAAATGTACAATTGTCACAATTTATTTTCTGATAAAGAATGTTGATATTTTAAATTTTTTAAATTTTCAAAAAATTGCGACCAAGCTCTAGTCGCTATTTAATGAACGCCCTTCTGCAAGGGCGCAAATTCAAGAAACTGTGACAGTTTGGCGGGCGCCTATTCATTTTGATCGAAAATAGAAAGAAAAAGGAAAAGATTGAGCGACGGTTTGAAGTGTCGTCCATTGAAGAAATTCTGACCGCTTACACGGGCACTAAATCTTGATGTACGGAAAAGATAAAATGCTGAAAAATATTAAACTAAGGAATAAAGGAATTTGCGTCCGAGTGAAGAGTCGCTTATTAGGGAATAAACGACACGGAGGAGGTCGCTATTTTCAGTCTGAACCAGAAACGGAACCCGATCGCGGTTATCTTCTACTTTTTGAGCTTATCTCCTCTTGTTTGAGGAAAGGGGGACTCTAAACATGACAAGAGACCTACTTTGATCAATCATTGATGATGATAAGGTGGATTCATGCTAAATATGGAGAGATTTTCGTGGGTTTTCTCTGAACCCTATATAAACTGTCCAAGATCAGACCAATGGAGGAGTTAGCCTTTCTTCTAAGCCCATTTTCATGCTTTTCTAGTTGTTTTCTTAAATTTCTTTCTTCTGCAAAGTTCTTAATTTTTAAGTTTTATATAATTTCTTCTTCATCATCTTCTTCTAATTCTCTCTCGTTTTCAATCTATTCTTAGGTTTTCAAAGCTCTATCTCTACATTTTTACTGTTCACCCATTTTTTCACAACTCTGCTCTTCCTCATTTTCTTCCTTTTCTGTTCTTCTTTTCATCTAAGTCTCTTCATCAAACCTCTTCATTTTTCAAAGATCTAAATTTTATTCATCTTTATCTTCCTCTAATTTCTCTTCATTTTGAAGTTATTATCGGTTTTTCAAGGTGATGTCTTCCCATTTTTCACTGTTCATATGCGCCGATACCTTCTGTTCTTCCTAATTTTTCACCATCTTTCTCACACTTTCTCTCTCCGCACTCTTCACAAAAGTTCTTCCTCTTCCTCTGATCTACAATTTTCTCTTCTACCACTTCTTATAATTCCGTCTAGATTTAAAGTTATTCATCTTTTTTTAACCCTATATTTTAATTTAATTTTTCTGTGTTTTCAATTTGGTCATTTTCTTCTTCTTCTTCTATGTATTTCTTCCTGCCATATTTCTTCACACATCTCAAGGCGGATCATCTTCCTTCGGTCCTCTCGGCGGCATCTACTCCACGGCGGAGCGGTTCATTCAAAGGCTTGGCAAGGAGACGGCGGCGTTCTTCATCTCAATTTCCCGGCTCTTATTTCTTCACTTTCTCTTTTATTGCCAAGTTGTAATTTTAAATTTCATAGAATGTAATTTCCACTTTCATAGCAATAAAAGGTTCAATCTTGATAATTGTGTTTTTCTAGTCCTCTTGTCTCTCTCCATCTTTCAAATTTCTCTTCTTTCACCCTCTCATATTCTTTATTTAGTTTATTTTCATGCAAGTTTCATTTTCATTAGTTTAATCTCACTCCAAATTTGGATCTTCTCAAATATAAGAATTTTCCATCTCATGCTTAATTGAAACTATTTATTCTCCGTGGGATCGACTCGTTCTTACCACTTTACTCTAATTCTAATCTTTTTAAGTGAGTGAGTTCGATTATTTTTAAATTATGGCATGACTTTTTAACGACGAGAGTTAGTGGCTATCAGAGATCCTTACTGGATCCAACTCTATTTGCATGTACATGCACTTTATTTTCAACTTTACATGCACCAACGCTGGCTGGTTGATTGACTGATCTTAAGGTTGTACATGGAAACCCAATTTCCAATTGTTTATTAAACTATCAAAGATGTCAATTGCATCAAGTCCAAGGTTTCATTTCAAAATGCATTTTTATGTATACAAAAAATATATTATACTTTATAATAAATAAGTGAAAATAACTTAATTAACTTTTTCCCTATGACGAATAAGACATCTGATCAAAGAATCAAATAGTTATCATTTGAAGTGTGTTGCACAAAAATTACAGCCCCTATTTGTAAAATAACATCCAAAAGAACCATTTCCAGATAATTGTTCCATCAAACACCTATGTGTGGTGAAGCTCTCTACCAAGCATGTGGCATTGTAGTAGTTTGAGGTCATGTCCTATTTTTTGAAACTTATTAATTTGATGAACTTCCAAACAATAAAAATGGATGATGAGTCATTCTTTGTTATAGTTTGAAATTCCAAAGATCCTCATAAATAAGTTCATAGGAGGGACCCGAGATCTAGGGGGGGCTTACCCGGCTCACATTTAATCCTCGAGGGATGTGAGCCCGAGGTTTAAAACGTTATCAAAAAATTATATTAAGGCATCACGTGCCAGCAGAGAATCTGATGAACTAGGATAAGCTTTAAACAAAAACAATGTTCAATACCTTCTCAGTCTCCTGCAAAGATCTGTCCATCATGAGTCTGCTCTCCTTTAGTTGCTGTGCCAGAATAACCATTTCATCTGTCAAAGGCCGAATGCTCTGCAACCTATGGATAAAAAATAATTTAGGATGACAAGAATAGAGTCACAAACCATGGCAAGGTTGTCAACAAAACTCCTTTTGATCAGGTCCAAACACTCGACTGATATGTTGATCAGGTTCCTGGTATTGAATTTTGAACATTCAATATCCTCTTCAATGAAACCAAATGACCATTAACTTGGTAATAACATTATCTTTGCCGTCATCAAATAACATGGACGAATATCAATACAATAACTTGTATTATCTTTCAGAAGTTTTTGGGCTCTTCTGGATCCTCAAAGGGATATGCACCCATGAGCATTACATACAAGGTAACTCCACAAGACTAGACATCTGCAATCTACATGGGATGTTAAAAATTGCAAAGAAAATTAATATGATTAACTTCACAAAAAAGAAGAGTAAAATATTTCCTAAGCAATGCTATCGTGACATGTATTTTAGATGTGGCATCCACTCCTTGCCTCTGCCTTCCAATCTGAAGATCAGATAGTGGTAAGCAGTGAACTGAAACCCAAAGCTCTAAAACACATGTTTGAGATTAGATGCCAGAGGTTAACTGTAGTATGCTATGCCATGCCTAAAATGGCAGTGCACCATAGCATTGCTCAATATTTCATTAATTATCAGAACAAGATGTATAACGAAGGAACTAAAAACATGAAATGGCATCTCTACACAGAACTCGGCACTCGGCTAGTGCAGTCCCCTGCTTCATGTAACAGACTAAATGGCAGAAGATTGTTGACCTCAATTTGAGCAGCTGGTCAAATTCATTGTATGTCTCTGAGTGAAATCCATATTCATTTTGACATGCTTAGGAATAATTGAGCGGTAAATCAGTACCTATCCTATCAGTTTGGAGTTGGCTTGCACATTTTTTTATCATCAATGAGTTTTCCACATATTATTACATTTTTCATAGGTTCCTAATTGAATCTAATAAAACAATATTTAGATCATTGCTTCTATAACATTAAGCTTATCCTATTAATATGCCTCTAACAGTTAATAGGATAAGCCTCTATTCTGGGAACACCATTTCTCCATTTGAAGGTGAAAATCCAAAATATTCCAAAAATAACTTTAGATAGATGGTTTTGATGCTTTAATCTCAAGCTATAAACAGTTTTTTCAAACTTCGGGTCAAGAGATTATTTACAAACCCAGTGGGATTCATGTTGTATCAATCATTCAAAAATAAAAATAATATCTATCTCTTTGCAAGTACAAAATCAATGATATATACCTGAAAATCATTGACACATTCAAATAGCATGAGCATGGGAAATGATGCAAGACCCTAAAGCTGTACCTTATTTCAGTCCTTGCCTAGTTGGCTTTCCTTCCAAGGCTCATGAGAAAATTATCTGGCTTGATGTCCCTATGCAAATAACCCTTTGAGTGCACATACTCAATTCTTGTGATCCGGAAGCAATCATCATGGACAAAAATAACTTCAATTATTATTTGCAACCTTTCTATCAAACTGGAGCCAAAAACTTAACCTAAAAATGTTAAACTGAAAAAGAATGGTGCACATTCTTTTGTTCTTTTATAACTATGTGCCAAGATGATTTTAATCAAATAAAACAGAGCATGACGGTCAAATCTATTCCTTGTCCAGAATGTCACAGCCGATGCACGGCCTTCAGCATTTCATACCAATCTGGACTGTCATATTTAAAATATAGGACAACAATCATAGAAAGTGCAAGGAAAACTCAAATAGAAAAGTAACCTGACATAGAAATCTAAGCATATAAAGATTGCTACCAAAAAATATAGGACAACAATCTAGACTGCCACATTTAAAATACAATACTATCAAAAAATATAGAAAAATAAATTGCACGAACCTGACAGTTGAGGGCTAAAATTTGTAAGATCATGTATGATATAACATGTAAAATAAATTCCACCAAGCATAATAAGCTTTTAACATATAGAAGGGGGTGGAGCCCCTTGTGGATCAGAGAGAGAGAGAGAGAGAGAGAGAGAGAGAGAGAGAGAGAGAGAGAGAGAGAGAGAGAGAGAGAGAGAGAGAGGATGTGGTGGACCCCTCTATGCGATCACACCAAACTCTACTGTTCTTATGTGTGTACTAATGTTTGGCTATTGAGAGAACTAGCACTCGCTCTTCTAGAAAGGATGGCCACTATGTAAGGGGTACGTATGGAGAGGGACATTGCAGTTGCAGCGGCGAGTGCTGTGCACTAGGTTTAGAGTTTAGCCTGACGCCACCGAAGTGAGGGGCCAGCAGATGGGGCAAGGAGAAGGAGGAGGAGGAGCTCTGGATCTCCAGGGAGGAAGAAACTGAAGACCTGGAGAGCTCTTTGGCCTCCCTTCTGGGAGTAGAAATGGCGGGAAAGTCTTCTAAGGTACCAGAAATCACCCTTGGAAGGGGTTCTCCTACCTTCCCTCCCGCTTCCGACTGATCGAGGCACCCGATGGCTGCTCCATCCGCCAACGCAAGAGAACAGGAGGAGGCGCGAGGGGAGAAACCGTCGCCAGAGGAGGGGGTGTCACGCCCCTAGATATAAGTACAGCAGAAGATATTCGGGAACGTGAACAGTCGGCTAGTATGTCACAAGCGAGCAATATATTCAGAGCGCTAACACATCCACATATAAATATGAATGCGCAATAATTGAACAAAAACTTTACTTTTATTGAATAGTAATCAAAGTACATGATATTAACTCTTGACTCTTTGACTGACTGAACTCAATAAAGTGAAAATTACATAGTGACTCTTGACTATCAACTAATGACAATCTAAGGCTTCGCTCCTTCTTTATTCGCTCTCAGATCCATCAGTTGAATAGTCCGAATCCGACCCGCTAGAATGTCTTGATAGATTGGAAAAGTAAGTATGAGCACACTTGCCCAGTAGGTATCTTCGTATCAACATGAAAGCAATGTTTAAGTAATTAACCTTTTAACTCTAGGAAATAAGATAAAGGAAATATGGTAAAATATGTGGTATAAACCAAAGTAACACAAGTAACAAAATATGATCAAGATGAGATATGAGAGTTTATGTAGATTGTGAATATGATCAAGCAAGAATATAGCATGAATGTAAATATGGCCTTTCACGAATAAGAATGTAACGAGAATGCACTTTTCATAACCATAAAGACTATGCACTAGAAAGTCACTTAGCATGCAAGAATGTAATTTCACTAGATTACCTCGTGGTTTTCACTCGTCTATAAAAATAAGTACTCCCAACACAATGCGACGCCAGTATCATCGTACCCCATGATTTTCAGCACGTTTTCGACAATCAGCCGAGGGGGCTAGCTTGGAGCCCTTGGACACAATCAGTGCTCGGTCTGCATCTTCACGTTATAAATCAAGCTACTTTCACGAGAAATATCAATAAAGTTCGGCCAGTAATGTACAATTCAATAATAAGCTTATGATAACAATGTCAAGGCAAGAATGCACCAAGCTTAGAACATGTGAGTTCAAGGAATGCATTAATGACAAGATCATGCTACGAGAGGAATCTGACAGCATAATGGCATATTCCTTAACTTTCATAATTCATTAATAACTTATTGAGCAAGGTGTTGGGTTCTAGATAATCAATAGACCATCTAGGAATATTGAAAAATCAACCCTTAGGTCAAACCTTGGGTTAATCAATACTTAGACATAAATCGGTCATATCGGGGCCATTTCTTTCAGAGGCGGTCACTCTAGGACCATTTCTATGAAGAGGCGGTCAAGTCAGGACCGTTTCTATACAGAGTCGACGCATGAGAGAGAAGAGTCGACACAAGGTGAAATCTAAACTAACGTGGTCACGGGATGGCCGCTACTTGACAGTAGCGATCGCCTGAGGGCCGCTACAATCCAGGACACAGAAAAATACCGATCTTGTGAGTACTTTCTAGACAATTAGGTTTTGAGGGTACAATCAGCTCGGCATCCTAGCGGGAATCCTAGGCTCGCGGAGACTTACGGAGGCCTTAAAACAAGATCACCTAGTCCGATGGACGGAATATCCAATGGAGAGGGTCACAAGTCCAAGATTGTGTGCCTATGAGTGCCAAGTGTAACTAATGACATCGTACCAGAATACGTGCCATGTACTTAAGAAAAGACTGTAGATAAGAAGGGATCATGGTAAAATAGCGATCAAATCATCACTAAACAAAGCCATGAATCGCATCAAAACATGATCATTAATACAAGAGTATATGTTTTGGCATGAAAGTAGCATAAGCTAAAAATAGGTTTAAAACACATAAAGAACATGACATCTATTAAGATGGGTTGTCAACATAACTAAAATTATGAATACAACACCATAATCTGGAATAGAACCTAATTATCTAAGCCTAACATATGATAAATAGGGTTGTTCTGCAATCTGTTTCAGGTTAACAGCATGCAGAAAATAGAAACATAAAAGCGGTCTACTTAGGACCGTTTCTATCCCTACGCGGTCATTTGAGGAGTGCTTTAGTGCATTAGCGGTCTCTGTGTGACCGTTTCTATCCTATCAGCCAGAAGGGTAAAAATAGAGCAACTAAAGCCCATTCTAAGGCAATAAACCTCATGAAAACTTGCTAAACAGTGAGATAAGATAGGATAGCTCATGGAGACGCATGGGTTACATGAATTAAACCAAAATCATTAACTTTTCGTATAATAGGACATGGTACATGTATGCAAAAATAAGTTAACTACGTAGTGTAAATAAAATATGAAATTCGTCACATACAGAGCAAGAAATCACATGAAACTAGAGGACTTTTATTCCTAACTTATTAATTTAGCCTTTTCATGAGATAACCTACCTCCGTAATTGGCTTTAAACTTCAGATTTTGGACTGGAAGGATGCCCTAGTTTCTGCACGTCCTGTGCCAAACCAGCAACTTCCTGTCCCTTGTTCTCCTCAACCACTTGACCTAAATCCATGACATTTGGAGGGTAGGTAGAAAATAGAAAGGGGAACAAAAAATTCTGAAGACTCAACTTGAACTAACCTCGTTTAGGGCTTCTAATTTCCTGATCTTCACTGGACCGATGCACTATTTCCTGTGCAGCCTACAACAAACCAGAGACTTGCAGACGCTCTAGCTCTCCAACTGCTGGGTCTTCTAGCACGAAAATTGGAGGTGAGTTAGATAAAACTAAGGAGAACATATAGTTCTAAAGAACCAACCTGAGATGAGGTCTCCTTACCATTGAACTATGCGCTCCAAAACAAAGGTTCATGCAAGTCGAACCTTAACCCTATTTATAGGGTTTGCCTAGGGTTTGATGGATTAGATCGATCTAGGAGTCCTAAATTGGAGTAGGATCGATCCCCAAGAGTCCTAGACTAGGTTTTCATGCCAGGTAGTATCGAACCATAGGGATTGGGATGGGAAAAATCCAATTTTTCCACGCTTCTAACACCTTCATTCACGGAACCTAGTAGCAGTCGCCTCGAGATCGCTATTGTATGAAGGCGGTCTCGCGATAGACCGCGTTTAGGCGATTATTCTGAAAATTTTAGATTTTTTTTTTATCAACTATTTATCCCCTAATTGGTTTGTTTATCTCATTTAAATCCTAATTACGTCTCTAGAAGTGGGCTTGGGCCTAAAGGTCATGGAATTGGGTCTTTGGACCTATTCGAGTTGGGCTTAACCCTTTCGTTAGTATAGGACCTTTAAATTGATTTAATTATCCCATAATTCTCTTAATAGCCCATTAAGCCTTTTTAAATGCTTAATAATTATATTTAATCATAAAAAATTCTTAGAAAATTTTCGGGCGTTACACGGGAGGAGGGAGAATCGGAGTCGTTGAGGATTTCATCCACGGTGAGGCAATGGTGACGGCGGTGGTGTCACAGTCAGTCGTAGACGGCAGCTTCATCCCTGTCGTGATGGGAGAGAGAAAGATGGTGGGGGAGAGGCGGAGGAATAGTAGGCAGCCTGAGGAAGAGAGGGAGGGAGGGAAGGGGGGGAGGTGGCCGGGGAGGTAAGGAGGCGGAGGGAAAGGAGGTTTACAGGGGGAGGAAACTCAAATCTTACAGGGGGCGGGACAAACCCAAAATCAGACGGGGGCAGGAGAACCCAAAATCAGACGAGGGCGGGAGAAGGGCAGGTCTCATTTCTACGACATAATTGTTGGGTCCCACAGTGTAGTGACACGGATCTAGAGGGGGGTGAATAGATCCCTCTCTAAAAATTAAGTCCAATTAAAATAACTTGAAAGCTTCTCAATCAAACCTCAACAAACGTGCAAGAGATAAGATCACACATGGGGAATTAGCACAATTAAATAGCCATATGCTCAGACAAAACTAGCATCGATGAACAACATGATTAATAATCCATCCTGTGAATGGTGGTAGAGGATAAGGAGCATACACACAACCAATCACACGTGCACAGCAAATTTAAGGTGGTTCGGGACCACGATGGGTACCCTACGTCCACCACTCACCACCTCGGTGAGGCTTCACTAACACGCTACCCAAGGTAGCACACGGGGACGAACCCCAAATACACCACACGCTGCACGACGGCAGCAAACCACACACATGAGCACAAAGCTCAACATGCTGCAATGCAGCACACACACGAGGGCGAACCCTCAACACGGTGCTCAGCACCACACACACACACTAAGACGGGGGATGCACCCCAACAGTGATTCCACACTCGGAGTTACGGCTCCGAACACACACACAATTAGTCTTAGTTTAAGGAGTGATTACAGATATACAAGCAAGCTCAATGAACATAAATCTTCAATGCAATCTCACTGGACATCAACTAAACACTAGACTACTGCAAACAAGAATAAGGACAGGGTTGAGGGAACTCCTGTCTAGAGGACGATAGCCTTGACTTCTTTAATGACTGGAGCGGACTGGACTGTGGGAAGAGGATGGACAATGATGCTTCGGCAGGTTCATTTCTGAAGGATGGAGGAAGATGAAGATCAAATCCTTTCCTCTTCCTCTTGAATCGCGTTCTGTCGATTGGGTGACATGGTGATGGTGCAACTGCCGTTCTTCAACAAGATGGCTTCTGGAAGGTGGAAGACGATAGTCTTCAACCTTGAATCGAGCTCAGCACGACATGGGAAGAAGCTTCAACACCGCTCCGGCCTCTCTCCCTGCAAAACCCCAAAAACGTATATATCGTTCAATGCTTTCCCTTCTCTTCAAGAAACCCTATCTCATTCGATTTATACCCAAGAGGAATGGGCGGCCACGTGGAGGATATTGTCCCCCAAGGACCAATCACAATAGGGCACAAAAAGATGTGATCGAGCAAGGGCTCTGGCCGCCGCGCGAACCGGCATTTTTCCTAGTCACCGGAAAGTGTCGACCCCATGGGTCGACATTCGCGTTCGGGCAAGAACAGAACTCGGCCCAAACAGAACCCAGCGTAGAAAGTGTCGACCCATGGGGTCGACACTTTCTACCTGTGGCATGAATAAAAGGCCACGGCAGAAAGGCCCGGAATAAGTGTCGACCTTGTGGGTCGACACTTATGTCCAGGGTTCTAAAAATTGAACCCAGGCAGAACCTAGCGATAAAAAGGTCGACCCTTTGGGTCGACTTTTTATCCCTACGTTCAAAGACATAAGAGGCCGGCTGAAAACAGCTTACCCCTGGACAAAGTGTCGACCCATGGGGTCGACACTTTTCCTGACATAAGCAAACTATAACAAAACACACAATGGGGTTATTCTAAAGACATGAGACATCAAAGATGAATACAAGTAAGAAAGAAATGGGTATTAAGTACCCTAAATCATAGATATACCAATTAGAGATGGTTAGGGAATTACCTTGAGAGTTGCCCATCCAATTTTCACAATAAACCACTTCCTACCATTCAACCAAAACAACTTACCATTTTAATGTTTCAGTTGAATAACAGCCGCTTCATCTTGACATTTGGTCTCCATTGAAATTCCCTGTCAAAATTACTCACCTAAGGTCAGTCTTCAGCTGTCATTTGCTCTCTTGAAGATTAATCTCTAGCGCTCATCAATCACTCAATATTTAGACTAAGTCTCTTCAAACCACATGATAGCTATCACAATAGCTTGAATCCCATCCGAATCAACAAAGGAAGAGTTAGAAGAATTTCACCCAATTTGTTCGGAGACTTTTCTTTCTTACTAACTCCTGTAAGCATATCAAATCACACGTCAGTTAATTTCATCAAATCAGTCGGCCGTGACTTACACTAGCCATTCAATCAATTGAAATTTGCTCAGTTCATTTCAAATCCACAAACAACATGTGCAAATTGTTTACATGGAGAACAATCACATGGTATTTAGTTCATCATCAAAATTCTTTAGTACACGGTTGTGCACGGGGTTCAACAATAATCATAGGTATGAATGCAAGATATGTTCAAAGGGTGGTATTCCAGCTATTTTTATTGCCTCCGCGTTACATCAATTACACGTGGACACTCAATAGATGGGTTTTTAATAAATATGTAGACTCTTGACTGCAACATATCTCCCGCCCCCTGTAAGATTTGGGGTTCCGAAGGCAGGCTGGGGGTTCCGAAGGCACGGCTGGAGAGTGAGGAAGAGAGGGAGGGTGGCGGGCTGGGGTAGGTTTATGCTTTTAAGAAGACTGTGGCGAGCTGGGTTCATTTCCGAAGGCGCGGGAGTCTTTAGCGCCAAAAGCTTATACTCTATATCTACCACACATTGTAATATATAAAGATAATAATTATAGTGCCGTTAAATCTAAGGGATATATATTTCTCCTATAATAAAAATGAGTAGGTATTTACCTACGATAATATTCCTGTGTAATATAAAAAAATAAAAAAGATGTATACCTACACGAACTATCGGTAGGTAATGAATAACAAATAAAAGATATGGGAATATACGGGTGATCGATTCCTACGACTTACAAAGAGTAGGTAAATACCTACGATATGGTACATAGGTAATGTATAATAAATAAAAAATTTGGACACCGATCACTCTACGAGTGACCTATTCTTACGACATAAACAACGAGTAGGTAACTACCTACGACATTTAACATACGTAATATATAATAAATAAAAACTAATGCCATCGATCACACTATAGATGACCTACTCCTACGACGGTAACGAAGCCTATGTACGTTCCGACGACCATGTCCGTAGGTATTTTATTGCAATTATCTATTCCTACGGCTCAAGTGGAACCGTAGGTATGACATACCACTTACACACGGCATTATCGATAGGTAGTTAAATATGGCTATCTATTCCTACGGCTCAACTGAAACCGTAGGTATGACATATCACTTACCTACGGCATTGTCGGTAGGTAGTTCAATATGGCTATCTATTCCTACGGTGCTACCAAACCATAGGTATGACATACCAATTACCTATGACATTATCAGTAGGTAGTTCAATATGGCTATCTATTCCTACGATGCTACCGAACCGTAGGTATTAAAAACCAATTACCTACGACATTATCAGTAGGTAGTTAAATATGACTATCTATTCCTACGGTGCTACCGAACCGTAGGTAGTGTATGACATATACCTATGACAGTGATAGTAGGTAGTAGAATATCCTAAAAAATCGTAGGTATAGGCCCATAAATACTAACAACTTACAAAACGTAGGTAGGTGTCGTAGGTAAAAACTAGTTTTCCCGTAGTGCATTCGATATACCACAAGCCATGGCATGCGAGCATGCACGAATGGCAAGTGCATGGAGTTCAGATCACACACATGATGCATGTATAGTTTGATGTGAATATTAATTAATGCTCGATGCTAAAGGATGCATGAGGAAGGGGAAGCAGTGTGGGTTATGCCCCCAGAATTTCAGTAAGGGCTAATATGAGTTGCATGAGGGATGCAAAGATGTTTGGTTTATTCTACAGCAGAGCTGGCTGCTAGACAGCGGGTGAGCTCAAGAGGAGTCAACTCAGGGTGTCGACTCCTGAGCACACCCATTGTTCAGAAATTTCAAATAGAACCTGTGGGAAAGAGAGTCGACTCTCAGAGTTGACTCCTCCCACAGCTGGCCCCAAACTGCCCTTTCTTTCAGAAATCATGCAAGTATATATGCACAATGCATGCTATTCATATGATCATGCAGTTTTTTATCTATTTGATTGCTTCATTGATTGCCATTCATTTATTTTATCCTTTCTTCTTCTTTTATTTCTTTTAAGCAGATTGTATTTTCTTTGTTTCTGCTGCCAGAACGACATTTTGTTCATTTGATCATCTACTGTATAGATATGTTCTTTTGGCATTGTTCTTTGCATTTGATGCATTTGTTTTAGCATTATATAAATTGTTCAGTTCATGTTTTTGTCATTAGTTTATTTTTTCATTAAGTCCACAGTTCTGGCAAAAATTGAACAGCATCTCCCCTAGACCATAGCATTTGGGTGTGAAAAATTGGAAGCGCATCCACAGAAGTTCTGAGATGGCCCCTAAAATCAGAGCAAGCCAAGAATGGCTACTCCATATCCCAAAATTGGGCAAAGAGAACCCCGAGGACTGGCCTACAAGGAGAGCTCCACTAACCCCGAGATTACTTCATCTCCAACTTTATTGTGCATTTAATTATTGCTGGCATCATGGATGTTAATGTCCGACCCTTCAATGAGGAGTCCTCCAGAGATCATGTTATGAGGCAGCAAACCCCTGGGGACTTGAGGGTGGTCAAATAAAACTTTGATCGGTGTGAGACCGCAATGTGCCCCTTCCCCTTGGTAGGTCCTTAGTTCTAAAAGGAAAGCTTCGATGAAATTGAAAGATAAACACTGTTGCTCCAGTGCATGAGGACACCGGTCACGCTTACATCATCAGCGAACCTGCGCCCCAAATGGAGTCTTGGAACTATGATGACTAGCATCCAGCAGGCATACAGACACATATTTAGAGAAGACATAACCCCATTGGGCATTTAAGTGAACAAAAGAAGTGCTCGTGTGTGACTGGCTTAGAAGCCAAAGTGATGCTCAACGATGGACAGCAGCTCCTTGAAGGGCTGGATTTACATGAAAGGAAAGGCAAGGAAATGCAGATTCTGCAATTTTGGGATTGAGCCAAGGCCTCAACAACCCATAGACGTGGATGAGAATACAAGTGGCCATTACCACAGAAAACATTTCATACTAAATAGTAGAAGGATATGCATATCGAGCAGTTTTAGGGCTAAGCCAAAGCCTCAATAATCCATGGCGTGGGTGAAAAGGACAAATGGCTATCCCTCTAGGAGCATTGCAACAAACAGATGAATAGCATGCCCCTAAAAGTTTAAGATGTATGCACATCAGACACATGAGGGGACGGTCTGGACCCACCTGGGATATTGGGGAAGGGACCTGTGAGGTCAATGTTGCCCCTAAGGGCATTAGCACACCGACGAGGGTTGGGGACAACATATATACTGAAACCAATCCAATGCGGTGGAGATCAGAATGAGGTCCTATGCGAGGAGCCTCATCTGGTAGCTTATGAGGGTTAGAGCCAGAGCTCCCATCCATCGTAACTAGATGAGCTCTGGGTTCAAACTATTTTTCAGTAGCGCTTTCTGATTCCTTGTGAGATCACTGAATCTCGGTGGGGAGAACGGAAAAAAGAAAAAGAACACAGCAAAACGAAAGAAATAGATCATGAGAAGTGAAATTAGCGATCTATCATTGCAAATGAAGACATTCATTTGAAAAAGAGAGCATTGCTTTCATTCATTCAACGAACGGAGATACATTCATCCCAGAAGAACTTGTTTGGGAGCCAAAAAGAAAGAATAACAAGAATACATTAAAAAGGAACGGAAAGCGAGGGAAAAGGGGGAGGGTAGATGTAATATCTTGGGTCTTTCGGATCTTTATCGGAGAGCTTTCGGATCGCTTTTGTGGGTCATGAGTTGTGTTTTACGATCCACGCGGGTTTTTCTCTCGTACAAGTTACGGAACCCAGTGGAGAGTTTATTATTGAATTCATCGACTCGAGGACGCTACAGTTGCGTTGTGCTACTTTCAAGAATCATTTAGACTATTTTTCCAATTTTTTCTAAATTAGTGCATTTTTGGACCAAAAATCGAATTTTACGAAAATTACAAAATTTCCTAATTTCCTTTTCTATTTCTTCTTCTTTCACCTTCCTCTCTCTTCACCGCCATCACTTCTCTCTCTCCCATTCTCTCTTCTCCTCTCTCCGCGGGGCACGCGGCCGTGGCGAGGAAGACGAGGTAGGGACGTCATGTAGTTGACCTGGTGCGTGATGGGGCGACGAATGGAGCGTGCCGTTGGCGCGATCTCTCAGTGGATTCAAAGACAGCGTGACGGGTTCGTTTGATGGTTTTCAGTGCGATTTAGTCGTTTCGACGTGCTAGAACTTCGGTGGAGGTAGGGAGATGGATGCCTTACTCCTGTTCTGCGTTCCCCCGTGATTTTGAGCTAAACGGTGTGAGAACGAGCGGGTTCTGCCTTATTTTGGGTGAAGCATGCTTCAGGGGGTGTGAGACGTGTTCGCCTTTCTCGGTGACGGTTTCTAGCCTAATTAGTGTTATTTGAATCCCTGGCATGTATGCATTCCATTCCCGCTGGTTTCATTGCGATTGGTTGTTATTTGGGATCGGCATGAGCCCGGGAACCGATGTGGCTCATTTTGGGTCGATTCGGTAGAATCGCCTGTTTCTTGTCATTTTGATGTCATTTGGATCCCTTCCAGTCTGTGGAAGGCGTATTTGGCCATTAGGGTTGTTTCCCCTTCGTTTTAGGGCGAACGGGGCGTGGAAAGGCCGAGATCGGCCATTCCCCTGGTTTTCACGTCGTGACGCCCTGGCGGTCGTTTCAGAGACCGCAAGGAGTCGTCTGGCGGTCCAGTGGAGACCGTTGGGCTGCGTCCGGTCGTATGTCGGTTCTATGTCAGTTTGGGTCTTCGCGGTCATGCGATTGACCATTTTCCTTAGCTAGCGGCCTATTGGAGGACTGCTAAGCTTAGTCCAACGGTCCATTGTTAGACCGCTAGGAATGGTTCATCGGTCGGCGTGAATCTGCGGTGTGGTGTTCGAGATTTCTTCTGTGATTTGTTCAGGTGGCCGGTGACTTTATCGTTGGTGTGATGGCCATGCACATTCCTATGTTGCCTTGGTCATTCCAGTTTTGAGATTTGTTTAGCCCCTGAGGTGTTCAGGTTGTGTTGAGGTGGTCGATTAGATGCCTTGTTTAAGAGAATGCTCGGGTGAACCTAGGATTTTCCTTCCTGGTGAGCTACTGTTAGTCGAGCTTGATTCTTCTCATCTTGTTTGGTGTTGTCTTTTCGAGGTAAGCCTTGGAAGTGTTGTCTTGGGGAAGCCTTTGTTTTGTGTCTGCTTAAGTGTGGCCTGTGTTAATTTTGAACTGCATTTGAACTTGTTCGACAGTTGCTTGGCTTTTAACCCAGATTTTGTGTTTAGGAGCCATTGTGCACCATGTCCGATGTGCCGTGTTTGGCGGCTGATGTGCTGTGAAGGTTCAGTAATTTTTTCAGGACGTGAGGATAAGCTGAGACAGGTGTTCTTTGTACTTTGTGCTGAAGTTGGTACTCTTCTTGGTTTGCACTTTGGCGACTTGTGATCGGCTGTTAGCAGGATCGGTACTCAAGGCGTGGTATATTGTAGTTTGCGAATTGTGATGGCGCTGAGTGTGTACTGAGATGAGGATGTCGAATTGTTCTTGATGCCTGTGTGCGTGTATTGAGCGTGCAGCGGAAGCGTGTGGGCTTATAACCCATGGTTTAGGATCGTGAAGTTGGAAGATTCTGACCGGCCGAGAGGTTTGTTTTCCTCGATGTGACTTCATCTTGGCTATGTGTTCCTTAATGTTGTTGGTTGATGTGCCATTGTTCAGAGATATTATGGTTGTTGGCACTTGCGTGTGAGAGGATTGGGGAATTTGTTGGCATATCTGCTGGTCGAGTACCTTTTCTTCTTTGTATTTTTCTTGGATGTTCTGCTCTCAGGAAGTGATCATGGTCCTCGAGATGCGTTCTCTGAGATTATTGTTATTGTTGTGGGTCCTTGTTGGTGAGCTGTTCGCAGTGTGGCTTGTATGTGCGAGCCGTGTGTTCAGCTGTAATTGTGCCTTGATGTGACCCAGCTTGCAGTTGTGTCCCGTGGTTCTGTGTTGAGAACGAAGTCGGGATTCTGCATGTGTTGTTGTTGTTATTGTCGTTGTTGGTGGTTGTGTCCATCTTGGGAGGAGTTCCCTGTGAATCTGAGGTGGCATTGTGTGGACCAAGGTCTTGTCGGTTGGTTTTGCTGTACTCTTCTGCCATGATGGAGTTAGCATGAGACTCGAATCAGATGTAATGTCTGAGTGAGGACTGACTCGATTGTGCATGTGGTCCAGTGCTGTCGTTGGCGTTCTGTGTGCCAGATTTGTTATTCTTGGCACGGAAGCCGATGACGTTGGAGCTGTCAGCTGAGAGGATTATGTTTCCTTGGTTAAGCTGATGCTTGTTGTGTCTGCCGTGTCTTATCGATAGCTATTTTCGTGGCATGGGTTGTGTCTCTTTTCCCTATGAGATGTAAGCGACATTGCCTTGTTTCAGAGGTGTCAGACTTGTGTTCACTTGGGTGCCATGCTTGTTCTTTGGATCGTTGTGCCTTGAGATCCGGAGCGTGTGCTTGTGATTGTGGTCTGGCAGTGTTCCTCTGAATTGTATTTTTTGAGAATTGTGTTATCGTGTTTTATGTTTTGAAGCTTGGCTAATGCTTGGAGAGCGTAGGCAGTGTTTGAGTTTGTTCTTCCCTTGATCACCTGTTAGCTCCTTGAATTTCGAGGATGAAATTCCTGTAAAGGGGGAGGACTGTAATATTTTGGGTCTTTCGGATCATTATCGGAGAGCTTTCGGATCGCTTTTGTGGGTCCTGAGTTGTGTTTTACGATCCACGCGGGTTTTTCTCTCGTACAAGTTACGGAACCCAGTGGAGAGTTTATTATTGAATTCATCGACTCAAGGATGCTACAGTTGCGTTGTGCTCCTTCCGAGGATCCTTTAGACTATTTTTCTGTATTTTTCTAAATTAGTGCATTTTTAGACCAAAAATCAGATTTTACGGAAATTGCAAAATTTCCTAATTTCCTTTTCTATTTCTTCTTCTTTCTCCTTCCCCTCTCTTCACCGCCGTCACTTCTTTCTCTCCCATTCTCTCTCCTCTCTTCTCCTCTCTCCGCGGGGCGTGCGACCGTGGCGAGGTAGACGAGGCAGGGACGTTGTGGAGTTGACCTGGCGCGTGATGGGGCGACGAATGGAGCGCGGCGTTGGCACGATCCCTCAGTGGATTCAAAGCCGGCGTGATGGGTTCGTGAGATGGTTTTTGGCGTGATTTAGTCATTTCGGCGCGTTAGAACTTTGGTGGAGGTAGGGAGATAGATGCCCTACTCTTGTTCTGCGTTCCCCTGTGATTTTGAGCTAAACGGTGTGAGAACGAGCGGGCTCTGCCTTGTTTTGGGTAAAGCATGCTTCGGGGGGTGTGAGACGTGTTCACCTTTCTCGACGATGGTTTCTAGCCTAATTAGTGTTATTTGAATCCCTGGCATGTCTGCATTCTATTCCCGCTAATTTCATTGCGATTGGTTGTCATTTGGGACCGGTATGAGCCCAGGAACCGATGTGACTCATTTTGGGTCGATTCGGTAGAATCGCCCGTTTCTTATCGTTTTGATGTCGTTTGGATCCCTTCCAATCTGTGGAAGGCGTATTTGGCCATTAGGGTTGTTTCCCCTTCGTTTTAGGGCGAGCGGGGCGTGGAAAGGTCGGGATCGGTCATTCCCCTGGTTTTCACGCCGTGACGCCCTGGCGGTCGTTTCAGAGACAGCAAGGGGTCGTCTGGTGGTCCAGTGGAGACCGCTGGGCTGCGTCCAGTCGTATGTCGGTTCTATGTCGGTTTGGGTCTTCGCGGTCATGTGATTGACCATTTTCCTTGGCTAGCGGCCTATTGGAGGACCGCTAAGCTTAGTCCAGTGGTCCATTGTTAGACCGCTAGGAATGATGTGTTATGTCGGTTTGGCCAAGCAGTCACACGATAAACCGTAAGGCTGGTCTTGGCGGTTTAGTGTATGACCGCTAAGCTCTGTTTATGTCGGTTCGAATGGGTTTTAAGTCAGTTGGGCTAGCGGTCCTAGCCCTGACCGTTTAGTGACCTTGGCGGCCCTTTGGGTGACCGCTAAGCTCTGTTTGACTGATTTAAGTTAGTTTCACTGTAGGGAGTTTGACTGTGTATGGCGATCAAGTCCATGACCGCTACAGTCACCTTGCGGCCCTGCGATAGACCGCATGCTCCTGTGTTGTTGTAGTTGGTTGGCTAGCGGCCTTTTGGCTGACCGCTTGGTCTTCTTGGCGGTCAGGCAAGTGATCGTTTAGTCCCATTGTCCTGTTTTCTTTATGTTTGGCCTCCATTTGTCTTGGCTTGACCTTGTGGTTTGCCCGCAGTCCCGTGGATGTCTTGGACGTCCTATGAGGGCAGTGACCATGTTGTGAGGTGGCCGGGGAGTGCCGTTATATCGAGTAGTGTTCCGTACTACTTTAGAGTCATTATTGGTTTCCGGTCAACCCGGTTGTGATCCAGTGGTTGATGCGTGATCTCGTGAATATCTCGTCAGTCCTGTATGGATCGAGACATGGTTTTGGACGTCCTGAGGTGCTGTCTTACCTCGATTTGTGTGTCCATATGTTTTGAGGGTCTTGGTGATCCCTCAGGTCTCCGTGATTCGTGTTATGCGGATGTGTGGATCCGAATGTCCTGTGCCGTTTCCTTTATCAGTGTTTTACCGTGATTGGCTTAGGGATTAAGCTGATTGCCGACATATTACCACTTTTGTGCGATGATCTTGACCCCAAGTATTGTGACTCAAGGATCGTTGTGTCTGCAGGTCTAGTTGATTATCCTGTGTCTGGTGGCAGTCTGGTGTGCTACCTTGTGTCTTACGTTTGATGCTTCGTAGTACGTGTGACAGTGCATGCTTAGCTTGTCTGTACTTTAGCACTGGTGTTTTGGAGTCTCTGTGTGTCTAGTGAGCCTCCACTAGTCATAGCCTGACGACACTTTCCTGTTTGTCGGCCCACCTGGGAGTGGTGGCGAGGCAGGTTTCCGATATACGGTTTGTAGGCTAGTTTCCGTGGACTCCCTTGCCTTGCGGTAGCATCCTGCTGGGGGAGAAAACTAGCTAGAGGCCTGGCTCAAGGCATTGAGCTTGTGTTGTGCACACGTGGTTAGGGGCGTTTGGACGAGCGCCGACGGGCGTGACCCTGACTAGTCACTCGTTACTGTGGTTTTGTTGTTCCTTGTACTTGGTAATGGTGTTCCTTGTACTTGGCTCTTTGCGTGTGTCTCAGTTACCGCCGTTCTAGGCGAGTACGAGATAGCTGAGGCGCAGTGTAAGACGTCAGTGGACGCTTCTGGCTATTCTTCTAGTGAGGAGGTGCTTCTGTCACTTGACACATAACTCTCGTGACGTGTGTTTTCGTCATTGGTTTCCGAGTAGCCTGTGCGTGGCTTTACTTGAGGTCCAGTCTTGTGTAGCGTACACGATGGTAAGTTCGTGTATGTCCGTGCCTTTGACTGTGTAGGTCTTTAGTAGGCTTTTACCTGTTTTGGTAGACTTTTCACGATAGGGTTTTGTGATTCAACGATGGATCGGTAACGCCCAACTTTGTGAGATCGGGGTTCGTCTTTCTGTTGTTGCTTAGCATAGCTTAGAGAGCAGAGGTTCATTCGGCAGCCATATTTTTGTCCCTTATGGCTTTACTCTTTCCTTTAGTTATCTTTACTCCTACTTTTTACAGCTTTACTGTCGTAGTTAGTATTGTTGTTATTTATGTTCTTCCTGCTTTACTGTTTAGCGTTGTTTAGCGTGTTACCGCTGTGAGCGACGTCACGTGGATGCGGCGGCGAGCGGAGCGCGCGGGCTCGTTTTGCTGCGACACAGAAAGAAGGAGAGAAGCAGAGAGAACACCATGGGAGATTCCTCCGGCGGGGTGTGCAGAATAGATACAGCGTAACAAGATATGGGGATTAAACGGCCATAGCAGGAAATGACTCTCCGCGACATCGGGGGATGGGGAATGGTGCAGAATTTAAGTGACAAAAATTTAAACGGCCATAGCGGGAAGTGACTCGCTGCAGCCTCGAAGATATTATAGACACGCTAAAATTGACATCATTTTGAGCATATCTCCTATCGCACTGTGATGTCCCATTTGACCCTTAAATCGACTTATTTGAGTGGTTTTTCTCATTTTTATAGAATACTCAACTTTCTCAAAATTTTCCACACATTTTCCTATTTTTCCAAATTTTTCTGAGGTTTTTCTCTATTTTTTCCGGGCCTTAAGTCAAATGGTGGCAGGGACCCGGGCGCCATTTAATTGGCGCCCATCAGAGGGGCACCCTTCATTGGGAATTGGCGCCCATGTCCTGGGTGCCCTTTAATAGGCGCTGAGGTCATGGGCGCCCACTACCTCCAGCTGTAGGTTGATCCGTTTTTTGAGGTTTCAAGAATTAGTGACACTCCGGAAGGTCGCCAATTCTTTAATTAGTGACCATCCGCAAGGGCGCCAATTCTTTTATTCTTATTTTGAGCCGAATTCGGATTATCCTTGATTCTGCGACTTCCCGGAAGGTCGCTAATTCATAAATGAGTGCCCAGTTGCAAAGTCGCCAATTTCCTTACCTTATTTTGAGCATTTAACTTCGTCAAAAATTCGTATTAATTCCTAATTGGCGACCGCTTCATTGGCACCAATTCTTTTCTAATTTTGAAATGTCCTAATCCGTCTTAAAATGCCTCAGAATGGGCGTCGCTACGAGCAGGCACTCTTTTAATTAGCGACCATTGGGTCCGACGTCATTTCTTACAGAATTTTGATTTCGAACAGAACTCCGAATTTCCTTTCCCTTCCTCACTTAAACTCCTTTTCCACTTGGGAAAGGGTTCCTATGGCTTCCTAATATTGTAAGGACACTTGGAGGAAGGATCCCCCTTTCCAAATCCCACCAAAACTTAATTTTTTTTATTTTTATAGAATTAAACTCCGAATTTTATTTCCTTTCCTCACTTAAACTCATTTTTCACTTGGGAAAGGGTTCCTATGCCTTCCTAATATTGTAAGGACACTTGGAGGAAGGATCCCCCTTTCCAAATCCCACCAAAACTCAATTTTCTAATTTTCTTGGAATTAAACTCGAATTTCACTTCCCTCCCTCACTTTAACCTCCTTTTCCACTTGGGAAAGGGTTCTTATGACTTTCTAAGGTTGGGAGGACACTTGCCCAACAAATATCTCCCTCCAAATCCCATTAAAACATGGTTTTCTAATTTTCTTAGAATTAAACTCTGAATTTCACCTCTATAAATAGGGCCCCTCTCTCCCTTGTGTAAAAGGCATCAATATCAAATCAAGGGGTGGTGCTATTGGAGTGGAGGCTCAAGGAGGAAGTCTTTCACATGTACCAAGGCTTCATCCTATGAAGGCTTCCTCCCTATTGAAGATTTGAAGCCTCTTCTTCCTTGGAGCATTTTGAAGATCTCAAGCCCCCCTTTTGCCATGGAGAAAAACCAATAAGCCTTTCTCTTCCTCTCTTCTCTTTATTTTATCATAATCATTACATGCATCATTATTCTATCTCTTTCTTTACTTATTTTTATCTCAATATTGAGATCCCCACTTGTGCACTCTAGCACACCTCCAATTGTGCAACACTTTGCACACCCCTTTTCATCATAACATCATTATTTTCCTACCCTTTTGCATAGGGGTTTTAAAGGCCAGCACCAAAAAGGTGTGTTCTAATCCATATTTTCATATTCATATTCTTATTTTGGATTTGATGCTACACACTTGGTTCTAATCTATATTTGTTTGTTGGTTATTTTCTTTGTCTTTGCAAGGGTAATCTACACAAGAGAAACTCTCTTCATCGGCCGGCCGATAGCAAGAGAAGGTGCACTCACAATCTCCCCCTCATCCTTTTGAGGTATTTATATTCGCGATCCCTCCATATTGTTATTGTTTATATCATTTGAGGCCCTCGCGTCTCTGGCGATCACATTTCCCTTTAGCATCCTACGTATTCTCCCTTTTCTCCTCTTTCCCCTTCTTTTCTCATAATTCTTCTTAGTTTTTCTTTAAGTGGATTTCTTAAGATCTACAAATTGGCGATCACGGTGGGACCACCATTATTTTTATTTGATTACCCTTCACCCTTTGCACCCACGGTGTAACTCTCTTTGTGCTCAACGTAGCACTTTCCTTTTTGTTTTATCACTTGTGCATCGCGTGCACATCCCCCTCTCCTTATGTGATTGCTAACTTGTTGGTTTTGGAAAACTCCACTTTCTTATCTCTCCATCTTAAAAAAAATTTGGATGCCATGCTTCATGTTATGTTGATTGCCTTGATTCGTATGGCCATGTGAGTGTTTTACCTTATCTTTCATTGGTTTGGCTCATATCATTGTTCATGCTTTCTTTTCTTTATCTTTTGCATTAGCACTTACATATAGGGCATTTGGCTTGGGAGACCTCCTCTCCCTACATCTTTTAGGACCTCCTACCCCCTCTTGGTGAAGGAAGGACCCTCCATTGAGCATTCCATCTCATTGGACTGAAAATTCCTAAACCAAGCCTCCATAAGTCCCCGCACCCGTGGATTCCCTCACGGACGCCGGGCAAGTTGTACCTTTGAAGTTCCCCGGGTTAGTTGGCCCATGCATGGTGAGAATAAACCTAGTTGGCATTGAAGCAAAATCATATTGAAACTAGGTTCCTACCTTCAGTGAATCATACCAATCTTGTTAAAAATCATCTAATTCACATCAAGGTATCAACAAATATCAAGCGTAAGCATCTCAACTTGTTTGATATCTTTGCAACATTGCTTTGATTGAATATTGTTTGTTTGCATGATGTCTCGCTTTGATAATAAAACCAACATGTCTAATTCAATTTGTAATCATGAGGATGATCAACCTAGCACATCATACAATCCTCAAGTTTATAATTCTCACAACAATTCTGTTAAGGGACCATGTCCTCACTCTTATGGTCTTGCTCAACCCATGGGTAATTTCCAATCTTATGATCCCCTACATCCATTGCAAGCCACTACTTCCCCGGGACTATCTCCTCCACATGATGAGAAGGTCTCCCAAGTTTTACGTGCATTAGATCATCTCACCCCTCAACAAATCCAAGCCCTTAAGGCCATTGTTGAGAGTGCATCTTCTCCTTCTCATCCTTCCTCCAATCCCTCACGGGTGGCCCATCACCCACCTATTTCTATTCACACTCCCACTCAGGTGGCCCATAACCCGCCTCCCTCTCCTATTCACACTCCCGCTCAAGTGATCCATCACCCGCCTCCCTCTTTTCACTCGCCTTCTTCTACACGTACTCCTTCTCGGGTGATCCATCACCCGCCTCCTTCTATTCCTCCTTCTCGACCCCATGGCCCTCATATTCCTTGCACCCCGGTCCAACCGGGTCCTTTTTTGGTGCAACCCCAAGCCCCTCCAAGGCCATCATGCCAACCCTCCGTTATTCTTGCCACACCCCTCCAGCAAAATCTCCTTGATAAAATTGCGTCAATGGAGGAACAACTTAAGAGGCTCACAAGATCACGGCCCACTCCTCCTCCTCCTTCTCCAGTTAATTCTCTTCATGCTTTTATGAATAACATCACTAAGATGGAAAAAGATTGGAAGGAGAGGAGAGATAATGGCATCATAGATTCAAGTGAGCAAGATGAGCCGACAATTTTCAATGATCAAGTGGACACCGTCCGCCCTCCACCGCCTATATATTCCACTCATTCATATGGCCCTTCGCCTCCGCTTTCGCAAAATCCTCCACATTACATTCCTCCATCACCCATCATTACGCCTTCACCACAACGTCCACTTGATATTGTTGATGATTATGAAGATTTGGAGCCAGCATATGAAGATGATGAAGTTCCGAAGGCACCCATTCCGAGTTTCTTTCATTTTCCTCTCCCTCCATTGCCACCCAATGAACCCTCTGCTCAGGATGATGCCACCATCCCCAATCCTATTTATGAAACCAATTGGTGCTACGATGATGAGTCGATACTCCAATCACCTGCACCGGCGCACCATGACCCTTCCATTACCTTCAATCCTTCATGCCCTACCAAAATCTGATATTTCCTATGCACCAAACCCCCTCCTTTTACACCTCCAAATACCACACCTTCCATCAAGCCCTCCGAGCCCTCCAATGATTCCCTTCAACCATTTTACCTCCGTCAACAACTTCACCACCAACCTCCATTGAGCCCTCCACTAAGCCATCCAAGCTTACCTCCACACCATCGGCCTCCGCCGAACCTTCCGTTAAACCTTCTCCTAGGCCAATTAACCTCCCATTGCCGCCACCTCGGTCCTCCATTATTCACACACCCCTAAAGCCGATTACACCGAACCTCTCTTTATCTATTCCTCCATCTAAACCTTTACCTGAACCCGTGGCAAATCCTAAGCAGGGTCCACCACTTGTTGCACTCAAGCTAATCTCGTTTGCTTCTGAGCAAGGGGAGAAGCCCGACGTGCTTGAACCTCCACTTCCACTTACCCTTCCGTTAACACTCTCCATTAAACCTCCATTACTCATTAAGCTTACTGCTTCCATCTCGCCATCCATCCCCACTCGGAGTGGGTGTATTTTACAAGCATGAGTGCTGATGATCAAGATCAAGAGCCGGGCAAGGAGGACTGGATCATGGCTATATTATTCAAAGTTCAAGATTTTATTTGCCAGATGCCGGTGCGTGTTCTTGTGTCGGGCATTATTTAAAAGTCTCCATTAAAGCTCACCACAAAAAATTCTCTAGATTTGATGCCATGTCGGCCCAATGCCATTGTCAAAATCACTTTACTCATTGGTCGACATTCTTTTGACGCTCTCATTACCCCTCGCTCCATTATTATAAAATTTTCTAAGGGGTTCTCCTCTTATATTACTATAACACATTCCACTGATGAGAGCAATTGTGCATTACTTCCATCCGTTGAGCCGTTTGGCCGGGCACTTGGCTTGCCATGGAGGGGTGGGCACTCTTTTGATAGAAGGCCTTCTACCAACCCATTCACCTTCTATTCTCTTCCATCCATATTTCCATTCACCATTGACTTTTCTTCATGGGCCACTCCATGGGTGAGGAGGAGGATCTTACCCTCTCATTCCATGCATTTTCTACATTCTTTGCATATCATGCATTTCATGCATCCCTTACATCCATCACATTGCATTCACTTGCATTCCTTCTTTCCCGGGTTTCCGAACCCGTATCATCTCTGCCTTCCAGACCTTCCACATCTTCCACCTCCGGAACCTCCGGACCTCCCTTTTAGGGCATCATGCCCCTCCACACCTCCATATCTGGATCCTCCCGATTTCTCTCCCGTCCTTCCAAGGCATCGTGCCCTTTTACACCTTCCACCTCCAAAACCTCCGGACTTATCTTTCCTCCCTGGGCATCGCGTCCCATGGTGTCTTCTTCCTCCGGAACCTCCGAACTTATCTGATTACCCAGGGCATCGCGTCCCTCGACATTTCCTTCCTCCGGAACCTCTGGACTTATCTGATTACCCAGGGCATCACGTCCCTCGCATTTCCTTCCTCCAGAACCTCCGGATTTCATATCTCCCCTCCTAGGGCATCGCGTCCCTTCTTTCGCTATCTCTCCGGAACCTCCGGACCCTCCTGACCCTTTTCATCCACTCTTCCTAGGGCATCACATCCCTTCACTTTGTCTTTCTCCAGAGCGTCCGGATCCCCTATCTCACCTCCGATTTGTCTTCTTACTCGTCCAGGACATCTCGTCCTTTGTTCTCTTCTTTCGTCTAAATCATCTTTTTCCATATCTTTTCCCAGGATATCATGTCCCTTGGGATTTTCCTCCTTCGGAACCTCCATATGATTCTTCCTACCATGATTTTCTCCTTTACTACCTCCGGACCCTCCGGATCCTCCTCTTTCGATCTACCAATTTCTCCTCTTAATTCCTCTAGATTTTGGGTCCAACCCGACTTCTTCCGCATCAACCGCTTTGGGCATCTGCCCGTTCTCCCACTGCTTCTGAGACTTTAGTCCTCACTCCTCCTCTTGATTTTCCGTTTCTTCTGTACACCATTTCATAAGATCAGGGTCTTCGTACCTTAGTGAGGGAGCTCTAGCCCTCGCCTCTTTTCCTTTCTCCTTATTCGTCTGAGTCTGATCTTGACACCACTCCTTCTTGTTAAGCCACTTCAATCCTTTGCTTCCAATCATTTATCTGTCAAAGAGGACAAATCCCATGTTCATCAAGATCGCCTCCGTCGGTAGCTGCTCCGTAAGGTTGCAAGGTAACATGTTTGCATAAGATTTGCAGTTTTATCCTTCTTCATGCACAGTTTTCAAAATGAAGTGTTTCTTAACTTAATTAAGAGTGGTAGTCAAGGCCTTTATCCAAGGTCTTTATCTTCATCTTTATTGAATTTTAGAAAAAGAGTCTTTAGGCTTGCTTTTGCAGCACCTCTGGTTATTAAGAACCCCGCGCTGGGAGTTCGACTTTCTCTCCCCGCTTTTTAAGGGAAACCCTTAGCTCGACACTCCACACACTTCATGGCGTCCTTAGCCGGCCTCCTTTGGTAAACACCGTTGCTACTTTGGCCATGCCATGAGCATACAAGAAAGTCTTTTCTCATCTTTACTCAGCCGCGTGCAGGAGTAAGAGATTGACGGATAAGATGACCAACCTTGGTAATCTCCAATACGAGAGAAGTCTCAAATAGGGGCAGTCTTGACCCAAATTAAAGTAAATTTTAATGATACATCTAGCAAAAAAAGGCTATTATGAAAATCAAGTCAAAATTTTAATCAATATAAAATTATGAATTATGGCATGACAAGAGTGACAAAGTCCCCACAGGGAAAAACCCTGGTCGTATGCATGTCAATGGTCTAAAAATCAAAGGCACAAAGCCCCGACGCAACAGATTATCTGATGAGGGCATCAAACGCTAATGGATTGTATTAGTGTGTATTGGCTTGTATTAGTGTGTATGGGATTGTATTAGTGTGTTTGTTTGGGTTTTTTTTCATTTGGACTCCTTTGTAAGGCTTTTAATAAGCCATTGGGCCACATTCCATGTAGAATCCATTAGCGGCTTTCATTTGTTAGGTCCATTAAGGGGGGTTAATTCATATTGGACTTAAGGCCTTCATCATGGACCTTTACATCACATAAGGCCCAATTGGGCTTTCCCTCTCATGGGCTATCTAGATTGAAAGGTCCATAGTGTAACAATGGGTTCATGGGCCAAGTATGTGGCCTTGGCCCATATTCTCTTCTAATGGCCCATGAAGGGGGGTGCCCCCTTCTTTGTCTTATTAGGCAAGGTAGGTGAAGTTTGAATAGATTATGTGAATGTGTTTTGACCACATGGGAGAAATACTTTCTCCTATCCCCTTAATGCCCCTTCCAACCCTAGATCTGAGGGCAATTTGTGTCATTTTCCATTTCACATAAATACTTGTATTTCCACATTTTGTTAGAATTAATGAGAAGAAAAATTTTGTGCAAGCAAGGAGCTTGGTGCGCCCCTCCCCTCTCTCCCTCTAGTTCCTCCCTCCTCCTTCGGCATTTCAGGGTATAGAACCCTTCTATCTTAGCCCCTCTATCTCTTATTTCTATCTTCGCTGCCGCCGCCGCCGTTCGTGCCGCCATCGAGCCACCGCGAAGCCGCTTCCGAAGTGCTGTCCAGGTTCTATTTTACTGGACAGAGGTTCACTCCGAGTATTTTAGCCCCCAACTCGGACATCATCTGGAGCTGATATTTTCAGGGTTGGTTCCTCTTTTGATTCCCAACCACCAGTAAAATTATCCCGTCATTTACCTTTCATTTTATATTTCTCCATTTTGGTGTCTTTCCACCTTCTAGTTCTGTCCCAGTTCAGATCGGTGTAACAGTAGCTCTGTATTCCTAGGTTTCGACCCACTTCTTGATTTTTTTTTTACATCCCCAAATTTATTGGAGATTCTGTCCACCATCCCCATCCTCCACAAATTTTCGTCGAATTTTGAAAGCCCTCTACCTATTTTTAGAAATTGTGTCTTTCTCCCAAATTTTGTTCTATCTCTGCTGTCCAGATCCGACCATATGGTACTAGAAAATCCTTTTCGCCAGTCAAATCGCCACCAAACCTTTCATAAAATATATTCCCGTTTTCTTATTTTCGGCCTCCACAACTTTCATGAAGGACTTAAAGGCTGAATCGAAGGTCTACATCGCGGTCAACCCCAACTCTCAGAAAAAAGCACTTCTGTCCTGAGTTTTCAGATCCTATGAACCAGCAGCTTGAATATTCGACAAAGGCCATCAATGGGAAATTCAAATTTCTTTCTCCAGCCATAGATCGAAGGATTTTGAGTTAGCTTTCCTTCGATATCTATTGTGCGTCGATCTAACATCGGGAGTGACCGCAGCAGCAGATTTCATCGGGACACGTGGGTCTGAAACAGTAGTTCAGATCCGTGGGCAGCAACTCGGACGAGTGAAGATCGGAGCCGCCCGGCCTTCGACCGGCGAACCAGCGCGCCGCCTTCCCAGGGAGCGCCCCTCCGGACGTCCCCATCACAGCGGTGCCGCTGCGGGTCCACACGACCCCACTGACAAGCACATGGATCCCACGGTCGTGAGTACGTGTGCCGCCGAAGCAACACAAGAAGCCGCCCGTCAACCCGAAACCGCTACTCCCGGGCCCCACTTGTAGCCCTTTACCTCCCTGCATGGAGTGGGCATTCATATTCATTACTGTAATTTAATTACTTACTATTCCGGGAGTACGAGATCAGCCGGGGTCGTCTTCCCCGCGCCAGGCGCGTGGAGGTATCGTGTTCGCTCCTTTACTCGGCATTTGCTTTATTTCGTATATATTTCTTTATGCCGCGGCTAGAGAGCATGCTAAGATCGTAGCTCGCTATACTTTTTATCACCGCTACTGCGAGACAGAGCGAGACCATCCCGTGACCCGATCCGAGTACGAAATCGTGAGTTGACCACCCTAGCTCTTGCCGGTTTCTCAACCGTGCACGTCCGACGCTTCCCTCAATAAGGGACGATCGCGAGCTTGCTTAGAGTCCGAGGGTCGCATATCCCTTTGGAGTCGAGTCGCGTGTCCATCCCGCATCAGTTTGGTATCAGAGCGCCAGTTGAGTCAAGGGTGTCTAAAAATAAAAAAAGGGTGTTATTTATGTCTAGTCATCATCTAAGTCGATCTAAGGTTGCATCCACATACCATTGTTCGGTATATAAAAAGGTGTTGTCTGAACGTTAGGCTACGCCTATCGGGAAGGCCGCACACTTGCGCGAGTGATCTTCGGATCGATTAACTCCGCCACGTACCGAATCTTGGTTTTGTCTAGGTGTGTAGTCGAGTCTCATTTCAACTTTACATTTGCATCGCATTCTAAGTCGTGTCTAGGTGCTTGCATGAGTTGGCATAACATTTTGCTTATAAAATAAAAAAACAAAAAAAATGGCTTTGCATGACCGTTCCTAGGGATCCGTTCCCATCTTTTGGCAACTATGGTTAACCCATACCTCAGGCCCGACCAAGGTAACCTGTCCGTGTCCGAGTACATTAGGGACTTCGAAGTGTACCGGTTAAGATGTGAAGTCGGGCTGGATAACATCGAGGCCGGAACTCAGTTCTGGAAAGGTTCGCGGCTTCACTTCCAATTTGAATTATTTTGTCGCCACGTGAAAACTTTGGGGGATTCCTATAAGGTCACTCTGGAGGTCGAGCCATTTGAGTCTCAGTTTGATGCTGCCATACGGCAAGCCGATGCCGCCCTTCGGCGGGCATCTACCTCCCAGCCGAGTCCCGATCCGGTCGGACCCCCACTCGGACCCCCACCCCAGTCGGGAAATCTTTCCCTACCCATGAGAGCTCCATTACCATCACCCTCACCTTCCGATCTTATTTCGGAGCTCTCTCATTTGGAGCCACCAAAGCCCGAGTCACCCATGTTTCTAACGGGTACACTTTTCATAGCCGAGTCGCTTCTTAGTTGGCTCAAGGATGGCTTGGTCCCACCTCCTTACCCATCCATGGACCCCACCCTACCATTAGTGCCAGTCAACTCATTCCATACCACATTTCGGTCTAGTCACCATGTTGATAAATTGGATGATCTTATTATGGGAATAGACACGCAATGGCAGTTGACGCACTCATTGGCCCGAGGCTTCGACCAACCCACTAGTCTTAGCTTCACCCACCCGGCCATAGGGTCTATTACCTTCGTATGCACCATGGGTTGTATCACCACGGAGGTTCTCTTGTTCCTCCCCCTGCCGGTCGAGCCTGACTTCATACCCTTTTGCCCGAGGGAGGACCCATGCATCCTACATATGATCACTGTCCCACTTACCACAATGCATGATGGTGACCATCCACACCATCACGACTTCCACACATGGGACTGTGACTTGTGGGAATCCACTACAAAGGGCCATACCATCTTTGATCCCTTTGATCTATTCCCTAGTGGACCCCTAGACCCACCATATATACTTCACTTCTTCGAGGGAGTCCACTACCACACCCTTACCCCACGGGCCGGGTCATCTACACCCACCAAGTCTAATCTCGATACACCCACACCCGGCTCTTCCACACCCGACTCTCCTAGCCCTCTCAAGTCTCCCAAATCCAAAGGGCCGTCCATACATGACTGGGCCATACTTGGACGTCTAGAAATTCTCCATTTCGCCAACCACTGGTTACATCAAATGCATGCATGGCACATATTTGGGTGTCCTGGTCCACCTTTGCATATGCACGAGTCAGTTTGTTTCTTCTTTGTGTGGTTTGTTTTGTGTGGCTTGTTTGTGTGGTTTGCAAACGTGTTTAGTACATGGTGAGTCAGCATGCGTCCTGTGCAAGTTTTTTGATCTCAGTCTCGTATGAGTGAGAGGCGAGTATGGGATCAGCTCTACATCTATGCCCCGGATCTAGTCACCTACAGGGACCGAGCGGCGATTCCTAGTGAGTCTTCGAGCCGCCTCCTTCCCTTTGAGAGTGACCCCACCCGGAGTGTCCACCTCTAACCTCGTTCCCACAGCAGCTTGTGTATATCGAGTATATACGGAATGAGGAGGTGACGATCACTTGGAGTGGAGCGTACCCGCGCTGCCTGGTACGGTGACAGATTCGTCAGAGTAATTCGAGCAGCAGCACCCCTTACTCGACGGGGTCGAGTTCCTCCCACCCGGAGAGAATTGATGGGGGCATCAAAGGCTAATGGATTGTATTAGTGTGTATTGGCTTGTATTAGTGTGTATGGGATTGTATTAGTGTGTTTGTTTGGGTTTTTTTCATTTGGACTCCTTTGTAAGGCTTTTAATAAGCCATTGGGCCACATTCCATGTAGAATCCATTAGTGGCTTTCAGTTGTTATGTCCATTAAGGGGGGTTAGTTCATATTGGACTTAAGGCCTTCATTATGGACCTTTACATCACATAAGACCCAATTGGGCTTTCCCTCTCATGGGCTATCTAGATTGGAAGGTCCATAGTGTAACAATGGGTTCATGGGCCAAGTATGTGGCCTTGGCCCATATTCTCTTCTAATGGCCCATGAAGGGGGGCGCCCCCTTCTTTGTCTTATTAGGCAAGGTAGGTGCAGTTTGAATAGATTATGTGAATGTGTTTTGACCACATGGGAGAAATACTTTCTCCTATCCCCTTAGTGCCCCTTCCAACCCTAGATCTGAGGGCAATTTGAGTCATTTGCCATTTCACATAAATACTTGTATTTCCACATTTTGTTAGAATTAATGAGAAGAAAAATTTTGTGCAAGCAAGGAGCTTGGTGCGCCCCTCCCCTCTCTCCCTCTAGTTCCTCCCTCCTCCTTTAACATTTCAAAATATAGAACCCTTCTATCTTAGCCCCTCTATCTCTGATTTCCATCTCCGCTGTCGCCGCCGCCGTTCGTGCCGCCATCGAGCCGCCGCAAAGCCGCTTCCGAAGTGCTGTCCAGGTTCTATTTTGTTGGACAGAGGTTCACTCCGAGAATTTTAGCCCCCAACTCCGACATCATCTGGAGCTGATATTTTCAATGTTGGTTCCTCTCTTGATTCCCAACCACCAGTAAAATTATCCCAGCATTTACCTTTCATTTTATATTTCTCCATTTTGGTGTCTTTCCACCTTCTAGTTCTGTCCCAGTTCAGATCTGTGTAACAGCAGCTCTGTATTCCTAGATTTCGACCCACTTCTTGATTTTTGTTTACATCCCCAAATTTATTGGAGATTCTGTCCACCATCCCCATCCTCCACAAATTTTCGTCGAATTTCAAAAGCCCTCTACCTATTTTTAGAAATTGTGTCTTTCTCCCAAATTGTGTTCTGTCTCTGCTGTCCAGATCCGACCATATGGTACTCGAAAATCCTTTTCCCCAGTCAAATCGCCACCAAACCTTTCATAAAATATATTCACATTTTATTCTTTTTGGCCTCCACAACTTTCATGAAGGACTTAAAGGCTGAATCGAAGGTCTACATCGCAGTCAACTCCAACTCTCAGGAAAAAGCACTTCTGTCCTAAGTTTTCAGATCCTATGAACCAGCAGCTTGAATATTCGACAAAGGGCATCAACGGGAAATTCAAATTTCTTTCTCTAGACATAGATTGAAGGATTTTGAGTTAGCTTTCCATCGGTACCTCTTGTGCATCGATCCGACGTCGGGAGTGACCGCAGCAGCAGATTTCATTGGGACGCGCAGATCTGAAACAGTAGTTCAGATCCGTGGGCAGCAACTCCGACGAGTGAAGATCGGAGTCGCCCGACCTCCGAACCGGCGAACCAGCACCCCGCCTTCCCAGGGAGCGCCCCTCCGGACGTCCCCATCACAGCGGTGCCGCTGCGGGTCCACACGGCCCCACTGACCAGCACATGGATCCCACGGTCGTGAGTACGTGTGCCGTCGAAGCAACACAAGAAGCCGCCCGTCAACCCGAAATCGCTACTCCCGGGCCCCACTTGTAGCCCTTTACCTCCCTGCGTGGAGTGGGCATTCATATTTATTGCTGTAATTTAATTACTTACTATTCCGGGAGTACGAGATCGGCCGGGGTCATCTTCCCCGCACCAGGCGCGTGGAGGTATCATGTTCGCTCATTTACTCGGCATTTACTTTATTTCGTATATATTTTTGTATGCCGCTGCTAGAGATCATGCTGGGATCGTAGCTCGCTATACTTTTTATCACCGCTGCTGCGAGAGAGAGCGAGACCGTCCCGTGACCCGATCCGGGCACGAAATCGTGAGTTGACCACCCTAGCTCTTGCCGGTTTCTCAACCGCGCATGTCACGCCCCGAGCGCGGAAGATACCCGGAGACTCGTGACGAGTTTATATCAATCATGTCAATCAAAGTGGTCGTGTATTCGACACAAAGACAGAGATGCACAAAATAGCAAGATAACCCAATCCTTTATTTCATAATGGATAGACTATTACAAAACCAATACTCTGGTTAATAAAAAGAAAAGTACATAGTTGACTCAAGAAAAATAGGAAAAAGACTAGATGACACTTGGACAAGCTCTAGCTCTTTCACTCGGGACTTTCCCCATCCGATTGACTTCCATCGTCGTCGGACTTACCTGAAAAGTAAAAAGGGACAAACGGAATGAGCGAACGCTCAGTAGGAAATTATATCTCAAGTACTAGCAAGGGGTTTAAGTAATTACATTTTCATGAATGCAATGAAGCTATGCATGCTCGCATAAAACGACAAGATAGAGAGACTGTAATATCAAGGAATTAAGATGGACAAATCATGAACTTTCAATAAGATAACAAGACATTTGAGATATTCAAGCAAGTACATTTAACAAGTCATGTCAAGAACTTTGGCTATCATGTAGCAAGCAAGTAAATTACCCTTCTTCGGGCCACTCATTTCATGTCAAGTCAAGTACGATTCAAGTACAAGATATGTGTGTGGAATGTCCAATCAAGCAAGTCAAGTAGTCGGTATAATGCCAGATACCTTATCATTTTAACTCCCATGGGCACAAGTACTTTCGGGTGCTCCTCCCAGGACCAGATCGGGCCCTATATGCGCAGGCATTTATCATGTGTTTTGACATCCACTCTTATATATATAGCCAATTTTTGAATTTCAATAATCAAGCTTGTAGACATGTATGACAACTTTGACAGAATGGAGTCCAAAAATATGACAAAGGACATAGAATGGCGATAATAACGGTATAATCACGATATCGATAAAACTAGGTAGAATATAGGTTCCCTTAACTTGGGTACCATGACAGATCAATATGGACATTCTTTATATAGAATTGAGGTCCACATAACAGTATATCAAAGATAAGATACCCTCATTCTTATCATAGAATTGAGGTTTACAAGAATGACATGATATGACATGATATCATCATCCCATTAAGAATTTCTTATGATATACTCTTTGTATAATCATAAGGGCCGGTATACCATATTTCTTTAGATTGACATGGCAAGGATCGTGTAATGGGTTTTTAAGGTACAACCAGCTCAGTCGGCCTTGAGGGAATCCAAGGCTACGAGGAGTCTTACGGAGGTCTCTATGACTAACTCACTAGTCCAAAGGAACGGAATGTCCAATGGAGAGCTTGTATGTCAATGAGAATTGAGTGTGATCGATAAAACAATCGTGAAACGTGGGACTATACTCACGGAGTGGAGAATAGTGCCGATATATATATTATATAACATATGAAACCATCGGTTAACAGAAACAGTGGAAAATCAGTTTTACAGTAAAGTAACGACTTAAGCAGAGTCGTTTATCAAGTAATTAACGCCTAAGATAAGGGCGTTTATCTATTTTCCATTTTTGCAGACTTTCCATATTTCAAAAATTTGCCAAAAACGCGCCCTGATCAGGGGCGTTTCTTTAAGTTTTGACGACTACACCAGAAGGCATCCTTTTCTTGTCACTGTTCGACAGAATATCAATAATTTCAGGAATTATCAAGAACGCGCCCTACGAAGGGGCGTTACTCTTTAATTCTTTATTTTTACAGAATATATTTTTCAGGATTTTAACAGAAACGTGCCCTATGAAGGGGCGTTACTTTTCATTTTACGCCTTAGTGTCAGGCGTTAGTCTAGTGGGAGATGACCTAGTCTAGGTCGTGAATTCAAGAAATTTCAGAAATTATCATGAACAGGAAGAAATAAATTTCAGGATAACAATCATATCATCATGACAGGAAAATTGGCAGGAATTCACAGGTAGAGTCATGCAGTATATTAGTTTTGATATTCCATAAAAATGAATTTTTAAACTGTGAACGATTATTAATTTCAGGTAATTTCATGGAATTAAAGCCTGTGTTCAGGGCGTCAAATCTAGAATTGACGACCTGGTCAGGGTCGTGTCTTGTAAAATAGCGCCCTTGACAGGGGCGTCTCTTTCAAAATATTGCAGAAAAATGCATTAAAACTATAATAAACCGTATGCAGGTCATGCTAATATACATATATCTTAAATTATTTTATTTGGGCTACAGTGACTTGAGAAAATCCTACCTTGATCGAAGACTTGAAATTTGAATCGTGAAGGCTATGAGAATAGAAGTTCTGTTGCTTTAACAGCAACCGAATCCAGTATTAGGAGGAAGAGAAGGCTTTGGTGAAGAACCCTTGTTCTTCGGTTCACCAATTTGCTGCCGTTCCTATAAGAAGAGAAGAAGAAACATATATTAATTTCTTCACTTATCGGAACAGAGGAGATAGTAGAAGAACGTTACCTTGTTCTTCACGTACGCCGCCTTCTTAACCTATAACAGAAGAAGATGAAGAACTGTTAGTTCTTCATGTAACAGACGTAGAGAAAAAAAATCAGAGGAACTATTCCTCTCTCACGTACCTTGCAGATTCCGAACGTCAAATAGGTTTAGGGTTCGGCTGTCAAGAGTCTTTATAGGATTTTGGGAAATCCTATTAGGGTTAGTGATTGTGTGGAAGTAATACTTCCTTGATAGAGTCCTTACCACCTTTTAACTCTTTCTAATACTTATCCATTACCCTGGATAAGTTCCCGTGTCGAACGGAACTCGCATGGAATTAACGACCTAGGTCAGGGCGTCGATTCCTGAATTGACGACCTGGTTCAGGTCGTTTCTTAAGAAGCGCCTTTCGTTAGGGTGTTCCTTTGTTTAAAACACGCCCAATATAGGGGCGTTTCTTGGCCTTACCGTTTTTGACGTTGGAATTTGACGCCGTGTGGTCAGGGCGTCACTTCATGAATCACGCCTTAACTAGAGGCGTTTATAATTTAAATAGCGCCTTTATCCGAGGCGTTATTTTATATTGTTTTATTTATCTAATTATTTGATTTATTTTTAAAATCTTTATTATTATTAATATTTTATCAGGGTTGCTACACCCTCCCCCACTTAAAAAGAATTTGGTCCCCAAATTCAATTGCATATTATGTATACACGCGGAGAGTGTAGAGTATGTACCTCTTAGAACAGCTCGGGAAATCGTTTCTTCATAGATTCCTCGGTCTCCCATGTCGCTTCGTGTTCAGTATTCTTATTCCATTGTACCTTAAGCATGGGAATAACCTTATTCCTTAGAGCTCGTATTTCACGATCTAAGATCTTCATAGGCTTCTGTTCATATGTGAGATCTTTCTGGATCACCAGATCTCCATGTTCAATAATATGCGAGGGATCGTGTACATACTTCTTCAACATAGATATGTGAAATACATTATGTACCTCGGACAATTGAGGAGGCAACGCGATGCGATAAGCAACCTCGCCAACTCTTTCGAGTATCTCAAAAGGTCCGATGAATCTTGGCGTAAGCTTGCCCTTAACACCAAATCTTCGTATGCCACGTCCAGGCGATATTTTAAGAAATACATGATCTCCAACCTGGAATTCAAGATCTCTTCTCCTTGTATCAGCATAAGCCTTTTGTCTAGTCTGAGCAACTTACAATCTTTCTCTGATTACTTGTATCTTCTCAGTTGTATCCCTTACCATGTCTGGACCTAACAGTTGTTTCTCTCCAACTTCGTTCCAGCATAAGGGTGATCGGCAACTCCTTCCATATAAAGCTTCGAAAGGTGCCATTTGGATACTAGCTTAGTAGCTATTATTATATGCAAACTCAATTAAAGGTAAATGATCATGCCAGCTTCCACCAAAATCAATGATGCAAGCTCTTAGCATATCTTCCACTACTTGCTTTGTTCTTTCGGTCTGACCATCCGTTTGTGGGTGAAAAGCAGTACTAAAGTTGAGCCTTGTTCCCAACGAATGTTGTAATCCCTTCCAAAAATGAGAAGTGAAACGGGGATCTCTATCAGACACGATTGAGACAGGAATTCCATGTAACTTGACTATTTCCTTGAGGTATAGTGCAGCTAGTACATTAATTGACCATCGGCTTTTTATTGGTAAGAAATGCGCCGATTTAGTTAATCGGTCAATGATAACCCAGATTCCATCGTGTCCTCCTTTAGATTTAGACAAACCCATGATGAAGTCCATACCAATATCCTCCCACTTCCACTTAGGAATATCTAGAGGATGAAGTTTACCAGCAGGCTTTTGGTGTTCCGCCTTGACTTGTTGGCATGTGAGACAGTGATATACATAGTCTGTTATTTCTCTTTTCAAATTAGGCCACCAAAAGTTCCTCTTTACATCTTGATACATTTTGGTTGATCCTGGATGAATAGTGTACCTTGATCGGTGAGCTTCATCTAAGATCTTCTTCTTTAATTCCGGATAGTCGGGTATATAAGTTCTACCTTTGAATAATAATCTTCCATCAGAAGTTAGTTGAAAATCAGATTGTCCTTCTAATCTGCCTTTGATTTCCACTAATATAGGATCATCATCCTGAAGTGCTTGTATCTCAGATAATAAATCTGACTGTATGCTTACATGAGATAATGTGACAAATTTGGCTTCCTTGTCCAAGCTTATATTGAGCTCGGAGAATTGTTCTAGCAACCTCCATTCTTGTATCATACAATTGGCTATCATTGCTCTCGGCTTTCGACTAAGGGCATCAGCAACATAATTACCCTTTCCGGGATGGTATTGTATATTGAAGTCGAAGTCCTTGAGATATTCTAGCCAGCGTCTTTGTCTCATGTTTAGCTCCTTTTGTGAAAATAGATATTTGAGACTTTTGTGATCGGAGTATACAGTAAACTGCACTCCATATAAGTAGTGTCTCCATATCTTTAGGGCAAATACCACCGCGGCCAGTTCTAAGTCATGGACGGGGTAATTCTCCTCATGCTTCTTCAGTTGACGTGAAGAGTATGCTATGACCTTTCCTTGTTGCATTAGGACACATCCGAGGCCAATGCCAGAAGTATCTGTGTAGACCTCAAATTTCTCTCCTTCTATTGGTAGAGCTAACACCGGAGCTGTAGTGAGATGATCTTTGAGAGTTTGGAAACTTCTTTCACATTTCTCACTCCATTCATATCGGATCTTCTTGCGAGTTAACCTTGTAAGGGGCACGGCGATCTTAGAGAAGTCTTTGATGAATCGCCGATAATATCCTGCAAGACCTAAGAAACTTCTGATCTCGCTTGCATTAGTGGGTCTTTCCCAATTTCTCACAGCTTCAACCTTTGACGGATCTACAGATAAACCGTCCTTGGATATGACATGTCCGAGAAAAGCCACTTCTTCAAGCCAGAACTCGCACTTGCTGAGTTTTGCATATAATTGATTTGTCCTCAAGACTTGCAATGCAATCCTCAAATGCTCTTCATGTTCTTCCTTAGTCTTGGAATATATCAATATATCATCAATGAAGACTACTATGAATTGATCCAAATAAGGCCTGAATATGCTATTCATTAACTGCATAAAGGCAGCAGGGGCATTTGTTAGTCCAAAAGGCATAACAACGAATTCATAATGGCCATACCTGCTTCTGAATGCGGTCTTATGAATGTCATCATCTTTGATTCTTAACTGATGATATCCCGACCTGAGATCAATCTTGGAAAAATATTTGGATCCTGAAATATGATCAAATAACTCATCAATTCTCGGCAGTGGATACTTGTTCTTGATAGTGAGATGATTCAACTGTCGATAGTCAATGCACAATCTCATGGATCCGTCTTTCTTCTTTACAAACAGTACAGGTGCTCCCCACGGGGAAGTACTTGGTCTAATGAACCCTTTTCGAATTAGTCCCATCAATTGTTCCTTCAACTCTTTGAGTTCAGCAGGTGACATCTTATAGGGTGCCCTTGAAACAGGACCAGCACCAGGGACTAAGTCAATGGTGAAGGCCACATCCCTTTGAGGGGGTAATCCCGGCAACTCTTCCGGAAACACGTCCGGGAATTCTTGTACTACTGGAATGATGTGACACGACCTTGGACTTAGGCAAACAAGCACAATTAAGCATTCAAATGGGCCTTAATGGGCCACCGCTCTCCCGTCGCACTCTATACCCGGAGTGACTTGGCGATGCCAAGAGTGAATTATGGGAATGGGCCCTTGCTGGTAGAGGGCCAGCAAGGCCAATGATCGACTTCCCAAGGGTGGATGCCCAATTCAATTGGGGCCGACAAAGTGCACAAGGGCACCGGTTCACACTATCCCACGGTGATCACTCTTAAGTCGTGGACTTGAGGATCGGGCGCTCCTCACAATTTCAGCGGTGCATGAATCAAATATTGAAAGAGCAACACTAATTGAGCAAGGAAGAGGCACTTACTCGACCGGTTTGAAGAAACCGGTCCCGGTCGGAGACGAGGGCGAGCGGGGAGGCGGTGGTTCCCCACACGCCGCGGCGGTGTCGCTTGACCTGTCCAAACCAATGACAAAACTACACCTCACGCAGGAGGGGGGATCTTGGGGTAGGGGTTAAGGTCTTACATTCAAACACTACCACCACGCAGGGTGGGGCCTTCAGTCGGCCAAGCGGGGTGGGGATATCGGACCGAAATGAAGAGAAATGGGAAATTAGGGAACTTGCAGCTGCAGTCTGATTTCTGGATAGGAAGTCGCTGTGCCGGCTGCCTCGAACTCGTACAGACTCCAAATTGAGTGAAACCACCTTCTAAAGCTTCCTGACTTGAAAGGGAAGACTCCAGAATTTTTGGGGATGCTCAGAGGGTCGGAGGTGGCCGCACCAGCAACAGGAAGGAAACTCCTCTGTCTGGCCGCAGGTTCAGTCTGGACTGGAACAGCAGATTGTGGAGGTCACTGTGCGCCCTCCCGAGCTCCGATCAGCACGAAACTGGTGGCATTGTCTTCGTGGTTGAAGTAGCTTTCAGCAGGAGGTGACGGGGCTGCATTCAGAGATCGAGGGCGGTAGGGGTACCCTGAAGAGTGGGCACTGGTCGGAGTAGTCAGCAGGAAACAGAACTGGAGAGCTCGGGGGAGAAAATTCGTAACTCCTTCCTCCGGCAGCCAAACGAGGTTCTGTTTCTTGATATTAGAAGAGGACTGGAAGAGGGAGAACTTTGATGAAGGAACTTCAGCCTGAATCCGCTGGGGTTCATCGTGGCAGAATGTTCTCTCAGCCTCTGGTCCTGGATGAAGACCTCTCTGCGCAGTCGTGGGAGAATGGCTTCTACGGTTGGCCCCGACCTCGGAACGAGTTGATTCCACCTCGCCTGCGAAGAAGACAGAGGGACCTTTCCCGAAATATAGGCTACGCCTTCAGGATCACCAGGATGAAGCCGTGGGTGACGCTGCAACAGGGGTTGACTTGCTGGTCTGCATAGCTCCAATCTGCAAGAAGAAATGAGAGGGAGGGGTGGCTTCTTTGGTGGAGGAGAAGTGAAGGGGTGGCCTAAGGATGAATGGGGTTCTTGTGGGGTGGAGTGGGGAGCTATAGGGGCTGGAGAATGAGGGGGGAAATGGCTGAGAGCAGGGGTTAGCAGGTGGAGGAGGAGGATGAGGATGTGAGAGAGGGAATGGGGAGTGGAGGGGGGCGAACTTGGCTTGGGGGAGGGTAATGGAAGGGGGCGGCCAAGGCAAGTGGAGGGAAGGGATTTCAATTTTTGAAATGGCCTTGGAAGGTGGGGGATTATGTGGGAAAGTGGGATGCTTGTATTGGAATGGGGGAGATTTGGTTGGGAGGTGGAGAAAGGTGTTGGAATGGGGAGACTTCTACCTAGGAACTAGGAGGTGGAGTAAAGGAGGCCATGGGGAAGTGGAGGGCATTAAAGGAGGTGGGTGGTGGTTGGGAGTTGAAGGGGAAGAGAGGAGAGAGAGAGGGGGGCGAACCCCTTAGGGGAGGAGAGAGATGAGGGAGAGGGGGGGGTAAGGGAATCACTCCCTAGGGCATCTCACCCTTAACTAAGTGGAATCTCTCCAAATTGGACACAAGAGTAGACTTAACTCAAAAGGATTTTGATCATTCATTAACTTCAAATGAGGGGAGTGGGGTCCTATATATAGGCAACCCACTCTTTACAATAAGTCCCTGACAAAATAAACAACTACAAATAACCAAGGGGGGGTGGGAGTGCTAATGGGCCTACCCCAACGAATGGGGCCCAATAGCCACATTAGACAGCATGATGATATAAAAACATAGGAAAATAAGTGCTAGACCAAGGGAAATGACTCAAATAAAATGGAAATACATCAAAATAACTCAAAGGAAAGCTACAAAATGGATAAGGGGCCTTTATAGAGTGAGGCCCAAACTCAACCAGCTCCCGAGTGTGAAGAAGTGGACCCGAGCCAAAGGGAGTCGTGGGTGATGCCTCCATCAAATCCCCTGGGCCGCGAAGAGCTCGACTCCGTCGAGTAAGGGTCCGTCCGGCTAAGGTACTGCTCGAGGAGGTCCGGATCCAATCGCTGGAGGTCCTCCCGACTCACCCATGAGTCGTCCGACGGAGGCCGATCCTTCCACCTAACGAGATAGCCCTCATATACCTTGCTCCAGGTGGTAGTGATTTACTCATCCAATATTCGTTCAATGCGATCGCGCTGAGCTCTCTTGGCTAGTGGACTCTTCTCACAGGTGGGTGCTCTCTCAAGGGAAGGAGTAGGCTCAATCTCCTCACTAGGTTTCACCGTGGGGCCCTTGTAAGACACTAAGTCGGCGACATTGAATGTAGGACTTACCCCATAATCCTCGGGGAGATCTAACTCATAAGCATTTGCACCAACGCGCCTCAAGACCTGGAAGGGCCCAGTCCCACGTGGTCTCAACTTGGAGTTGGCTCCTAGGGAGAGCCTCTCCGTCCTTACCATCACAAAGTCACCCACTTGGAACTCTAAGTGACGCCGGTGAGAATCGGCCAACCTTTTATACGCCTCATTTTTCATGCCAATGTGCTTGCGAATTTCCTCATGCAATTCCCTAATATGTTGTGCAAAAGACTCTGCAGAAATGGACACTCTAGCATGCTGGGGAAGGGGAATGAGGTCGGATGGCTTTCTTGGTTTGTACCCATGCACGGCTTCAAATGGACTCATCCCTATTGACTTATTGATGGAATTGTTGTATGCAAACTCAACCTGTGGTAAGATGAGATCCCAATTTCCTGGTCGATCCTCAACAAGACACCTAAGGAGGTTCCCTAGACTCCGGTTGACCACTTCAGTTTGGCCATCTGTTTGGGGGTGGTAGGCAGTGGAGAATTTGAGGAGGGTACCCATCATGTGCCAAAGAGTCTTCCAAAAATAGCTAGTGAATTTGACATCCCTATCGGAGACTATGGTCTTGGGTAGCCCATGGAGGCGGACTACCTCATCAAAGAATAACCTGGCTATATGGGAGGCATCGGAGGTTTTGTAGCATGGGATGAAGTGGGCCATTTTGGAAAATCTATCAACCACCACATAGATGGAGTCATGCTTCCTAGTGGTCTTGGGTAAGCCTAGCACAAAGTCCATACTCAAATCTTGCCATGGCCGGTCGGGAATGGGAAGTGGGGTGTATAGGCCGGTGTTTTGCTTTACCTGTTTGGCCGAAGCACATGTGCGACATTGACCCACTATTTTGCCTACATCCCTCTTGAGGCTTGGCCAATAAAATTGACCCTCAACTAAGGCAATGGTCTTGTGGACCCCAAAATGACCGGCTAGCCCTCCGGCATGTAATTCCCAAACCAAGAAGTCTCGAAGAGAGGTCCGAGGAATGCAAAGCCTTGGCCCCTTGAAGAGGAACCCATCCTCTAAAATAAATTCCTCATGCTCCTTGCTAGAATGAGTGGTTAAGTTAGCATAGATTTGCCCAAAGTCGGGGCAACTAGGGTACTCATCCTTGACCTTGTCAAAGCCAATCACTTCCACTTGGATAGTGGATAACAAGGACATCTTCCTACTAAGGGCATCCACGGCCTTATTCTCACTCCCGGCCTTGTGTTTGATGACAAAGGTGTAGGATTGGATAAACTCAACCCATCGGGCATGTCGGGCATTCAACTTTTGTTGGGAGTTGAGGTATTTGAGGGCCTCATGGTCGGAAAAGATGACAAACTCGTTGGGAAGCAAGTAATGTCTCCAATGTCGGAGGGATTGGACCACGGCATAGAACTCCTTGTCATAGGTGGAGTATCTAGTCCTAGCATCACATAGCTTCTCACTAAAGTAGGCGACTGGGTGTCCCTCTTGACTAAGAATCCCTCCTATCCCTATCCCGGATGCATCACAAGTGACCTCAAAGACTTTGGAGAAATCGGGAAGGCATAGGACCGGGGCTTGGGTCAACTTTTCCTTAAGCTCTAGGAAGGCTTTAGAGGCGGCTTTGGTCCAAACAAAGGTTCCTTTCTTGAGACAATCAGTTATTGGGCGGTGATAGTGCTAAACCCTCGAATGAATCTCCTATAGAATGTGGCCAACCCATGGAAACTCCTAACCTCATGAAGGGTGTGGGGCTCCGGCCAATCTAGAATAGCTTGGACCTTGTCGGGGTCCATGGAGACTCCTTTGGTTGACACCACATATCCTAGGAAGGTGATGGTAGTGGTCATAAAATGACACTTCCCTAGGTTGGCAAATAAGCTTTCTTGCCGGAGGACGGTGCAAACTTTCCTAAGGTGGTCAAGGTGGGCCTCTTGGGTTTGGCTATAGATGAGAATATCATCAAAGTATACCACTAGAAAGTTCCCAATGAAAGGCCTAAGTGCTTCCGTCATAAGACGCATGAAAGTACTTGGGGCATTAGAAAGCCCAAATGGCATGACTAACCACTCAAAGAGACCATCCTTGGTCTTGAAGGCCGTTTTTCACTCATCCCCAGGCCTTATCCTAACTTGGTGGTAACCACTCTTGAGATCTATCTTAGAGAAGATGGTGGCTCCGGCTAGCATATCCAACATGTCATCAAGCCTAGGGATGGGGAACCTATACTTGACGGTAATTTTGTTAATGGCCCGGCTATCCACACACATCCGCCATGATCCATCTTTCTTGGGGGTAAGGAGGGCCGGGACGGCACATGGACTCTTACTAATGCGGATGAAGCCCTTCCTAATGAGTTCCTCTATTTGCCTCCTAAGTTCAGCATGTTCCGTGGGATTGAGGCGATAATGAGGAAGGTTTGGAAGGGTGGCTCCCGGCACTAGATCGATTGCGTGTTGCACATCACGCATGGGAGGGAGTTGGTCCGGGAGCTCTTCCGGGAACACATCATGGAATTCTTTCAAAAGTTGTTGGATCTCTATGGGATGGGGGTTAGAAGGGGTAGGTTCCCCTAAGCATATGACAACCGCACACAAAGGCACCCCTTGAGCAATTTTCTCTTCAAGCTCTTTCCTAGTGATGAGATGAATTCCTTTGGTCAACCCCGTGGTTCTACTTTGTTTTGGGGTTTGGACAAGGGCTTGGGTTGGAGGGGTGGAGTTCTCCGAGACTTGTAGAGTGGTGGGGTGTGATCCTTGAGGGAGAGTGTCCCTCTTGGGCATGGGTCGAGGTGGGGAGGGGTTAAGACGGATAGTCTTACCCTCATGCTCAAAGGTGCATATGTTGCTTCTCCCTAGAATGGTGGCATCCACATCATAGAGCCAAGGTCTTCCTAAAAGGATGCTTCCTACTTCCATAGGTATGACGTCACACCATATTTGGCCATGGTAGGAAGAGAAAGTGAGAGGCACTAAGCATTGGGTGTTGACCGGGATGGAGTTGTTGTTGATCCATGAGACCCGGTACAGACTTGGGTGGGGAGTGAGAGTAAGCCCAAGGAGCTTGACGGTGTCGGGTGACACGGCATTAACACAACTACCACTATCCAAGATCACTTTCCTTACATGGTTTTCTATCTTGATAAAGGTGTGAAAAATTAAGGTCCGTCGCCAATCCTCTTCTTGAGGTTGAGTGAGGGAGCACCTAATGACTCCTAGATGGGAGTTGTTTGAAGGAGTGGGGTGATCTAGATCCGACTCTAGACATTGGGCTTCATACTCATCTTCCCAATCTATTAAGGCTTCATGTTCTTCAATGACATTTTCTTGTTCCTTTTGGGGTTGAACTTCTTCCTCAATAAGCAAACTAGATAACCCCTTAGATGGACATTGCCCCACAAAATGACCATACCCATGACACTTATAGCATTGTTGGCGCCCACTTCCCGGGGTGGCTCCTACACTTGGGCCTTTGAGGTTGTCATCCTTCCGTGGGAGAGGGTGACTAGGAGCGGGCTTGTTTGGAGTGATGGGTGGGGGAGGGTTGTAGGACCTTAAAGGGGCATTCCCACTTGGGGTAGGAGCTCTCATGGGGGTGGGTGGAATGGGACGTGGTCCCAAGCTTTTGAGGTCGGTGGGTCGGGGAGGGATAAACCGGGAATTCCTAGAAAACCTTTCCACATCTCTAGCTATTTGGTAAGCTAGCTCAAGGTTATCAACGTCCCTCATGAATAGTTCCCTCTTGATGTGGCTTTGAAGCCCATTCCTAAAACGGGATAAGGTGACATCCGGATCCTCATGGACTCCACACTTTAGAAGATAGGAGTCAAATTTTTCAATGTACTCTACCACGGTCTTCCCTTCTTGGGTGAGGCTTTGCCATTGATCTAGGAGCATTTGGTGGTAGGTTCGGGGGAGGTATTTGTTCCTAAGTTGGTTCTTCATGTCCGCCCAAGTGTCAATAGGCTCTTCCCGCCTAACCCGTCTTAGACCCTCTTGGTTTAGCCAATAAGTTTTGGCTAACTTAGTGAGATGCATCTTAGCCAATCTAACTCTCCTTTGATCGGACATGGGGTACCATTCAAAGTATTGGTCCATGGCGGTCTCCCATTCTAGGTAAACACTAGGTTCATGTGAACCATCAAAGTTTGGGGCCTCTACCTTGATCATCCTTAAAAGGGGGTCATCCGGATCATCCCGTGGACGCCGGTCAAGGTTTTGATGGGGGCGAGGTCTCTCATAGTCATAATAATGGTCATGGTCCATATCCTCCCTATAAAATTCAGCATGTGGGTGATGGGCTCTTGGGCCGTTGTTCCTTGGGTGGAACTCATCCCTATGAGGCTCTACATGTGGAGGGTGGACTCTTGGGCCTTGGTTTCTTTGGGGAAAACCATTCCTATGGAACTCACCATGTGGTGGAGGGGCTCTTGGCTCATTGATCCTTGGATGAGGATCTTCCCTATGAGGCTCATCATGCGGAGGGGGAATTCTAGGCTCATTGTTCCTTGGGCGGAACTCTTGGTCTTCTAACCGAGCAATTCAGCTGGTAAGGGACTCTAGTTGGGCAATGATGGTTGTGAGGGCAGCATCTACCCTATCCATGTGGCCTTGGGGTTCCTCCCTAAGAACATCTTGGTTGAGTTGGTGAGGATTGGGATCCATTGGTGGAGCCGAAGACGATGAACCGGGTTGATAGCTAGCACCACTACGGGTGGACATGCAAGACAAAGGGCCAAAGTGGTTGGACACACTATGCAAAGGTCCTAGGACTTAGACTTGATAGAGATAAGTCAAGGACTTGCTCTGATACCACTTGATGTGACACGGCCTTGGACTTAGGCAAACAAGCACAATTAAGCATTCAAATGGGCCTTAATGGGCCACCGCTCTCCCGTCGCACTCTATACCCGGAGTGACTTGGCGATGCCAAGAGTGAATTATGGGAATGGGCCCTTGCTGGTAGAGGGCCAGTAAGGCCAAGGATCGACTTCCCAAGGGTGGATGCCCAATTCAATTGGGGCCGACAAAGTGCACAAGGGCACCGGTTCACACTATCCCACGGCGATCACTCTTAAGTCGTGGACTTGAGGATCGGGCGCTCCTCACAATTTCAGCGGTGCATGAATCAAATATTGAAAGAGCAACACTAATTGAGCAAGGAAGAGGCACTTACTCGACCGGTTTGAAGAAACCGGTCCCGGTCGGAGACGAGGGCGAGCGGGGAGGCGGTGGTTCCCCACACGCCGCGGCGGTGTCGCTTGACCTGTCCAAACCAATGACAAAACTACACCTCACGCAGGAGGGGGGATCTTGGGGTAGGGGTTAAGGTCTTACATTCAAACACTACCACCACGCAGGGTGGGGCCTTCAGTCGGCCAAGCGGGGTGGGGATATCGGACCGAAATGAAGAGAAATGGGAAATTAGGAAACTTGCAGCTGCAGTCTGATTTCTGGACAGGAAGTCGCTGTGCCGGCTGCCTCGAACTCGTACGGACTCCAAATTGAGTGCAACCACCTTCTGAAGCTTCCTGACTTGAAAGGGAAGACTCCAGAATTTTTGGGGATGCTCAGAGGGTCGGAGGTGGCCGCACCAGCAACAGGAATGAGACTCCTCTGTCTGGCCGCAGGTTCAGTCTGGACTGGAACAGCAGATTGTGGAGGTCACTGTGCGCCCTCCCGAGCTCCGATCAGCACGAAACTGGCGGCATTGTCTTCGTGGTTAAAGTAGCTTTCAGCAGGAGGTGACAGGGGTGTATTCAGAGATTGAGGGCGGTCGGTGTACCCTGAAGAGTGGGCACTGGTCGGAGTAGTCAGCAGGAAACAGAACTGGAGAGCTCGGGGGAGAAAATTCGTAACGCCTTCCTCCGGCAGCCAAACGAGGTTCTGTTTCTTGATCTTGGAAGAGGACTGGAAGAGGGAGAACTTTGATGAAGGAACTTCAGCCTGAATCCACTGGGGTTCGTCGTGGAAGAATGTTCTCTCAGCCTCTGGTCCTGGATGAAGACCTCTCTGCGCAGTCGTGGGAGAATGGCTTCTACGGTTGGCCCCGACCTCGGAACGAGTTGATTCCACCTCGCCTGCGAAGAAGACAGAGGGACCTTTCCAGTAATGTAGGCTACGCCTTCAGGATCACCAGGATGAAGCCGTGGGTGACGCTGCAACAGGGGTTGACTTGCTGGTCTGCATAGCTCCAATCTGCAAGAAGAAATGAGAGGGAGGGGTGGCTTCTTTGGTGGAGGAGAAGTGAAGGGGTGGCCTAAGGATGAATGGGGTTCTTGTGGGGTGGGGTGGGGAGCTATAGGGGCTGGAGAATGAGGGGGGAAATGGCTGAGAGCAGGGGTTAGTAGGTGGAGGAGGAGGATGAGGATGTGAGAGAGGGAATGGGGAGTGGAGGGGGGCGAACTTGGCTTGGGGGAGGGTAATGGAAGGGGGCGGCCAAGGCAAGTGGAGGGAAGGGATTTCAATTTTTGAAATGGCCTTGGAAGGTGGGGGATTATGTGGGAAAGTGGGATGCTTGTATTGGAATGGGGGAGATTTGGTTGGGAGGTGGAGAAAGGTGTTGGAATGGGGAGACTTCTACCTAGGAACTAGGAGGTGGAGTAAAGGAGGCCATGGGGAAGTGGAGGGCATTAAAGGAGGTGGGTGGTGGTTGGGAGTTGAAGGGGAAGAGAGGAGAGAGAGAGGGGGGCGAACCCCTTAGGGGAGGAGAGAGATGAGAGAGAGGGGGGGGTAAGGGAATCACTCCCTAGGGCATCTCACCCTTAACTAAGTGGAATCTCTCCAAATTGGACACAAGAGTAGACTTAACTCAAAAGGATTTTGATCATTCATTAACTTCAAATGAGGGGAGTGGGGTCCTATATATAGGCAACCCACTCTTTACAATAAGTCCCTGACAAAATAAACAACTACAAATAACCAAGGGGGGGTGGGAGTGCTAATGGGCCTAGCCCAACGAATGGGGCCCAATAGCCACATTAGACAGCATGATGATATAAAAACATAGGAAAATAAGTGCTAGACCAAGGGAAATGACTCAAATAAAATGGAAATACATCAAAATAACTCAAAGGAAAGCTACAAAATGGATAAGGGGCCTTTATAGAGTGAGGCCCAAACTCAACCAGCTCCCGAGTGTGAAGAAGTGGACCCGAGCCAAAGGGAGTCGTGGGTGATGCCTCCTATAGGGTGCCCTTGAAACAGGACCAGCACCAGGGACTAAGTCAATGGTGAAGGCCACATCCCTTTGAGGGGGTAATCCCGGCAACTCTTCCGAAAACACGTCCGGGAATTCTTGTACTACTGGAATGTCTTCTAGCTTAGTGTCCTTTGTTTCCTTAACTGTGACAAATGCAAGGAATGATGTACATCCTTTCCTGATGAGCTTGCTAGCTCGGAGGGCCGAAATAAGAGGGGAATTGCTCCGACTCTTGGGGCGAGTAAAGACTAATTCTAGAATATCTTTGAAAGTAATTTGGCTATTGCGGCAATCAACCGTTGCCTGGTATTTGGATAACCAGTCCGCTCCTAGGATAACATCATACTCCTTTAGATCGAGGCATATGAGATCTGTAGGTAAATTCCTACCTTGAACTATTACCTCACAGTTTTGGTAGTGATGAGTAATATCATTTTCACTTCCAAGAGGAGTAGTTAGAACTATTTTTATCCATTCTGGTTCTAACGGTAACGGGTCGGCAAACTTCTTAGAAATAATGGAATGCGATGCACCCGTATCAAATAAGACATAAGCACTTTTGAAACAAACTGTTAATGTACCTTCTACCAGTCCACCTTCTTCTTGCTCGGTCTCCTTTATTGCATGAAGTCGAGCGTTCTTTGTCACCGGGCGTTTATCATCACCGGCTTGGTCATTCATTAATGGACACTCGGGAATCCGATGCTCACGGCTTCCACAACGGAGACATGCTCCTAACTTTGGCTATAATATAACAATACCCTTGTTCTTCGGTTCACCAATTTGCTGCCGTTCCTATAAGAAGAGAAGAAGAAACATATATTAATTTCTTCACTTATCGAAACAGAGGAGATAGTAGAAGAACGTTACCTTGTTCTTCACGTACGCCGCCTTCTTAACCTATAACAGAAGAAGATGAAGAAATGTTAGTTCTTCATGTAACAGACGTAGAGAAAAAAAATCAGAGGAACTATTCCTCTCTCACGTACCTTGCAGATTCCGAACGCCAAATAGGTTTAGGGTTCAGCTGTCAAGAGTCTTTATAGGATTTTGGGAAATCCTATTAGGGTTAGTGATTGTGTGGAAGTAATACTTCCTTGATAGAGTCCTTACCACCTTTTAACTCTTTCTAATACTTATCCATTACCCTGGATAAGCTCCCGTGTCGAACGGAACTCGAATGGAATTAACGACCTAGGTCAGGGCGTCGATTCCTGAATTGACGACCTGGTTCAGGTCGTTTCTTAAGAAGCGCCTTTCGTTAGGGCGTTCCTTTGTTTAAAACACGCCCAATATAGGGGCATTTCTTGGCCTTACTGTTTTTGACGTTGGAATTTGACGCCGTGTGGTCAGGGCGTCACTTCATGAATCACGCCTTAACTAGAGGCGTTTATAATTTAAATAGCGCCTTTATCCGAGGCGTTATTTTATATTGTTTTATTTATCTAATTATTTAATTTATTTTTAAAATCTTTATTATTATTAATATTTTATCAGGGTTGCTACAGCGCACGTCCTACGCTTCCCTCGATAAGGGACGATCACGAGCTTGCTTAGAGTCCGAGGGTCGCATATCCCTTTGGAGTCGGGTCACGTGTCCGTCCCGCATCATTATCTCTTTGAGGGGAAATACTTCGGAAGGAATTCAAGTCCCGATATCTCCCATCCTGCATAAAGGTTATCTCCAATTGTTCTTCACTTCTCCCTCCAAGACCGAATGTTTCTCGAGTATGGCCTTGGTAGGGACACCGTTAATCATAGACAGTCGGCTGTAGGGCGCCACCTTTAAATGCACGCTCGATTTTGGGTAGTTTTTTTAGCAAAAGGGGAAGGAACGAGGACCCCTAGCCAGTGGTTCAAAAAATGCCCTTTGATACTGCTTTAGCAATGTCTAAACCAAAATTCCTAAAAAAAATTCAAATATCCTCAAAATTTCAAAAAAAAAATCAAAAAATTGAATATTTTCAAAAAAATCTCCAAAACAAAAAAAATCAAATATTTTCCAAAATCTATAAAAAATTTGAATACTTTTTCAAAACCCATAAAAATTTGCATATTTCAAATCAAAAAAATGCATTGTATTTTTCTGATGGTGCTTTTGCAGGAACAACAACTTTGTAAGGACCAAGAGCACGGGATGAGTCCCCTCCATTCACCACTATCAATCTTTTGAATCTTCCCAACATCATCATGATTTGTCACTATGGGCACTCCTGATTATCGCCTCTCTATTCATGTCACACCGGGCGTTAATTGATCATTCATCTTCAAATCTTTTTAATAAACTCCTACTGATTTCACTTGATCACTCTGCCACTCTGGGCATTCATACTGATCATCCAAGAGCTAATCTCAGCCAAGCTTGATCTTTCATGCATACATTTTATGATTGGCCAAGTTGTTGTCCTCATGGTTCAAATGAAACAAACAATCATGCCTTCATGCTTCATGGTGCTATTTCATACTATGCTATTGATACTATGGATGCTTGAACGTTATCCATGCCTGTATGGTTGTTTGGCTTTTGATGCCATGATGGATATACTAGGCCTTTTGCTATACTCTCATGATTATATTCTTTCCATGTTATCCATGCCATTCATGCTTTCCATATCTTTTCAATGCCTAAATACTCTGATGCTATGCTTAAATGCTTAATTCATTTCTTGTTTTATATTGCTTTATATCTTGGCTAATGAAAATTTTGAGCGTAGGAAAGAAGCTCTCTTGGGCCCACTGTATGAGCATCAACACTCTAGTCCCACGATACTTGCACGGCATTTCTCAGTTCCCACCATGCTTATTGTTATCACCATCTCTCTGTATTCATTTTTACTATATGATATCTACGCTATTAGATTATATCAAGGACCTTGTGGCTTTGGTAAATCTGGAATTTGAGTTCCCCTTCATCAAAAATAATGATGATTTCAGAGGAATCTTAGTCACACGGATAGGCCGTTGAGCCATCCAAGTCTGGGGACGATAGTCCCCCTTTGTGAGTTGGTGCGCGGATAAACGGGCTTCGGCTTAGTATCAGCATACAAATGGGTTTCTTGACTCAGTCTTGAAAGTTTAACAATATTATCCTTGATTACCTTATATTTTTATCTTTTTTTAATTTTCCCTTTAAACCCAGGATGCATTCATGTAGAACTTTGAATTAACTTTGAAAAAATCATTCTAATAATTCATTTTGAGGTCAATTGATCATTAATTTCATGATAAGAGATATTCCATGTCGAGTTGTGTCCTTAGTTCGCCTTGTTACCGTTTTGGGCCGCTTCCTTGAAAAACTCTTTGTTTGGATTTCTATCCTCTTATTTCAATCATTTTCCTTTGATCCACCTTGGCTACAGCACGTCCATATTGGCTGGTGTAGGGATGGATTTTTATCTATCCTTATTTTATTATTTTATTATTTATTTGGTTTATTAATTAGGCGTGCCAGTCACTGGCTTGACAATTTATTGTGCGCTCGATCTGACTCAGTCAGTCGATTGTGATATTCGTGTCAGGACCCGGAGTCCGCCATACCATAAAGACAATGACGTTAATTACGTCCTCTAAGAAAGAGGACCACCCTTGATTAGTTGCCAAGAGAAGATGCCTTGAGGGCAAAACAAGATAAGACTATGACGCTAACTTTGCTAGCAGGATGTGAAATATGCATAGAAAACCATGCGACACGGGACATGATAATAACGTTATAGCATAAATCCGGCAGCATATCCCCTTATTTTGGACTATGCCAAAAGGGTAGTATATGTCATCCACCCACGGAATGCCGGGGTGGAAGCCGAAAGGGGAGCCGGGCATAACCCGAGATCTAGAAGGATCCGAGTGTGACGGGACAATATCCATTGCCATGGTGCTTGTTGATATCCCCTTCAGAGACCATTGGAGGACATACAGTGGCAGAACTCCAAGGGCCGGCAGGGTTAGAAGACAACCCGGTGGTCAGATGGCATATAATGTGGGGGTAAGACCCCGTCAATATAGCTTCGTTAGACATGGATGAAGAACCATGATGTTGTGCCCCTTAGGCACAAGCATATGCTATGTTGTTTTGATGATAGCAACACAGTGAGAGTATCACAGGTGCATTCATTACAGTGAGTCAGTCTAGATGCATTGCATACTTTGCATATGCTATGTTGTTGTGGCTAGCATACATTGCATTCTGTCAGATATCATGTTTATACATCTATTGCTTCAGTTGAATATCTGCTATGTGCCTACATTGCATCAGTGCACTTAGATGGGTCGACCCCCTTCTTAGATGGGTCGACCCCCCCAGATTCGCATGTCTATACATCGCGCATTCTGAAGTATGTATAGCCAGTGCATCAAGTCTACACATTGCACACACACAAGTCTTTACACTCAATGTCTATACATTATCTTGTGTTGTGTTTGTGCATCGTTTAGAACAAAGTCTATATATTCATGCATTGTTCATAAAGTCTGTACATCGGACTGTTTCAGCTAAGTCCATACATCGGTTGCAGCACTGCACGCACACTCATAGTCCATACACTGCACTGTAGCTTGCTCAAGGTCAAGTCTGTACATCGGCTAGGCAGCAAGTCTGTACAACCTTTTGCATTGGACTTAAAGTCTAAACATTGGCAAGTCTGTACATCAGACTGTTCATGCACTCAGCCCAAGTCTATACATCGTCCGTCTCATGCATTGTCTTAGGCTAAGTCTATACAGACTTTAGCGTCTCATTTAGCGTCTAAGGCAATCTCTATACACTGGACTTGAAGTCGTCTGTGTCTGTTTGACCGGAAAGTGTGTACAGCCGTCCGTCTCAGGTAGCGTCTCTACTTGTGTCTCACTGTTGAAGTCTGTACATCATTTCACTGTTAAAGTCTATACAGACTTCAGCGTCTTATGCAGCGTCTTATCTGAAGTCTACACATTGGTATCTTTACCTACGCTCAGTTCCACTAAGTCTGTACATTGAGCGTCTCATTGAGCGTCTCATGCAAGTCTATACAACGCATCAGACTAATGTTTCAAGTGAAGTCTGTACAGCGTCATGCATCATTCTTCATGTCCATACATTGCACTGTAGCGAGAACTGTGCAAGTCCATACATCGTTGCATTGGCCAAGTATATACAATGCCATTTGTTCATGCATGTTAGCAAGTCTGTACAGCCTGTGTTCACAACACAAGGTATGTACATCGCACGCTCACACAAACGCCAAGTCTACACATTGGCTTTGCTTGCATGAGCTTGATGTTTATACATTGGCTTGAAGTCTATTCATTCGTTACCTTGCATTGCATCAAGTTTGTACAGCCCTTTAATTGGCAAGTCCACACATTGCTCAGTTGTTCATCAAGTCTATACAGCCTGTGTGCTTCTTTCACAAAGTCTAGACATTGGTTCATGCATTGCATACAAAGTATGTACAACGTCCACATAGTTTGCATTCACGAAGTCTACACATGCATCTCTTCTTTACTAAGTCTATACAGTATGTGTGCTTCATGCATTTGTGCATCGTTCACTCTAAGTATATACATTGGTCCATACATTACAAAGTCTGCATAGTGAACATGAAGTCTGTACACGCTTCAAGTGGCAAGTATGCACATTGTTCAGAACGCCAAGTCCATACAGCCATTGTGCATACTTCATCTTGTGCATCACTGCACACACTGCAAAGTCTATACATTATCTTCGCATTATCAAGTATATGCATTGCTTGATACATCGAACGAAGTCTATACAATGTGTCGACATTAAACTGATAATTCTATGTCTGACAGGCTCTGTTCGTGAAGCTTAATGAAGGGGCACGTGATCCGAGGCTGGAAGGGCTGACAGGATGACACGTGGCCAAAACACTTGGGCGGGAAATGTGGAAGACACGCGCCCACTGCTGCTCCTGCTGTGACTGCTTATAAAAGGAAGCCTTCGTCCACAGATGAAGACTGATCGAAGTAGAAGAGCAGAAGCAGAGAGAAAGAATAGAGAGCTGTTCGATCTAGAGAAAATAGAAGAAGAAGAAAAGAAATAGAGAAGAAGCAGAAGAGAAAAAGTGAGAGATATAGAGCTCGAGCAGAGTGTGAAGAGAAGAAGAAGAGCAGAAAAGAAAGAAGAGAAAGAGAGAGTTAGAGAGCTTGAGCAGAGAAAGAGAGAGAGATAGTGGTTGTCTGGCATTTGGATCAAATCCAAGTCAGATCTGCTCCTTCGAGAGCTATATTATTTGTGTTTTATTTATAGCCTTCAGTCGCTGTTGTTACATGTTTTCGTTTTCCATTTTATACTTTTCTTCAAGCTGTTAGTCAGCGTTTGCAGAGGTGCTGCCTCTAGACGGGTCAAGCTGTAATCCCCAGCGGTTGCAGCGGTGGATTTCACTGGACAGCAAGCTGTGTTGCTCAGCGGGCGAGGTGGATACCTCGGACAGCAAGCTGTGAGGCTCAGCGGTTTGTAGGCAAGCTGTGATGCCCAGCGGTTCAAGCTGTGAGTCAGCAGTAAGCCACACTCGGGTTGAGTGTGGGGTGGATGTAGGTCTGGAGGACCGAACCACCTAAAAACCCTTTGCGTACTGTGGTTTGATTTCTTCTACTTGATTGGCGCTAGATGAATGCTTAGGTGCGCTTTGGTTTGATTGCACACTGTGTGTTTGTTTAATTTCGCAATTGCTTATTAGCCTTCTGTTTGTATTAGGAAGAATTTTTTAATTGAGCGAAAGTTTTTAAGTGGAGATTCATTCTCCCCCCCTCTGAATCGAACACACCGAACCCAACACATGAACCCCCCCCCCCCATGATATGGTGGGAACTGGCATGATGGTCCATGGAGGTTAGGGCACCAAGTCTAGATTGGTTTTGCGCTCAGTAAAGTTGCTGAGAAGTTAGATGTTTGAGTGATGGTTGATATTAGAGTGAACTGGCACGGCTGGGGTTTCAGCACGAAGGTGAACCGGCACGGCTAGGGTTTCGACATGAAGGCAAATCGGCGCCGCTGGGGTTTCGGCACGAAGGGCAGACCGGCGTGGCTGGTCACTCGGCACGCCCATCACCCGGCGTGAAATTGGCGTCGAGAGGAGGCTGCGCCAAGGGGAGATGTGGCACCGATAACAATATGTTCTTTTGAGTTTTCAAGTATTGTGAGGGCTTTACGAATTCAAAGGGGGTCCTTTGCGTTCAATGGGGGTTTTATAAGTTTGTACATGGTGGCATTTGAGTAGGATAGAGAGTGAGGGTAGGCTCATCCATAGAAATTCTAAGAAGACCATGTGACTATGATGGTTATGTTCCCCTCTGACGGTGGTGAGCAGAGGATCATGAGATGGTGTAGCTCAGATCCCTGCCACACAGCTGGGGTTAGATTCATAATTTCAGTGAAAGCGTCGCACTACACGACAAAGTAAAGCTCGCGGATGAATTTTGGTAGCATCTCCCTTATTTTGGACTATGCCAAAAGGGGAGTATAGGTCATCCACCCACGGAATACCGGGGTGGAAGCCAAAAGAGAGGCGGGTGTAGCCCTGGATCCAAAAAGGATCTCAATCTTATGGGACGTTATCCACGTATTGTGGGATTTATTGATATCCCCATGTATAGCCAATGGAGAACATACAGTGGCAGAACTCCATGACTTACAGGGTGGCAGAGTGTAAGGGGGGATTAACCCCTTTGATATAGCTCCCATGAGGGTCAAGGGAAGGGTAATGTTTCTCCTCAGAATGTCAGGGTCTTATGGCCAAGGCTGGCATGGCTCAGGAGTACTGAGGGTATCAGCACGAACCTATCTGCGTGGCCGGCTTCAACATGAGAGGTGTGGAGGTCTCGACGCGACAAGGAGAACAGAGGTGTGGAAGTCTTGGAGCGACAAAGAGAACAGAGGTGTGGAAGTCTTGGCGCGACAGGGAGAAATGGGTTTCGGTGCAATAGTAGGAGTCCAACCGGCGCAGATTCCACTCGGCGCGAGACTCGTGCCGAGGGAGGGTCTTGCTGGGAGGCTGAGAGGATTTTGAAATCAAGGGTTTTAGTGACGTTCGAGTGAGGTTCGAAGGGGTTTATTAGGTGAGGAATTCAAGGGGGCTCTGGGAGTTTCACAAGGGGTTTATTCAAGAATTTAGGGCGAACGCTGGAGGTGGTCTTGGAGAAGGTAATCCACGGAGAAGATGGCCTTCCCTCAGGGGCATCACTGGGAGCCTGATCACAGACCGAACCTGATGAGTTTCAGTTTGAGTCTATCCCTCCTCATTTCACAATCGAGAAGCCATGAGATAGGCTATCTCAGGCTCTCGATGTGGATGTGAGGTTGAAGAAGAAACGTAGTGGAAGCACCTTCAGCAAATCTAGAAGATTATACCTCATTTGCAGTAACTGTCAAATGCTGCGAACCTCGGATGCAGAGGAAGAAAGAAAAAGGAAGGAAAGGGTGAACTTCAACACCCTTTTATTAACCATTTCATCCGAACAACATACATGCATCTAGCTCAGAGGAAAATCTAACTGAGAAAAATCATACGCATACTAAATCCCTGATAACTGGGTTACATTTGCATTCGATGCTACTGGAGCAAAGATGCTCGAAAGCAGACCCAAAGAAGAAATGGCATATTCAAAAGAAGACATGGGAAAAGGAAAAAAATGTAGCCCCTCAGGGCATCTTGAAACCGATCCCACCTTGATTCTCCCTCCGAATCTCGCAACTCTTTCCTCTCTTCAGCTTCTGTGGAGGGCTCTCGAGCTCCCCTTTCTTTCCGTGGCTACTGCTCTCTATTCTCTCTATTGCCTCTTCTTCTCTTCTATCTTCTGTTCGTCTCGTCTCCTTTTTTTCCCTTTTTCCTCCTCTTTTTTTTGCTTCTTCTCTCTTTTAGTTCCGGCGTTCCTCTCTTCTTCTTGTTCGAAGGTAGCAGCCTTTATAGAAGGATGGCCTTCTGTTCTCGGCGTGAGCTCCCCGGCGTGCCTCAGCACTCATCATCTCGGTGTGCATGGCTTCGTATTGGGCTTGGCCCATTTGTTCAGAACTCGGCGTCAGAGGAGGCGCATCTAATGGGCTTCTTTTCATTGTTCTGATGGGCTTCTTGGTATATTCTTCTTGAGGCTTGTCTAACACCTTGCGTTCACGCCCATATATGAGGCAGTGTGAACCCCCTGTCATGAGAATCAGAATTATCTGAGGCTTCTCTTCAGCAGGCAGATCATTGCCTGGAATTTGTCATAGTTTTATCAGCCTGACTATTTGAATGATAGTCATGCTGGGCAGCGGCCTAGCCAGAGGTGGCTTCAACCGAATAGAGTGTTTGGGGGTAGTGAACCTCATCTATTATGATTCTCAGAACCTCCGGGGATGGCACAAAAGCCGCACCCTTGATTGGTCTTCAAAAGCCCTGAATTTGCTTTTGGCTTCTTCTTGTACATTTTAGGTGTCAACAAATGCCCCCCACCCGCAGGTGGCGTAAGCGAAGGATGAGTGACACGGGACATGCGGGTGTACATTGCACCGCACTTTATAATTTCTTCAGGCTTGCTCATGTTCATTGTGCATTTTCATAACTTTGAATCTTCATTCTGCTTGTATAACCCCAGTACTTTGTGAACGTACTCGTACAGACACCAGTATTTTGGGTTTCCATAGACAAGGAGGTGACCTTTGGGGTGGCACCGGTAGCTTCCCTCGGCTTTACTTCGTCAGAGGACTTTGTCTGGCAGCATTTAGAGATATTGCGTCAAGTCGTAGAATCTCAGCCGACATTATCTTACCTCCAGCTGAAGGGAGTGGCTGAATGACTGACAGTTGGGCTGCAGGCACTAGGCTGCCCCTTGGATATCTGGACCAAGCGGGTGCTGTTCTTGCTGAAATTTGTAAACCGCCGGGACTTTCTCGGGAGGATAATGAATGACTGGCTGGCGGCCCTCAGATTGTAGAAAGCTGACTGTCAGATGGAGCTAGAGTCTCTGGCTTCTGATGTCCATAGGAACAAGGCACATGTTGAAACCTCAGCTGCTCGTGCATGATTCATACGTAGCCGACGGGAAGAACTCCAGGCCGAATTGGATGTTGTTGAAGCCAAGATACCACTCCTGGAGGCTACAGAAGTTCTGGGCATCGAGGAGACCACCTTGCTAGAGGGTCGAGTCGCATCCCTAGAGACTGAGATGACTCGCGTTCAAGAGGAAGAAATGCAACTCCGTGAACTGGGAGCGGCTCCACATGTTGGGCTCATTGACTTTGAAGATATCTTTAGGCAGTCTTAGTTGATCTGCCCTTTGTAATCCGTCCCCCTCGAAGGGCCCCTATTGTATTTTCTCCCATTTTGTAATGAAATACAAGTTTCCCTTGATGCTTCAAGGTGTCCTCTTTCACTTATTTTCTGACAATTTTGGCGACCTGTATGGAAGTATACCTGTATCCGTACCGCAGGAGAGCATCCACCCTTTCAAGGAAAGGATGGGGGCCTCACTCCACCGCGTGCCGGGGTCCCAGAGGTTGCCAAATTGGTACAAATGTAAGTCTCACTGGCAAGAAATGCCAAAAATATGACTGCTGGCTGATGAGAGGTCCATTCGGGATAGGCTTTATTACTGGTGGGACAACTGATGGAAGTGTCACCAAGAGGTATAGCATATGTTTAATAGTAACCACATTACTGACCCAAGTGCCCTTTCGGGTTTTCACCGAGGCCAGCCCCCTCTTGCTTTTGCCCACGTGCCCTTTCGGGTTTTCACGTGGCGGGGTACCCGATTTTGCCTACGACGCCCTTTCGGGTTTTCGCCGCAGTCGGGTTCATAGCCATTTTTGCCCTTACCCCCGTGTAGGAACAAGGCCGGCGAGGCACCTCTATTTTAAGGCTCATTTTTTTATCATTTTTTATTACATATATATATATATATATTGAACTCAATTCTCGGGGTAGAGCCGGGCTTGAGGAAAAGCTGGCCGACCTTTGCCGATGGTGACAAGGGCCGCGAGGAAGTTGACCGATCTTGTCGATGGTGACAAGGGTCAGGAGGAAGTCGACCGATCTTGCCGATGATGACAAGGGTCACAAGGAGGCTGACCGATCTTGCCGATGGTGGCAAGGGTCAAAGGAGGTTGACCGGTCTTGCCGATGGTGACAAGGGTCACAAGGAGGCTGACCGATCTTGCCGATGGTGACAAGGGTCAGAAGGAGGTCGACCGATCTTGCTGATGATGACAACGGTCGCAAGGAGGCTGACCGATCTTACCGATGATGACAAGGGTCACAAGGAGGCTGACCGATCTTGCCGATGGTGACAAGGGTCAAAAGTAAGTCGACCGGTCTTGCTGATGATGACAAGGGTCGCAAGAAGGCTGACCGATCTTACCAATGATGACAAGGGTCAGAAGTAGTCGACCGATCTTGTCGATGATGACAAGGGTCACAAGGAGGCTGACTGATCTTTCGATGGTGACAAGGGTCAAAAGTAAGTCGACCGGTCTTGCCGATGATGACATGGGTCGCAAGAAGGCTGACCGATCTTGCCGATGGTGACAAGGGTCAGAAGTAAGTCGACCGGTCTTACCCATGATGACAAGGGTCACAAGGAGGCTGACCGATCTTGTTGATGTTGACAAGGGTCAGAAGTAAGTCGACCGGTCTTGCCGATGATGACAAGGGTCGCAAGGAGGCTGACCGATCTTGTCGATGGTCACAAGGGTCAGAAGTAAGTCGATCGGTCTTGCGGATGATCACAAGGGTCGCAAGGAGGCTGATCGATCTTGCCGATGATGACAAGGGTCAGAAGTAGTCGACCGATCTTGCCGAATGATGACAAGGGTCACAAGGTGGCTGACCGATCTTACCGATGGTGACAAGGGTCAGAAGTAAGTCGACCGGTCTTGCCGATGATGACAAGGGTCGCAAGGAGGCTGATCGATCTTGTCGATGGTGACAAGGGTCAGAAGTAAGTCGACCGGTCTTACCGATGATGACAAGGGTCGCAAGGAGGTTGACCGATCTTGCCGATGATGACAAGGGTTACAAGGAGGCTGACCGATCTTGCCGATGGTGACAAGGGTCAGAAGGAGTCGACCGATCTTGCCGATGATGGCAAGGGTCAGAAGTAGTCGACTGATCTTGCCGATGATGACAAGGGTCGCAAGGAGGCTGACCGATCTTGCCGATGATGACTAGGGTCAGAAGTAGTCGACCGATCTTACCGATGATGACAAGGGTCACAAGGAGGCCGACCGATCTTGCCGATGGTGACAAGGGTCAGAAGGAGTCGATCGATCTTGTCGATGATGACAAGGGTCACAAGGAGGCTGACCGATCTTATCGATGGTGACAAGGGTCAGAAGGAGTCGACCGATCTTGCCGATGATGACAAGGGTCAGAAGTAGTCGACTGATCTTGCCGATGATGACAAGGGTCACAAGGAGGCTGACCGATCTTGCCGATGATGACAAGGGTCAGAAGTAGTCGACCGATCTTGCCGATGATGACAAGGGTCACAAGGAGGCTGACCGATCTTGCCGATGATGACAAGGGTCACAAAGAGGTTGACCGGTCTTGCCGATGGTGACAAGGGTCAAAGGAGGTTGACCGATCTTGCCGATGATGACAAGGGTCGCAAGGAGGCTGATCGATCTTGTCGATGGTGACAAGGGTCAGAGGAGGTTGACCGATCTTGCCGATGATGACAAGGGTCACAAGGAGGCTGACCGATCTTGTCGATGGTGGCAAGGGTCAGAGGTAGGTTGACCGATCTTGCCGATGGTGACAAGGGTCGGAAAGGTAGCTGGTCCTACCGATAGTGACAAGGACCGAAAAAGGTAGCGATCGATCTTGTCGATGGTGACAAGGGTCGATATAGCAACCCTGGTAAATTTAAGGATTTGAAAGTCTAAATAAATTTAAAACCAATAGATAAATGAGGCCCAGACCTTGTACATAAACCTCTTACGTCCTTATAAGTCTTACAAAAAGAAATCGTGAACTCTACTCTAGTATTATAATAAATTTAAGAATAACATGTTATTTTATGGAAGCATCCAATGCACAACATAATTTTTATTGAATTAAGAATCATTAAATCTTGAAGAAAATGTCAATTTATATTTTATTACTATTTTATAAAATTTAATATTCCACATTTACTATATTATAATCTTATTAAAAGGAAGAAAGATATATAAAGGATAAAATAATGGACATATATGCAATTTCAGTTCTTTCAAGGGCATTGAGAAAGGGCCAAAAATCGAATAACGCCCGTCTACTTGGGCGTGATTCACATAATAAACGACGTACAGTATGTCGTTATTTAAAGTACAAATGACATAAAACAAGACATATAGATAAGGTTTATAGGGTATAAATACAATTTTGGTCCTTACAAGGGCTTGGAGAAATGCTAAATGCTAATTGACGCCCATACGTATAGGCGTTGATTCCATAAGAAACGACTTAAACAAAGTCGTTATTTTATTGTAAATGAATAGTGCTAATTTTTCAATTAAAGAAGTTTGGAAAACTAATTATATGAAAAAATAGAGAAAAATGGAAAACTAATACCCTAAAAATTTCCCATCTAGATCACATCCAGAAAAAAAGATAAAAATCAGGAAAGAAAGTGACAAAAGTGAATAGCGCCCAACTATTTAGGCGTCATTTTAGAAAGCAACCACATATGCCATGTCGTCAATTCTTTTAGGAATGAATAGTGTGAGTGAATATTGCCACTTTTTGATTTAAAGGAATTTTTAAAAACTAATTATATGGAAAAATCAAGAAAAATGGAAAAATATTACCCATAAAATTTCATAACTAAACCTAATCAAATAAAAAAGATAAAAATCCTCAAATATTGTAACCAGCATAAGTTAACGTGAAATCATGAATAGCGCACGACGGAAAGGCGTTATTTCTTAAAAATGACTTTTGTATAGGCGTTAGTAAAAACGTGACCATGACATGACGTCAATTTCTTAAAATTAAAATAAGGAAACCTCATTCCAGTAACATGTTCGAACTGGGGAGTTGGGTGCAAACCAGGGAAGGATTGTTCACGGAAGAAATAATACATGGGAAGTTGCAAATCCGTAGGAATCTTACGTGGGAATACTACTTCTAAACAAACTATAATTCTCCAATAGGATAAATACCCTACTCCTTCGATCGAACACCGACTAATGCTTCCTCTACCTCTGGTGTTCTTCCTTTCTGCTACTAATGCTGTTATTGTTGCTCCATCCACTCGAGTTCCCTTCCGTCAGTACAAGAAGGGAGAAAGGCCTTTGTTTCTCCTCTACTTATTCCTTATTAGAAGGAGACTTGCTGCTGATCGTGGGTTGAGGGGAGTTATTCATCCTCTGTTCCTACTATTGAACGAGGAGAGCTACTTCATCTTCTGATGTTGTGAGAGGAGGAGTCTTCTTCCTCTATTTTGTTGTCGTAAAGCCGCTTTTCTGCATTGGATTACCATCAACTGGTTTTCCCAGAAGAACAGAGTATCGGATATTTCTACCTCTCATCTCTGTTCTTCACTGTTCACCAACCAAATCAACCCAGAAAGGTAGGTCTTCTCTCTGATGGCTAAACTAATTAAATAAAGGCGATATCATAAATAGCATGCTTTTGTCTAGTTCATATCCTCTAGCTTCTTGTTAGAGATTTCCATGTATTTCTGTCGAGAGCCTGCATATAGATCTTTTGTTTATGTAAGAATTCAGGATTTTAGCAAACGACGCCCTATTTTAAGGCGCGTTTTTAATTTGAGACGACTTGTCTTAAGACGCTATTTAATTTAACGCCCATGAGTACAGGCGTCAGTTTACGAGTTAACTGATAATTTCGTATGTTTCAAAATTAATAACTATAAATTCTGATAAGATAACCAAGTCATGATTATGTTAGTGAGTTACTATTATTTTTCTTGATTTATCCACGCCTCTAGTTTGCAGATTAGAAGTACTCCAGAAATCTATGTGTCTGTGATCACCTAGCCATTTAAGAAGAAAAAAACCTAGATGTTGGAAATAACGACTTAAACGCAGCCGTCTCTTTGATATACGACGTTTCTGCCCAGGGCGCGTTTGATAAAATTAAAGACTTAAAGCCAGACGTCAATTATCCAATATATGAAATCTGGAAATATTAATAGTAATAGTAATGACTGGGAAGCAGTCGCTATTTACTGAACTGACGACCCTGAAGAGGGCGTCAATTCATAAAATAACGACTCTAGCCCAGGCGTTATTTTCCTGTTTCATGTTTCCGTGGATTTCTGTAACCTATGTAATCACACAGTTCATGATTTACACTGTTTTACCGATCACCCATAATTCTCATTGATAGATGAACCCTCCGTCGGACATTCCGTTCCTTCGGATAGGTGACTTTATCATAGAGACCTCCATAAGACTCCGCTAGCCTTGGATTCCCTCAAGGCAGCCGAGCAGGTTGTACCCTTTTTAACCCATGTTACTATTTAACGGTCATGTCATTCTAAGGAAATATGGTATACCGGTCTACATAACATATTTTTGGATGCCATGAGATTATTTTAACAAATAGAATTGGAAAACCATACCTTATCCAAAAGATCAAGTGACCACATAAAGTATTGTTAACCGGTTCACCTCGGATTCAACACAAGTAGACATCATGCATAATCATGGTCGTTTTCTCTAGTATTCCATGACATTGGGATCCTTGGAACCTATTCTTAATTCGAGAACATAACCCTTTGACTCTGTATTTGGCCATATCTGATTCTGAAATATTAAAGGGCTCTGGGTCCGCGACTTTTCAGTGCCAGGTAGGATGGAAGTCCAATTCTGTAAACCATGGGAATTCTGGGTGTGGCATTACACCAAAGTCTGTACATCTGTTATATTCTGTTATTTTGTTATATCTGTTATTCTGCAAACTATGTTAAATCTGTTAATTCTGTTATTCTGACGATTTGTTGCTTGGTTATTTTGATAATTTAGATATTCTACTTTATTGCTTATATTTATTGGAACTCTGTTATAATCTGGCCAATTCTGAAGTTATGTTCATCTGCGCATCTGTCCTTGTTATATTCTGATAACTTGTCCTTGACTCTGTATGGGAATTCATCCCTATATCCCTTGATCTCGTATCTGCCTTTGACTTTAGTATTCATCTTTCCTGATAGTTGATCATCATGATTTTCTAGTTACATGCATTGCATCGTCATGAAACCGTTAATTGGTTAATCACTTATATTCTGTTTGAAGAGAGATGTAATTCCTACTGAGCGTATCGCTCACCTGCCTATCTTTAACGTTTTTCAGGTAACGACATTGAAGATAGTCCATCAGATGGGGAAGGGCCAGAGTGTTGAGCGTTATGGAGAATAGTGTCGATGTCTTTAATTTTCTTGAGTCTTGTTCTGTTATTTGAGTCTTTTCTCTTTATTAGAATGTAATAGTGAGTCCTTTCTTCACTTATATAAGTTGAGTCAAGGTATGTAATTGAATATTTGATTCTCAATGAAGGTTGTTTAGGCCCACATTTGTCCAATTTAAATTTTGTATGCTCTTATTATTCACGACTGTATCACTGCAGCGTTCCGAACTACACGTTCCGCTGCTATCGGTTCGGGGCGTGACAGTCGAAAAGGTAGGTGGAAGTGGAATGACGAACGAGGGCAACCCCGTTACTACATCATCATTTTATTTCATTCATCATTTTTTATCACATTACCGACTCAAGCGCCCTTTCAGGTTTTCACCGAAGGCAGCCCCCTCTTGCTTTTGCCCACGTGCCCTTTCTGGTTTTCACGTGGTGGGGTTCCCGATTTTGCCTGCAACGCCCTTTCGGGTTTCGCCACAGCCGGGTTATAGCCATTTTTGCCCTTGTCCCAGTTTAGGAACAAGATCGGCGGGGTATCTCTATTTTCAACCCCATTTTTGTTTCTTTTCTTTTTTTTATATTCTTTTGTACTTCGCGGAGAATCCAAAATACGGGAGAGCTTGTTCGTTGAAATGTCGACTGGCCTTGTCGATGATGACAAGGGTCGGGCCCTGGTTTAATTCGTCGACATTGGTTGAATGCCGAAGCAAAGGCTGTACAGCTCTTAACAAGGACGAAAGGTCCACGTTAAGGGATAGGGGTCGACACATTTTGCCGATGATGATGAGGGTCGAACCTGGGTTTGTTCATCGACGTGGGTTACAAGTCGAAGCAAAGGTATGTTCATTAACAAGGACGAAAGGTCCGAGTTAAGGGATAGAGGTCGACCGATCTCGTCGATGATGACGAGGGTCGAACATGGGTTCGTTCATCAGCATGGGTTACATGTCGAAGCCAGGGTAAGTTTATTAACAAGGATGAAAGGTCCGAGTTAAGGGATAGAGGTCGACCGGTCTCGCCGATGATGACGAGGGTCGAACACGGGTCTGTTCATCGACATGGGTTACATGTTGAACCAAAGGTATGTTCATTAACAAGGACGAAAGGTCCGAGTTAAGGTATAGAGGTCGACCGGTCTCGCCGATGATGACGAGGGCCAAACACGGGTCTGTTCATCGACATGGGTTACATGTCGAAGCAAAGGTATGTTCATTAACAAGGACGAAAGGTCCGAGTTAAGGGATAGAGGTCGACCGGTCTCGTGAGGTCCAAACACGGGTATGTTCATCGACATGAGTTACATGTCGAAGCAAAGGTATGTTCAATAACAAGGACGAAAGGTCCGAGTTAAGGGATAGAGGTCGACCGGTCTCGCCGATGATGACGAGGGCCGAACACGGGTTTGGTAGGGGATCTCTGGTGGGACTTTTGATGGTTGTCCCTTGGGAGCTTCATTAGGAGGAGAACAAAGAGGAACTTTTTAGGTTACCACTTTACTGACTTAAGCGCCCTTTCGGGTTTTCACGTGGCGGGGTATCCGATTTTACCTACAGCGCCCTTTCGGGTTTTCACCGCAGTCGGGTGATAGCCATGTTTGCCCTTGTCCTAATATAGGAACAAGACCGGCGGGGTATCTCTATTTTTAACCCCATTTTTCTTTTCTTTTCTTCTTTTTTTTATATGACAAAGGGACGTCGAGAGAGTCAGCTAGGACGCGAAGTCTTACGTCGAGAAAGAGGGTTTATTTGTCAGCACGAAGGCAATGCTAACGTAAGGGATAGATTTGTGCTGATTCGGGTGGCCCGTAATGGCAATGCTATATAAGGGTCGGCTAGGACACGAAGTCTTGTGCCGAGGATAGAGGGTTTATTCGCCAGCAAGAAGGTAATGCCAACGCAAAGGATAGATTTGAGCCGATTCGGATGCAAGGCCCGTAATGGCAAGGATGTATAAAGGTTGGCTAGGACACGAAGTCTTACGCCAGAAAAGGGATTTATTCGTCAGCAAGAAGGTAATGCTAACGCAAAGGATAGATTTGAGTCGATTCGAGCGTAAGGCCCGTAATGGCAAAGATGTATAAAGGTTGGCTATGACACAAAGTCTTGCGCCAGAAAAGGGGTTTATTCGTCAGCAAGAAGGTAATGCTAACGCAAAGGATAGATTTGAGCCGATTCGGGCGTAAGGCCCGTAATGGCAAAGATGTATAAAGGTTGGCTAGGACACGAAGTCTTATGCCAGAAAAGGGGTTTATTCGTCAGCAAGAGGGTAATGCTAACGTAAAGGATAGATTTGAGCCGATTCGGGCGTAAGGCCCGTAATGGCAAAGATGTTGATTTTATGCGAGTTCGGTCAGGGCAGAGTGCCACTAGACCAAGTTAAGAGTAGCTCGGCCAGGGCGGAGTGCCACTAGGCCAAGATATGGGTAGCTCGGCCAGGGCAGAGTGCCACTAGACCAAGATAAGGGTAGCTCGTCCAGGGCGGCCGGCGGAGTGCCACTAGACCAAGATATGGGTAGCTCGGCCAGGGCGGAGTGCCACTTGACCAAGGTAGGTAAACTTAGCTAGGGCAGAGTGCCATTAGACTAAGGCAGATGAAACTTAGCTAGGGCGGGGTGCCACTAGACTAAGGCAGATGAAACTTAGCTAGGGCAGAGTGCCACTAGACTAAGGAAGATAGAGCTCGGTTAGGGCGGAATGCTACTAGACCAAGAAGAAGGTAGCTCGATCTGGGCGGGCTGCCACTAGACCAAGATAATGGTAGCTTGATCAGGGCGGAGTGACACTAGACCAAGGTATGTATAGAGCTTGGTCAGGGCGGAATGCCACTAGACCAAGGGCAGGTAGAACTTAGCTAGGGCGGAGTGCCACTAGACTAAGGCGGGTGGGACTCTAGTCGGGGCGGATATAGCCCCTAGACTGAGGTGGGTAAAGCTTGGTCAGGGCAGAGTGCCACTGGACCAAAGGCAGGTAGAACTTAGCTAGAGCAGAGTGCCACTAGACTAAGGCAGATAGAGCTCGGTTAGGGTGAAATGCCACTGGACCAAGGTGGGTACAGCTCGGCCAGGGTGGAATGCCACTAGACCAAAGTTGGATAGAGCTCGGTAGGGCGGAATGCTACTAGAGCAAGGGCAGGTAGAACTTAGCTAGGGTGGGGCGCCACTAGACTAAGGTAGGTAAAACTTAGCTAGGGCAGAGTGCCACTAGACTAAGGCCGGTAGAGCTCGGCCAGGGCGGAATGCCGCTAGACCAAGGGTGGACATAAATCATTCTGGGAACGCCGGTTGAACCGTGTGATACAGCTTCAGGTGTTTCCCATTAAGGGGAGAGAACTGGATAACTCCTTTGTGATCCAAAAGGACATATGCACCCCCTTCATATACTCGGTAGACGACATACGGTCCGACCCAATTTTCAACCAACTTCCCCTTGGGGTTGGAGGCCATCACTTCTCTTCTTTTAACCATTACCCGGTCACCTTTTTTGAATTCCCATCCTTTGACCAGCTTATCAAAAGCACGGGCCATGCGGGCTTGATAGAGTTGGATATTTTGTTGCGCCCGGAGACGCTTTCCTTCGAGCTCGGCGAGCTCCTCCAGTCTTCTTTCTATGTTGGTCTACTCGATGCTTACCAATCAATCCTGGATGGCGATTCGCAACGAGAGGACTTCTAGTTTGATTGGCACCACAGCCTCCGACCCATATACGAGGGAGTAGGGTGAGCAGCCAGTTGGGGCCTTGTAGACTGTACGGTAAGCCCAGAGTGCCTCATACATTCTTTCCTCCCAATCTCTTTTGTTAACCTTGACAGTCTTGTTGGGTCCCGTGAGGTGTAAACGGATCTAGAAGGGGGGGTTGAATAGATCATTTCACAAGTTTTGGCCTATTTAAAAACTCTTAGCTAGCGGAAGCTTAAACCACTCTTATAAAGTGAATGAATCACTTAGGCACAATGCACATCGGAATTAAGTAGAGTGGCTCAAATGAAAAGACTTGAATTACAAGCTATGAAACGTCCACACTTCTTTAAGTGAATTACAAAGCATAACACATAGATGAACATGCAATAGCTTGCAACAACCATGTGTGTGTGTGTATGCTATGTTGATCACTCAAAGTGCATATGTGTGTGAGCAATATAACCAAGTGTGGAAGCACACAACCTGCGAATGGGGTTAGAAGATATAGAGCAATCACACAAAATAAACAACCCACAACACAGGGATTTTAAGGTGGTTCAGTTGCAACCCCGCAACCTACATCCACCCCTCACCAAAACCCGGTGAGGCTTCCTTGCTGACTCACAGCTTGACCCGGGGACACGCCCCAAACCACAGAACAGAGAAAACTCTCTTTCTGTCTTCCTACACACAAAGCCGGCAGGGACGGCTACACCGCAGATCGGAGAACTCCCGATTGCCTTCCTACTAACCACCGATAGGGACGTCAATCGCAAATTGGAACACCCTCCAATTGCCTTCCTACTACCCACCTGGTAGGGACGAATCACAACTTCAATGTTTAACAATATTGAAAGTAAAACAGATGTGAAAGAATTAAAACAAGAGATTGAGTAAGAAGGAATTGGCCCTTGTATCGATATGCTTTGTTGATCAGCAGCAGGGATCTCTTCTTCTTGCAAATCAATCTTCTTGTAATCACCCTTGAATGGATGATTGTTCTTCACGGAGTACTGTTCATGTGAACAGTAACTGTTCTTCCAATCCTCCTCTTTTGATCTTCCTTTAGATCTCTTTGAATGGATGAAGAAGTGAATAGATGCTACCTTGATCCTTGCTTCCTTCTTCACAGATCTTGGAAGATGATCTCTTTGATATGAGCTTGAATACCTTGGATTGGATGAAGATGTTCTTCAAGGAGTACTGTTCACGTGAACAGTAACTCAAACTCCTCTTGCTTTGAACACCCCTTTGAAGCCTCCTTTGATCTTCCCTCTTAGCCTTACTTGCTTCTACTCTTTCTTGGAGGATGCTGGATTGAGATATGAGCTTGAATCACCTTGAGTTGATGGAGAGGATATTGGTTGTAGCTTTGATCTTCTCTTGATCCTCTTGAGTTGATGAAGAGGTGTATGGATGTAGCTTTGATCACCTTTGCAAGCCTTGATTGCTTCTTGCTTGATTGGAGGTTGCTTGGCTTCAGATCTCACCTTGAATCACCTTGGAAGGATGAAGAAGTTCTGCTCGAAACACTGTTCACGGAGGTGCTACAGTGCTCTCGAAATGGCCTCCCTTGATTCACTTCATCAACTCCATCAACTAGGGTTTCTAACCCTCTTGTAATGGTTTTATAGACTTTAAATGGTCTATAAACAAGCCCCAGACCAGATCCACAAATCATGGGAAGTTAGGTGAGGTTTGATTAAACAAAACCATGGAAAGGGGCTGGCCACGAGGTGGATTTCGAAGTCAAATAAGGTTGGCTCGGGGCTGGCGGTCGACCTAAGGTTCCTGGCGGTCGACCGCTACTGTAAAACTTTCATTCGGGTGATCCCTGGGAATTTCGGTCGACCGCCACTGGCTGGCGGTCGACCGCTACTGAAAAAGCCTGTAGACGGTGAGGCTTTGGCTGGGGCGGTCGACCGCCCCTGTGCTGGCGATCGACTGCCAGTTGGGCAGAACCCGGCCCATCCCGGGTTGGTCCGTTATCCGCGTCAGCTCCGTCGTTCAACTTCTTTAGCAGCCCGGTCATGTCTGTGGCATCTTCCTTGACTGTCTTGAAGATTTTATTATTGAGTCTTCAATCAAATTTTTGTTCCGGGGGCTCCGCCCCCGGAAACCCTCGCAAGGGGCGCTGCCCCCTTGACCCCCGCGACCTGACCGCGTAGGTCGATCCGCGTGCGAGGGCGCAACATTGAGCTTTCACATTCACATTGAGCTTTGACATTTGCATTGAGCTTTCACATTTGCATTAAGCTTTCACATTTGCATTGAGCTTTCATGTTTGCATTGAGCTTTGACATTTGCATTGAGCTTTCACGTTTGCCTTGAGCTTTCACATTTGCCATGAGCTTTCACATTTGCCAATTCCACTTCATTCCTTGGATTATCTTATAGCATGCTTATGTGTGATGCTATTCAGCTTGATTTCTGTGCTTGAAACATGCTATATTTTCGTGCATCCAATATTGTCATATGCCTTGACATCTGTCAATTCAGTTGTCTAGATTGGTGTGCCATTCTTGAGCTTTTACACTGGAAGTATAATGACCTAAAATGTATGAATATTAACATTATCAAATGCAGGTATAGTTCATTAATGACTAAAGAGGAAGACATCATCAAAACCAACTAAAGAGGCAGACATCATCAAAACCATAAAATGATTTAATCATGTTGCACACATGTTCAACAAGTCTTTGCTAGCAAAGTGCATAGCGTCGTGTTGAAGGCTTCTGCAAGTCCATTGGCTTGAGGGTAGTAGGGAGACGATGCCCTCCAATCAATCTTGTACTTATCGGCTAGTCGGTAGACCTTCTGATTCTTGAAGTGACTGCCGTTGTCAGAGATGATTCGGCTGGGTACCCCAAACCGGAATATTATATTTTGTTGGAAGAACCTGGCGACCAATTCTCCCGTCACTTCTCTCAATGGTACTGCCTCTGCCCATCTGGAGAAGTAGTCTGTAGCTGCTAAGATATATTTGCATCCGGATGAAGATGCTGGTAGTGGCCCCACCATGTCCGTGTCCCATTGAGCGAATGGCCAACTTGGGACGGTAGGATGCAGTGGCACAGGCGGCCTTCTTGACACAGTGGCATGTTCTTGACACCTCTGGCAGGCTTTGGCTAACTTGCAGCAATCATCAAACATAGAAGGCCAATAGTATCCCAATTTCTTTATTTCGATTTTCATTTTCGGACCGTCCTTGTGTGCCCCAGCTGACCCGGCATGGACCTCTTGCATTACCTGCCTGGCTTCCCATGGAGATAAGCAGCGAAGTAAAATCTTCTTTTGGGCATCTGCCATTATCCGGAACAACGCTCCATTCCTCATCTCATAAGAGTCTTTGACTCTCAGGAGTTTCATTCTCTGTTCTTTCTCTTTCGAGAGTTGCTGGTGTTGAAACCAATGCAGGAGGTGCTCCCGCCAATCGGGCTGCTGGATTGCTTCAATAACCGCTACCTCATTTGCTTGTTCATCGGCTAGAGCTTCTGTCACACTGGGGACCTGCCGCCGGTTGATCACTGTTATATTCAGGCTTGTATCAGGCGGGACTGCCAAAGAACTTGCCAGCTTTGTGAGGGCGTCAGCTCTGTCCTCGGTTGACGTGCTTGATGCTAATGAAATAGAATCTTGTCATTAGGCATAGGGCCAGATGGTAGTAAGGGATGAGTTCTTGCTTCTGCACATCGAACTCCCCTTCCAACTGTTTTATGACTAGCATGGAGTCCCCGAACGCTTCTAGCATTTGAATCCCCATTGACAGAGCAATATGTAGCCCGATTATGAGGGCTTCATATTCTGCTTGATTGTTTGTGCAAGGCTTGTTTATTGAACATGATGTATGTATGACTTCTCCTTCTGGAAACTTCAGGACTATGCCTGCCCCTGCCCGGACCCTGGCTGATCTCGTTGCTGAGGTGTCAATTCTGGAGGCGCCGTCAAAATACAGCTGCCATAGAGAGGGCTACACCTGGCTGACCTCTAAAGTTTTATCTTCAGGAAGTTCTGGTTCTTGGGGGCAGTCTTCAGGTACTGGATGCTCAGCAAAGAAGTCTGCAATAGCTTGGCCCTTGACGGCCCTTTGTGGTACATAGGAGATATCATACTCCATAAGAATCACCACCCATTTGCCTAGGCGGCCTTTGAAGGCTGGTTGGGACATGATGTATTTAAGCGGATCCTCTTTGGAAATCAGCTTAACTTCATGCAACAGCATATAGTGTCAGAGCTTATTGACCGCGAAGACCAGTGCCAGGCAGATCTTCTCAATGTAGGTGTACCTTTCCTCAGTTCTGACCATTCTTCGACTGAGGTAATAGAGGGCTTGTTCTTTTCCTTCTTCATTATTCTGGGCTAGCATTACCCCAAGGGAGTTGCATGTGGCTGCTATGTAGAGAATTAGCGGCCGTCCTTTAACCGGTGTACCCAGCACAGGAGGAGTCTTTAGATTGTCTTTCAGCTTGTCAAAGGCCGTCTGACATTCTTCATCCCAGTAGAAGGGAACATCTTTCATCATTAGCTTATGGAAAGGGTGGCATCGCCCCGACAAGTTGGATATGAAACGCCGGATGTATGCTAGGCGGCCTTGAAGGGATCTTAGCTCGGAGAGGTTCCTTGGAGAGGGTAACTCCTGAATTGCCTTGATCTTTGCGGGGTCTATTTCAATTTCCCGATACCTGACAATGAAACCCAAGAACTTTCCGCTCGATACTCCGAACACACACTTCATAGGGTTCATCTTTAATTCATACTGCCTCAGCCTCTGGAAAATAATTCGGAGGTCTTGCATATGGTCTTCTTTCTTTCTGGTCTTGACTACCAGGTCATCTATGTAGCACTCGACCTTGTGGTACAGCAGCTCATCGAATATTCTGGTCATTGCCCGCTGATAAGTTACGCCGGCGTTCTTTAATCCGAACGGCATTCTTTTGTAGTGATATATGCCTTTGGGAGTTCGGAAGGCAGTGTGGATCCGGTCATGTTCCGCGACCCATATCTGGTTGTAGCCGGATGTCCCATCCATGAATGACAAAGCCTCATGACCAGTTGTTGCGTCTATCATGACCTCCGTTATTGGCACTGGGAAATCATCTTTGGGGCAGGCTCTATTCAGGTCCTGGAAGTCAACACATATCCGGATCTGTCCATTCTTCTTCTTCACGGGCATAATGTTAGCTAGCCACGTGGTATATTGATTTTCTTCGACGAAACCCACATCAATGAGCTTGTCGACTTCCTTGCATATTTGAGTGATGAGCTCCGGCCTCATGCGCCGCGGCGGCTGCTTCACTGGCTCGACCTCAGGGTTTATGGTCAGCTCATGATGTGAGACTGAGGGGCTTAGTCCTGGCATCTCCTTGTAGGTCCAGATAAAGCAATCTCGATATTCTTGCAGCAGGTGGATGTGCAGCTTCTGTTCTTCAGTAGACAGTTGAACACTGAGGAAGGTTGGCCTGGGGTCATCCTCATCTCCCAAGTTGACTTCGATCAGTTCATCGACTGTTGCTTGTCCCCCGTCTTCCATCTCAGGGGGTGCAGGCTTAAGGTCGACAAAGTTCGATATATCATCTTCGAGGTCGAGGACCTCGATCTCTTCATCTTGCCTTATCTGAGCTTTGTCAGGAATCTCTTGTTCGGCTGGTAGTGGCTGCATGCACCATTCTGCCAACAAGTCCACCTCACTAGCAACTTCAAGGGGCGAGTCGATTGCCTCACCCCCTGCTGAGGGGGTTGCAGTCACTAGGGACTTGTGTTTGTTTGTCATTAAGTCAGAGTAGCACTGCAGCTCTATGGTACAGGGTGAGGAGGTCTCACTCCCTTGGATCACCATGTCTTTAGTGGAGGTAGCTATTTCTTTTCAAGCAACACCTATCTCTTGATCAGGCTTGGGAGAAGCTTCCCTGACCGGTTCAAAAAGTGCCGACATCATCAACATAGGAGGGCCACTGTAGGGAGGTAGCTCCGCTTCTTCAACATCTTCAGCTTCACTACTGCTAGCTGTGTCAAATCTGGCTTGAAGAGTCTTATCTTCAAAATAGACCTGCTCCCAGCATCGGCAGGGGGATATGTCCTCTGATCCCAGACTTCTTGGTTGAGCTGGCTCAGTGTATTCAACTTCTACTGGGTGTTCATCAAAAGTTTCCCCCAATGGGTTATCCTCAACTGGGTAGAAAGCGGATATGGTATCCACTTCATAGCGTCCACTGTAATAGTATTCCTCGAGGGTGAAGCCCAACCCTGGGTGTTGAGAGACACGTCTCATTTCTCTATCTAGGCTCGAGGGATACCATAGCTTTTGGAATGCTCCTTTCTTCTTGCGAGGCTGGCCAAAGGGGATGTGCTGCTTCTGGAACATCTTGGCCATTCGACTTGTTATAAATGTCAACCCCTGTATAGGTACTGATGGGTCTTCTATATCTTCAGGCAGATGACAATCAGTGTCTTCCTGTGTAGGGTGCTCTTCAGCTGTGTAAAATAGGCTGCTGGGACCATCTATCTGTGCCACCTCCCAAGCTTTGAAAGGCTCGACAGTGGTATTATCGAGGCTGAAAATTGGCTGGGTAAGGCCTTCTGGGATCCCGATGTGGTCGCGCTGCTGGTCGACCCTGACTGCATTAGCTTCGGGGTAGATGGCGGGAGGTGCTATCCGGCCTACATTCCCGGTGATAGTGATGTGTGAGACCGCCTTGGGATTGACATATCCACGCGGCGGCGGAGGGAACCATCTTGCTTCGGAGGTACTTCTTGTTGTGCTAGAAGAGGTCTTGGCTTCAGGGGCCTTCTGCGACCGTTCTGTATATAGAGGGGCATCTGCCAAGTGGCATTCGAAAACCTTGAACGGGTGGAGATCAGCAAATACTCTTTCCTCCTTCCCATCCAGGTTATATTTGATGCACTGGTGAAGTGTGGAAGGTACCACCATATTCTCGTGTAGCCAAGGGCGGCCAAGCAGCGCCTTGTATGAGGTCGAGAATCGATGACATGAAACTACACCTTCGTGACAAAGTCTGCTAGAGTGAGTGTGAACTCTGCTACTCCTAACGATACTTCGCACTTCTGATTGAGGTCGGCAATACGCATATCCCCAACTTTTTGGAGGTGCACGTTGAAGTAGTGCCTCTCATATATCCTGTAGGGGAGGATGTTGACAGTCACCCCGGGATCCACCAGGATTCTGTTCAGCTCCCGGCCATTTAGAAGCCCCCTCATATACAGAGGTCTGTTGTGGGTGGTGGTGGGGAGCAACATGTCCTCCTGGGTGAAGGTCATGCTGGCCTCTGGTAGTGCTTCAGCTAGGCAAGCTTCATATTGGGCAGGCGTCTGCAGAGCAGTAATGATCGCTTGTCGGGTCTCTTCACTCAGGGAGAGGATTTTCCAAACAGTGAATCTCGTCGGGAGCTTTTTTAATAGTTTGACCACCCGACTTCCTGCTCGGACATTGGATAGCTTCATTTCTTCTGCCCACTTGGGCTTGGGAGATTCTTGGACTGCGGCCCCTAATGGACCTGCTTCATCAGACTTGGAGGCTACACCCTTCTCCTTGGGGTCGCCTCCTGGCTGTGCCTTACTGACTGTTGTCGGGCGGGCTTTTGCTTCTTCTAGCAATTCGGGGGATTGCTGGAGTTGCAGATGAATGTGCCCCATTGCTGGTTTGGCATCCCTGTGTTGTGACTCCTCTGTGTTGATGATGTTGACAATAAGCTTTACTTCATTGGCAGCAGATTGTTTTGATTGATTGGCAACTGTTTATGTTTTGATGAAATTATCTTTATCAGATTGTCTATGTGTTCCATGCAGTCAGAGTCTATACATCATCATGCACACACACACACAGGTCTACACATTGCACAAACACACAAGCCTACACACTCAAAGTCTGTACATTGCATGTGTAGCAGATATAGCAAGTATGTACATCGCATTTGACGCAGGCATAGGAAGTCTATACATTGGTATCTTTACCGACGTTGCACTCCCAAGTCTATACATTGTCTGTGCATTCATTTGTTTGGCTGCATAACACTAAGTCTGTACAGTCTGTGTCTCATGCATTTGTGCATCGTTCACTCCATTAAGTCTATACATCGCAGAGACGTGTTTATGCATCAAGTCTATACATTCCTTGACAGCATGTCTGAACCTTAATAGATGAAGTCTATACACTCGCCATCATGCATATGCAAAGTCTGTACATTGAGCGTCTTATGTTGCGTCTTATGCAAAGTCTGTACATTGAGCATCTCATGTTGCGTCTCATGCAAAGTCTGTACATTGAGCGTCTCATGCAGTGTCTCATGCAAGTCCATACATTCTTGGCAGTTCAGCGTCTCATGCAGTGTCTCATGCAAGTCTATACATTCTTGGCAGCTCAGCGTCTCATGCAGTGTCTTATGCAAGTCTATACATTCTTGGCAGCTCAGTGTCTCATGCAGTGTCTCATGCAAGTCTGTACATCGTCTATCAGCGCTTACAAGTCTATACACTCGCATGATAGCCAGTCTGCTCAAGTCTATACACTCGCATGCTAGCCAGTCTGCTCAAGTCTATACACTCGCATGCTAACTAGTCTGCACAAGCCTATACATTGCATATGTTTGTGCATCACTCAAAGTCTATACATTGCATGAACGCACACACAATGTCTATACATCCGTCTGCCTTGCTTCATGCACAAAGTCCATACATTGGGTGCTGCATGCCCACCAAGTCCATACACTAGCAAGTCTGCACATTGTCACAAGTCTATACATTCTTTGCAGTTATGCTCGTGCATCACTTTTACAAAGTCTATACATCCATTTGTAATGTTCATACTTTGCTTGATGCATTCTGCATTACACACTTCAAAGCATGTACATTATTATCGCATGCATCTAAGTCCATACACTGCTTGGTGACCTGCATGTGGACTCATTATCATTGTGCATACTTTGCTTGATACAGTCTGCATTACACCTACTCAAGTCTATACATTCAGTCTTCTATAGAACATGAAAGTCGATGCATGCTCACACATGTTGCATGAATGAAGTCTGTACAAGCTATTAGTCTTAAACTGATAACTCTATCTATCTGAATGACAGATACTCTTCGTGAAGCTTAATGAAGGCACGTGATCCGAGGATAAGGGGAGTACCAGGATCGTGACACGTATATTGAAGCAATCCTGAGATGCTGCCACATGACTAAATGATTGGGCGGGAAATGTGGAAGACACACGCCCTATATGCTGCTCTATATATATGAAGCCTCTTCCTCAGAAGAAGCTTGATCGAAGCAGAAGAGTAGAGAGTGAACTTCAGCCTGCACGATCTACAGAGAAGAAAAGTAGAGAGCCACCGAGAGCAGAGAAGAAAAAGAGAGAGAAGAGAAGAGAAGAGAAGAGAAGATTGAAAGAGAGGAGTTGAGAGAGCTTGTCTGAATGTTCCTCAGTCTCTTGGTTTAGATACAAGAGTTGAGTTTGCTCATTGCGAGCTATATTCCCTTCTGGGATTTCTTGTTTCCATTTGCTTCTGTTTTGTCTTTCGAACTTTTGTTTTCAAGCTGTGTGTCAGCGGTTTGCAGTGGAGGATTCCACTGGACGGGTAAGCTGTAGTCCCCAGCGGTTTGCAGAGGTGTAGCCTCTGGACAGGTTAAGCTGTAATTCCTCAGCGGGCGAGACTTGGTCTCGGACAGCAAGCTGTGAAGCTCAGCGGTTGTAGGCTAAGCTGTATTGGCCAGCGGTTCAAACTGTGAGTCAGCGGAATCCACACTCTAGTTGGAGTGTGGGTGGACGTAGATCTCTGGGTTGAGATCGAACCACCTTAAAATTGCTGTCTACTATGCGATTACTTGTGGATCTTTTGATTTCATTGTGCTCCTTCGTTTGTTCAACCGCTGCTCGTTTTTAATTTCGCATTAGAGTATAACTATGTTCTTAATTTAGGCAATCGATCTATTCACCCCCCTCTAGATCCACTCTCCGTGGTAATAGAGTGCTTCCATCTAACATAACAGTTGGTATCAGAGCCTAACTCTTCTACAGGGACTTACCGCCCGAAGAGGAAAGGCACAGATGGATGCTAGAGGAATGATCGCTGAAGGACACTCAACCACCAAGCCCTCTTTCTTTGATGGATCGAATTATGCATACTGGAAGAACCGTATGCAAGTCTTCTTGAGGGCGAAAGACTACGAGATTTGGAAGGTAGTCAGTAAGGGACCTTATGAGCTGTCCCCTAACGAGGATGTCTAGACCAAGGAAGATATCAGAAGGTCCACTCTGAACTGGAGCGCCATAAATGCTATCCAGTGCTCTCTGCACCCCACAGAATTTTCTCGTGTATCGGCTTGCAGTTCAGCTAAGGAGATGTGGGATGCACTGGAAGTTATCCATGAAGGGACTTCTCAGGTTAGAGAGATGAAGGCGAATTTCCTAGTGTCAGAGTATGAAGCCTTCAAGATGAAGCCCAACGAGACCATCAAGGAGATGTACGCTCGATTGACAATCATTACTAACGGTCTCAGAGGTCTTGGGAAGACATAGACAGAATATGATATAGTAAGGAAGATTCTGCGTTCCCTGACTCATGTTTGGCATACCAAAGCTACTGTGATGGAAGAGTCAAGGGATCTGCGCAACACCAGGGCAGATGAGTTAATTGGTTCGCTGATGGCGTATGAAATAAATCTACCAAAGACAGAGGAAGCTGAGAAGAAGAAGAAACCAATTGCTCTAAAAGCTGGTGCCAGCAAATCCAGCCGATCCAGCTCTAGTGGATCATCATCCGAGGAGAGCCTGACTGGAGAAGAAATAGAACCTGATGAGATAGCCATGATCACCAGGGAATTCAGGCGGTTCCTCAAGAAAGAACGAAGGCGATTCAGCCGAAGGAACCATGGTGGCGGCCGACGGGATACAAGGTATAAATATAATCCTGCAAAGAAAACTGAAACTAATGTGTGTTACCAATGTAGGAAGTCCGGTCATATGAAAGCTGATTGTCCAGAGAATCAGAAGCACAAGGACAAGTCCAAGAGAAAGAACACTAACGGGAAAGCCATGGTGAGTACCTAGAGTGATGAGGACGAAGGTTCCTTCAGCAGCAGCTCAGACAGTGAGGAAGAAGCTGAAAAGCTCATTTGCCTTATGGCAACTAGCTCTGAAGACAGAGAGGAAGACTCAGATGAGGTATCTTCTCGATTCGATAATTTCACTATTGCTGATTGGGTAGATGCCTATCATGAAATAGCTGATAAAGCAGATGATATCAGAAAGGAAAATAGGCATCTAAGAAGAAAGATAAATTTCATGCAAAATGACACAACTCTAACTGATAAAATTGCATGCCTTGAATCAGAGAAAAATAAACTGAAACTCACATGCTCTGAAATAGAAGAAATCAAGCATGAGTTAAGAGTCTCTAAAGAAGATAATGAGAGGTTAGAAAAAGAAACTGATGAATGGAAATTGAAAATTCAGAAATATGAGAGTTAGATGAAAATTGTGAGTGAAAAATATGAAGCTGTCCTAAGTGTAAACACCGAACTGAAGAAATCCATTGAAGATATTCAGAAAGATAATGAGGAGAAGCTGAAAATTATTGAGAAAATGACCCAAGGTTCAGAGAACCTAAATGCTTTGTTAGGGTCAAAAGTAAATTTCAGGAGAGAGGGCCTTGGATTTAATTCTAATGCAACAAAAAAATTTGGAATGAAGACCATTTCATTTGTAGCACAAAAATAGAAAGGACCTCTGATTAACATGAATTCAAAAATTTCTGTGAACAAAACTGGAAATCTGAAGAAGCCCAGTGCTGAGGAGAAGGGCAAATAAAAGATTAGTGAGCCTAGTAGAGCTAGTACATCCAAGCCAAATTCTAAGGCTCAGTCTCAGGTTAGGGGTCAGCCTACACATGCACATAAACCCCATGTTAAGGTCACCAAGTCTCCACCACCACCACCATCTCAGAAGAAGACCCAATACAAACCTGTGAATAGGTCAGCAGGGTCCAAGGTGCAAGGGAGACAGAATGCATTTAGAGCACAACCCAACCATTTCTACCAATCTAGAGCCCACTCCTACTACACTGCACAGTCAACCTACCCAAATAGGTCAGGGTGGACTAGGACTCAGGGAAGGTTTACAGGTCATGGACATCATGCTACACAGTGTGGCGCCCCCTTCCCGCGATCCCGTATCCTGTCCGGGGACGTCACAGCGGATGTACGGAAGTGTTGTGGGCCGAATATTTACAAGGCGCTAAAGGCCAAACCATCACATATTACAAAAGAAACATAACCATACCATTTCCATAAGATAAAACACTCATAATTTACATCGTATACAGAGTCATATTTACATTCATTATTCAAAAGAAAACTAAATCTATTTATTCTACACAGCGGAATCCAAATTAAGCCCGGGATCAACTTCCGACCTACTGCCCGAAGGAGCCAAGACGCACACTGGTCAATTTCCTGAAATGGTTAGGCAACAGATATGAGTCCAAAGACTCAGTAGGCATCAAAACCAATCACATGCTTATCATATACTAAACTGTCCAAATCCATGATATGTATAAAGCTAATCACGATTTCACTGGATTGTACATATACTATGAATGCGAAGGAAATATAATAGAGCAAAATAATTTTCATATTTATAAGCGAATGCGTATAATAAATCTTATCTGACTTACATATAAATGGCATAATACATATCTTTAGCTAAATCAGAGCTTATACAGATGAACTTATTTTCAGATCATATCAAAGTCATATATCAAATCTGAACTTCATATTATTTGGCAGCATATATTGGACAGGCATCCCATCACTAAAAGCAGTAGCAAACACATACATAGGCATCCATACGTCGACATAAAGACAAATAGTCTAAACGCTGGAGCATGTCGGCCTTGATCAACCACGCAGGATCGGGAGTTAGTACTCCACCATTCCCTAGATAATTTTTTTATTTTGGGTTCCGATTTTTAAAAGTCCGTTTGTCTACGGAAATAGGCCTAATCCCGTAGCGGAAGCTAACTACAGTTTGTCACCCCACACCTCCTTAAAGTGACACAATCCATATGCTTAATCAAATTTTTATTCTTATTATGATTCTTATTACATAGTCGTCTCAATACTTAAAACTTGCCATTGAACTTTACAAAATAACTGGATTGTATTTTAATATTTAGATTTTAATCATAGGGTAGTGGGTCAGATTTATTAACTAAATAAATTACTATTATATAACATTCGAAGAGATTAGAGTAGAGAGAGAGTAGAGAGAGAAAGTAGAGGGAGAAAGTAGAAAGAGATTAGAGAGAAATTAGAGAGAAAATAATATTTTTATAGAATGGTAACTAAATAAATAACTGATTCTAAGCATAGATCATTGGGTTAAATAAATCAATGACTTAAATCACATTTCAAACAAAATCAAATCAAATAAATGTAAATAACAAATAACATGCACTCGGTTTATCATGCCTACCTTTAGAATGGACTTCCGAATTGACTTTAATATCTCTCCCGAGCTCCTGTAAAAGTTCTTGCGTAGGAATAGATAATTGTTCCATCCAAGATACGCAAATAAGGGTGAAATTGTCCAAAGTAAGCTTCAAATCCTCCGTCCAAACTTTTGTCAAATATTTATATTATTCTGATGTATTATCTTCTCCGTTTATTAATAAGAGATTGAGAATGGGAAGAGAGATGAGAGAGAAAGTAGAGAGAGAAAGTAGAGAGAGAAAGTAGAGACAGAGAGAGTAGAGAGAAAGAAAGTAGAGAGAGAAAGTAGAGAGGGAGCAGAGAGAGAAGTAGAGAGATATTTAAAGAGAAAAACTAGAGAGAGAAAGCAGAGAGAGAAAGTAGAGAGAGAATTTAGAGAGAGAAAATAGAGAGAGAAAGTAGAGAGTAGAGAGAATAGAGAGAGAAAGTAGATAGAAAGAGAGGAAATAAAGAGATTAGAGAGAGAAAGTAAAGAGAGTGTAGAGAGAGAAAGTAGAGCGAGAAAATATAGAGAGAGATAATAAAGAGAGTGTAGAGAGAGAAAATAGAGAGAGAAAATAAAGAAAGAGTAGAGAGATAAAGTAGAGAGAGAGTAGAGAGTGAGAATAGAAAAGAGAAAATAAAAAAAATAGGAAGAGAGATATAGAGATGGGAGAGAGAGAGTGTGTGTGTGTGTGAGAGAGAGAGAGAGAGAGAGAGAGAGAGAGTTGGAGGGGGAGAGGGGGGGTGGATATGTGGGAAGGAGAGGGGGAGAGGGGGGCTTTATAAAGGGGGAGGGGAGGAGGAGATAAGAGGGAGGGGGAGGTGGTAAGAGGGGGAAGAGGGAGGTGGGGAGTGAGGGAGGGGAGCCACGTGGGGGGGGTGGTGGGAGAAGATATTTTAGGTATATATATATATATATATATATAAACTCCTAATAACATGCTAGTTCACTCTATCTTATTTTTGGCCTTCCAAACGTCAAAATTTGAAAAAGTGTTCAACATGAAACTTGTAGATCTTTCAGTGCTCTTTCTAACGAGTCTAATATTGACCTATTCTGACATTCCTATGAGGAGTTACGTATTAATAAAAGAAGATGTCTATTTAATTTGCATACTAACATCCGTTAAACCTGTATTTGCTAAAACCCGTATTTGCTATACAGTTCAAGGCATTGGGGTTTGATTTAGAGAATCTGGAATCTGTATGGATTCCAGAAGCAAAGTGCTTAGTTATTTTTAAGTTTCGAACGGAATCGGGTGTTACACACAGTCTTATAGACCTTACACCAGAAATTGGGTTGGTGGGTATGGCAATTGGACACCTAGGAACCAACACTTCTTCAGCCAGCCCAAAGATTACTATGGCCAAAGTTTCGTGAATACACCTTGACTAAGGCACTGGCACAGAAGTAACAACACTGTCAATAATCATGCTGGTGCAAATAAGAAGAAAAACAACAAAAAGAAATCTAGAGCATCCACTGAACAAAATTCTTTTAAAGAAATGTGGATTCCAAAAAGTTTACTTTCTTGCTTTGCTTCTATTTCATCTGCTCTGGAGCCCAATCAGACTTGAGTTCCAAGATTCTCTACCTGATTGTGTGTGCAGGTATGCCTGGCAGCCAAGAACAATCTGTGGTACTTGGATAGTGGCTGCTCCAGGCATATGACAGGAGATAAGGCCAAGTTTTGCATGCTGACAGAGAAACATGGAGGCCTTGTCACCTTTGGTAGCAACACAAAGGGTAAGATTGTCGGGACAGGTATGGTAGGTAAGTGTACTACCTGTTGCATTGAAGATGTCATGCTGGTTGAAGGTTTAGCATATAACTTACTTAGCATCAGCCAGCTATGTGATAAAGGATATAAAGTTCTTTTTGACTCTCAACACTGTAAAGTTTTTGAACCTGATTCCGAAATTGTTAAATTTTCTGGTAAAAGAATAAATAATACTTACATGATAGACTTGGATGATATACAACATTCTAACCTATGCCTTACTGCTAACAGAGAGGACTTAGCATTCTTATGGCATCGTAGGTTAGTCCATGCTAGTTACACAGTATTACATAAATTGAATAAGCATAGCATGGTTAGAGGACTTCTTGAAGTTTCCTTTAAGAAAGAAAAAAAACTCTGTGACACATGTGCTCAGTCAAAGTTAACTAGAAAGTCATTCAAATCTAGAACATAAAATCTATCTTTGAAACCCTATGAGCTAATACACATGGACCTTTTTGGGCCAACCAGGTCTGTCAGCTTATCAGGGAGGAGGTATGGGTTTGTCATGGTAGATGACTTCTCTAGGTACACTTGGGTATATTTCTTGTCACAAAAAAGTGATGCATTCACAGAATTTCAGGAGTTCTATCTTAAGATAAACCAAAAAATTGAAAACATTTTAACTGATCATGGAGGTGAGTTTGAAAACTCACAGTTTGAGGATTTCTGCAGGACAAATGGAACTCATCACAAGTTCTCCTCACCAAGGACACCCGAGCAGAATGGAGTTGTGGAGAGGAGAAACAGAACCCTAGTGGAAATGGGTCGAACACTCTTGGTTGAAGGTGATCTGTCAAGGAAGTTCTGGGCTAAAGCTGTAAATACTGGTTGTTATGTAATTAACAGAGCTATGGTAAGATATTCTACCCAGAAAACACCTTATGAGATCATAAAGGGTAAGGAACCTTCAATTGCTCATTTCAAGATTTTTGGTTGCAAATGCTTTATTCATATAAATGATAAAAGAGACCTTGATAAATTTGAACCTAAAGGTGAACCAGGAATTTTTCTTGGTTACTCTGAAAACACCCGAGCATATAGAGTGTATAATCAAAATTCCAAATATGTTGAAGAATCTCCACATATTATCTTTGATGAATCTTTGGTAAAGACTAATAATGGTCAATATAGGAATGAAGACAATGGTGATATTCTGAAAGAAGGGAACCCTGCAGACAAATCCAAAGATGAGGAAGAAAATGAAGAGCTTAATGGAGAAGAGCCTACAGGTCAGGGGGAGGTAAATGAAAATCATGATGATCCAATTGTCAACATTAGATATCTAAAAGATCATCATGTAGATAATGTGATTGGCAATTTGCATGACCCTCCTAGGACTAGAGGCCATTTAAGAATTCAAAATGAACTGAATGCATATGCTTTTGTTTCACATGTAGAACCCAAGTCCATTGACTGTGCTCTCAAGGATGTGCATTGGATTAATGCCATGCATGAGGAGCTCAATCAATTTGACAGGAATAAGGTGTGGCACTTGGTCCCACCTCCTGATCATGAGACAGTCATAGGGACTAAATGGGTCTTCAGAAATAAAACTGATGAATTAGGGAATGTGGTTAAGAATAAGGCCAGACTTGTAGCTCAGGGGTATAACCAGGAATTTGGAATAGACTTTGAAGAATCTTTTGCCCATGTAGCCATGTTAGAAGCAATCAGAATTTTATTGGCTTATGCATGTTCCCTAGGAATAAATCTCCAGCAGATGGATGTAAAATCTGCTTTTCTAAATGGGGAAATAAGTGAGGATGTCTATGTGAGGCAGCCTCCTGGCTTTGAATATTTAGACTCCCCCAATCATGTGTATAAACTTAGTATAGCTCTCTATGGTCTTAAGCAAGCTCCTAGAGCTTGGTATAACAGGTTGAGCAAATTTCTCATAGATAAGAACTTCACAAGAGGAGTAGTTAATCAAACCTTGTTCACTAAGGTAAGTCATCCAGATATACTTATTGTTCAAATTTATGTGGATGACATAGTTTTTGGGTCAACTAACCCCAAACTGTGTGAGGAGTTTTCTCAAATTATGACTAATGAATTTGAAATGAGCTCAATGGACGAGCTCAATTATTTCTTGGACTGCAGGTTACACAGTCAAAGGATGGAACCTTCATCACTCAGTCTAAGTACATAAGGGGTTTACTGAAGAAATACAAGATGGACAACCTCAAAGAAATAGTTGCTCCAATGGGTACCTCGACCAGCTTAGATACAGATCCTCAAGGTAATCCAATGGACCAAAAGCTATATAGAGGTATGATCGGATCCATTTTATATCTTACAGCATCTAGGCCTGATATTCAGTTTGCAGTGTGTCTATGTTTTAGATTTCAGGCTAGTCCTAAAGAATCACACCTTAAATCTGTGAAAAGGATTTTTAGGTATCTACTAGGCACCCAAGAGCTTGGTCTATGGTATCCTGCCAAGTGTGAGTTAGAACTCCTAGCCTACACTGATGCAGACTATGCTGGGTGTCGATTAGAGAGAAAAAGCACTAGTGACTACTGTCAATTCCTTGGTGGCTATCTAGTATCTTGGGCATCTAAGAAGCAACACACTGTAGCTTTGTCCACAGCTGAGGCTGAATATGTCGCAGCTGGTAACTGTGTAGCCCAAGTACTTTGGATCAAGCACTAACTGACTAATTATCAAATAAAACTGGAATGTATTCCAATTTTGTGTGATAATACTAGTGCCATATGTTTAGCTAAAAATCTTGTTCATCATTCTAGGACTAAGCACATAGAAATCAAACACCATTTTCTTAGAGATGCTGTTAATAAAAAGGAAATTGAACTGAATTTCATTGAAACTGAAAAATAAATTGCTGATATCTTTATTAAGCCACTAGGGAATGAAAGGTTTAAATTTCTTAGAAGAGAACTTGGCTTGTGTAAATTTCAGCATGATGAATAAATTCTCAGATGGTTTGAATAAACTCTGTGGTTGTTGAATGTTGCACCAGACCATACATGCATAACATTCATATTTCTCATGACATATCAATTGGCATCACACTCATGATCATCATTGCATATCATTCAGCCATGACTACTATCTAAGCTCTCTCCTCTAAAAACTTCTCATTCATTTGCAAAATCACATGCATATAGACAGGGGGAGTATTGTATGTAATTCAGAGAGGTCATCAACTTCATTGAACTTCAAATTTTTTCTCTCTTGAATTCATTCATCCCCTGACCCTGATGAGTTGAGTCTGACAATAATGGCAATCTGTTAGTCAGTTCTAATCGTTAAGCAATAGAAAACAGACTTCTTTCTTTATAAGAATTTTAATTACTTAAAGACTGACTTAATGGTTTAAATTTTATAAATTTTAGAGTTTAAAGATTGCAATCAGTAAGTAAGAATGCTGATAATTGATAAAGCTCTCAACCCTTATTTCATTACATGTCAGACAAAGTCAACTGTATCTGAAATCTAAAATCTCACCTAAAATCCTGTTAGAGAAGGCTAAGTATGTGTATTATCCTTAAACAAGTCATTCTGAATCAAATAAAGGATAGTTAAGAAAATGTTAAAAATCTTGAAAAATGTTTGAAAAATAAATGTTGGCAGAGCAATGACTGGTAAAACACTGAGAAACTGAGTGATCCATCAAAGAAATGGACAATACTTAAGTCATGAGGTGTATCAGTTATCTCTGTATAAAAATGATCAAAACAGTAAGGTGGTTTCACTGAGTGCCTGAGGGTAACTGGCGTCTGATAAACGTGTACCCTCACACAAAAAGGTGTAAATCAGCTTTATTGAAATTGATCATAGGCAGAATGGTTCATTATGTTGAGTATCTAGGGGTACTGGCGTCTGATAAACGTGTATCCTTACGCAAAAAGACAAATGATACATGAATGCCCTTAATGAAATAAAATTGAAAATACTGCTCCTTCAAAAGAAAATTCAGATATGTCAAACTTTTTAATTTCAATACATGACCTGGTATCTCCTAACAATTTTTATTGAGTCTAAGAAAGTAAGATATTTTTGAAACTAAATCTCGCATGCTCAAATGTGATTCTGGTTTATTGCTATTATCATGCACAGCAAACTCATTCAATGATTGTAGTGCATGAACTCTAAATTTTATAATCTTTAAACCAGAACTCTATCTGAAAGTAATTTCTAAATTCATATGACTGAAGACTCTGTGCTTTAGAATACTTAATTCCTGAACTACTTGCTCAGAATGCCAGTCAGATATCTTTCTTCCCTTACACTTTCTATCCCTCCTCTTTGTTGATGGCAAAGGGAGAGAATATATTGTCTGTTTGGTGAACTCCAGGGGGTGTGTATGCATCATGTTATGGCAAAGGGGGAGATCTTGTGAGCAGGGAGTTAGTTTTCATTTCTTAGCATGCATTCATAGCATCTGCATGACAAATCTGACTAACAAATCATGTCTTTCATCAAAAATACATCTGTATGACAGGATGTTGCTATTCTATATGATAGGAAGTTGCCATCATAAAAAAGGGGGAGATTGTTGTGACTCCTCTGTGTTGATGGTGTTGACAATAAGCTTTACTTCATTGGCAACAGCTTGTTTTGATTGATTGGCAACTATTTATGTTTTGATAAAACTGTCTTTATCAGATTGTCTATGTGTTCCATGCAGTCAGAGTCTATACATCGTCATGCACACACACACATAGGTCTACACATTGCACACACACACACACAAGCCTACACACTCAAAGTCTGTACATTGCATGTGTAGCAGATATAGCAAGTCTGTACATCGCATTTGACGCAGGCATAGGAAGTCTATACATTGGTATCTTTACCGACGTTGCACTCCCAAGTCTATACATTGTCTGTGCATTCATTTGTCTTGCTGCATAACACTAAGTCTGTATAGTCTGTGTATCATGCATTTGTGCATCGTTCACTCCATTAAGTCTATACATCGCAGAGATGTGTTTATGTATCAAGTCTATACATTCCTTGACAGCATGTCTGAACCTTAATAGATGAAGTCTATACACTCGCCATCATGCATATGCAAAGTCTGTACATTGAGCGTCTCATGTTGCGTCTTATGCAAAGTCTGTACATTGAGCGTCTCATGTTGCGTCTCATGCAAAGTCTATACATTGAGCGTCTCATGCAGTGTCTCATGCAAGTCCATACATTCTTGGCAGTTCAACGTCTCATGCAGTGTCTCATGCAAGTCTATACATTCTTGGCAGCTCAGCGTCTCATGCAGTGTCTTATGCAAGTCTATACATTCTTGGCAGCTCAGTGTCTCATGCAGTGTCTCATGCAAGTCTGTACATCATCTGTCAGCGCTTACAAGTCTATGCACTCGCATGATAGCCAGTCTGCTCAAGTCTATACACTCGCATGCTAGCCAGTCTGCTCAAGTCTATACACTCGCATGCTAGCTAGTCTGCACAAGCCTATACATTGCTTATGTTTGTGCATCACTCAAAGTCTATACATTGCATGAACGCACACACAATGTCTATACATCCGTCTGCCTTGCTTCATGCACAAAGTCCATACATTGGGTGCTGCATGCCCACCAAGTCCATACACTAACAAGTCTGCACATTGTCACAAGTCTATACATTCTTTGCAGTTATGCTCGTGCATCACTTTTACAAAGTCTATACATCCATTTGTAATGTTCATACTTTGCTTGATGCATTCTGCATTACACACTTCAAAGCCTGTACATTATTGTCGCATGCATCTAAGTCCATACACTGCTTGGTGACCTGCATGTGGACTCATTATCATTGTGCATACTTTGCTTGATACAGTCTGCATTACACCTACTCAAGTCTATACATTCAGTCTTCTATAGAACATGAAAGTCGATGCATGCTCACACATGTTGCATGAATGAAGTCTGTACAAGCTGTTAGTCTTAAACTGATAACTCTATCTATCTGACTGACAGGTACTCTTCGTGAAGCTTAATGAAGGCACGTGATCCGAGGATAAGGGGAGTACCAGGATCGTGACACGTATATTGAAGCAATCCTGAGATGCTGCCACGTGACCAAATGATTAGGCGGGAAATGTGGAAGACACACGCCCTATTTGCTGCTCTATATATATGAAGCCTCTTCCTCAGAAGAAGCTTGATCGAAGCAGAAGAGCAGAGAGTGAACTTCAGCCTGCACGATCCACGGAGAAGAAAAGTAGAGAGCCACCGAGAGCAGAGAAGAAAAAGAGAGAGAAGAGAAGAGAAGAGAAGAGAAGATTGAAAGAGAGGAGTTGAGAGAGCTTGTCTGAATGTTCCTCAGTCTCTTGGTTCAGATACCAGAGCTGAGTTTGCTCATTGCGAGCTATATTCCCTTCTGGGATTTCTTGTTTTCATTTGCTTCTGTTTTGTCTTTCGAACTTTTGTTTTCAAGCTGTGTGTCAGCGGTTTGCAGTGGAGGATTCCACTGGACGGGTAAGCTGTAGTCCCCAGTGGTTTGCAGAGGTGTAGCCTCTGGACAGGTTAAGCAATAATTCCTCAGCGGGCAAGACTTGGTCTCGGATAGCAAGCTGTGAAGCTCAGCGGTTGTAGGCTAAGCTGTATTGCCCAGCGGTTCAAGCTGTGAGTCAGCGAAATCCACACTCTAGTTGGAGTGTGGGGTGGACGTAGATCTCTGGGTTTAGATCGAACCACCTTAAAATTGCTGTCTACTGTGCGATTGCTTGTGGATCTTGTGATTTCATTGTGCTCCTTCGTTTGTTCAACAGCTGCTTGTTTTAATTCCGCATTAGAGTATAACTGTGTTCTTAATTTAGGCAATCGATCTATTCACCCCCCTCTAGATCCACTCTCTGTGGTAATAGAGTGCTTCCATCTAACATAACACCCTGCATAGCTGCTTCCGCTTTGACATTTTTACAAATTCTAGGAATGAAGGAGCGGTAGTGCTGCTCCCACTTTGGTTGTATAGGCCTAACGGAGGAGGGATTTGGACTCCCTTGACCTCCGGAGGGGGTATCTTATAGGGTTGTTCCCCCTGAAGATAATGTTATGGTTGGCAGGCGGTTGATGCCCCCACCTTCGGCCCGACCGAGTTGCATGTGCGACAGTTGCGGTTTCGTCCTGGCTTTCCTTTGCGGCAGGTGTGAAGCAAATCTCTTCTTCATCCTCCTCACCGGGCAAATTGAACAGAGCAGAGAGGGTGTTGCAAGAAAGGATTACACCCTTAGTAGCCTTGCCGCCCTTCTCTTCTTTCTTTTTCTTCTTTTCTTTTCTTTGGCTGGCGTTTGCCCCCAGAACAAGCTGCCATCCTTGTATGATGCTTTGTCAGCCTCCTCTTCCTGCTTTAGTGAAAGCTATTCCAGCTCCTGCAACGGGACATGATCCCGTACCAGTAAAGGTTCTAGCTCGGGCTGTACATACTCATCGAGCCCATTTATGTAGTCCTGTAGCCGCCGGGCTTCTGGACTGATCTACTTGACTACCGGCAATGGAGTCTGCCTCCTCCGATTGCGGGTAGGTATTCTGATGACTGCTGGTGGATTGGTCCACACAGGTGTTGCCACCGGCGAAGGGGGTCGTGGTGTGATGCCACGAATATGTGCCCCCGCTGTTGGGGGAGACATGCCCTTCTTCATGGTTCTTGCAGGGACTTACTGTCATCCCTCTTGTTCTTTTATTGGGGCCAGAAAGCAGGCTTCATATGTGAGCTGAGTACTGGTTTCTGCGGTCTCCTCAGGCAAGGCTTGATACAGAGAGACCATGTTGACGGTGGCTCTTCTTACGGGCGCCTCATGTGGTTGTGGAGGGTCGACCTTGTACTCCCCCAATTCTATTTCTTCCTTTCTCACCATGCCTTCGATAATATCCTTGAAAACATAACAGTCTTCAATTGGATGCCCCAGCATCTGGTGGTAGGGGCAAAATCTTGGGCTATCTCTTCTCTTCAGGTCCTCTGGCCTCTTTGGCTCATGCAAGGTGACCTTATCATACTGGGTAACCCAGTCAAACAAGATCCTGGTCTTCTCCTTTAGGAAAGAGTAGGCCTTCTTCATTTTATCCCGGAGGGATGGGCCTACTTTGCCATCTCCGGTCTTGGCAAGCTGAGGAGCAGCTGTCTTCTTGCCTTTATCTTTCTGTTGTTCAAATGCCTTGATGTCAAGGGCGTTTGCTTCTTTAGGTGCCTGGCGCCGCTTTGCTGCCTTGCCCTCTTGTGTAGTGGGAATATTTGGTGTAGGGGCAGGTTTTGCCAGGAAGGCTTCTACCTCGGCCATAATGTTATTCAGACGGTCGAATGACCAGATCTCCATGCCAATCATCTTTTCCAGCACCTCTCTCCTGAGGTTCTGCTTGCAGATCTGTACATCGTCCTCCTGATGCGGGGGGCGTTTGCATCTCATTCTGAGGTTCCTCCACCTCTTGATGTAGTCAAGGGTCATCTCGTCTGCCCTCTGTTTTGTTGAATAGAGTTCAGCCACTGTGACCTCCCTCTCTGTGACATGGAATCTTTATTTGAACTTCCTCTGCATGTCCGACCAGTCGCTGATCGACCCAGCCGAGAGGCTGGAGTACCATTCAAATCCGAGCCCTGTGAGTGAGGACCTGAAAAACTTCAGTAAATATGACTCGTCGGTGGCCAGGTCACCCATGACGGTCATGTAGTAGGCGACATGTTCCTTTGGGGATCCCTTCCCGTTGAACTTGTCAAATTTTGGCGGCTTGCTAATCCCAGGAGGGAGCTGCGTGGCAGCATGATGCGGCGGGTATGGAACCCTATATGCATCGAATGCGACATAGTCACCTTCGGCCCTTTTAGTGAGCTTGAGCTCGATCATCCTTTCCACCATCATTTTGCTCATGACGGTCGGGTCAGCCGGTTCTGGGTAGAAGTGTGCCGGTTGCAAGTAGGGGGTGACCAGGGTGGTCGCCTGCGGAGGAGGACGCAGCAGTGGAGGTGTCTGGTGCACCTGTGGTAGTACTGGTGGCATCAGCAGCTATGATGGGTGCTGTTGAGTTGTCGCCAAGCTTGGCTCCGCCTACTGATGCGGGGCATAGAGTGGTGGGAAGTCATTTTGGCTGACGGCTCCCCTTGATGACTCGGCCTGCATATCAGGTTGCTTGGATGCCGAAGACTGATCTATCTTCTCCGTCAATTACTTTTTCAGCCATTCTATCTCTTGGCGATACCTTTAGAGTATCATCAGTACGTCCGGATCCATAGCTACTGTGCTGGGGATAGTCTCTGTCGTCTCGCCAGATGCACCCTCAGGTAGGATGTCAAGCAAGACATCTTCTTCTTCGCCTGTCGTCACCACATTTGCGGTGAGAATAACGGCCTTGTCATGCTGCTAGAGGTGGGCCGGGGTTTGCTTCCCTTTGGTTGCCGCCAGCTTCTCCTTTGCGGCTTCCACCCTTCGAGTACTCAGCCCCGGTCTTCCCGCCAGCTGGGCCAACTCACGGGGCTCCTCGGGCAATCTTCCATAATGGCCATATATCCCGGCCATGTTGCATGTGAAAATTTGCATCCTTCGTCTCTGTCTGCGAACCCTCCTCTTGACATTTTCCAGGAAGGTGAGCCTTTCAAACACAGAGACTCTTCTCCTTTCCCCTTGGTGGGGAGTAGCTTCATTGGCTTGAATATCAAAGCAGTCTTCATACCCATTGTCATCGACCGATGACGTCATTCTTCTGTCTTCTTCCTCTTCCACTGCTATTGATGGGCAATGGTCTTCTTCAGCCATGGCCGCTTGCAACAGCCGTTGTTGGCCCAAGGAGGGGTTGCCCATTCCCCTAAAATAGCTTCTGACCATATTGGTCATTTCTTCTTGCCCTCGGCCCGGATGCAGGGTTGGTGACAGTTGTCGACCTCCCATTGGAGGGATGTAAGCAAGCCAAGCTCTTTCGGCAGTCTGCTGGAATCTTCTTCCCACAACGGGGATGATGGCTTGTCGGGCACAGGCCCTAAAGCTTCCACGGCGTGGAGGGTCCACGACTGACTCTTCCTTCTTCGGGGCAGGGCCCCTCATCTTGTTTCCTTCTGCTCCGATGAATCTGGAGCGGTACTGGACTGGAGCGTCTTGGTAGACAGGCTGCACCTTTTTGGGGACCCAAACCTATTTGAATCTTCTTGGCTCAGAAGCCAACCTTTTCTGGTCATGGCGGCCGATTTCTTCCTCCTCGGCTCTTCTTCCAGCAAGAGTCTGATAAGAGTTGCGGACCGGTACTGCAGGGATCACCCGGTCTGGGCTTACTCGGGCCTTACGTCCATCCAGAAAGCAGCGGAGGCCACCAACCAACATATACTTGCCGGACGCGGAGAGACGTCCGGTTACAACAGCATTAGCCTTACTTCGAGGGTTCCGATGTTGACGCTTCCCGAAACTCTTGGCAAGAATAGGGCGGGCCCCGTGAGCAATGTGATGCACCATGCAGCTGGCGACTTGAATTGGGCTCGCAAGCGAGCCATCACAGTGTCGGGCATCCAGGGCCTCGACCTTCTCAGCAACCTCCTCTTCGGCGGGCTTTGGGGACTCCGTCTGAAGCATGTCGGCAAAGGCCAACCCCAAGAAGTTGGGGAAGCCTACAGCTGGAGAGAAGGAGCCAAAAACCGTGGGCACCGCCAAGTACCCGTGTTCAGCGTGCCCGGCAACGATCGCGGGGCCGAAGTCAAGACCAGTAAGTCCAAATGATCTCATCGTTCACCTGAGACAAAAAGACAAACAATCAGTATTCTTGGGGGAAGCCCCCGAAGGTATCCTCTCTTGGCAAAGAGATGAAGGGAGACTAGTGTCCCACCGGGCGTGCCAGAGTTGTGGGGATGGATTTTTATCTATCCTTATTTTTTTTATTCTGTTATTTATTTGGTTTATTAATTAGGCGTGCCAGTCACTGGCGTGACAGTTTATTGTGCGCTCGATCTGACTCAGTCAGCCTATTGTGATATTCGTGTCAGGACCCGGAGTCTGCCATACCATAAAGGCTACGACGTTAATTACATCCTCTAAGAAAGTGAACCACCCTTGATTAGTTGCCATGAGAAGATGCCTCGAGGGCAAAACAAGATAAGACTATGACGCTAACTTTGCTAGCAGGATGTGAAATATGCATAGAAAACCATGCGACGCGGGACATGATAATAATGTTATAGCATAAATCCGATAGCATATCCCCTTATTTTGGACTATGCCAAAAGGGTAGTATAGGTCATCCACCCACGGAATGTCGGGGTGGAAGCCGAAAGGGGAGCCGGGCGTAGCCCGAGATCTAGAAGGATCCGAGTGTGACGGGACAATATCCATTGCCATGGTGCTTGTTGATATCCCCTTCAGAGACCATTGGAGGACATATAGTGGCAGAACTCCAAGGGCTGGTAGGGTTAGAAGACAACCCGGTGGTCAGATGGCATATAATGTGGGGGTAAGACCCCGTCAATATAGCTTCGTTAGACATGGATGAAGAACCATGAAACCCACCCCCCCCCCATGATATGGTGGGAACTGGCATGATGGTCCATGGAGGTTAGGGCACCAAGTCTAGATTGGTTTTGGGCTCAGTAAAGTTGCTGAGAAGTTAGATGTTTGAGTGATGGTTGATATTAGAGTGAACCGGCGCGGCTGGGGTTTCAGCACGAAGGTGAACCGGCACGGCTGGGGTTTCGACACGAAGGCAAACCAGCGCCGCTGGGGTTTCGGCACGAAGGGCAGACCGGTGCGGCTGGCCACTCGGCGCCCCCATCACCCGGCGCGAAATTGGCGCCGAGAGGAGGCTGCGCCGGGGGAGATGTGGCGCCGATAACAATATGTTCTTTTGAGTTTTCGAGTATTGTGATGGCTTTACGAATTCAAAGGGGGTCCTTTGCGTTCAATGGGGGTTTTATAAGTTTGTTCATGGTGGTATTTGAGTAGGATAGAGAGTAAGGGTAGGCTCATCCATAGAAATTCTAAGGAGACCATGTGACTATGATGGTTATGTTCCCCTCTGACGGTGGTGAGCAGAGGATCATGAGATGGTGTAGCTCAGATCTCTGCCATACAGCTGGGGTTAGATTCATAATTTCAGTGAAAGCGTCGCACTACACGATAAAGTAAAGCTCGCGGACGAATTTTGGCAGCATCTCCCCTTATTTTGGACTATGCCAAAAGGGGAGTATAGGTCATCCACCCACGGAATGACGGGGTGGAAGCCAAAAGAGAGGCGGGCGAAGCCCTGGATCCAAAAAGGATCTCAATCTTATGGGACGTTATCCACGTATTGTGGGATTTATTGATATCCCCATGTATAGCCAATGGAGAACATACAGTGGCAGAACTCCATGACTTACAGGGTGGCAGAGTGTAAGGGGGGATTAACCCCTTTGATATAGCTCTCATGAGAGTCGAGGGAAGGGTAATGTTTCTCCTCAGAATGTCAAGGTCTTATGGCCAAGGCTGGCATGGCTCAGGAGTACTAAGGGTATCGGCACGAACCTATCGGCGTGGCCAGCTTCAGCATGAGAGGTGTGGAGGTCTCGGCGCGACAAGGAGAACATAGGTGTGGAAGTCTTGGCACGACAAGGAGAACAGAGGTGTGGAAGTCCTTGCGCGACAAGGAGAAATGGGTTTCAGCGCAACAGTAGGAGTCCAACCGGGGCGGATCGCACTCGGCGCGAGACTCACGCCGAGGGAGGGTCGTGCAGGGAAGCTGAGAGGATTTTGAAATCAAGGGTTTTGGTGACATTCGAGTGAGGTTCGAAGGGGTTTATTAGGTGAGGAATTCAGGGGGGCTCTGGGAGTTTCACAAGGGGTTTATTCAAGAATTTAGGGCGAATGCTGGAGGTGGTCCTGGAGAAGGTAATCCAGGGAGAAGATGGCCTTCCCTCAGGGGCCTCACTGGGAGCCTGTTTACAGACCGAACCTGATGAGTTTCAGTTTGAGTCTATCCCTCCTCGTTTCACAATCGAGAAGCCATGAGATAGGCTGTCTCAGGCTCTCGATGTGGATGTGAGGTTGAAGAAGAAACGTAGTGGAAGTGCCTTCAGCAGATCTAGAAGATTATACCTCGTTTGTAGTAACTGTCAAATGCTGCGAACCTCAGATGCAGAGGAAGAAAGAAAAATGATGGAAAGGGCGAACTTCAGCCCCCTTTTTATTAACCATTTCATCCTAACAGCATACATGCATCTAGCTCAGAAGAAAATCCAACTGAGAAAAATCATACGCGTACTAAATCTCTGATAACAGGGTTACATTAGCATTCGATGCTACTGGAGCAAAGATGCTCGAAAGCAGACCCAAAGAAGAAAAGGCATATTCAAAAGAAGATAGGGGAAAAGGAAAAAAATGTAGCCCCTCAGGGCATCTTGAAACCGATCCCACCTTGATTCTCCCTCCGAATCTCCGCAACTCTTTCCTCTCTTCAGCTTCTGTAGAGGGCTCTCGAGCTCCCCTTTCTTTTAGTGGCTACTGCTCTCTATTCTCTCTATTGCCTCTTCTTCTCTTCTATCTTCTGTTCGTCTCGTCTCCTTTTTTTCCCTTTTCCCTCCTCTTTTTTTTTGCTTCTTCTCTCTTTTAGTTCCGGTGTTCCTCTCTTCTTCTTGTTCGAAGGTAGCAGCCTTTATAAAAGGATGGCCTTCTGTTCTCGGCATGAGCTCCCCGGCGCGCCTCAGCACTCATCATCTCGGCGCGCATGGCTTCGTATTGGGCTTGGCCCATTTGTTCAGAACTCGGCGTCGGAGGAGGCGCATCTAATGGGCTTCTTTTCATTGTTCTGATGGGCTTCTTGGTATATTCTTCTTGAGGCTTGTCTAACACCTTGCGTTCACGCCCATATATGAGGCAGTGTGAACCCCCTTTCATGAGAATCAGAATTATCTGAGGCTTCTCTTCAGTAGGCAGATGATTGCCTGGAATTTGTCATAGTTTTATCAGCCTTACTATTTGAATGATAGTCATGCTGGGCAGCGGCATAGCCAGAGGTGGCTTCAACTGAACAGAGTGTTTGGGGGTAGTGAACCTCGTCTATTATGATTCTCAGAACCTCCGGGGATGGCATAGGAGCCGCACCCTTGATTGGTCTTCAAAAGTCCTGAATTTGCTTTTGGCTTCTTCTTGTACATTTTAGGTGTCAACAGTTGGTAACCGCTCTCCAATGATGAAAACTATAGGTTTGTGACCTGGGGTACTTCCACCGCGTTGGAAGTTGATCACTCTTTTTATCTCCTTCGTGCCTGCGTGCACACTCCTCCTTTATCCAAACAATTGTTACTTTTCATTGAATCTTCTCAAGATTACTTCATCTCGAGCTTTTGATTCAATTCTAATCAAGTGATGTTGATTGCATGTCTCATCACACATTGGCATCTACTTTTCAGTTCGCTCCCACTTTATTCCGCTACATTCCATTTCATTCCACTCCATTCTATTCCATTACATTCCGTGTCACTCCCTTGCAAAGCAGACGCCAAGGCGGGGTAGCTGTAGACACGCTAAAATTGACATCATTTTGAGCATATCTCCTATCGCACTGTGATGTCTCATTTGACCCTTAAATCGACTTATTTGAGTGGTTTTTCTCATTTTTCTAGAATACTCAACTTTCTCAAATTTTTCCACATATTTTCCTATCTTTTCTAGATTTTTCTATGATTTTTCTCCATTTTTTCTGGGCCTTAAGTCAAATGGTGGCAGGGACTCGGGCGCCATTTAATTGGCGCCCATCAGAGGGGCACCCTTCACTGGGAATTGGCGCCCATGTCCTAGGTGCCCTTTAATAGGCGCTCAGGTCATGGGCGCCCATTACCTCCAGCTGTAGGTTGATCCATTTTTTGAGGTTTCAAGAATTAGTGACACTCCGGAAGGTCGCCAATTCTTTAATTAGTGACCATCCGCAAGGGCGCCAATTCTTTTATTCTTATTCTGAGCCGAATTCAGATTATCCTTGATTCTGCGACTTCTCGGAAAGTCGCTAATTCATAAATGAGCGCCCGGTTGCAAAGTCGCCAATTTCCTTACCTTATTTTGAGCATTTAACTTCATCCAAAATTTGTATTATCCTAGATGGCAACAACTTCATGGGCGCCAATTCTTTTCTAATTTTGAAATGTCCTAATCTGTCTTAAAATGCCTCAGAATGGGCGGCACTTCGAGCAGGCACTCTTTTAATTAGCAACCACTGTGTCCGACGCCATTTCTTACAGAATTTTGATTTCGAACAGAACTCCGAATTTCCTTTCCCTTCCTCACTTAAACTCCTTTTTCACTTGGGAAAAGGTTCCTATGGCTTTCTAATATTGTAAGGACACTTGGAGAAAGGATCCCCCTTTCTAAATCCCACCAAAACTCAATTTTCTAATTTTTATAGAATTAAACTCCGAATTTCATTTCCCTTCCTCACTTAAACTCCTTTTCCACTTGGGAAAGGGTTCCTATGGCTTCCTAATATTGTAAGGACACTTGGAGGAAGGATCCCCCTTTCCAAATCCCACCAAAACTCAATTTTCTAAGTTTCTTAGAATTAAATTCCAATTTCACTTCCCTCCCTCACTTTAACCTCCTTTTCCACTTGGGAAAGGGTTCTTATGACTTTCTAAGGTTGCGAGGACACTTACCCAACAAATATCTCCCTCCAAATCCCATTAAAACATGATTTTCTAATTTTCTTAGAATTAAACTCCGAATTTCACCTCTATAAATAGGGCCCCTCTCTCCCTTGTGTAAAAGGCATCAATATCAAATCAAGGGGTGGTGATGTTGGAGTGGAGGCTCAAGGAGGAAGTCTTTCACATGTACCAAGGCTTCATCCTATGAAGGCTTCCTCCCTATTGAAGATTTGAAGCCTCTTCTTCCTTGGAGCATTTTGAAGATCTCAAGCCCCCCTTTTCTCATGGAGAAAAACCAATAAGCCTTTCTCTTCCTCTCTTCTCTTTATTTTATCATAATCATTACATGCATCATTATTCTATCTCTTTCTTTACTTCTTTTTATCTCAATATTGAGATCCCTACTTGTGCACTCTAGCACACCTCCAATTGTGCAACACTTGCACACCCCTTTTCATCATAACATCATTATTTTTCTACCCTTTTGCATAAGGGTTTTAAAGGCCAACACAAAAAAGGTGTGTTCTAATCCATGTTTTCATATTCATATTCTTATTTTAGATTTGATGCTACACACTTGGTTATAATCCATATTTGTTTGTTGGTTATTTTCTTTGTCTTTGCAAGGGTAATCTACACAAGGGAAACTCTCTTCATCGGCTGGCCGATAGCAAGAGAAGGTGTACTCACAATCTCCCCCGCATCCTTTTGAGGTATTTATATTCGCGATCCCTCCATATTGTGATTGTTTATATCATTTGAGGCCCTCGCGTCTCTGGCGATCACCTTTCCCTTTCGCATCCTACGCATGCTCCATTTTCTCCTCTTTCCCCTTCTTTTCTCATAATTCTTCTTAGTTTTTCTTTAAGTGGATTTCCTAAGATCTACAGATATGAGAATATCACAGGATATAAATGACATAAATTTAAACGACCATTACGGGAAGTGACTCGCCGCGGCCTCGAAGATATAGAAGATATGAGAATAACACAGGATATAAATGGCAGAAATTTAAACGGCCATTGCGGGAAGTGACTCGCCGCGGCCTCGAAGATATAGAAGATATGAGAATAACACAAGATATAAATGGCAGGAATTTAAACGGCCATTGCGGGAAGTGACTCGTCGCGGCCTTGAAGATATAGAAGATATGATAATAACACAGGATATAAATGGCAAGAATTTAAACGGCCATTGCGAGAAGTGACTCGCCGCGGCCTCGAAGATATGATGTGATCGCCAAGGGCCGGAGACCCCAAAATAAGAAGAGTGATCACGCTTACCTCGAAAGCAGGAAATGACGGGTTGCTTCTTCCTCTCCCTTTGGATGGCCGATGGAGAGGGCTTTCCTTGGTTATCCTTGTAAAAGAAGAAACAGACAGATAACAAATGAATCAAAAAAATGGCAGTGTAGTATTAGTCCCTTGTGATGAAAAATGGTGAAATCATGGTGAGACACACACCTGGTTGGTGTTGTTTTTAAACCCCTCTCGGACATGAGTAAGAGGAGAATGCTATGATGGATGGAAGATCATGCAAACGTGCATAAAAGCAGATCTCTCTTATGAAGCGAGATGACAGATGACGGGATGATGCATGCAACGGAAATGACAAAAGAGAGTGGGAGAGAATGTCTTATTGAAGATACCGATGGCGGGATCCGGCGGAGCTTCAGCAGCGTAGGGATGACGTGGAAGCACGGTGGATGGAGATAGCCTTCTTCTCACGAGCGTGGGCACCCGGGAAGCTAGCAGAACCTCCTCTTACAAAACCCACGGGTTAGGAAAGGGATTCGGCAGAGTCTCTCTTTCCACTGTCGGATCTGAAGCTCTCTCCCTTCGAGGGAGGGGGTCCTCTATTTATAGAGGAAATTTCATGGAGGCGTCTGGGTTCCTGGACGCCTCCATGTTGAGGAGTCCAGGGTCCCAGACGCCTCAACTATTTTTTTATAATTATCAAATTATGGGTGCGTCTACCCTCCTGGACGCCTCAAGATTGAGGCATCCAGGACCCCAGACGCGCCAACGTACGCCCACCGAATCGCCGTCAGAAGCCATCGATAGTGGAGAAAGCGCATGGTTTCGACACGTAACCGTGACTCTTGAAGGGCATGTCTGATCGGCAAGACGTTGTTATGTTTAAATTTTTTCGAAACATCAAATCGAGCGGTGGATCGGCACCGTCCGATTGTTGAACAAATGGGGCGTCTGGGGTCCTAGACGCCTCAAAGTGAGGCGTCCAGGGTCCCAGACGCCTCGAACAAGCTCCGCCAGATCGCCACCGGAAAGCCGTCATCATCTAACCGTTAGACGTCTTCGTGTTTGGATTCTTTCGAAACGTCCGGTTGGGAGCGGCGGCGTCCGCATGCTGCACGATTTCCTTAGTAAGGCGGCTTTCCTCTTGGATCCCATCAAAAGAAGCGTCACGTTCCCCCGCTCAAAAAGCAAAAGAAACCCAAAGAAAGGAAAGCACTCAAGTGATTCAAAATGTGAAAGCCACTGCGGGGCGTCATATTGTAATATGAGATTTACCCAAGGTAATGTCAAAAACGGCGTGTCTACCGCTGCCCCGCCTTGGCGTCTGCTTTGCAAGGGAGTGACACGTAGTGGAATGGGAAGGGAGTGTAGTGGAATGGAGTGAGAATGGACTGAAAAGTTGATGCCAAGGTGCGATGAGACACGCTTCCAACATTGGTTTGGATCTTTTTTCAGAGTTTCAATGGGGCAACCTTGAAGAAGGGCTTCCAAATTCAATGATCGCTTTGACGAGAATCAAACAAGGACGGGGAAGATGCGCGCTCAGGCACAAATAGAAAAAGGGACCAACTTCTCTGTCTAGAAGTACCTGGGTCGTGAACCTGCAGGTTTCACCTTTGGGGAGCGTTTACCAGCCAATATGGAAGTGCTGCGGCCAAGGTGGGTCGAATGGAGTAAAAGTAAAGGAATATTTGTGGATCAGTCCAAGCAAGGGTCTCTTTTGGAAGAACAGCCCAGGGTTGTCTCAAGGGAACTCAGTATTCGTAATGGAATATCTCACATTATAAGAACTTAAGCAGAGTGGCTTTCATAATCGAATTACCTTGAATGATCTTCCGCAATGGAATCAAAAGTCCTACATGAATGCATGCTGGGCTTAAAAGAAAAATTAAAATAAATTAAAATAGAAGATAGCCAATGATAATATTGTTAAGTTGTTAATAACGAGTCAGGATACCAATCCGATGAGCTGATACTGAGCCGGGGCCCGTTTATCCACGCACCAACTCACTGAATGGAACCATCATCCCCTCGCTTTCACAACTTAACGGCCTATCCGTACAACTCAAATTCCTCTGAAATCATCACTATTTTTGTTGAAGGGGAACTCAAATTCCAGATTAATTCAAGTCGTAAGGTCCTTGACGTGTTCTAGTAGCGTAACTATCATATAATATAATGCATGACATGGTAGGACCGGTCACCGAATGATGAAAGCACAAGATGGGACAGTGGTGTCCATTAGTGAAACATGCACTGATCAACATTATTAAAAGTAGCAGTATTGCACCATAGCACAAGGGAGATCAAAACAAAATACCTTTTGCTAAAGTCAACAACGACGACTCATCATTGATGTGACGTGTTTTGGCTTTTACACCCCTCCCTTCCTATAAATACTCCCCCCTTGCCTAGTGCAGCCAAATGCACCAAGGAGTGAATTGAGAGCCTTGAAACTTAAGAGGAGGAGAAGAATCTTGGGTTTTTCAAGATGGAAGGTGAGTCTTCCCGCCTTATGAAGAGGAGCGGGCCTAGCAGCGAATTCAGGCGGCTCTCCGACCTCGAAGGACATCTGAGTGAGATGATCCAGTCGCGTATGGTGAGTTGATTCATTTCAAATTTTCTGTATGACCTCTCTTTCACCTCTTTCCTCCTTTGTTTTTCTTCTTCTTTTCCAGCCGTACCCCCTCTTCCCAGGCCCGAGGAAATTCTCCAAATTGCCGTGGCTTTCGAAGCTAACTTCCAACATCTCCATCGGCATGAGGGCCATAATCACGAGGTGGCATCTTCAGGGGCTCTTGGTTCACGCCAAGCATTACGAAAAGATTCGCATGGACTGGGCGGATATGGGTGCGCTGGTAGAGATCTGGCATCCTATTGACACCCGAAATATAATCAAGAACAAAGATGAGATCGAAGAGAAGATTGAGTCAAGGATGAAGATCCCGGAGAGCCCTGCAAAACCAAGATTATGGAAAATTTGCCACTGAAGCTACCACCCGGCTGAAGCCCTCCACGGCCAAGCTGATGTCCGGTGTTGCCATCCCTCCGGTGGCAGTACTGATAAGAACTGTAGTCTATTGACCGATGAAAACTCCAGAGGTATTCTGATAAGACTATGTCATCTCACCCTCGCCTGGCCTGACAGACTCGAGGGACTAGCGGCTTTGATAGTTGGAGCCCACTGATAGAAAGAGATGAAAGCATCCAAGGGCCTTAAATGGGCTTATGATCACGGCGCCGAGAGCTCTTCACCATGGCCCAGAACGATGGCGCCGAGAGCCCCACGGCCGGGAGACCCCTCGAATGGGCGCGCCGGGAACTAGTGCGGCAGGCGCGCCGAATGCCATCGCCGTGAACATGGCCCTATAAAACCCATTACTTCTCCCACAAGAAAAGGGGGGCGGCTGAGGGGGGCAAAAAGAAAAAAGAAAGCGATAGAAAAGAAACAGAGGGGCTTCGAGAGAGACTCCTCCACCAAAAAAAAAGAAGAGATCAACAGAGAAAGAGAGCCACCTCCACTGAGAAAAGAAAGAAGGAGAAGAAGCTCCAGGTGGGCAGCCGGGGGGGGGGGGGAGAGGAGTCAATGCTCCGCCCTCCCCCATGGTTTTATTTTCTTCTTCATGTAATCCTGTCGAGTTTATCTCGATTTTCTTTTGGATGTAACCGGGATATCCCGATGTATGTTCATCTCCCTTTCCCTCATTCCCTCCGTGTGATTGGTGTGAGTTCTGGGGTGATCTACTGAAATGATATGAAATGCTTCAATGACCCGTTTGGACGTTGGGCGATTGAAACATCCGCCAGCTATCTCTCCGTCTGCTGCTATTTCTTTCCCTTATATGTTTTTATTTTAAGCTCAACTGAAGTGCGTCTGATTCTCTAGTGGGTCTTCAGGCTCAGTTGTCTTCAGTAGAATAAATGTAGCTCTAGATGAACCGATGTCCTCCGCAGTCTTCGTCGTTTGCATAAAGCCTCCCAGGCTTGCCCCAGGGCCAGAGACAGACCATCTCTTGGCTTCTGGGGCAGTCTGCTACCGATATCGGCAATAGCTCCGACGGCCTGCTCGAGAGCCCCTTTTCACGTGAATAAGGAAGCTACTTCAATAAATTGATACCGAGGGTTTCTGATCCGATTCCAGTACGGACAATTCCATCAGGATCGTCCCTGGGGCCAGAGATGGCCATCTCTTGGCCCCCAGGCGGCCAAAGATGCCAGCAGATAATCTCCTGAGGGTCCATAGCACATGACGACTCAAAACCCCCTCCAGCAATTGGTTTCTTCGATTCCCTTCGAACCCAGTCCATCCTTGATGAATTAAACCCATGTCCATGCAAATCCAAGTGACTGGCAGGTCTGGAATCCCCAAAACTCCCTCTGAAATCTCAAGAAACCCCGAACAGAGTATCATCGCGAGCTCTGGAACCCTCGACCCTTTAACCTTCTCGGCGTGCAAATTTCCCCGCCGAGAACTACGCTGCCGAGAGTCCTCCCGCTTCAGCAAACCGACAAAAACCACCTAAAACCACCTTTTGTGCATACCCCCTTGGCCCAGAGGCTCTCGGCGCGGGGTTCCCGGCGCGGCCAGGAGCGCGCCGGGAAGCTCCCTGCCGAGAAGCCCCCCCTTTTCTTCTGCTAAGGAGGCCGCGCCGAGACCCCCCTTTTCTAAGCCAATAGACCAGGCCTAGACCCCCCTTTTTTGGGCTGACTAAACCCCCTCCGAGAGGCCCTTTGGCCAGCCAAGAAGCCGTGCCGAGACCCACCTTATTGGCCATTTGAAGTCCAGTCAGAGGCTCCTCTTTGCGCTGCTATCTGTCAACCTTCTGATTTCTTCAGGCATATGCCCCGGGCATGTTCAGAGATCGCCATGGATGCCCTGAGAAAATACAGTAATGGGGAGGACCTTCCCTACATCTCTCATTCTCGATCCGGATTTCACCCGCATGAACCCAAAGGGCCATGTCATTGCATGATTTCTGAGGAGTTTCGAGGGGATATTAATTGATGGTATAAAGGCAAGCGACGTCCCGGGCCCGGTGCCCATCCTCGTTCGGTTGTCATCCCGACATTCTATGGATGATGACCTATCTTCCCCTGGCAAATGCTAAGTCTAGGGGAGGTGCTGTCAAAATTCTCCCAGGATGATGAAAGTCAATATTAAGCTGTCCCCGGGACTTTGTGCACTGGTGGCGGGGATTCTCTGCACCTTGATCTTCCCGAATGCCCTCTGGAGCCCGATGCTTCTATAAAGCTCAAGCCTAATCCAGTTCAACTTTGATGAACTGATCCACCTTGACCCCATTGAATCTATCTACTTCAGCCTGGATCATCGATGGACCCGAAACAGAGTATCGTTCGAGCTCTGTAAACCCTGAAACCCTGTAGCAGTTCCATCTTCTCGGCGTGCAAATTTGCACGCCGAGAGCTGTCCCGCCGAGAGGCCTTCCTCTTTTTCCTCTTCAGCTAAATGATAAGAAAACCACGCATGGCCCTGGCATTCAAACCCCTTCATACACACTTCCCAGCCCACAAGCTCTCGGCGCCAAGCTCTCGGCGCCAAGCTCCCGGCGCGGCGAGGATCGCGCCGAGAAGCTCCACGCCGAGAACCCCCTTGGCCAACCAATAAACCACGCTGAGACCCCCTTGGCCATCTCCTTTGCGCGCCGGGAAGCTGGCGCCGGGAGCCCTGCGCGCCGGGAAGCCCACGCCGGGAGCCTACCTGGCCATCTACTCTTCGCACTAAGTAGCCCCTTGCGCCGAGAGTCCCCTTCTGCCTCCCAGCTGCACCGATAACCTATTCAAATTTTGTTACTGAGCCTTCAATCCAAATTTTGTTCCAGGGGCTCCGCCCCCGGAAACCCCCTCAAGGGGCGCTGCCCCCTTGACCCCCGCGACCTGACCGGGCAGGTCGATCCCCGCGACCTGACCGCGCAGGTCGATCCGCGTGCGAGGGCGCAACATTGAGCGTTCGCTCACTTTCCGTCGTCCCGCACCGGGTTCATGAATAACCCCTTTAGTTCGGGAGGGCTCTGCCACTACATGAGTTCCGCCGGCTTCTACAGGGAATATCAAACATTGCCCCATGGCAGATATGCGGTTCGGGAAGTTCAGCACTTCTCTCTTTCGGCTTTCATCCCGGCACTCCGTGGGTGATAGTCTATTTCCCCCTGGGCATGATCCAGAAGAAGGGGAAATGCTGCCGAAATATCGATCGATGTTTTGAACCCCCATCATGGCCACAGCCCAGTCTGCCTGTGACTGAAATTTTCCCTTCCCCCCTAAGCCCGGTCTTTGAACTGCTGACTTACCGATATCATCTGTATCTATGGTTGATGTTATTATCTTGCCTGCCTCCCTGGCTCCGGTATGAAGTTCCATTTGCGCACATGAATATATGTTTGCCTCTCGAGGCCTCCTATTTTTGGCGTTTAATCAAGGGTTGTCCTTCCTTGGAAGGGCGTAATTAACGTCATAGCCTTTATGGTATGACGGACTTCTGGTCCAGACACGATCACTCACAATCGACTGATCAAGTCAGATCGAGCGCACAATGAAATTATCACCCTGGTGACTGGCACGCCAATAAATCAATAAATAAATAAATAGACTAATAAATAATAAACAAAAATAAATAAATATAAAATTATGCGTCCACAAGTCTGGCACGCCCGGTGGGACAAGGTCTCCCTTCATCTCTACGCCAAAATAGGAGGCCTCGAGAGGCCCCTCTTAAATTCTAACTGTGCGCTAATCCTATTACCAGGAATTAAAATGATGAGTGGACTCGCCTCCCTCCGCTGCGGCCGACTGGTCGTTGATGCTCATGTTCACGAAGGCTACTTCGCGGTGCCCACGATGTTTGGGTCTATGCCCCCTGCTGACGGATTGCCCAACTGCTTGGGCCTCGTCTTCACCGACCTACTGGAGGTTGCTGACAAGGAACAGGGCACTGCTACAGGTGCCCCGATGAAGACTGCTGATGAGAAGGGAAGCTCACCAAAAAAGACGACCTCGATAGTCGTCGCCTGCTTTGCCCACCATATCCAAAGCAGGGACACGGTCCCTGCTGCTGCCCACAAGGGAAGAAGAACTAACCGGAGGAGCCGGTGTGCTACTGCAAGCCGTCGTCTTTCAAATTCTGGAAAGGCGATGACGATCGGAGATGTTAGGGTGAACCTCAAGGGTCGCCCCAAAGACGTCCAGTCGGACAGGGTTGTCCTAACCATCCAGACCAACAATAAGTTCCAAATTCTGGCCACTAGGAGGGCCAACTGAGGAACTGATGAGAGGAAGTCGCTGGCACTCAAGCCAGCAAGATATAAACAGATATGGAGGCCGAAGGAGATACATAGCTGGATTCCGGCTCAAGAGTAAGGTGCCACTGCTATCCACCATGAAGCCAGAGTCAGGAGAGATGAGACAAGAAAAGAGGAGATTACTGTCATCTACACGAGAGCAGGGGGGCAGAAGATGGGAAAGAAAAGAAAATGCTATTGTCATTCACCCCAGAGCTGGGGGCAGAAGATGTCAGAAGAAAGAAAAATATGCCGCTATTATCCGCCCCACAACTGGGAGCAGGAGATGGGAAGAAAGAAAAGAAGATGATGTTGTCATTCACCCCGGAACTGGGGGCAGAGGAAAAGAAAATGCTACTGGCATTCACCCCGGAACTGGGGGCAGAGGAAAAGAAAATGCTACTGTCATTCACCCCAGGGCTGGGGGCAGAAGAAGAGGAGATGCCATTGCCACTCGCCACAAAGGGGGGAACAATATATACTGCCAAAGAGAAAAAAAAAAAACAAAGAAGAATGGAAGATCCAGCCTATACTGCTATTTCAAAGAGACCAAAGGCCTGCGTTAGACAGGCCGATATCTTCAAATATTCCAAGTCGGAGCATTTGGCTGCCCAAAATTTCAAGGCTGGCTTATAAGCCGAAGATCAAAGAGAGGCTGCTGCCCCGATCAAATCTACAAAGGGATAGCCAAGAAAAAATGAGCCAGGTGGTTCAAGACTACTTCCACTGTCTAGGGGATTCCTCCCTAGGGCAGCAAAGATTGTCTCGTGCCTTGGGCACCCTACATGAAAAAGAAGAAGAAGCTTTGCAAGAAGCAATGTTCGGGGTCTCCTCTTCTGGCTCCGATGATTATGAAGAAAGGTCACAAGGCCATATACAAGAGAGACAGCCCCAAGAGGGAAGAAGCAGAAGAAAGGATTTCAGTCTTCGACCGCCTCACATAATCCGAGTCAGGTCAGGAGGAAAGTCCGCAGCCAGAAATGAAAGATACAGGTTTTCACCTACAATATGGCCAGTGTCGCCAAGAAATATGATACACTGCCAGACCAGCCTGAAGAGCTGATTAAATTGGCACGCAGGCCAAATGTCATCACAAGAAGAAGTCGAGCAATGAAAGAAAAGATAATGACTGCCGATGAAGCTCAAAGAAGTCACTATGATGACAGTCAAAGTAGTGACTGCCGGAGAAGAAGACAACCCTCTGGGTGTTTCCACTGAAGAAATATCGGGAGAAATACAGATCCCGACAACCCTGGATCTCATGATCCAAATGATGTTAAAGAGAAATCAGCAGAAGATTGACTCCCTCAAAAGACAGCTCAATGAAAGAGGCGAGCATACACTTGTCTCCAAGCATACTGAACCAGCTGGACAGACTTCCAGCTCAATAGGGGTGGCCTCTTCGGTCCATCCTGCTCAAACTGACAAAGGCAAGGCGCCGAGTCAACCTTTTCTATGACAAATGGTAGCTCAGCCTTCTGCGTCTCAAACACAGCTTGCCATGCCTGCTCTGCATACAACAATTATGACAACCCCCTCTAGCCGGCAGGGGCACATTTCTTCCCGGAGCCCGTAGATCCAGATGTGGCTAGCAAGCTGATGATAGAAAAGATTATTGAAATGAAGTTGTCCGAAAGGACCAAGAATTCCAGTACCTGTGATGTTTAGAAGGTACCATATCCTGCGCATTATGCTACTAAGAAACTACCACCAGGCGTCAGCAAGCCGCCGAAATTTGAAAGATTCAATGGCCAAGGCTCTCCCAAAGAGCATATAGCCTACTATACAACAATTATGGGCGACCTGGCGTCTGATGAAGCCTTTGAATCATACTCTGGCCCACCGGCTGGGTCAGTGGCTGACTGGCCCGATATGCAGCGGAAGTTCTGGGGCAGACTCCATATTACAGAAAGAGAAATTACAGTAGCCAAACTGTGTGCAACCAAGCAGAAGCAAGATGAGACCGCTCTAAATTATATAAAAAGAGGGAGGGATCTCCCCATGAGATGCAAGCAGCCTCCGCATCAAGAGGACGCCGTCCTGATTTGAAAGCAAAATCTTCGGCGGGAAACTCTCGAAAGAGTGATTGGGAGGGAGATACGGTCATTCGACCGACTGAACAACGCTGTAGTGGAGGTCGAGGCCTTCCTCTCTAGTGGTTCTTCAACTGCTACTGCTGTATGCCACAAAGCTAGACCAGCTGATAAATGGCCCATGCCTACAGAAGTTGATACAATAGACTTCAAGATATTTGAGCAACATAATGATAAAAAAAGGGGGGAGAGAAAAAAGGATGCTGCCCGCCCTTCTCCCACTAGGCTGGCTGATCAGAAGGATTGCCCCGCTCTGCGAGTCAAGATGAGCAAGCCTTATTTCTTTCCTAAGGAAAAGACTCGGCACCTATCTGAATGGGCCACCCAATTTGACAAAGTTTTCCTTCCAGATCCAAAGAGACCTGATGATGCCAGAAGAAAAGATAACTCCCGCTCCTGCCCATATCACCAGGCGTGGGGTCACCCCACTGGAAATTGCTATATATTCAAAGCTGTTATTGAAAGAATGATTAAGAAAAGGGGAACTACATCTGGGTGAATACAGAGTGGACCCGCCACGCCCGCATGAGCTGCCTGAGCTAAAAAGAGCAGTCAATGTGATATCCCTATACCGGCAGTTGCCTAAGGTGACGTCAAAAGCCTGTGCAGAAAGCACCGATGGATCCGTCCTGCAGGAGCATGTCAAATCCCAAGGCCTGATGAATAAGATGAAAAATAAATCAAAAATGCCAGATGTGCTGGATGACCCGTTATGGGTGCAGATGTCGACCGCCGAAAGGAAGGAAAATCAGGTGCAAACAAACACAAGGAGGGACAAAGTCTTCTCCTGTAACATGCTGTCAGTTTTACCCGGCGATGGCCAGACTTCCGAAGGGGATGATGAAGAGATATGCTTCGTGCCGATAAGGTCAGAGCAAGCCAAAGCTTCAACCTCCTATCCCGATGATAAAGCCAACAAGAAGCATGGGCACCTCCCGCTACCAGAAGAAGAAGCATGCTACCACACTCCTCCTCCATATGCAGGGACGAGGGCCAAGATGTTAATTTCTGAAAGCCTGGACGCGTCCGGCGCCTGTAATAGGGTACTGTCAGTCCCTCCTAAGACTAGGGCCGGGGGCAACGTTCTTGGCCTTGCCATGATGACAGAGCTATCTAAAAAACTACAAGAAGTCAAAGTGTTGCAGAGCAAGCTGAATGAAATGGGTTTGCATCTGCCTGGTTTGCACTTAAACTCACCAGCTCCGGCAGTGATGGGTAAACCCGATATGAAACAAACAATGAAAATCAACTCTGCCAAGGGAGAAGTTACTAAGGCAGAATTGTATGAGACCAAACAAAGGGCCGATGAATCTGCTCTGGATTATATCTACCGATGGAAGGACCTTTATGCCAGATGTCGGCACCCACCAAACCATGAGGAGGCTGTCCAGATATGCAAGCGCAACCTGAAAACAGAAGTCTTAACAAGGTTGGTTGGCATCGAAGTCAAGACCTTCGATCTCTTGAACGAGAGGCTGATATTGAGGCCTTTATGGCGAAATATTACCCGGCCGCTATCGCCCTAAGACAAAAGAGCAAGCCTGCTAGTGAACAGCCAATGCATAAAGATATTTACATTGCCGACTTCCAAGCTTTTGAGAAGAAAAAGGCGAAAGAGGCAGCTAGCTCTTCATCAGCAAAGACTGGCGAGCTAGGCCACTCCCTAAGACGCAAAATGACTAAACCCTACTCCTTTCCAAAGGAAAAGACTCAGGTCCTATTCGAATGGGTCACCCACCACGGCAAGATCATACTCCCGGCCCCAAAGAAGCCCGGTGATGCCTCAAGGAAAGATGAGCCTCGCTTCTGTCCGTACCATCAGATGCTCGGACACCCTATTGAGGACTGCTACGTCTTCAAAGATGTTATAGAAAGCTTGATACAAAAAGGTGAGCTGCAGATGGGGGAATATAAAGTGGACCCACCGCGTCCCCATCGAATGCTCAATTTCAAGAAGACAGCCGATATGGCCGCACCACACCCGCCAAAGAGCGATTTGCTCTAAAGGGCATTTTCAATACGAATGATACCCCGTTCTGGGGTAGGTGTATGCCAAAAAGAATGATGGTGAAAGATGCCAGTGATACCCCTTCCTGGGGCAGATGTACACACAAAAAAAAAGAGAAATAAAAAAAAATGAGAATGATGATGATGAAGAGATGCCCATGATACCCCTTCCTAGGGGCAGATGTATTAACAAAAAAAAAATGATGAAAGGTATGGATGATACCCTATCCTGGGGGCACATGGGGATGATACCCTATCCTGAGGGCACATGGGAATAAAAAAGGATAAAGAAAAGAGAGATGATGAAGTAATATATATATATATATATATATATATATATATATATATATATATATATATAGATGGTACTCCCATTTGAGGGGCGATGCACATCAAAAAAAATGGAAATGAAAAAAAGAGAAAGATGACAAAATGATGGAAGATGCAGATGATACCCCATTCTGAGGAGGGGGATGCATATCAAAAAAAAAAGAAGAAAAAAAGGAAAGAAAAAAAAATGAAAAAAAAATGATGATTATGAGATGATGGAAGTTCCAAATGGTGTCCCATCTCGGGGGAAGATGCATGCCAAACAATGAGAAATATTGATGGTATCCCGTTCTTGGGACGAATGTATGCCAAAAGAATGATGTAAGACACACATGGTTCCCCATTCTAGGGGTAAATGTATGAAATGCCAATGACGGCTTGCATGGCCGTCGCTGGATATGCTCACCCCTTTAAAGGGGCAATGATCATGTATGGTGATGAGGAATAAAACTAGAGCATTGACCCTTCAAGGGCCATCCTATCACAAACTCTTACACTGCACGTCTGCTGCTGATGTCAGGGACCATCCAAATGATGGGAGCCCAGATGGCAATGAACAATGAATGATGGATCAATGAAGAACGATGGAAGCTCGCCCAACCATCAGCGTTCAGGCCAATAGATGCTCGATGAGATCCCAAAAGAAATATATATATCAAACATCAAGGTGTCGACATATAAGCTGATGGAGGAATAATGGCACTCGGATGAGTGAATGATAGATACATCAGTAATCAGACCGATAGATGTTTCACGATGGTCAAGGATATATAAGATGAGTACATCGGTATTCAACCTGATATATAATTAATGAAGCTCCAAGGCGAAGATGATGAATACATCAGAGCCCAAGATGACAGAGGTTCAACAATGTCCACAAGATGTTCAAACAAGATCAACAATGCCCCAAGATGTCAACTATCGGTGTTCACGCCAACCGATGCTCAACCACTTTCCACGGTTGCCAAATGTATGCCCATCGGCGTCCAAGCCGACGGATGTCGGGGTTCGATCATTGACTTTCAAACCAACAACCATCGGCGTCTTAGCCGACATATGTCAATCATTCAGCCATCGGTACCCTGGCCGAAAGATGCCCGATGATCCTCTAGACTGCCAGAGATGTTTAACCGTCAGCATTCGAGATGACAGATGCTCACAAATATGGATTGCCAGTATGGCCAGCTAAGAGAAATCAAAATTCTAGCTATCAGTGCCCAGGCCGACAGATATTCTTCCATCGGCACTCAAGCCGACCAATGGTCAAAGATTGCCAAAGAAAGGTCAACAGAATCAGTGAATATGCAAAGATGTAGATACCCAGCGGGTCAGAACCACATCAGCAATGAAGCATACCCTTCCAGCGAACGGCTTCGTGCCCGAGCTGCCATACACATTTTTGAATCAATTCAGACCTTTCGTCTGAGTTGATTACGAAGCCCTATTCCTTTGCGTTAATGTCAAACCCCACATTAACGATAAAACATACCCTTCCAGCGAACGGCTTTGTGCCCGAGCTGCCATACACATTTTTGAATCAATTCAGACCTTTCGTCTGGGTTGATTACGAAGCCCTATTCCTTTGCGTTAATGTCAAACCCCACATTAACGATGAAACATACCCTTCCAGCGAACGGCTCCGTGCCCGAGCTGCCATACACATTTTTGAATCAATTTAGACCTTTCTTCTGGGTTGATTATGAAACCTTATCCCTTTGCGTTAATGTTAAACCGCAACATTGATGATAACACATACACTCCCGGGAAACAGCTTCATACCCAAGCCCGCCATCCACAAACTTCAGTTCAGACCTTCCGTCTGAATTGCATGATAAAGCCCCACCCTCCTTTGCATTGGTATAAACCCAATACCGATGATGAAACCTACTGTTGAGCGATCGGCACATTGCCCGATCAATGATGAGACCTATCCAGTTTAGACCCTACGTCTATCCTGATGAAACACATGAGATCTTTGCATTGGTATAAACCCAATACCGATGATGAAACTTACTATGGATCGATTGGCACATTGCCCGATCAATGATGAAACCTACCCAGTTTAGACCTTATGTCTATTCTGATGAAACCTATAAAATCCTTGCGTTGGTATAGACCCAATACCAATGATAAAAGCAGTTGCTAATGGGGTGGCCCGCCGCCTGAGCAATGTTAAAACCCGTCCGGGGTAGACTTTCCGTCTGCTCTGATGAAAATGCTACACCCATTCTCAAATCAACCCGGACCTTCCATCCGGATAGATGATAAAACCTCATCCCTTTGCGTTAATGTTAAACCCCACATTAACGATGAAACCTACATTTCCAGCGAATGGTTTCGTGCTTAAGCTGCTACACACATCCTCGAGCCAATCCGGACCTTCTGTCTGGGTGGATGATGAAATCCCATTCCCTTGCGTTGATGGCAATCCCCACATCAACAATACAGCCATGCTCCCGGCGAACGGCTTCATGCCTAAGCCACAAAACACACTCAAGTCGACCCAGGCCTTCCGCCTAGGCAGACGATGAAAACCTTATACCCCTTGCATTGGTGTCAGCACCCACACCAATGATGATACATACATAAGTTGAGCACATGGCTTAACAATTTACGAAGCTAAAGTCCCGATAAAAAAAGAAGAAAAAAAAAGAGAAGAGACAAAATGGGGTTTAAAAAATGGAGATACCCCGCCAGTCTTGTTCAGATACTCTAAACAAGGGCAAAAATGGCCAAAACCCAGCTATGGTGAAAACCCGAAAGGGCACTGCAGGCAAAATCGGGTACCCCGCCACGTGAAAACCCGAAAGGGCGCGTGGGCAAAAGCAAGAGGGGGCTGGCTCCGGCGAAAACCCGAAAAGTGCGCTTGAGTCAGTAATGTGGTGATCTTAAAAGAAGCCTCACCTCCCGCCATAAACTCCTCGTCAATCGACCAGCACCTTGCCCGATCAACGATCAAACCCACCCAGTATAGACCCTACGTCTGTCCTGATAAAACCCTCATACCTTGCCAAAGTCCCACCATGGTGAAGTCCACTATTGATCGATTGGCGCCTTGCCCGATCAATAATGAAACCTATCCAGCTTAGACCTTACGTCTATCCCGATGAAACCTATGAAATCTTTGCATTGGTATAAACCCAATACCGATGATGAAACCTCCTTTGATCGATTGGTGCACTGCCCGGTCAATGATGAAACCTATCAGGCTTAGACCTTACGTCTATCCCGATGAAACCTATGAAATCTTTGCATTGGTATAAACCCAATACCGATGATGAAACCCCCCTGTGATCGATGGGCACCCTGCCCGATTGATGAAGAAACCCGTCCTATTAAACTTGCATCTCTTCCTGTCCCACCGTGATGAAGCCTGTTGCTGATTAGCGGGCACACGGTCCGAGCAGCAATGAAACCTATCCAGTTTAGACCCTACGTCTATCCTGATGAAACCTACGAAATCCTTGCATTGGTATATACCCAATACCGATGATGAAACCAACTGTTGATCGATTGGCACACTGCCTGATCAGCAATGAAACATGTCCGGTTTAGACCTTACGTCTATGCCGATGAAACTTATGAAACTCTTCCTTGCATTGGTATATACCCAATACCGATGATGAAACCAACTGTTGATCGATTGGCACACTGCCTGATCAGCAATGAAACCTGCCCGGTTTAGACCTTACGTCTATGCCGATGAAACTTATGAAACTCTTCTTTGCATCGATATAAACCCAATATCGATGATGAAACCAACTGTCGATCGATTGGCACCCTGCCCGATCAATGATGAAACCCATCCAGTTTAGACCTTATGTCTATCCTGATGAAACCTATGAAATCCTTGCGTCGATATATACCCAATACCGATGATAAGAGCAGCCGCCAATAAAGCAGCACATCGCCTGACCCGTGCTGAAGTCCCAATTCAAGCGATATATATACGTATATATAAATAAAAAAAATGGGGTTAAAAATAGAGATACCCCGCCAGTCTTGTTCGGATATCCCGGACAAGGGCAAAAATGACCAAAACCCAGCTGTGGTGAAAACCCGAAAGGGCACTGCAGGCAAAATTGGGTACCCCGCCACGTGAAAACCCGAAAGGGTGCGTGGGCAAAAGCAAGAGGGGGCTGGCTCCGGTGAAAACCCGAAAGGGCACCTGGGTCAGTAATGTGGTAATTTAAAAGTTCCATGCCAACCGGCACGCTACCTTTACCTCCCTTCTATTGATGAAGCCTTCCGTCGGTCAACTGGTTCCGCGCCCCGCCGACGATAGAACCCTTCCGGGGTAAACCTTACGTTTACCCTGATAAAACCTACATACCCTCTTTCAAAACGTCCCACCGACAATGAAACCCAGCACCATTCTGCTAAAGCCTGTCCAGCTCAGACCTCACGTCTGTCCTGATGAAACCTACGCATTTCTTGGCAAAGTCCCACCCCTGCGATAAAACCTGCTGGAATAGACCTTACGTCTATCCTGACGAGACCTACGCCTCTACCGACGTCCCACTGTTGATCGACCGGCACCTTGCCCGATCAATGATGAAATCTTGCAGTTTAGACCTTTCGTCTATTCTGATGAAACTCATGAAACTCTTTTTGCGTCGATATAAACCCAATATTGATGATGAAACCAACTGTTGATCGATTGGCACCTCGCCCGATCAATGATGAAACCCTGCCAGTTTAGACCTTTCGTCTATTCTGATGAAACTTACAAAACCCTTTACATCGATATCAACCCAATATCGATGATGAAACCAACTGTTGATCGACCGGCACCTCGCCCGATCAATGATGAAACCCTGCCAGTTTAGACCTTTCGTCTATTCTGATGAAACTTATGAAACTCTTCTTGCATCGATATAAACCCAATATCGATGATGAAACCAACTATTGATCGACTGGCACCTCGCCTGATCAATGATGAAACCCTGCCAGTGTAGACCTTTCGTCTATTCTGATGAAATTTATAACACTTTCTTTGCTCGATATAAACCCAATATCGATGATGAAACAAACTATTGATCGATTGGCACCTCGCCCGATCAACAATGAAACCCTACCGGGATAGACCTTCCGTCTGTCCTGATGAAAACTACATATCATTTCATGCCCCACCTGCAATGAACCTACCCAGTTTAGACCTTTAGTCTATTCTGATGAAGCTTAAACTCCTTTGCATCGACATGAGCCCAATGTCGACGATGGAACCACGCACTGGATGATCGGCAAATCGCCACAGTCCGCTTTGAGGAACAGACCTCTCGTCTGTTCCAGATGCATGTCTTCCGTTAGCCAACAGGCCCAGCAAAGGCAATCCCATCAGATACCGATACGTGGTGGAGCGAGCCCCCATTCTTTCCCTGAGAGGATGGACGCTCTCCTGCTGAACACGGGTCGTCAGTATAAAGGCTGCTGAGACCACTACTCTTCACATGAAGGAAATAACATCATATGAAGTCAGATGTTCAGCCACCCGGAGCTTCAATCCGGCAGATGTTCAGCCACCCGGAGCTTCAATCCGGCAGATGTTCAGCCACCCGGAGCTTCAATCCGACAGATGTTCAGCCACCCGGAGCTTCAATCCGGCAGATGTTCAGCCACCCGGAGCTTCAATCCGGCAGATGTTCAGCCACCCGGAGCTTCAATCCGGTAGATGTTCAGCCACCCGGAGCTTCAATCCGGCAGATGTTCAGCCACCCGGAGCTTCAATCCGGCAGATGTTCAGCCACCCGGAGCTTCAATCCGGCAGATGTTCAGCCACCCGGAGCTTCAATCCGGCAGATGTTCAACCACCCGGAGGTACAATCCGCGAGATGTTCAGCCAATCAGGGCTTAAAACTGACAGATGTCAAATGTACAGCCGACCGGGGCTCAAAACCGACAGATGCCAGATGTTCAGCCAATCAGGGCTTAAGACTGACAGATGTCAAATGTACAGCCAATCGGGGCTCAAGACCGATAGATGCAAGATGTATGGCCAATCAGGGCTTAAAACTGACAGATGCAAGATGTACAGCCGATCGGGGCTCAAAACTGATAGATGCAAGATGTATAGCCAATCGGGGCTCAAAACCGACAGACGCTAGATGGTCAGCCAACCAGGGTTTAAAGCCAACAGAAGTCAAATGTGCCATTGATCGGGGCCTAAAACCGACAGATGTCAGATGTGCCAGTTGATCAGGGCTCAGGCCGATAGTTGTTCAGCGGATCGAGGCTCAAGCCAAGAAGATCATGCCATGAGGAAATCCCAGTATGGGGATACTGCCAAGCTATAACTGAAAGAATAAGTCGATAGCATTGAGCCAATGATACACCTGCAGACACCGTGCCGCACCTTCTGTGCTTACGCCATCTGCAGGTGGGGGGCATTTGTTGACACCCGAAATATAATCAAGAACAAAGATGAGACCGAAGAGAAGATTGAGTCAAGGATGAAGATCCCGGAGAGCCCTGCAAAACCAAGATTATGGAAAATTTGCCACTGAAGCTACCACCCGGCTGAAGCCCTCCACGGCCAAGCTGATGTCCGGTGTTGCCATCCCTCCGGTGGCAGTATTGATAAGAACTGTAGTCTATTGACCGATGAAAACTCCGGAGGTATTCTGATAAGACTATGTCATCTCACCCTCGCCTGGCCTGACAGACTCGAGGGACTAGCAAGTAAAGAAGCAGGGCTAACGGCTTTGATAGTTGGAGCCCACTGATAGAAAGAGATGAAAGCATCCAAGGGCCTTAAATGGGCTTATGATCACGGCGCCGAGAGCTCTTCACCATGGCCCAGAACGATGGCGCCGAGAGCCCCACGGCCGGGAGACCCCTCGAATGGGCGCGCCGGGAACTAGTGCTGCAGGCGCGCCGAATGCCATCGCCGTGAACATGGCCCTATAAAACCCATTACTTCTCCCACAAGAAAAGGGGGGCGGCTGAGGGGGGCAAAAAGAAAAAAGAAAGCGATAGAAAAGAAACAGAGGGGCTTCGAGAGAGACTCCTCCACCAAAAAAGAAGAAGAGATCAACAGAGAAAGAGAGCCACCTCCGCTGAGAAAAGAAAGAAGGAGAAGAAGCTCCAGGTGGGCAGCCGGGGGGGGAGAGGAGTCAATGCTCCGCCCTCCCCCATGGTTTTATTATCTTCTTCATGTAATCCTGCCGAGTTTATCTCGATTTTCTTTTGGATGTAACCGGGATATCCCGATGTATGTTCATCTCCCTTTCCCTCATTCCCTCCGTGTGATTGGTGTGAGTTCTGGGGTGATCTACTGAAATGATATGAAATGCTTCAATGACCCGTTTGGACGTTGGGCGATTGAAACATCCGCCAGCTATCTCTCCGTCTGCTGCTATTTCTTTCCCTTATATGTTTTTATTTTAAGCTCAACTGAAGTGCGTCTGATTCTCTGGTGGGTCTTTAGGCTCAGTTATCTTCAGTAGAATAAATGTAGCTCTAGATGAATCGATGTCCTCCGCAGTCTTCGTCGTTTGCATAAAGCCTCCCAGGCTTGCCCCAGGGCCAGAGACAGACCATCTCTTGGCTTCTGGGGCAGTCTGCTACCGATATCGGCAATAGCTTCGACGGCCTGCTCGAGAGCCCCTTTTCACGTGAATAAGGAAGCTGCTTCAATAAATTGATACCGAGGGTTTCTGATCCGATTCCAGTACGGAAAATTCCATCAGGATCATCCCTGGGGCCAGAGATGGCCATATTTTGGCCCCCAGGCGGCCAAAGATGCCAGCAGATAATCTCCTGAGGGTCCATAGCACATGACGACTCAAAACCCCCTCCAGCAATTGGTTTCTTCGATTCCCTTCGAACCCAGCCCATCCTTGATGAATTAAACCCATGTCCATGCAAATCCAAGTGACTGGCAGGTCTGGAATCCCCAAAACTCCCTCTGAAATCTCAAGAAACCCCGAACATAGTATCGTCGCGAGCTCTGAAACCCTCGACCCTTTAACCTTCTCGGCGTGCAAATTTCCCCGCCGAGAACTACGCTGCCGAGAGTCCTCCCGCTTCAGCAAACTGACAAAAACCACCTAAAACCACCTTTTGTGCATACCCCCTTGGCCCAGAGGCTCTCGGCGCGGGGTTCCCGGCGCGGCCAGGAGCGCGCCGGGAAGCTCCCTGCCGAGAAGCCCCCCTTTTTCTTCTGCTAAGGAGGCCGCGCCGAGACCCCCCTTTTCTAAGCCAATAGACCAGGCCGAGACCCCCCTTTTTTGGGTTGACTAAACCCCCGCCGAGAGGCCCTTTGGCCAGCCAAGAAGCCGTGCCGATACCCACCTTATTGGCCATTTGAAGTCCAGTCAGAGGCTCCTCTTTGCGCTGCTATCTGTCAACCTTCTGACTTCTTCAGGCATATGCCCCGGGGATGTTCAGAGATCACCATGGATGCCCTGAGAAAATACAGTAATGGGGAGGACCTTCCCTACATCTCTCATTCTCGATCCGGATTTCACCCGCATGAACCCAAAGGGCCATGTCATTGCATGATTTCTGAGGAGTTTCGAGGGGATATTAATCGATGGTATAAAGGCAAGCGATGTCCCGGGCCCGGTGCCCATCCTCGTTCGGTTGTCATCCCGGCATTCTGTGGATGATGACCTATCTTCCCCTGGCAAATGCTAAGTCTAGGGGAGGTGCTGTCAAAATTCTCCCAGGATGATGAAAGTCAATATTAAGCTGTCCCCGGGACTTTGCGCACTGGTGGCGGGGATTCTCTGCACCTTGATCTTCCCGAATGCCCTCTGGAGCCCGATGCTTCTATAAAGCTCAAGCCTAATCCAGTTCAACTTTGATGAACTGATCCACCTTGACCCCATTGAATCTATCTACTTCAGCCTGGATCATCGATGGACCCGAAACAGAGTATCGTTCGAGCTCTGTAAACCCTGAAACCCTGTAGCAGTTCCATCTTCTCGGCGTGCAAATTTGCACGCCGAGAGCTGTCCCGCCGAGAGGCCTTCCTCTTTTTCCTCTTCAGCTAAACGATAAGAAAACCACGAATGGCCCTGGCATTCAAACCCCTTCATACACACTTCCCAGCCCACAAGCTCTCGGCGCCAAGCTCCCGGCGCGGCGAGGATCGCGCCGAGAAGCTCCACGCCGAGAACCCCCTTGGCCAACCAATAAACCACACCGAGACCCCCTTGGCCATCTCCTTTGCGCGCCGGGAAGCTGGCGCCGGGAGCCCTGCGCGCCGGAAGCCCACGCCGGGAGCCTACCTGGCCGTCTCCTCTTCGCACTAAGTAGCCCCTTGCGCCGAGAGTCCCCTTCTGCCTCCCAGCTGCACCGATAACCTATTCAAATTTTGTTACTGAGCCTTCAATCCAAATTTTGTTCCGGGGGCTCCGCCCCCGGAAACCCCCTCAAGGGGCGCTGCCCCCTTGACCCCCGCGACCTGACCGGGCAGGTCGCTCCCCGCGACCTGACCGCGCAGGTCGATCCGCGTGCGAGGGCGCAACATTGAGCGTTCGCTCACTTTCCATCGTCCCGCACCGGGTTCATGAATAACCCCTTTAGTTCGGGAGGGCTCTGCCACTGCATGAGTTCCGCCGGCTTCTACAGGGAATATCAAACATTGCCCCATGGCAGATATGCGGTTCGGGAAGTTCAGCACTTCTCTCTTTCGGCTTTCATCCCGGCACTCCGTGGGTGATAGTCTATTTCCCCCTGGGCATGATCCAGAAAAAGGGGAAATGCTGCCGAAATATCGATCGATGTTTTGAACCCCCATCATGGCCACGGCCCAGTCTGCCTGTGACTGAAATTTTCCCTTCCCCCCTAAGCCCGGTCTTTGAACTGCTGACTTAACGATATCATCTGTATCTATGGTTGATGTTATTATCTTGCCCGCCTCCCTGGCTCCGGTATGAAGTTCCATTTGTGCACATGAATATATGTTTGCCTCTCGAGGCCTCCTATTTTTGGCGTTTAATCAAGGGTTGTCCTTCCTTGGAAGGGCGTAATTAACGTCATAGCCTTTATGGTATGACGGACTTCTGGTCCAGACACGATCACTCACAATCGACTGATCAAGTCAGATCGAGCGCACAATGAAATTGTCACCCTGGTGACTGGCACGCCAATAAATCAATAAATAAATAAATAGACTAATAAATAATAAACAAAAATAAATAAATATAAAATTATGCGTCCACACATCCTCAAACTCACACTTTCATTTTCTCCACTTTCGAGGCGACCATCCTTCTTGAGGAGGTGGAACTCCTGCTTGGTTGAAAAGATTCTAAAGGGATGGCAAGATAAAGATCATGTCGATGCTGAAGAGGGTGACTTCCGAGGATGTCCTTGGAAGTTTCATGCCATCTGGTGCCGTTAGAAACGTCCAGACTCAGAAGGGAATTAATCTGTACAATCTCACAGAATGGGTCATGGATGCCCTGAGAGAATTGCCAGACGATGATCGTTTGGAAGAAATCATGAAGGGATTCACATTCTGTTTGGTGGGTGCTCTCTTATTCCCCTATACCGACAACATAGTGGAGGAAGATCAGCTGAGCGCTATTTGTGGAATTTGGAATGGCAAGAGGGTGGGACATGCCGTTCTTGCTTACCTTTACAGTGGCGTTACTACTTCCAGCATGGGTAAGTCTCCTTTTGGTTGTGCACTTCTTCTGAATTGCTGGGTTGACTTACATTTCAAATTTGATCACCGTGAGGGGATGTCAACAGCCTCGAAGATCTTTCAACAAAGCCCCCTTTACCACATAGCCGATGTATTAGGCTTTGGTGGTAACATAGTAAATCGTGGTCCATGGCTGAAGAAACGTGAAGATTGGAGGTCTCACTTCAAAACTATGATGCAAAGTTTCTTTACTTGTGCACCGACATGTCTGCTTTCCCGCGAACTCCTCACGAGGTCTTCCTCTGAAGCTGAACTCCAACTTATTGGTGCGACTGAATTTGTTCTTTACAACGCCTATCGGTGCTGTATTCAAATCGGCCTTCCCCGCCATTTGTTCCCAACGTTATCTGATGTTGCTCCTCTGAGGAAGAGAGAATTAGGCATGGAAGAAGATGCGAAGGGAGTGAAGGCCATCAAAGTGTCATGGAAGATGAGCATTCCGGGAATGGCATTAGTGCATGTAGAGGAAGAACGCAAGTTGTGGAGGGCTTATGTAACTGAACTGGGGAAGTTAAGGCCCGAAGCGTCTAAACCCCTGATGTAGCTCACTCTACTGTTTTAATGAAATAAATGTGAAGTTATTGTGTGCAAAGGTTTTTCTTTAGATTATTGGCCCCCATTTCATTTCATTATTTTTTTATGGACGCGTCTAGGACCCTAGACGCTTTCATGTTTTATGATTTTTTATTAGTTTTCGTCCCCCTTTCTGTTTTTTTTAATTTTGCTGACGCGTCTAGGCCCATGGACGCGTCTAGACTTCAAGTTTCAAACTATAAGGCCACCCACGGCGGCCATTCCCCTTCACCGTTCATAACCGAACAAACCTATCTCTCCTCTGCCCAATCTTCCCTGATTATGGCCTTAAACGACCCATTCTTGGTCCCTATGGAGCGCGGAGGCCCAAGCCAAGGTGGAGAGAAGCGGAAGTGGGTCGCTCACCGCCCGAGGAGGCCGCCATGGAGGAGGAGGCGATTCCCTTGGCCGTGGAAGGCCCGGAGGGACCCGGTGGCGCGGGAGAGGATGAGCATGACTCGGTAGGCCCCCCAATGCTTCCTCTCGTTGTGTTATTTTATGATTTTCTGCAAGAAACGGGGCGATAGATAGGGTTTAGACGGAGGCGGTTATGAAATGATGGAGGCGTCCCAACCAGTGGACGCCTCAATATATATTAATAATTTTAAAAAATTATTAGACGTGTCAAGGGGTTAGGACGCCTCTATTATTTAATTTTAATTAAATAAATAAAAAATTATGAAGGTTTCTAGGCTCTATGACGTTTTTAAAATTATATATATATTTAAGAAAATACAAAAAATATGAAGGCGTCTAAGCTACTGGATGTGTCCAATATTTTTTTTAATATAGAAAAAGAAATTATGAAGGCGTCTAAGCTCCCAGAATATATATATTTTTAATATATACAGTGTGTTGTTCATCATTTGTGGCTCTGTTTTCTTACTGATGTAATTCCTCTCTTTTTTTTGTTTTGTGGTGTACATGGCGTGATGAGGACCCGGATCAGCTGGTTCTTGGTAGTGGCGGCGTACCGAGGGCTGCCGGACTTCCAGAGGGCCCGAGTGGACGCCATGGGGTTTGGGGCTTTCTTGCAGATCGAGCCTTTTCTGCTCGACTTGCCCCTTGTCCAGGTGTTGAGGGAGCGGTGGCACGCGCCGAGCCGAGCGTTCCTGATGCCCTTGGGGCATATGGTGCCGTCACTAGAGGATGTAGTCCGGATCACCAGACTACGGGTGGACGGGGAGGCCGTCAGTGGGGTCACCTACCATGACTACAGAGAGAGTGCCCTAGAGTTGTTAGGGCTGGAGACGAGCACGACTGACAGAGACAGTAGGACAGTCGGCCGGGCAGACATTATGGAGGCACTCGGGTTCATCGACTCGCGTTAGCACGTCGGCGAGAGCAGAGCGGAGTTCCTGGCACGGCTAGAGGGAGCAGCTTGGGGAGCCTTTAGTCAGGACGTGGATGATCGGGAGCGGGCGGACCTGGACCTCTGGAGGTTCCTCTTCTTCCTACTAGGCCGCCTTCTGCTGGGGACGAAGGGGGACGACATCCACTGTCGTTTCCTTGGGATTCTGGTGGACCTAGACCGAGTGGGGCACTACGCGTGGGGAGTAGCCCTACTCGCCCACTTGATTGCTAATCTTTCTCAGGGGGCAGAGAAGGAGATGACAGTTGGCGGCTTCGCGCCTTTCCTCCAGGTAAACATTTTATTTATGTGTTTTACAGTGAATCCTAGTTTATGGTCGTGCAGTTATTTGTACTAATGATGTATGATGGATGCAGGTATGGAGTTACTACTACTTCCCGATGGGGAGAGCACGGCAGTGGAACCGGACAGTCGTACCTTTAGTGCGGAGGTAGAGGCCGGTGACTATCGTGGCTCCGCACACCTACCAGCTAACGTCGCTTCGACGTGAGCTGACCGAGTACCCTGAGGCCATGGTATGATGTATATGATTTTTTATGCATTTATTTTGTTTACTAAGGTGGGAACCGATATGATGCATGTATGGTGATGTAGGTGGTATGGAGGCCCTACCTGGGCATGGCCGATGCTGGCAAGCCTTGGGTCGTAGCGGGCCGACCTCGTTTCGGGCGGGACCTATGGGTCCACTGCCTGAACGAGATCGAGCCACTGCGACTCAGGTTGGTCATGAGGACCCTCGGACTTGCCCAGAAGTGGCTGGAGGTAGACGAGCCGAGCCGCGTCGGGCAGAAGACCCGGGGAAAGGTGAAGCTCATGGACTGGCCTACGTGCTTGCGACGGTACCGGGAGTAGGGTGGCGCCCCGGTGGTGTCTCAGGTGCAGGACAGCAGCGACTACTTGCGACGGTACCGGGACACATATGTAGGACGCCTCCACCTAGGGAGGCCAGCATGGGTAAGTATGAAATGAGGCTCTCTTTCTTCTTTTTTTGTACAAATGCATGTGACCTTAATCTATATGCTCATGAATGCAGGATGTCCGTGACACCATCATCAGTGACCTGCGGGCCCAGCTGGCGGATGCCAGGCAGCAGCTGGCAGTCACTCGTCAGGAGCTGGACATCCTGGTGAGTCTATACAAATGCATTACTTTTTTTTTTTTGTCACCTGGGTTCCTGATGCTTAGCCTCTGACTATCATTTGTCTCTTTAAGCATGCCCATCAAGCGGCGACGGCCGGGATGGCTAGTGGAGCGGCCTCTAGCTCCTGAGCCCCTCCTCCGGAGGTCTCTTCTCTCCAGGAGCAGTTGGCAGGCGCAGTGGCCCGTGCTGAGGAGGCCGAGCACGACCAGGCGACTTGAGTGAGTGTTTACTTGACCCGGACTCCCCTTCCACATGTTCTCTTTCCTCTACTGACTGTAAGGGGATGTGGGCCTTGACATGTGGTGAAGGTTCGGGATGCATTGGGTCGTGCAGTCCGTGCCGAGGTGGCCGAGCGCGACCAGGCGACTCGGGTGGCAGAGCGTGACGCTCGGATAGCGCAGCTGGAGGAGGACCGATGACGACGAGAGGCTGAGGAGTTTCCCACGACGTGCTAGAGCTGCGGATTGCCCTCTAGGTGTCTAGGAGACAGGCGCTGAGAGAGAGAGAGGAGAGGGAGAAGGAGAGGGCGGACAGGAGGGCTTTAGAGGCCCAGATGACAGAGCTCCGAGTGAGTCTCGGTACGGCAGAGGAGAGGCTACGGGAGAGTGAGGAGCAATACCAGAGGATGAAGGATCGCGGGGCGTGACTTCGTCAGTCTGGTTCTTTCTCAGTAGGCAGCTTCTTAGTCTCCTCGACCGAGGAGCGGCGCCGTGCGTTCGAGGCCGGCCAGGCACCGCAGGGCGAGGGGAGCACCGCCTCTCAGAGTTCGCGGAGGCCCCCGAGGGATCTGCGCTAGCAGACAGAGGAGAGGGATGATCAAAGGGATGACCAGGAGGGTGGTGGTGAGAGTTAGAGAGTGATTTGTACACCCACCATCCTCACTTATGATGTATATGACGGACAGCTTTGTTATATGGAATGGACTAGTTTCTTTTCTATTGCTTGACTATTTTCTGTGTACATACCTTCCTCCACACTTCTTCTCTTTCACTTGCTCCTTCGTGACATGCTTCCCAAGATCTTACCCTAAAAATGTGGAATCACGCCTAGTGCGGACGACATGCCCTCTTCCTCTTCCCCTCCCCCCTTTTTGGGACGTCTAGGCGCGAAGACGCGTTTTAACCTTTTGAATTCAAATTTAAACCACCGAGAACCGCGGGGCGGCCCTTCTTCTTTCCTCTTCCACTCGTAAAACACACCTTCTTCTTCCAAGATTTGCTCACCTTGCTTCCTCTTCTCCCATTCTTGATTTATGGAATACGGCGGGCCGAACCATGGTGGAGGAAGAGGGGGACGAGGCACCCCTCGCCCGAGGAGGGCCGTGCAAGAGCACGGAGGGGCGGCCACGGAAGAGGAAGGGCCTCTTCTGGCTATTGAGGGCCCCGAGGAGCCCGATGGCGTTGCGGAAGGCAAGCAAGGCCCTGTAGGTTCCTCGATTTCCACTTCTTAATTTGTTTTGGTTTTTGTAGCGAGCCGTGTGAGAGGGTTCGGCGAGTGTTGCACTTGAATGATGAACGCGTCTTCGACAGGAGACGCATTTTTTGATGTGGGACCCCCCTTTTGACGTACAGGGTATAACAAGGACGCTGGGCTTGACCGATGAGTGGGCGAGTGCGGATGAGCCGAACCGCGTCGAGAGAGAGAGATGCGGCAAGGCAAAACTTGAAGACTGGCGCATACATCTCGTGGCTCAGTTCCAGGACGGGCAGCAAGGTGGTGCGCCTATGCAGGAGAGTGCCGACTACTTGCGGCAGTGCAGGGAGAGCCATGTGGGGCCTCTTCAGCTCGGGAGACGGGCAGAGGTAAAAAGAGGGCCCCAATTTATTTATTTATTATTATTATTATTTTTTGAAATCCCGGTGCTTAACCGATGGCTGTTGTTTGTCTGTTCCAGCGTGCTCAGTAGGCAGCGATGGCAGGGATGGCCGGCGTATCGTCTTCCAGCTCTCTGGCTCCTTTTCTGGAGATCGTCTCCCTCCGAGAGCAACTTGCCAGTACAGTGGCCCGCGCGACCCGGGCTGAAGAGGAGTGTGATGCTTAGGCAGCAACCATAGCAAAGCTGCAGCGTCACGATGAAGAGAGGCCGTCTTTAGACATTCTGGAGTTAAGGGTCCTCCTCCAAGTGGCGAGGATAGAGGCAGAGAGAGAGAGAGCAGAGAGGGAGAAGGAGAGGGCGGAAAGAAGGGTAGAGCGACAGCAGGATTGGGATGAGAGGAAGGCGTTGGAGGCCTAGGTGAGGGAGCTCCAGCTAGGCCTTTGAGTTATGAGGCAGAGGCTAGGAGTCATGGAGACGCGTTACGAGAGAGCACGAGAGTTCGGGGCATGACTCCGCTAGTCTGGCGACCTTTCTGCAGGTGGCTTCTTCGCCACGCCAAGGGAGCAGTAGTGAGCCGCCACTACTGAGCAGGTGTCGCGGGGTGAGGCGAGCGCTACTTCACAGAGCCCCAGAAGGCCCCTGAGGGACCCTCACCTTAGCGGGGAGGAGGGGGATGCCCGCAGGGACAAGCGTGAAGGTGATGGTGAGAGTTAGCGAGCTAGCATACCCGCCTCCTCTCTTGCGATGTTCACGACTGTGATGTTTTATGTAGACCTATGAATGGAGTGATTCAGTTTTCTGTTGTTCATTTGTTCTCTTGCACTTTCCTTCTCCCCTACGCTTCTTCTCTTTTATACTGTTCTCATGTGATGCGCTCGACAAGACCCGACCGTGAAATGGAGAATCGCGTCTCGCTGCAAACATTTTTCCATGAGAATCTGCCATCAAAGTCAATAATGATGGCTCTAGCCCCTTCTCCCTTTTAAATTTCCCAGACTACCTCAACAACATGACAGGGCGTCCCTAGACTGCGTAGGGAGCGAGTCGTCACATCACACCCTCCAATCAATTATCCTGCGCAAGTGGTGAAGTGACACATGGGACTGCAGGGAAGGTGCTCTATCACGAGGGCCATCGTTAAAGATGATGGAGGCAGTTTTGGCTCGCACTTCTTCCATTTCTATAAATACCTCCCTCCTTCATTCTCCTAGGGACATCGAGAGCTAACTCGAAGAGCGCCAGTTTCCACGAAAAAGGAGGAACTAAGGGTTCTAAGGTTGGAATGGAGGGCGAATCTTCCCACTCCTCGAAGAGGAGCAGGTCCAGCGATAGCAGTTCCAGGAAACTTTCGGACCTCCAAGGGCACTTCAGTGAAAGGACCCAATCGCAACTTGTAAGATGAGCTTTCTCACCTCTTCTCTCGTTCTTTCTTCCTTTTTCTCTTTTGACAACAACCCCTCTCCATTCCTTGTGTATGCGCAGAGTGTAATGAAATCTCATATTTCATGGGAGTTAGTAGTGGCGGCATATAGGGGTCTCCTGAATTTTCAGAAGGCTAGGCTAGACGTGATGGGGCTTGGAGCCTTTCTACGGATCGAGCCAGTCAAGTTCGACCTCGCCCTCGTCCAAGCATTGCGTGAAAGGTGGGATCCAATGAGTCGTGCCTTCTTGATACCTTGGGTGCACATGGTGCCCAGCCTGGAAAATGTGGTCCGAATTACGGGCCTCAAAGTGGATGGCGAGGCGCTGACTGGCGTCACATACTCCGACTACAGAGAGGCTGCTCAGAGGTTACTAGGAGTGGACCTAGATGATCGTAGGAACAGGTCTGTAGCCAAGACGCCTATCAAGGAGACGTTGGGACTTACTGACGTTCGTTCCCGTGATGATGAGTCCTTGGAAGAGTTCATGGAGAGGATTGAGAGAGGATGCCGTGCCATCTACTGCGTAGATGCGAGCAATTGGGAAAGAGCGAACATGGATTTGAGGAGATTCCTCTTCTTCCTATTGGGGAAATTACTACTGGGCTCGAAAGGAGACAGCATCCATTGCCGCTTCTTAGAATTCTTGGCAGACCCTAAGAAAGTGGGGCGATACGCTTGGGGAGCAGCCATGCTGGCGCATCTATTTGCGGGTCTGTCTGAAAGAGGAGACCGGGAGGTAACAGTGAGTGGTTTCACGTCGTTCATCTAGGTATCCCCCCCCCTCTTCTTTCTTTTTCTTCTTCTTTTTTTTGATATGTTAACGACGCATGATGGTGCAGTTATGGAGCTATTATTACCTCCCAATGGGAAAGGCTCGTCATTGGCGTCCGATGGCGGTGCCATTGGCGAGGCGGTGGCAGCCTATCACGAGCCCGACCCCTCTATCCTACCAGCTGATGGTGTTAAGATGCGAGTTGCAAGAGTTCCCCGCAGCGATGATGGTTATTATTTCATTCCCCTTTTTATTTTATTATTTTTTTTCTTATGATTAATAAGATGTGTGTGACCTGACCTAGGTGGTCTGGAGGCCTTATGCGGGCATGACCGATGCCGATCAGCCATGGGTCATAACGAGTCATGCCTGGTTCGGGAGTGACCTCTGGATCCACTGTTTGAACGAAATCGAGCCACTTCGGCTACGATTGGCCATGAGGACCTTAGGGCTCACCCTGGAATGGGTGGACATGACTACAACACCACGTGTGGGGAGGAAGACGTGTGGGCTGGCGACCTCCGTTGATTGGAGAGTGCGGTTCCCCGAGCAATATGAGGACTGGCAACGGGGTGGCACTCTCGTGGAGTCACATGCTCAAGATAGTGAGGATTATCTACGCCTCTATAAGGCGATGTATGCAGAGCGACTGCATCCCGAGGGGACTGTGGAGGTGAACGTATTTTTCATTTTTTTGTCTCTTTTTTTTATTTTTTTTGTTAACCGATGCCCTGGTCACAGGACGCTCGCGACACCATGATAGAGAACTTGCAAGCTCGCCTGACGGGTACAAAGCGGTAGTTACGTGATACTCGTGCCGCCTTGAGTTCTTCGGTAACCCTGCATACACACGATCATGGACCAAGATTCCTGGTGCTAGGTCCTCAGTGTGACCTTATGTGTATCGCAGCGCCCCAGCTTGATGCGGCTTCCTCAGCAATGGAGGCGGATGGTGTCTCTTCCAGTTTATGAATCCCCACTTTCGAACTCGATTTGCTTCATGAGCAGCCTGATCATACTACGCAGCGAGCCGCAGAGGCAGAAGGAATGCTCTCCACACAGGTGAGAGTCTGGTCATTGAATTTCACTTATCCAGGCCTCCACATATCTTAAATGGCAGACATGGCAGACGAAAGAGGTGCAAGATGCACTTGCCCGCATCGCGCAGGGGGAAGCCAGAATAGCAGAATTGGAGGAAGAGTTGCGGCATCGTCCAGACGATGGCTCTTCTCGAGATGTCGTGGAGCTGAGGATAACCCTTCAGCTGGAAAGGGAGGACAGAGAGAGAGAACGCACGGAAAGGGAAAGAGACACCGAAAGAGAGAGAGCCGACATATTGGCTGAGAGGGAGGAGCGGAGGGCCATGGAGGCCCAACTATTTGAACTCCGAACCAACCTCGATCTTGCTGAACAATGGCTGAGAGATGGTGAAGAATGCTACCGAAGAGCACGAGAGCGTGGCTTTCGTGTTAGCAGCTTCTTTGCCGCCCTTGTCGATCGATGGGAGCAGAGACGGCAAGAGGGGTACAGAGCAGTAGAGGCACCGCCTCGCATGGTTTGGCAACACCTCCTCCTCGCCTGGAGAGCGGAGAGAGGGGTAACGCTGAGAGAGAGGACGGAACTTAATGTACAATTTCTAGAAGAAAATAAAGGAAGGAATGTTTAGTTTCATGTCTTTTGCCTTCATTCCTGCTTTTCAATCCTGTACACATTACTCAATGAAACAAGTTAGTTTTTCCATTCTGACTTGGCCCCTTGTTCAACAAGCAAATGTTTGTTTCGGCTGTCCTTGATAATGGGTCAAGGGGCCAAGCCCTTATCAATTAAGGCAAGAGCAAAGATGATGAATGCAACATACGGACACACAAATGGGAACAAAATGTGAAATGTAGCACACAAATATTATCACACGAATGCAATTTTTTTTATTTTTGTTTATGTTTTTTGTGTGTTATTTTTTTATTTTTATTTTTTTTTATTTTTATTTTTTTAAAAAGACATTTGCTATCACAACGGGCATGGTTCTTGGACCCGGGGTGTTTAAATCGTTCTTAAGTAGTTTAATGCAGGGTTAACGTGTTCCAAGAGAATTCCCACTTGGGGACTCACCTGACGGCGTCTTCCGAGGGCCACTTCATCACTACCAATTTTTTTGGATTCGACACCCTTCTTCTCTTTTTTTTTTGGCGACTAATTCCTGGTGACCATTCTTATGGCACCTGACTCTTATGAAGACAGGGTTTCTTACTAACCTCCCAGATATCCTGTGTGCACATCTAGATTGATTTGGGCCCCTAGACTCCTCAAATGATAATCCTGTCGGTTAAGGCTTAACCTGATGACAAAACTGTCATGCCATGCTTAGGCTCCCAATTGCTTCCGACCGCAAGGATACACCGAAAGAGCGTTCAAGGCAAAAGATTTGCCCGACTCAGGTCTATTTCCTCACAACTCTAGACGGTATAGGATGGAACACCCTGGAACCCTAACGACCAACCGCGCGACACTGACACGGAATCTGATGCCGTCGCACCTATTGGTGACGCGCTTGCATTGATCTAAGCCCGAGGTTGAAGTAAGAAGCCATCAAGGCGGTAGATAGAGGTCTTGACCGGCCAGAAATACCGAAACTCCTTCGCGACGATGGCTTTCACTTTTCGAAGTAGACAACTATATGTGTGTTTTGCTAAAATAATGTTGCTTGCCTTAGCAGGGCACACCTTTCAGGATTTCCATTGGGCTTTCATCTTTGAGGGGAGAAAGAAGAGTGCGGTGGGGTAAACCTTCCGAGAGGACCGGCAAAACCGTTAACCCGACGAGCCAACCGGGACCTACTCGACCTCTCCCTTTTGGGCGACTTCGGACCAAACCTCGAACAGAATTATGTTGCCCCTTTGTGGAATTTAGCCTTTGTTTTGAGGGGTTTCGCTTGTTGAAATCAAGCACGGCCACGACCAGGCTTTCATTTGACTTTGATTTATCTCTTCTCTTCTTTTTCTCTTTTTTTGAGGGAGACATGATAATTTGATATGTGGGAATCCCTCGTGTATGCTTGCGGGGACACTGCCCTCTTCTCGTGCTCTGACTCGAGTTCGAGGAGATGAATCCTACTCTCGCCTTCAGGTTATGGTATTTTGGTTCCCTTATGCTCAGCGTTTTAAGAGTGCCGGCTGTCTCATTGGGTCGAGAAAGAATAGAACAAAGATTACGACTTTCCTGGAGACCTTCGAGTATGGCCCCACAATAAGCAATACCACCAATTTTTTGGCTAAAACAACTATGTGTGTGCGTGTTTCCTTCTTTTAGTGGGCGTAAGCTGACATGACCGGACAGGAATCTCCGCGGTTCTGGCGGGCCAAGACCCGAGACCTACCGAGCTTTAATGGATCCTATCCTACATGAAGGACAGATGCAAAGACTTGACTGTATGATGAACACTAGGCACTCTCTTTTTTCGTTTCTTTTTTTTTCTCTCTTTTTTTGTTTTTGTTTTTTTTTGGAGCTTCCCTCGAGTTCCGCTTTATTTTATCCCAAAAGTGGGGTGTGGGAGTATGCGCAGGTTAACCCTGAGTTAGGCTACAAAGACTAAAAAGTGAATTTTCGGCTCCGATGGTCCTCGTACCATGCCAGTTGTTACACTTATCTAAGGGTAGTATTTTTTAAGATAAAGCCTATTCCAGGGGTGGGATAACTCGGTTCCTTCGGCATTGACTAACCTGTAGGCGTTGCCGGGGTACGCGGCCTGAACCACATATGGTCCTTCCCAATTGGGTTGAAGTTTAGAACGTGGCCCTCCAGGTTTGACAAAAATTCTTTTTACGACCATCTCACCGACTTTGAATTTTCTCTCAATGACTTTCTTTTGGTAAAAACGAGCGAGTCTATTTTGATAAACACGTGCATGCTCGGAAGCCGCCAGTCGCTTCTTGTTTAAGAGTTCAACTGGGTAAGGAGTGAATTACGACGTTCGTCGATGGGAAATTCCTTATCCAATTGTACCCTGAGAGAAGGAATCAAAGTCTCGTACGGGACTACCGCTTCCATCCCATAAGTAAGGGCAAACGGAGTCTGCCCAGTGGGGGTACGGATTGAAGTGTGATAGGCCCATAGAGCTTCGATAAGCTTTTCTGGCCAGTCTAAAAACTTACTAGACTCGTAGATTTTCTTTATGATTTTGATCAATGTTTTGTTGGTGGCCTCCGCCTGGCCATTACCTTGTGGGTAATATGGTGATGAATGATACAATGCGATTGCGTACCTTTTGCAGATGTCTTGAAGGTCCTGAGAAATGAACTGTGGCCCATTGTTGGTGACGATTATGCTTGGGATGCCGAACCTGGTGATGATGTTCTTCATGACGAACTTGCAGACTATTGATGCCTTGATTTCTGCGTAGACTTCTGCTTCGGACCATTTGGTGAAGTACTCCGTCGTAGTGAGGATGAAAGATTTCTGCTTGGTGAGGGAGTTGGGATCACCTAGGGGACCAATGATGTCGAACGCCCATATGGAGAAAGGCCATGAGGAGGATACTGGATGAAGTGAGGAAGATGGGGAATAAATTTTATCGGCGTGAAGCTGACACTTGACACACCTACGTACATAAACAGCACAATCCTCTTCCATAGTGGGCCAGTAAAAGCCTTGCCTAATGATCTTCTTAGCGAGCATTTGGCTATTTACGTGGCCACTGCACACACCTGAGTGTGCTTCCTCTACACATTTTCAAACTTCATCGTCATCAAGACATCTTAAAAGAACACCAGTAAGGCTTCTCCTATACAGTAAACCTCCAACCAATGTGTATTTCTGAGCCACCCTTCTTATGGCTTTCTTATCCTCTGTGGTGGCTCCTTCAGGATAAGACTGATCTTTACAATATTTAACAATTTCATAGTACCAAGGTTTCTCCTCATCAGCCAGTTCTTCTTCAAATTCTGCCAACATGATTTTCCTCTTCTCAAGAATTTCCACTTCATGAAGCTTCCGTAGGACTCTTTCTTTGATTCTTAAAAGGTAAGGGTGCTAAACAGCAGGGACGAGGCGCTTGTAGATGGTGATAGATTCAGACCATACACCTAAAGGGAATTTAAAAGATGATGCCAAGGAGGCGAGGGCATCGGCCAGAATGTTCTATTCACGAGGAACATGGACAAAGATAAGCTTGGTGAATAATTTGGCATAAGCAGATACCAGCTCCTGATAAGGCTTGAGCTTGGGATCAAGGGTACGATATTTGGTAAGCACCTGGCGGAGAATGAGTTGACTATCGCCCACGACTCGTAATTCGATGATATAGAAAGAATGGGCTAGTTTCAGACCAGCTAGAAGAGCCTCATATTCAGCAATGTTGTTGGTGACTGGGAATGCGAGATGAAACACCTATGGGATGGTAACGCCTTCGGGTGTCAGAAGAACAATGCCAATACCCTTCCCTTGGGAATTCAGAGCTCCATCAAAATATAATGTCCACATTGGCTCGTCGGATTGGGTGATGGACATTAGTTCCTCATCTGGAAACTCTGATTGGACGGGATCGAACTTGGGGAGAGGATGGTGAGCGAGATGCTCGGCTATAGCATAGCCTTTAATTGCCTTTTGCTGGATGTAGGTGATGTCAAATTGAGACAAGAAACTCTGCCAGCGTGCTAGCCTATCGGTAAGGATGGATTTCTCCAGGAGGAACTTGATAGGATTCATGCGGGCAATCAAATGGACCTCATGAGCCAGGAAGTAATGCTTCAATTTCTGCACTACCCAAGCGAGGGCAGCACATGTTTTCTCTATGGCCGTGTACTTATGCTCACAGGGATTGAGGAGTTTGGACAAGTAATAGGTTGCTCGTTCCTTGCCTTCTTCATCGGCTTGTGCGAGGACGGCCCCCACGGAGTCATCCAAGACTGAGATGTAAAGGATCAGAGGTTTTCCTGGCTTGGGTGGAATGAGAACGGGATGATTAGCCAGGTATTCCTTTAACCCTTCAAAAACTTTCTGGCATCTAGAATTCCAATGGAATTCTACACCTGGCTTGGTCAACTAGTAGAAAGGTCTGCACCTTTGTGAGTGCTGAGACACAAACCGACGGATGAATTGCAACCTCCCAATTAAACCTCAAACTTCCCTCAAATTTTTGGGAGGCGACATATCCCTGATGGCCTTAGCCTTATTGGGATCTATCTCAATCCCCCTTTTACTCACAATGAAACCCAGTAATTTGCCCGATGAGATGCCAAACACACACTTCTTCGGGTTCATTTTCAATTGGAACTCCCTTGATCTCTGCAATACCTTGGCCAAGACCCTCCGATGTTCCACCCTAGTTCTTGATTTCACCAATAAATCATCCACATACACCTCCAGATATATATGCATCATGTCATTAAATATGGCCATCATAGCACTTTGGTTAGTAGCTCCAGCATTCTTTAACCCAAACGGCATGACCACGTAACAATATGTTCCCCAAGATGTAGTGAATGATGTCTTCTCCTGATCCTCTTCTACTAAACGAATTTGATTATATCCCAAAAATCCATCCATAAATGAGAGGGTTTCATAGCCCGCTGTGTTACCGATTAACACATCGATATGAGGCAGGGGAAAATCATCCTTTGGACACGCACGGTTAAGGTCCCGGAAGTCGATATAAATCCTGACTTTCCCGTCCTTCTTCATGACCAGGACAATGTTCGCCACCCATTGAGGATAAAGGAAGACTCTAATGAACCTGGCTTTGTGGAGCTTGTCGACCTCTTCTTTCATTTTCAAAGCCATCTGAGGGTGGAAACGCCTTAACTTTGTTTTACCGAGACGGACCCTAGTTTTAGAGTTAAGCGGTGTTCGACCAGGGTGGAATCCAGACCCGGCATATCCTCGTAACTCCATGCAAACGCGTCCTTATACTCCTTGAGCACTTCAATTAATGCCTCTTCTTCAGATGGTGGTAAATTATCACATATGAGGACGATCCTAGGGTCTTCCTCAGTTCCCAAGTTGACTTCTTTGGTGGACTCTTCCACAGCGGCTGACGGCTCGTCGAATCTTCTCATCCCACTAGCATATGCGCCGGTCGCGTCCTCATATTCTTCATCCTCTTCTTCAATAGGGCATTCTTCATCTGTGATCTCGTAGACTCCATACCCTTCATCAATTGTGCAATTCTCCTCACAATCTATCTCTGGCAGTTGGATGGGATTTTCTATCAATTGAGGAATGGATAGGCACGCTCAACACCTACTGGCTAGGTCCAGAAGGAATCGTAGAGGGATCTTCTTACCCTTGGATTTGCTTTTGAATACTACCCTTGACCCATTATTCCTAGGTTGACTAAGCTGTCCTACGGACGAAGAAGAGGCTAAAGAAGATGCCGAAGAATGTACAGGGAAGGACCCCTCAGAGGAGGGGTAGAAAAGGTCACTCATAGGACCTTAGACGAGTGGCCCGTAGGTCGGGACCCACTCGTGGGAGATGTAGGAGGTTTCCTCAACGAAGATGTGTTGTTGAGGGGTTTGAAAATCGACATTTTTTTTCGTTTCCATTTTTAATGACAAAGCAATGAAAAGAAATCGGAGGAGGGGAAAAAGTGATTATGGCTAAAGGGTTGGGAGGCTCATAGAGCAGGTCATGATTGAAGACCTGGTGTGGGTTAAGTAACCCGCGTAGGTATGTAAGTAGAGAAGGGGACTTGGGGAGATCCTCAGACAACCGTCTGGCCCGGGAAGGAGACAGCAACGAGGGCTGTGGTGAGTGAATAGAGAAGATGACGGCTAATGAGCCGTAGATGGCAATGTTGATGACGGATGAAGATCCGCCAGTGACAGAGTCCTCTTGGCGAGGATGGTTTGGAATTCTGGCAACAGCAGTGATATCCCCTGGCATTTCAGAGATCAATGGCGGCCCTTCCAGCTGCAGGGGTGAGAACATTCTTTCTAGCGCAATGGAAATATCTTGTATGTCAAACCATTTGCCCCATTCGCATTTCGGATCTTTGATCTTACCTTTCTTAGTAGCCATTGAACATCCTTCAGCTGAGTATATAACATGCGATCCCCCGTGTGTCTCTTACGGGTAATCCCCCATCTAAACAATGGGCCCTTTCTTGAAATGAGAGGATAGGGTCTATGTGAGGGGTTTTCCATCTGTCTCGAGTGATCCTTCAAAGTCTAGGCCAAACTTGTGGCTCAACCTTTTTCCCTTTGGCGGTTTCAGCCTTCCTTGTAGCTGCGCGCCCAAGCCTTTGCCCTGTTGATAGCCGATATTTCTCATTATCTCCCATCCTTTAGAATGAGAAGGGAGACGTGACGTTGGTGCTGAGGGTGGCTTCTTTGGTGTCAGAGGAATGCGGGATGGGTCCCATACATCCAGCAATGCCAATATGGGCCGATGAGACGGCCAAACAGATGGCAGAGAGGTATTAATAACATCCACTGTATGAAGGACAGGTGTACTGATCACTTTAATAATCCTCCCATTGTATGAAAACTTTAGGCATTGGTGGTTGGTGGAAGGCACAGCATCCATGACTTCAATATAGGGGCGACCCTGTATAGCCTTAAATGTGGGATCCATGTCAAGGACGTGGAATTCTGTAGAGACTGACGCAGCGCCTAATTCTGCCTTTAGGATAATCATTCCCTATGGTGGCCTTTTGCTGTTGTCATAAGCTGTGACTGTGATTGAGGAAGGTCTTATCTATTTCTCACTGACCCCACATAACTGAAGGGTGCTCATGGAGATTACGTTTATAGATGCACCCATGTCCACCAAGCACGGGTGTATGGACACTCCATTGATTTTTATCGAGACACATAATGCATATTTTCGGGCTTCCTTGGGGCGAGCTCGTGGTTGTGGAACACAATGGCCGGTTGTGTATCCGTCGGTGTCAGAACGGCCGAAATCTTCCCTACAGGGAGGTCCCCATTCACCATGACCCTTTGAAGATATTCCATTAAGGCTGCCTGATGGGACGTGGATCTCTAAAGTAGCTCAAGGATGGAGATCCGAGCGGGTGTCTTGTCCAGATGTTTTAACAAATCATACTGTGTTCCAGGGATGGACTTTTCTGGATGCTCTCCATTGTCTTTCTCGGGCTGAGACTGCTCGGGGTTCTGACTGTTCTGGGGAAAAACCCTGTGGAAAATCCTTCCACTCCGGAGCACCATTGCTTGCGGCTTTTGCACCTCTATGGGGTTAGATGTGGATTTTAGCAAGGGTTTGAGGGGTAGCGGTGGAGAAATGGTTGATGGAGCAGGGGTGATGATGGGAGCGGGGATTCTGATGAGGGGTTTTGTTGGGTCCCGCGAGGTGCAAACGGATCTAGAAGAGGGAGGTTGAATAGATCCTATCAAAAGCTTTGGCCTATTTAAAAACTCTTAGCTATCGGAAGCATGAACTACTCCTATAAAGTGAATGAATCACTTAGGCACAATGCACAGCGGAATTAAGTAGAGTGACTCAAATGAAAAGACTTGGATTACAAGTGATGAAGCGTCAACTCTTCTTTAAGCACATTTGTGATCTTTGAGAGATACAAGCCTTGTAGTGCAGGGATCATAAAGCATAACACTAGAGCATGAAATAGCTTGCAACAACCGTGCGTGTGTGTGTGATATGTTGATCACTCAAAGTGCATATGTGTGTGAATGTAGTGGTGATCAACCAAGGTGCATGCTAGTCTAAGCAAGGGAAACACTTAGCAATACTTTCACCTTGGCGCCTGTGTGCAAGGGTGCAGCAGGCCGCCCAAGGGATGCAGTCAAAGTGCTAAGCTCAATTAAACCACAGATAAAACCGAAAGTGCAAATCTAAGTGCTTGAGTGTGTAAACAAGATAACCAAGTATGGAAGCACACGAACCTGTGAATGGGGGTAGAAGATATAGAGCAATCGCATACGATGAACAACCCACAACACAGGGATTCTTAAGGTGGTACGGTTGCAACCCCGTAACCTACGTCCACCCCTCACCAAAATCTGGTGAGGCTTTCCTGCTGACTCACAGCTTGACCGAGGACACCCCCCAAACCACAGAACAGAGAAAGCCCTCTTTCTGTCTTCGTACACACAAAGCCGATAGGGACGGCTATACCGTAGATCGGAGAACTTCCGATTGCCTTCCTACTAACCACCGGTAGGGACGATCTTCAGTTTCAACAGATTGAATGAAATGAAAATAGAACAAGATGAAAATGCTCAAACAAGATATGAAGATATGCTAGAATGAACTAGATCTTGTCTGAGATTGTTGGATCTTGAATCTGTTGCTTTGATCTTCCATTGATCCCTTTGAGTTGATGGAGAAGATATATGATGTAGCTTGATCTTTCCTTCAGTTGATGAAGAGGTTTGGATGTAGATTTGATCTTGGTGTGGATGTAGCTTTGATCTTCCTTTTGATCTCCTTTGTGAGCTTGCTTGCTTGTCTTCTTCGTTGGAGATTGAGGGCTTCCGATGTAGGCTTGAATCCCTTGATTGGATGTAGAACTTCTGCACGGAGTACTATTCACGGCTACAATACCTCTTCTTCCTTGGAGCTCCTCTAGCCTCTCTTCATCTCTCTTTGCTCCAAATGATCAACAAGGGTTTTTAACCCTCATGTGTTGGTTTTGTTGGGTTCGGTGCAGTGGATTCAGAGGGGGTGAATGAATCTCCCCTTCAAAATTTTGCTCAATTAAAATCTAATGCTCAGAACTGCAGAATTAAAGCTTAAAGGAATTTAAACCTAAGCAAGTCCTAGCCGTAGACAGAATCAAATCATAGGAGCTTGTGCCTTAAAGCATTCAGACAAAGTACAAAGAACTCTCAATACCACAATCAAACACACAGTGTGCAATCAAACCATATCATCCCTATGCATTCATCTAGCGCCAATCAGATAGAAGAAATCAAACCAATGCACAGAGGATTTTTAGGTGGTTCGGTCCTCCAGACCTACGTCCACCCCACACTCAAACCAGAGTGTGGATTCCGCTGACTCACAGCTTGAACGGCTGGGCATCACAGCTTGCCTACATCAGCTGGGCCTTACAGCTTGCCATCCGCTGAGCATCACAGCTTGCTATCCCGCTGAGCATCACAGCTTGCTGTCCAGAGGAGTCCACCTCTGCAACGCTGAGCATTACAGCTTGGCTCTGCTGGGCAATACAGCTTAGCCGTCTGAGGTATCCACCTCGCCGCTGTGCATCACAGCTTGCACTGCTGACTAACAGCTTGAAGAAAGGTTTAAAAAGAAAGCAAAAACAGGAAGACAATCAGCAACTAAAAGCTGTAAATGAAGTGCACAATGTAGCTCTCGCAGGAGCAAGTCTGGTTTGGATCTGATCCAATTTCCAGACAACCACCATCTCTCTATCTCTTTCTCTGCTCGAGCTTTCTATCTCTCTCTTTTTCTTCTCTGCTCTTCTCTTCTCTCTCTTTTTCTTCTTCTTCTCTTCACACTGGATTGTGCAGGCTCTCTATTCTTTCTCTCTGCTTCTGCTCTTCTGATCAATCACCTTCACCTGATGAAGAGGTCTTCATATATATAGCAGCAGTAGGAAGGTGTGTCTTCCACATTTCCCGCCCAGAAGGTTCTGTCAGATCTGAGGAATTTCGACCACATGGCAGCATCCTGGCTGGGCTACATTCCACGTGTCACGATCCTGGCACTTTATCCATTCTTGGATCACGTGCCCTTCTTAGGCTCCTCGAGCAGCAATCCTGTCAAATGAAGATTATTTTCAATTTGAGTAAGCAAAGTATGTACATCAAGAATGAATGCACAATGGCTGTATGGACTTTGCGTTCTGAACAATGTACATACTTGCCACCTGAAGTGTGTACAATGAGAAACGATGCAAGAATGTATAGACTTTAAGTCTAATGCCTGAAGCACATGATGCAGTGTACAGACTTTAAGTGCATGAAATGCAGTTTGCATTATGCATAAACATATCAGCAGAATGTGTAGACTTTGAATGCACGATAGCGAGTGTATAGACTTGCTAAGTCATCAAGCTACGTGCAGACATCAAACTCTGTACAGACTTCACTTGTGCCTGAAACATGAGAGCACAATGCACAAACTGAGTGTGTAATGCAGAATGCATCAAGCAAAGTATGTACACTAGAAATGGATGCACGGACTTAATGATATAGTATGCAAACGATGCATAGGCATAGCTCATGAATGTATACACTTGAGTGCGTGCATGCTATCAAGACGATGCATTGATTATATGTATGCTTGAAGAACATAGGCTGTACAGACTTCAGACTCAGCTGGGAACTGAGCTAAAGAATGTATAGACTTAACCGATGTACAGACTTTGCATGAGACGCAACATGAGACGCTCAGAATGCAATGCATCGAGCAAGTGTTTGAGTGCACCAACTTGCCCGATGTACAGACTTTGCATGAGACGCCCGATGTACAGACTTTGCATGAGACGCAACATAAGACGCTCAATGTACAGACTTTGCATGAGACGCAACCTGAGACGCTCAATGTACAGACTTTGCATGAGACGCAACATGAGACGCTCAATGTACAGACTTTGAATCAAAGTACAGACTTGCTAAGATAATGCATGGACATAACAGAAGAATGTGCAGACTTGAAGTGAATGCATGGACTATGCACAACGAATGTATAGACTTGCTCATGGACTATGCACAACGAATGTATAGACTTGCTGTAAGGAATGTGCAGACTTGGTGGAACTGAGCGTAGGTAAAGATGAGGAATGTATAGACTTGCTCAGGTCAGCTGCATGAAGCAAGGCAATGTATGGACTTGCCGATGTACGCTAATGCACAAAGGCTTGGTCCGATGTACAGACTTGCCGATGTACAGACTTAGTGCATGAAGCAAGGCAATGAGGAATGTATAGACTTTCACGATGTATGGACTTGCCAAAGGAGTGATGCATGAGCATGCAATCAATGTATAGACTTTATGTGCTATGCAAACGGATGTATAAACTTAGCATGAGACGCTAAGTGAGATAGTGTGCAAACATTCAGCAACACACGATGTACAGACTTTCTAGGCAAGAAGGCAACCGCTGTACAGACTTGCTGATGCGGGACGAGACCACGGACACGACTCGAATGAGGAATGCAGTCCTCAGACTCTAGGTGAGCTCGTGATTGTCCCTTAACGAGGGAAGCGTCGGACGTGCACGGTTGAGAAACCGGCAAGAGCTAGGGTGGTCAATTCTCTTTTGTGCCCGGATCGGGTCACGGGACGGCTTCGCTCTCTCTCGCAGCAGCGATGATATGAAAATATATAGCAAGCTAGGTCCTAAACAATGTTCTCTAGCAGCGGCATAAACAAATATATATGAAGTAAGCAAAATGCCGAGAAGGGAGCGAAAACGATACCTCCACGTGCTCGGCATGGGGACGACAGATCCGGCCGAAACCCGTACTCCCTGAATAATATTACACACTTGTTACAGCAATGAAGCACTACCCACTCCACGCAGAGAGGTAAAGGGATACACAAATGGGCCCGGGAGGACCGAATTCGGGTTGACGGGCGGCTTCTCGCATCTCTTCGGCAGCACCTGAACTTGCGACTGTGGGGCCCACGTGCTGTCCGGAGGGGGCGTGTGGGACCCGGTGGCACCGCTGTAGTGGGGACATTTGGGGAAGCGCTCCCCAGGATGGCGGCACGCTGGTTCGTCGGATGGAGGCCGGGTGGCTCCGATCGGCACCGGTCGGAATAACCGGCCACGGATCTACCGGTTCTATTTTCAGGCGCGCGCTCCGACGAGAACGGACGCTGCAATCAGCCCCGATGTCGGATCGACACGAAACTGACGCTGTTAGAAAGCTGCTTCGAACGGCTTCAACCCTATGGGATTACAGAAAAATAAACAGCTATGTATTTCTTATTGGCGAATTTTGATAGCTGCTGTTGTACAGTGCCCGAATTCTCAGATCAACAGGGAACTTGTCTGAGAACAGGCGTTGACTGATAGGTAGACCTCCGATTCAGGAGTTGTGTTCTTCATAAAAGTTGTGGGAAATTGTACAAGGAAGACGGAAATATTTTTTGTGATAGGTTTGGAGTTGGCTACGAATTGTTATGATTTGTATACTAGCAGTGAGTCGGATCTGGAAACTGGCTGACAGCACTGTAGATGGCTCTGCAAATGAATTTTGAAAAATGGATGGATGGCTGATCAAAATTCAGGAAAATTCATGGAGTGAGGGGACGGTGGACAGAACTCCCAGTAAAATTAGGAGGGATTTGGAAAAATCAACAAGATGGTCGGAGGGGGGGATTACAGGGGTGCTACCACACAGATCTGAAACTGGACAGAACTGGGAAACAGAAACACACGAAATTTGAAAAATAGTAAATGATGGAATTTGGATGGGATTGTTTTTGTGGTGGTGGGGATTGAAGATAGAAACACACCATAAAATTTTCAGATCAATAAGAACTCGGAGTTGATAGAAGAAATTCCGAGAAGAAGCTTCTGCCCAGGATGGACAGAACACCGAAGTCGACTTCGCGGCGGCTCGAAGGCGGCACGAACGGCGGCGGCGGCAGCACCGATGATCACCGGAGATAGAGGGGAGGAGATAGAAGATATCCACTCTATAATTGGGGGTTGGAGGAGATGAAACCAGGGGGAGAGGAAGGGGGCGCAAGAAGCTCCAATGGCTTACACAAATTTTCTCTTCATTAATGCTAACAAATGGAAAATACAACCTTTTATATGCCATGTATCAAACCCATTCTACACCCTTGGATCTAGGGATGGGGAATGGATGGCTGGGATTAAGTGTGATTAACACACCAAAAATAATAAAATAATAAGAGGAGAGGGGCGCCCCCTTGACCAAGAGACTTGATAGGTGAAGGTAGGTAACCTACCTTGGACTAATCTAACCACTTGTCTACCCATATGACATTTTGACATTCAACCCTTATAGATGGCCACCTAGGATGGTTGACCAGCCCCACATGAGTGACATGGACCAATGGGAAAGGGCTGAGGGCCCCCTTGCTTGGTCCTACTGGAATTTTACATATAAACCCACTAAGACCTACAATTGCGTACCAATATAACACAAGGGTATACATACAAATATGAAAGGACATAAATGCAAATAAAATGCAGGACGGTCTTGCCTCGATGTCCCCATCAATTCTCCCCGGGTGGGAGGAACTCGACCCCGTCGAGTAGGGGTATGGATGCTCGAATACTCCGGCGGATCCGTCACCGTGCCAAGTAACGCGGGTATGCTCCACTCCAAGTGACCATCACCTGCTCATTCCATATATACTCGATATGCACGAACTGCTATGGGCTAAAGGTGGACACTCCGGATGGGGCACTCTCAAAAGGGGAGGTGGCGGCTCGAAGACTCACTAGGAATCACCACTGAGTCCCTGTAGGTGACTAGATCCGAGTGTAGATATAGAACTGATCCCATACTCATCGAGCGAGTCCACTCGCCTCTTACTCATAAGAGATCGACAACGAGCTTACACAAGACACATGCAGACTCACCATGCAAACCATACAAATAAGAAACAGACTCATGCATGACTCTAGACAAATCTATGGTTAGTCCGACCCGTTCATGGGTGACGGCGGACCAGGACACCCGAATGTGTGCCATGCATGCATTTGACGTAGTCGGTGGTTGACGTCATGGGGAACTTCTAGACACCCTACGATGCACCAATCATGGACGTTAGGTTTGGATGTGGGAAGTCCGGGAGGTGCGGGTGGTCTAGATGGATCGGGGAAACCAAAGTTTTTATTACCCCCAAATGAAGGTTCGGACCTATGACAATGTGGAGTTTGCTTGGCCCGAGTGGAAAAGGTGGGATAGTGAACTCTGCGAAGAAGTGGAGTGAGTATGAAAGCTCGGGAGGTTCACTAGTGAAGGGGTCAAAAGGGTCGAAGAAGGTATGACCCCATGAAGTGGGTTCCCCCATGACTCGGTCCCAATTTAAGAATTCATAATCACCGTCATACATTGTAAGCGGTGGGACGACGGACATGTATAGAAAATAAGATTCCTCCCTTGGACAAAAGGGAATGAAGTCGGACTCGGCCGGCATCGGGAGGAGTAGAAGAATCTCCGTGGTGACACACCCCACGGTGCACACGGAGGTAATGGACCCTAAGGCCGGATGGGTGAAGCTAAGACTAGCGGGTTGGTCAAAGCCTCGGGCCAGTAGGTGCGTCAACTTCCATTGTGAATCTAATCCCATGACAAGATCATCCAACGTGTCAACATGGTGACTAGATCGAAATGTGGTATGGAAGGAATTGACCGGCACTAAAGGTAAGGTGGGGTCCCTGAAGGGGAAGGGATGTGGGACCAAGCCATCCTTGAGCCAACTAAGAAGCGGCTCGGCTATGAAAAACGTACCCGTCAGAAACACGGGTGGCTCGGGCCTGGGTGGTTCCAAATGAGAGGGTTCCGAAGCAAGTTCGGAAAGAAAGGGTGGTGAGCATGGGTCCGTAGGCGGAGCGGACTGATACGAGTGGACGGGTGGTGACACGGAGATGGTCGGCCGAAGGATGTCGTGGAAGATGAACTTGCCGGGTAGGTGAGGTGGATATAGGGTGCATGTCCTCGTATCCCGGTCAAAGATCGCTCTCCTCTCTTCCAACCAAGGTCGCCCTAACATAATGTATGGGCCTGTTAGCGTACCAAGGTTGCACCATCGCAGTAAAGAGTGGAGCCGATCATCCTTTCAAACTCGACAAAAGCAAAATCCCCATCGCGGATAATCTTACCCACCTTGGAGAGGGACTCCACGATATCAGGAGAAACCCAATTATCTGAATCCTTATGAGCGAAATGGAGTCTCGTTGTGGACCCATTGGGTAGGGTAGCTTTAGTAACGAGATGAGTGAAAGCTAATGCTCGGGCCATGAAGGCGTTGGATTGGGCCACAAAGGATGTCCCTTCGGACGCATGGTCTTGGGGAACGGCCATGGGTAGCGGACATGGACATGCATACACACGGTGACAAGACACTAGACCGACTATGCAAGTTTGGAATGCATGCACACTAAGGACCCTAGACATAAACCAAGACTCGGTACGTGGTGGAGATAACTGATCCGAAGATCACTCGCGCAAGTGTGTGACCTTCCCGATAGGCGTAGCCTAACGTTCGGACAACACCTTTTGAGATACCGGGTTATTGGGATGCAATGTAAAAAGACACTTCTTTTTTTTTATTTTAAAATAATGATGACCCTAAACACGACTTAGACAATGACTAATGACTAGACGTAAATGACACTTTTTTTTATTTTTAGACACCCTAGACTCAAACTCGCTCTGATACCAAATTGATGCGGGACGAGACCACAGACACGACTCGAATGAGGAATGCAGTCCTCGGACTCTAGGTGAGCTCGTGATTGTCCCTTAACGAGGGAAGCGTCGGACGTGCACGGTTGAGAAACCGGCAAGAGCTAGGGTGGTCAATTCTCTTTTGTGCCCGGATCGGGTCACGGGACGGCTTCGCTCTCTCTCGCAGCAGCGGTGATATGAAAATATATAACAATCTAGGTCCTAAAACATGCTCTCTAGCAGCGACATAAAAAAATATATATGAAGTAAGCAAAATGCCGAGAAGGGAGCGAAAACGATACCTCCACGCGTTCGGCGTGGGGACGACGGATCCGGCCGAAACCCGTACTCCCAAAATAATATTACACACTTGTTACAGCAATGAAGCACTGCCCACTCCACGCAGGGAGGTAAAGGGCTACACAAATGGGCCCGGGAGGACCGAATTCGGGTTGACGGGCGGCTTCTCGCGTCTCTTCGGCAGCACCCGAACTTGCGACCGTGGGGCCCACGTGCTGTCCGGAGGGGCCGTGTGGGACCCGGTGGCACCGCTGTAGTGGGGACACTTGGGGAAGCGCTCCCTGGGATGGCGGCACTCTGGTTCGCCGGCTGGAGGCCGGGCGGCTCCGATCGGCACCGGTCGGAATAACTGGCCACGGATCTGCCGGTGATGTTTTCAGGCGCGCGCTCCGGCGAGAACGGACGCTGCGATCAGCCCCGATGTCGGATTGGCACGAAACTGGTGCCGTTAGAAAGCTGCTTCGAAGGGCTTCAACCCTATGGGATTATAGAAAAATAAACAACTCTGTACTTCTTGTTGGCGAATTTTGATAGCTGCTGTTGTACAGTGCTCAAATTCTCAGATCAACAGGGAACTCATCTGAGAACTGGCGTTCACTGATAAGTAGACCTCCGATTCATGAGTTGTGTTTTTCATCAAAGTTGTGGGCAATTGAACAAGGAAGACGGAAATATTTTTTGTGATAGGTTTGGAGGTGGCTACGAATTGTTATGATTTGTATACTAGCAGTGAGTCGGATCTGGAAACTGGCTGACAGCACTATAGATGGCTCTGCAAACGAATTTTTAAAAATAGATGGATGGCTTATCAAAAATCAGGAAAATTCATGGAGTGAGGGGATGGTGGACAGAACTCCCATTAAAATTGGGAGGGTTTGGAAAAATCAACAAGATGGTCGGAGGGGGGGATTACAGGGGTGTTGTCACACAGATCTAAAACTGGACAGAACTGGGAAACAGAAACACACGAAGTTTGAAAAATAGTAAATGATGTAATTTGGATGGGATTGTTTTTGTGGTGGTGGGGATGGAAGATAGGAACACACCATAAAATTTTCAGATCAAGAAGAACTCGGAGTTGATAGCAGGAATTCCTAGAAGAAGCTTCTGCCCTGGATGGACAGAACACCAAAGTCGACTTCGCGGCGGCTCGAAGGCGGCACGAACGGCGGCGGCGGCAGCACCGATGATCACCGGAGATAGAGGGGAGGAGATAGAAGATATCCACTCTAGAATTGGGGGTTGGAGGAGATGAAACCAGGGGTAGAGGAAGGGGGCGCAAGAAGCTCCAATGGCTTACACAAATTTTCTCTTCATTAATGCTAACAAATGGAAAATACAACCTTTTATATGCCATGTATCAAACCCATTCTACACCCTTGGATCTAGGGATGGGGAATGGATGGCTGGGATTAAGTGTGATTAACACACCAAAAATAATAAAATAATAAGAGGAGAGGGGCGCCCCCTTGACCAAGAGACTTGGTAGGTGAAGGTAGGTAACCTACCTTGGACTAATCTAACCACTTGTCTACCCATATGGCATTTTGACATTCAACCCTTCTAGATGGCCACCTAGGATGGTTGACCAGCCCCACATGAGTGACATGGACCAATGGGAAAGGCCTGAGGGCCCCCTTGCTTGGTCCTACTGAATTTTACATATAAACCCACTAAGACCTACAATTGCGTACCAATATAACACAAGGGTATACATACAAATATGAAAGGACATAAATGTAAATAAAATGCGGACGGTCTTGCCTCGATGTCCCCATCACTTGCTAGGCATGAAGGCAACCGTTGTACAGACTTCATGTGCTTAACACTTAAGCCTGAATGCATGATGTGTAGACTTGAGTGCATGTGTGCAAAACAGACTTTGTGTGTAATGTGCAGACTTGCTATGTGTCATGTGTGCAGTATGCAAACGATGCACAGCCATAGCAGCAATGTACAGACATTTTAAATAATGCACACACATAGCAGCAATGTATAGACTTGTTAAACAATGCACACACATAGCTGCAATGTCCAGACTTAGAATGCAGCAATGTATAGACTTGTGAATGTGCATGCTGCAATGCAATGGAGTGTATAGACTTTATATGCATGAATGCACCATGTATAGACTTGCCAAAGGGGAGATGCATACAAATGAACAAATGCATATAGTAGTGAACAAATGAACAAATGCAATGTATGCTAAACACAATGACTGGGTCACTGTGATACTCTCACTGTGTTACTATCATCAAAACAAAATGGCATATGCTTGTGCCTAAGGGGCACAATATTCTCCCCCTTTTTGATGATGGCAACAAAGCGACAGTGAGTCACCAACCAAATTTTATCCCCCTTTGACATAATCAAAAAGAAGGAAACACATGAGTGCGACATGTAGAATACATTGCATATTTCCCTTAGAACAGCTCAAACTCCCCCTGAATGAATAACTCCCCCTGAATTATTTCTCCCCCTTTGAGAAGGAATATGGATGGATGAAACAGATAATCAAAAGGTAGAGAAGGTAGGAGGGAAGGAACATGAATAAAGAAGGGGTCACTACACAACAGCTGAAGCATTGGTTAAGAAGGTGAGCATGATTATAAACAACTGTTAAAGCATAAGAATCAGCAATATACAGTTTTGAAAAAATTCAGATTTAACAGTGATAAAGATAGAGTAAAACAGCTGACCACTGAAAAAGAGTTATAGACTCCATTTATAGCAATGAATCAGGGTACATGGTTTTAATAGAAAAGTTAGAAACAATACCCTTTGTGATTAAACATAGAAGTTCAAGAAAGGCAACTTGAATATGTATTGAGACAAACAATTTTCACTCAATGACTTTTGATTACAAAGGGTTACAGCAGTTTATTTTTCACTTTTTAATTTTTCAGAAACTGAGCTAAGTGAATAGACCAGTGGCGTTTATGCTGTTGACATTAGGTGTACACCTTGATCACAGGCAGGTACCCCTAGTTACTAGGCATAAACTACTAGATCTACTTCAGATCAAGACCTACAAGGAATAATTTTCACCTTTGACATTAAGGATACACCTTGATCAGAGGCCATTATCCCCAGTTACTTGGTGAAAACTCCCCCTATAGATTTGACCCTATGAACAGAGGTAGTCTGAAGCACTTCATGACTTATGAATTCTCCTACTTCTTTGGAGGAGATCACAGTTTCTCAGTGTAATTCAGCCATTGCTCTGTCACCGTGTTCAGCTCTTTACATTGATGATCTTATTTACTGCTGCCCTGATTTCTTTTAGAGTGATTGTTTAAAAACAGTACACACTCTTATTCACCTTTTCTAGACATTTCCAGTTTAACACATTCAGGCATTAAAAAAAAAGTTTTTCTATTCTAACAATGAGACAGAGATTAAGAGCTATAAAGGTTTTCTTTTATCTCAAGTTCTGAAGTGTAGACACTTAACTCTTCAATTTATAAAAGTTAAACCTTTGGTTCCTTTCAATTTGCAAGTGTGATTCTTATAAATGAACAATTGCAATAACCACAGCTCAATGTACTAAACCAGAATCAATACTGTTGTTCAGTGAAAGTGATAGGGAAATGATAGCAATAAGTATTAAGATCCAAGAGCATCTGATGTCAAAGAATATGAATGAATCGAGTGGGGACAATGAGAAGTGAAAAAGATTCAATGTACTGAACTTAACTCTCAGCTCCCCCTGACACCAAGATGCAACAGTTATGCTATGCAATGCTTTAACAGTATGCAATCATTTCCAGTTTATGCACCCAAGTCATGAACATTTTATCCATTTTCAGATTTTTCAAATTTAATGATATGCAGTACACTGCTCTATATGAAGACTTGACCCTTGGTACTTGACAGAGAACCTGGTCTCAAGGACCATCTCACACATAGTAAGAACCTCCAGGCAGATTTTCCTACCTTTTAGTAGCTTACCATTTAATATACCATAGTGGTCATGCAGAGAAATGCAGTGCAAAGCAGTCCTATATGCATCAGATTTTCAATGACTGTATGTCAAATGCATGTATATGCAATTCACATATATGCACACACAGCTCAAAGTCCAAACAAGTAAGCCCACGAAGCTCAATGCAAGTGTCAAAACAAATAAAAGAGCATGTATGCATGAATCATGATATGCAGTTAAAAATAGATTACTAAGGAATTCAATTAACCACACGTGAAGAGTGCAAGTATTACCTGACAACTTCAAAAAAAATTGGGGTTTTCATACTTTGGTGCCTTGGTTTATTTACCCCTCTTTATTCCTCAGCCCCAAGGCACTCCTGCAACACATTAATCATTTGATCCTGCAGGAACCCAAGCAGTCTTGGGTCCTGCGTTAACCCTGACAGGTGTTCTGAACAATCTTTTAGCCATATTATCATCAAAGTCCATCAGATGACAATTGGTCATGGAGTGACCAAATTTATCACAATATCTACATGAAACAGCAGATTTTCTGGTCCTATGGTGCATATCAACAGCAGCATGAGACCTATGAAATTGAGCATTAAATGTTCTGTTGTTTACATGAACATTTTGTTTCTTATTACCAGATGACCAACATTCAGCATACTTGTGACCTGACTTGCCACAGTTATAACATGAAAAATTCACAGGTCTTTTGGCACAGAATTTAAAAAAATTGTCATTAACATGGCTCCCTTGGGCATGCCAACAGTCCTTGACTGTATGGCCATACTTCCCACACTCATAGCACCTTAGGTGCTTACCTCTTGAGTCATTGTTTCCCCAATGATTTCCTGACCAGCACTCATTTACCTTATGCCCAGGCTTGTTTCAAGTGAAACAAATAATATGCTGGCCTGAAGTAGATTTATATCTATATGGGCCATGAGCATGTTAGAGAATTTTAGCATGTAGTTTATTGTCTTCTTTCATGATAAAACATGCATTCATTAGGTGACCACGCCTACTACAGTAATAACATGATGCATCAGATTTTTTAGTGGTGTGATTTCTATCAGATGAATTCCAAGAATGTATTGCTTCACCAGCATGCTCATCTTCAAGCAACAGTCTATAATCATCCATTACATGCCCTATCTTGCCACAATAATGACATGACACTTGTGATTTCCTGGCAACATGATTACTAACAGACTGACTAGATGCATGTGAATGAGTACATGAGACATGAGCATTGTACATTGACCCATCAAATTCAACCGAGTTGGCAGATCTTAGGGTGTAACCAGAAATATTCTTTACCTTCTTTGTTTGACCCTTTCTTTTCAATTTTCGATTATTCTCAACAATTTTTGTTTGCTTTTCATTTTTCTGGGCTTTGAATTGAAATACAGATGTTGAAGGTGATTTCTGATTTTCATTTTATTTTCAGGATTGATTTGAGGTACCAACTACATCAGAGCTTTGCACAAAAGTGGTGTATAGCTGGTTTTTAGTGATTTCCTTAACATCAGAACTGCAACTTATCCCCTCTCTTGAATTGTCATTTTTATCTTTCATGACAGCTTTCATTTTTCCTTCATTTTTAGCAGACTTGGATGTTAATTTTTTATGGGGCATCAAAGGCGATTTCCATACACGGGTGAAGTGTATTTGTGTGTTATGGCTTGTATGAGATTGTAATTGTGTATTTTCTTTCTTTTGGGCTCCTTGTAAGGCTTATATCAAGCCAATGGGCCATTTGTTATGTCAAGTCCAAGGTTAGATTGCCATTAGTAGAGTCCATTAAGAGTGTTACTTCATATTGGGTCATTAGGTGTCTAATGGGTCACTAATGCACTTAAGGCCCAACTTGGGTTACACTCCCTCATGGGCCAACTAAGTGGGAAGAGCCCATGCCTAGCATGAGCTATTAGGTTGCTCTTGGCCCATGAATGGCCTTGGCCCATGAAGGGGGGCGCAAGCTTCTTTGGCCTTATTAGGCTAGGTGGCTTGGTTGGTGTGTATTAGGTGGTGTTTGAATGGATCTAGTCCAAGGTAGAATAAGCATGGTCAAATTAGATTAAACTAATGTATTTAATGTGTGATTCACATTGTATCCCAGCCCTTCAATCCAAACCCCTAGATCCAAGGGTTGAGGGTGAGTTTGGTTGGCATCCTATATAAGGTTGTATTTTTCATATTGAATGAATGAATGAAGGAAAAAAAGGCATTTTGCCCCCAATTGGATCTTGAGCCCCTCCCCTCTCACTCCCTGGTTCCTCCACCTCCAGCCCCCTTTCTAGAGTGTAATCCCCTCCCCCTTGATCCCCTCCAGCATCTGAAGCAACTCCGGTGATCGCCGCCGCCATCGTCTCGCCGCCGACGCGTCGTCGCCAACGGTTTCGGTGTTCTGTCCACCCAGGACAGACCCTTCTTCCCCGAATTCTTGCTGTCACTCCCTTCATCTTCTGAAGCTCAAAATTTCAGGGTTGGTTCCCCTCTAGAACCCTTATCCCCACAAAAAAAATCACGTCAAAATTCATCATTTAGCTATTTTTTGATTTTCGTCCAAGTCCAAGTTCTAGATCTGTCCTGGTTCTGTTTACTGTTCACCAGCTCTGAGTTTATCCCATTCGAACCACCTTTTGATTTCTGTTGGGTCGCCCAAATTTACTGAGAGCTCTGTCCACATCCCTATACCACCAGGAATTTTATTAATTTTTGGTTCACCCTCCAAGTATTTTACAAAAACCTTCCAAGTTCCCAAGAACAGTCTGCCCACAGTTTCCCAGATCCGATCCAGGTCTAGTAAAGAAATCCCACAAAATCCATTTCATCTCCAATCAGAAAACCAAAAATAGCCCCGGATTCCTATCTCAGAGACCTTCAACTTTGCTGAAGAAATCATTGCTAGATTCGGAGGTCTTCTCCCCGGTCAACGTCGATCTTCAGAGAAGTCAGAACCTGCCCCTGCAGTTCTGGCCAGATTCCAGCAAGCTTGTAAAATGCATGATCAGAAATAAAGATCTGATTATTTTTTTTTGAAGACCCCTACGTCGAGGTATTCTGAGTCAGCTTTCCAACGGCGCTAACCTCGTCACATTCCGACGACGGGGCTGATCGCATCAGCAGTTTTCTCCAAGTCGCGCGCCTGCAAACAGAATTTTCAGATTCGTGGCCGAGTTCCCGTGAGCGTCGTCCGAGGTCCGCCCGGCGTCCGGCGGTCGTTCCAGCAGCTCGCCATCCCAGGGGAGCGCTTTCCAGGTGTCTCCACAATAGAGGAGTCATCAGGCCCCACACGACCCCTCCGGTCAACACGTGGGCCCCCACTAACACGAGTATGCGTGAAGCCGAAGCATCACCCGGAACCGCCCGTCAACCCGAAACTGGTCCTCCCGGGCCCGCTTGTGTCGCCCTTTACCTCCCTGCGTGGAGTGGGCTTAGTTGCATTGCTGTAACCATAATGTATTAAGTTCCCGGGGGTACGAGTTCCGGCCGGGTCCCATCTTCGCCACGCCGAGAGCGTGGAGGTATCGCCTTCACCCTTACACTTGGCATTAGCTCAATTCTTTATATGCTTTATATGCCGCCGCTAGAGAGCATGTGTAGGGATACCTAGCCCGCTTTCAATTTTTAATATCACTGCTGCGAGAGAGTGAGTGAGACCGTCCCGTGACCCGATCCGGGCACAAGTGAGAGCCGACCACCCTAGCTCACAGCCGGTTCCTCAACCGTGCACATCCGACGCTTCCCTCGTTAAGGGACGATCGCGAGCTTGTCGTGTCCGTGGTCCCGTCCCGCATCAATTTGGTATCAGAGCGAGTTGAGTCTAGGGTGTTTGCATTCAAAAAAAAAAAAAAAGAGTGTCATGTAGTCATTAGTCGGTCTAAGTCGTGTTTAGGATCATCATATTTTTAAAACAACAAAAAGAGTCATTTTTGGGTCGCATACATCCCTTTACTCGGTATATAAATAGGTGTTGTCCGACCGTTAGGTTACGCCTATCGGGAAGGCCGCACACTTGTGCGAGTGACCTTCGGGTCGATTGTCTCCGCCCCGTACCGAGTCTTGGTTTACGTCTAGGGTCCTTAGTGTGCATTAGTTAGTGCATTCCAACTTTGCATTACTTAGTGTCGTGTCTAGTGTTTTGGTCCGAGTGTCGGCATGGCCATCCACTAGTTTCCCGTGTCCCATGGAGTCCCAAACTCCCGGATGGTGGCGATACTATCTCAAATGGAAGGACCACCCGAACCACCCCACGAGACCCGAAACCCGGGATTTCTACGGGTCCGATGACCCGAGTGTCTATCTAGAATGGGAAGCCATTATGGATGATTACTTCGAGGTGTACATCATGTACGGGCCCATGCAAGTCGATGTTGCCAAAAGGTGACGTTTTGGTGAAGCCGCTGCAACTTGGAGGGACATCAAATATTGGAGGGAGGATAGGAATCTAAGGCCCATCGAGTCATGGTGGGAAATGAAGAGAGTGCTTAGGAGGGCCTACGTTCCCCGCCCACCTACCTCCAACCACGGAGGTCATTCCACTCACCAACCCCACCAACTCACCCACAATCAAGTGGGCCACACCTCTACCCAATCCCACCCCTTCACCGCCGTCCAAGCCCACCAAAGTGACCCCAATCTAGTGGCCCGCCCATGCACCACCAACCAACCTCCCCTTGGCACTCCCATCCCAACCCACTCAAGCACCTCCAACCGGGTGGAAGTCCCGCTTATAACCGAGCCAAGGCCCACACCCGAGCCGAGAGTTAAGGAGCTAGTCCACCCCAAGGTCCCTCCTCCAACCCGCTCCTTAAAGGAAATAAAGAAAATGATTTCGGAATGGTGGGAAAGGACACAAGCTACTCCACCACCCATGGATGCTCCATTGTTATCTACCTCCGGTCTTCATTCGAAACCATCAAAGTGGGAACTACCAAAGCCCGAGCCACCCGTGTTTCTTACGGGAACACTTTACATAGCCGAGTCACTTCTTAGTTGGCTCAAGGATGGCTTGGTCCCACATCCCTTCCCATCAATGGACCCCACACTACCACTAGTGCCGGTCAACTCATTCCATACCACATTTCGATCTCGTCACCATGTTGATACGTTGGATGATCTTGTCATGGGATTAGATTCACAATGGGAGTTGACGCATCTTTTGACCCGAGGCTTTGACCAACCCGCTAGTCTTAGCTTCACCCATCCGGCCATAGGGTCCATTACCTCCAAGTGCACCGTGGGTTGTGTCACCACGGAGGTTCTTCTACTTCTCCCGCTACCGGATGAGCCCGACTTCATGACTTTGCTTCCGAGGGAGGAGTCATATTTCCTATACACAGTCCCATCTACCATGACGGAGGAAGGTGACCACCCGCACCTTCAAGAATTTCACGATTGGGACCATGTCATGTTGGAACCCACTCCATGGGGTCACACCTTCTTCGACCCTTTTGACCCCTCCACTAGTGAAGCTCCCGAGCTATCACATTCTCTCCACCTCTTCCGAAGAGTTCACTATTCCACTCATACCCCTCGGCCTAGTCGGCACGCCGTCTCTACATCTAGGGATGATGACGAGGGTAGTTTTGGATCTCCTAGTCCTTCCCCACCCAAATCCCATAGGTCACCAATGCATGATTGGTACATCTTAGGGTGTCTAGGAGTCATCCATTCCGTCAAGCATCGAGTACATCTAGTGTATGCATGGCACATATTCGGGTGTCCTGGTCCGCCGTCACCCATGTACGGGTCGGACTAACATTAGGTGTGTCTAGGGTCATAGTTGAGTCGGTGTGTTTTCTTTGTGTGGTTTGTTTGTGTGGTGATTTTGAGTTGATTGTTTGTGTGATTTTCATTCATGTGTCAGTGCATGGTGAGTCTGCATGTGTCTTGTGCAAGCTCGTGTCGTTCTCTTATGAGTGTGAAGCGAGTCGACTCACTTGATGAGTATGGGATCGGTTCTACATCTATACCCGGATCAGTCACCTATAGGGACTCAGCGGTGATTCCTAGTGAGTCTTCGAGCTGTTTCCTTCCTTTTGAGAGTGCCCCTTCGGAGTGACCACCTTTAGCCATAGCAGTGCGCATATCGAGTATATATGGAATGAGCAGGTGCCGATCACTTGGAGTGGAGCATACCCGCGCTACTTAGCACGGTGACGGATCCGCCGGAGTACCAGAGCAGCCATACCCCTACTCGACGGGGTCGAGTTACTCCCACCCGGGGAGAATTGATGGGGCATCAAAGGCGATTTCCATACACGGGTGAAGTGTATTTGTGTGTTATGGCTTGTATGAGATTGTAATTATGTATTTTCTTTCTTTTGGGCTCCTTGTAAGGCTTATATCAAGCCAATGGGCCATTTGTTATGTCAATTCCAAGGTTAGATTGCCATTAGTAGAGTCCATTAAGAGTGTTACTTCATATTGGGTCATTAGGTGTCTAATGGGTCACTAATGCACTTAAGGCCCAACTTGGGTTACACTCTCTCATGGGCCAACTAAGTGGGAAGAGCCCATGCCTAGCATGAGCTATTAGGTTGCTCTTGGCCCATGAATGGCCTTGGCCCATGAAGGGGGGCGCAAGCTTCTTTGGCCTTATTAGGCTAGGTGGCTTGGTTGGTGTGTATTAGGTGGTGTTTGAATGGATCTAGTCCAAGGTAGAATAAGCATGGTCAAATTAGATTAAACTAATGTATTTAATGTGTGATTCACATCGTATCCCAGCCCTTCAATCCAAACCCCTAGATCCAAGGGTTGAGGGTGAGTTTGGTTGGCATCCTATATAAGGTTGTATTTTTCATATTGAATGAATGAATGAAGGAAAAAAAGGCATTTTGCCCCCAATTGGATCTTGAGCCCCTCCCCTCTCTCTCCCTGGTTCCTCCACCTCCAGCCCCCTTTCTAGAGTGTAATCCCCTCCCCCTTGATCCCCTCCAGCATCTGAAGCAACTCCGGTGATCGCCGCCGCCATCGTCTCGCCGCCGACGCGTCGTCGCCAACGGTTTCGGTGTTCTGTCCACCCAGGACAGACCCTTCTTCCCCAAATTCCTGCTGTCACTCCCTTCGTCTTATGAAGCTCAAAATTTCAGGGTTTGTTCCCCTCTAGAACCCTTATCCCCACAAAAAAAATCACGTCAAAATTCATCATTTAGCTATTTTTTGATTTTCATCCAAGTCCAAGTTCTAGATCTGTCCTGGTTCTGTTTACTGTTCACTAGCTCTGAGTTTACCCCATTCGAACCACCTTTTGATTTCTGTTGGGTCGCCCAAATTTACTGGGAGCTCTTTCCACATCCCTCTACCACCAGGAATTTTATTAATTTTTGGTTCACCCTCCAAGTATTTTACAAAAACCTTCCAAGTTCCCAAGAACAGTCTGCCCACAGTTTCCCAGATCCGACCCAGGTCTAGTAAAGAAATCCCACAAAATCCATTTCGTCTCCAATCAGAAAACCAAAAATAGTCCCGGATTCCTCTCTCAGAGACCTTCAACTTTTCTGAAGAAATCATTGCCAGATTCGGAGGTCTTCTCCCCGGTCAACGTCGATCTTCAGAGAAGTCAGAACCTGCCCCTGCAGTTCTGGCCAGATTCCAGCAAGCTTGTAAAATGCATGATCAGAAATACAGATCTGATTATTTTTTTTTGAAGACCCCTACGTCGAGGTATTCTGAGTCAGCTTTCCAACGGCGCTAACCTCGTCACATTCCGACGACGGGGCTGATCGCAGCAGCAGTTTTCTCCAAGTCGCGCGCCTGCAAACAGAATTTTCAGATTCGTGGCCGAGTTCCCGCGAGCGTCGTCCGAGGGCCGCCCGGCGTCCGGCGGTCGTTCCAGCAGCTCGCCATCCCAGGGGAGCGCTTTCCAGGTGTCTCCACAATAGAGGAGTCATCAGGCCCCACACGACCCCTCCGGTCAACACGTGGGCCCCCACTAACACGAGTACGCGTGAAGCCGAAGCATCACCCGGAACCGCCCGTCAACCCGAAACTGGTCCTCCCGAGCCCGCTTGTGTCGCCCTTTACCTCCCTGCGTGGAGTGGGCTTAGTTGCATTGCTGTAACCATAATGTATTAAGTTCCCGGGGGTACGAGTTCCGGCCGGGTCCCATCTTCGCCACGCCGAGAGCGTGGAGGTATCGCCTTCACCCTTACACTTGGCATTAGCTCAATTCTTTATATGCTTTATATGCCGCCGCTAGAGAGCATGTGTAGGGATACCTAGCCCGCTTTCAATTTATAATATCACTGCTGCGAGAGAGTGAGCGAGACCGTCCCGTGACCCGATCCGGGCACAAGTGAGAGCCGACCACCCTAGCTCACAGCCGGTTCCTCAACCGTACACATCCGACGCTTCCCTCGTTAAGGGACGATCGTGAGCTTGTCGTTTCCGTGGTCCCGTCCCGCATCAATTTTTCTAGATCCTGAATCTTATTCTCTAAATGTGCTATATGAAGCTCATAACTGGCCATCTCCTGTTCACTGCAATTGACACATTCACTTAGAACTTTGTTTGCAGTTTTATACTTCTCAATTTCTTGTTCCAAGTTGCTCAACTTTTCTGACTCTTCATCACAGACAGCTTTTCCTTTTTCTATGGTGAGAAGTCTTTCGGACAAGCCAGTGTTTAGCCGCTTTAATTTTTCAACTTCAGCCTTCAGTTCTTCAATTAGTTCCTCTTCCCTTTCTTCACTTTAATTTTCTCAGCAAGCAGATTTCTTTGATCCTCTTTAAACACGGCAATTTGTTTCTTCAGCCATTCATTCTCACTATAAAGATCTTTATTACGTTCTCTTAGAGCCAAGCACATATTACAGTTTGATTTTAGAGAGGAAACATGCACACCTTCCTTGTTGATTTTATTCAGACTAGCCTTGAGATCTTCAATTTCTTTTTGAACTTCAGCATGTTCAATCTTTAGTTTGTCCATTACAGAATTAATTTCAGTCAGCTCTTGCATGCCTTTTAGATGCTCATTTTTCATATTATTCAGCTGATTCTCAAGTTCAGATATCTTGTCCAAGCATGTTTGATTTTCAATTTTTAGAGAACCATTTTGTTCCTTAAAATTCTGAGCATCTATTAGGCATGTATCATAAGACTGTTTCAATGTAGGACAAGTATCACAAGTAAGTTCATATTTGCATTGTTCAATTCTTTTCTTTAGCCTTTTATTTTTGGATTTTAATTTTGTACATCTATCAGTAAGCTCTTCATTTATATTCCATAAATCATCAATCGAACTTCTTCGGATCCAGAGCTTACCTGAGATGATGATTCTTCATTATCATTTCTCCGATCAGCCATCAAGCATTTGTTGTGATTCCTAGTAAGCTTTAGTTTTTCCAAAATTTCTTTGGCAGACCTGCAAGAAGAAATACATGAGATTAGAGCTCTGTCAATTGATTCCTTCATTAAAACTAATGCTCTAGTGTTGACAGAGTCTTTCAATTTATCCTTCTCGGTCCATCTAGATTTATCTTTTGATAAATTGTGTGGACCATGAGTTATTACCTTCCAGAGATTAGGATCAGTTGACTTTACATACCGATGAAAATTTTCTAACCAAGAATCAAAATCATTACCTCTGAATATCGGAGGATTAGCCATCGAGATATGATGAATGCACCGAAATCAGATGAGCAAATCAAGACACTAAACCGGTGAAACAAAACACAGAACACAAGAAACTCACTCTGAAATGCACCAAAAACTAGCAGGATCCTCTGCAGATTGTTAGATCTGTTAGGTCAGAGACCCGCTCTGATACCAAGTGTTGGGTTCGGTGCGGTGGATTCAGAGAGGGGTGAATGAATCTCCCCTTCAAAATTTTACTCAATTAAAATCTAATGCTCAGAACTGCGGAATTAAAGCCTAAAGGAATTAAAACCTAAGCAAGTCCTAGCCGTAGATAGAATCAAATCAAAAGAGCTTGTGCGTTAAAGCATTCAGACTGAGTACAAAGAACTCTCAATACCACAATCAAACACACAGTGTGCAATCAAACCATATCGTCCCTATGCATTCATCTAGCGCCAATCAGATAGAAGAAATCAAACCAATGCACAGAGGATTTTTAGGTGGTTTGGTCCTCCAGACCTACGTCCACCCCACACTCAAACCAGAGTGTGGATTCCGCTGACTCACAGCTTGAACGGCTGGGCATCACAGCTTGCCTACATCAGCTGGGCCTCACAGCTTGCCATCCGCTGAGCATCACAGCTTGCTATCCCGCTGAGCATCACAGCTTGCTGTCCAGAGGAGTCCACCTCTGCAACGCTGAGCATTACAGCTTGGCTCTGCTGGGCAATACAGCTTAGCCGTCCGAGGTATCCACCTCGCCGCTATGCATCACAGCTTGCACTGCTGACTAACAGCTTGAAGAAACGTTTAAAAAGAAAGCAGAAATAGGAAGACAATCAGCAACTAAAAGCTGTAAATGAAGTGCACAATGTAGCTCTCGCAGGAGCAAGTCTGGTTTGGATTTGATCCAATTTCCAGACAACCACCATCTCTCTCTCTCTTTCTCTGCTCGAGCTTTCTATCTCTCTCTTTTTCTTCTCTGCTCTTCTCTTCTCTCTCTTTTTCTTCTTCTTCTCTTCACATTGGATCGTGCAGGCTCTCTATTCTTTCTCTCTACTTCTGCTCTTCTGATCGATCACCTTCACCTGATGAAGAGGTCTTCATATATATAGCAGCAGCAGGAAGGTGTGTCTTCCACATTTCCCGCCCAGAAGGTTCTGTCAGATCTGAGGAATTTCGACCACATGGCAGCATCCTGGCTGGGCTACATTCACGTGTCACGATCCTGGCACTTTATCCATTCTTGGATCACGTGCCCTTCTTAGGCTCCTCGAGCAGCAGTCTTGTCAGATGAAGATTATTTTCAGTTTGAGTAAGCAAAGTATGTACATCAAGAATGAATGCACAATGGCTGTATGGACTTTACGTTCTGAACAATGTACATACTTGCCACCTGAAGTGTGTACAATGAGAAACGATGCAAGAATGTATAGACTTTAAGTCTAATGCCTGAAGCACATGATGCAGTGTACAGACTTCAAGTGCATGGAATGCAGTTTGCATTATGCATAAACATATCAGTAGAATGTGTAGACTTTGAATGCACGATAGCGAGTGTATAGACTTGCTAAGTTATCGAGCTACGTGTAGATAGCAAACTCTGTACAGACTTCACTTGTGCCTGAAACATGAGAGCACAATGCACAAACTGAGTGTGTAATGCAGAATGCATCAAGCAAAGTATGTACACTAGAAATGGATGCATGGACTTAATGATATAGTATGCAAACGATGCATAGGCATAGCTCATAAATGTATACACTTGAGTGCGTGCATGCTATCAAGACAATGCATTGACTATATGTATGCATGAAGAACATAGGCTGTACAGACTTCAGACTCAGCTGCGAACTGAGCTAAAGAATGTATAGACTTAACCGATGTACATACTTTACATGAGACGCAACATGAGATGCTCAGAATGCAATGCATCGAGCAAGTGTTTGAGTGCACCGACTTGCCCGATGTGCAGACTTTGCATGAGACGCCCGATGTACAGACTTTGCATGAGACGCAACATGAGACGCTCAATGTACAGACTTTGCATGAGACGCAACCTGAGACGCTCCATGTATAGACTTTGCATGAGACGCAACATGAGACGCTCAATGTACAGACTTTGAATCAAATTACAGACTTGCTAAGATAATGCAGGGACATAACAGAAGAATGTGCAGACCTGAAGTGAATGCATGGACTATGCACAACGAATGTATAGACTTGCTCATGGACTATGCACAACGAATGTATAGACTTGCTGTAAGGAATGTGCAGACTTGGTGGAACTGAGCGTAGGTAAACATGAGGAATGTATAGACTTACTCAGTTCAGCTGCATGAAGCAAGGTAATGTATGGACTTGCCGATGTACGCTAATGCACAAAGGCTTGGTCCGATGTACAGACTTGTCGATGTACAGACTTAGTGCATGAAGCAAGGCAATGAGGAATGTATAGACTTTCACGATGTATGGACTTGCCAAAGGAGTGATGCATGAGCAGGCAATCAATGTATAGACTTTATGTGCTGTGCAAACGGATGTATAAACTTAGCATGAGACGCTAAGTGAGACAGTCTGCAGACATTTAGCAACACACGATGTACAGACTTTCTAGGCATGAAGGCAACCGTTGTACATACTTGCTAGGCATGAAGGCAACCGCTGTACATACTTCGTGTGCTTAAAACTTAAGCCTGAATGCATGATGTGTAGACTTGAGTGCATGTGTGCAAAACAGACTTTGTGTGTAATGTGCAGACTTGCTATCTGTCATGTGTGCAGTATGCAAATGATGCACAGCCATAGCAGCAATGTACAGTCATGTTAAATAATGCACAGACATAGCAGCAATGTATAGACTTGTTAAACAATGCACACACATAGCTGTAATGTCCAGACTTGGAATGCAGCAATGTATAGACTTGTGTGTGTGCATGCTGCAATGCAATGGAGTGTATAGACTTTATATGTATGAATGCATCATGTATAGACTTGCCAAAGGAGAGATGCATACAAATGAACAAATGCATATAGTAGTGAACAAATGAACAAATGCAATGTATGCTAAACACAATGACTGGCTCACTGTGATACTCTCACTGTGTTGCTATCATCAAAACAAAATGGCATATGCTTGTGCCTAAGGGGCACAACAGGTTTTATATCTCTTTGGATGGTCAATAAACACATCCCAGACCAGATCCACATTTTGTGGGTGATTAGGTGACTTTTGGATTAAAGAAATCCATGGGGAATGGCCCTTCTCGAAGTGGAAAAACAAAGTCAACATTGATGGCTCGGGGCTGGCGGTCGACCTATGGCTTCTGGCGGTCGACCGCTACTGAGAAACGCTGTAGACGGATGTTCCCTGAGATTTTTGGTCGACCGCTACTGGGCTGGCGGTGGACCGCCACTGAGAGAGGTGCAGACTGGGAACTTCTGGCTGGGGCGGTCAACCGCCCCTCGGCTGGTGATCGACCGCCAGCTGGGCAGACCCCGGGTTTTCTCGGGTCCGTCCGTTAACCTTCTTAGCTCAGTCGCTTAAGTCTTTTAGCAGCCCGTTCATGTCTGTGGCATCAACCTTGACTGTCTTGAAGATTTCTGTTGATTATATCGCTCCTATAATCAAGATTTTGTTCCGGGGGCTCCGCCCCCGGAAACCCCCGCAAGGGGCGCTGCCCCCTTGACCCCCCCGCCTTGACCGGGCAGGTCGATCCCCGCGACCTGACTGCGCAGGTCAATCCGCGTGCGAGGGCGCAATCATTGAGCTTTCACATTTGCCATCTCCACTCCATTCCTTAGATTATCTTGTAGCATGCTGTCAAGAAGTTGCACCGACCTTGAACCATCCATAAGGCAAGACATGCACTGACCATATGAAGAATATGCAATGACCTTATGTGTGATGCTATTCAGCTTGATTTCTGTGCTTGAGATATGCTAGATTTTCGTGCATCCAATATTATCATATGCCTTGATATCTGTGTATCCAGTTACCTAGATTTGTGTGCCATTCTTGATCTTTTACACTGGAAGTATAATGACCACCAATATTGTATTGTCATATGCCTTGATATCTGTGTACTGGAAGTATGATGACCTGAAATGTATGAATATTAACATTATCAAATACAGGTATAGTTCATTAATGACTACAGAGGCAGACATCATCAAAATCATAAAATTAATCATGTTGCACACATGTTCAACAGGTTTGTTAGGTGGAGGCATGGTGGAGGTAGAGGGGATCTCATGTGGATTATGGAGGGTAAGGGGTTCGGAAGGTGGAGGCATGGTGGAGGTAGAGGGGATCTCATATGGGCTATGGAGGGTAAGGGGTTCAGAAGGTGGAGGTGGAGGCAAAGTGGAAGTGGATAAGGCTTGAGATGGATTATGGTTCTGAGAAGGATGGTGGGTGATGAGTGGTTTTGAGGGCGTTGGTGAAGGTATGGTAGAAATAGGTGGGGTCGCGTATGGTTGACGGATGATGAGAGGTTTAGAAAGCATAGGTGTGGGTGTAGTAGGGGTGGATGGCAAAATGGAGGGGTGAGAGAAGATGAGAGGGTGCGAGGGCATAGTGGGGGGCGTTGGCTGATAGGTCATTGGTGAGTTAATGGGAGAGGTGCGGATGAGAGGGCGTAATGGCTGTGGAAATGGTGAAGGCCACGCTATAGGTTGTGATGCGGGTTGATGAGAGAGAGGTGCTACCCGGGCAAGACGAGGGCGTTGCCTGATGATAGGGTTGGCGGCAGCAAGAACAGAGGTACTTTCTGGGTGCCATCCCTGCTCTCTCCCGACTTCCGGGAAGGAGGAGATGGGGTTAACTTGGTGATTGGGTTGTTGGTGCTCCGGTAATGGATTCTAGATTATGCCCATGTTGGGTTGTTGTGGTTGGGCCTGCTGAGGCTATTGTAATGCCCCAAATTTTTCTGATCATTTTAGTGGGTCTCGGAGTGTATTTTGTGCATTACACGTGTTTTTCCCTGATGCGCCTTTGGAACTCTGTGTAGGGCAAATCGTGGCGTTCTCCGACTCCGGGACTGTATCAACGCGTTGTGTTCCTCCCGAGGATCGCGGAGGTAATTTTTCATAATTTCTGAATTTCTATAATTTTCAGATTTTTTCTATATATTAACCATTTTTCTCTCCCCCCTCTCATTCTCTCTTTCTCACTCTTTCTCATCTCTTTCTCTCCCCCTCTCCCCGGGCGGCCGATGGTGGCGAAGGAGGGCGAGGCGGCGATGGCGGGAGGCGAGGAACGAGGAACGGCTCGAGGATCGAGGGTCGGTGGCGCATGGAAGCTCGACCGTGGGTTCGTGGAGCGGCGAGGGTTTCACGGCGTTTTCTTCGTGGATTGGCGTCCACGACGCGTCGTTTCTTCGATGGAGGTAGGGAGATGGACCCTCAGCTCGTGTACTTCTTTTCCAGCGGATTTGGTAGCCCGTGGCGAGCCGAGTGGGGTTCTTTTCACATTTTGAGGAATATGCATATTTTTGGGGTGTGAGCCCGATCTAGCATTTTAACGCATTAATTGATGGTTTGTGGGCATCATTGAATGCCTAGGGGCTTGGGGAAGGTTTCCCCTTTTGTTTCCACTTCACTTGGGGGTGAACGGGGCGTGGAATGGAATTCTTCATAGTTTTCACCATTTTCGGGCGTGGACTGAGAATGCGCTAGCCAAGGTGAGCGCAATCTTGAAGATCGCGCTGCCCCAATAGAGTGCGTTCATCGGAGAAGATGAACAGTAAGGCGGTTCCTATCGCGCTATGGGGTCATAGCGCGTTCTGTCGCTGTCGCGCTATAGGGTCATAGCGTGATCTGATCTTATCGCGCTATGGACCTATAACGTGTTCTATCGTGTCGCGCTACAAGGGTATAGCGTGTTCTGTTCTGAACGGGCTATATGAGAGTAGCGCGATCTTGAGGCGACCAGTCGAGCATCCCAGGGTTGGTAGCCTATGGCTGATCGTGCCTCCCTTGATCATGAGTGTCCCGGACACCCCATGGAGTTCCGTGACCGTGTCTTTGGGTGTCCGGAGGTTTTGTTTGCCTCGATTAGCGTGCCCATGGGTGTGTGTGTTCCGGGCTTTCATATTACGCTAGATCGAGTCACCGTGTATCGGTGTGTGGGCGGTGGCGTTTCCCCCGCATGTCGTGGGTTTCTATGGAAGATGGTTCTCGAGTGGGCCATGTGTTTCAGCCTTGGACTGCGAGTCTAGTCATTCTGCCTGGGGCTGGAGGTTTCCAGCTTTTCCCTGGGATGGGAATCGGCGTGGCGGCTTGTGAGCTGCCTTGGGAATCGTACTTCTGTGCTTTTCGCATGGGCCATGTTTGTGGCCTTGGACTGTGAGTCCAGTCACCCAGCCTGGGGCTGGAGGTCCCTTGAGTTCCCTTTCTGAGGGGATGGTCTCGACGGCTCGTGAACTGCCTCGGTATTCATGCTACCGTAGTTTTAGACCTAGGGATTAGGCCAGATTAACGGCATTATGCTGTTGCATACGACGGTCTTGACCCCGAGTCTCGTGACTCAAGGACCGTTAGATTTAGTGAGTCTAGAGGACTGTCCAGAGTCTAGTGGCTCGGTGCCACTTGGTCCTTCTCGACTTTCACGCAGGGTGCGTGCGTGTTTCTTGGAGTTTCTCCTTGGAGAGTGGTCACATCGGTGACTCCCCACTAGTCGTAGCCTTCCGACACGTGAGTGGTCCCACCAAGGAGTGGTGGTGAGGCTACCCCGAGAGACGATTTTTAGGCTGGTTACCATCGGGCCCCACGTTTGACGCCAGAGTCCGGCTGAGGGGAAAACCAGTCAGAGGGCCAGACCTAGGACGTATGGTTTGTGTGTGCACACGTGGTTGGGGGCAATAGGACCAGCGCTGACGAGCGCGGCCCCAGCTAGTCACTTGTTCTGTGGTTACTTGTACGGTATCCCCGTTCCACCATGGGTCGAGGGGGTCACCAGAGGCACGGTCTAAGACGTCAGTGGATGCATCCGGCCTTGCTTCTGGTGGGCAGGTACTCCTGTCACGTGAGACGTAACTCTCTTGTTTCCGAGTTCCATTTCCCGTCTGCGAGACATGATTTTCTGGACCGTCTGGTGTTTCCGAGTTAGTGGCCAGGGTGCTAGTAGCTTTACCGAGGTTGAGTCTTGTTGGTGCGGTGTCTGCGATTGGGTGGTCGGGGTTGCACCTTGGACAGCGTGTCCAGGTTGGCCGTGTCCTCGTAGACAGGCCTCTACGGCGGAGTTGCTGTGGGTTTTTACTTCGGTAAGTGGTGCTAGTGTGGTTCGGTAGCCCCCGACCGTGAGATCGGGGTGTGTTTTATGGTATAGTAGGAGTAGCTATAGTGCCGAGTTTTGACCGGCCACCGGTCCGCTGTTCCTGCTATCGTTGTAGCTTTCCTTTCCGCTACCGCCGTTGTTTCCGGTTGGGGTTCCACGGGATCCCTGCTGAGTCTTTATTTTGGAGACTCATCACTGCTTTTCAGGTGTTGCGGTTCTTCCTCGAGGTTTGAGGGTACTGTGCGGAGGTTCTCAGTTGCCAGCTCGCCGGGCCGAGTGTTCATTCGGCATGTGGTACGTTTTACTACTTTAGATTATACTTTCGGTTGGACATCTGGACTCTATTGTTGTAGTTGTTGTTTATTTATTTCTGTTAATTGTTGAATTGTCCTGCCTTATTTCCTATTTTTTTTTGCCTTCACACTCCCTTTAGCCCTTCCGAGCCCTCCAGGCTCGTGGGCGGCGGTTCGAGTCTCGGGTTATCGGGTCTTTCCCGATAATCAAATTCTCGGGTCGTCACAGCTGGTATCAGCGCGATGGTTGTGGATGTACATGGGAATTCGAGATATTGCAGTGATCAGAGTCCATAAGGTCCAGTACAGTCGACAGTTGGCATAGGGTTTCATGCATGTTTTCCGCTTGATTTTTCGCTTAAGAGCTTGAGTGCGCTGTGTGGCGCTGTGAAGGCGGTTGCTATTCACGGCTTTCGTGCCAGCGTGGGATCTAAGGATCGAGGTTGAGAGCTTCTCCCTCATCGGTGGTGATCCCAGTTGTCGAGCGTTGGGCAGAGGTTGCTGACAGGCGTGAGTTCGCGGTGCTGCGTTCGAGGAATCTGCAGCATGGTCAGGTGGCTGGAGAGGATTGTTCGTGGTTAAGTGGCCGTCAGCGTGCTCTGAGGGAGCTGCTGTCGATTTTGGCCACTCCAGCTTAAGGTTTGTCCAGCCCCTGAGGTGTCCAGGTCGTAGTTTAAGGTGGCAGAGCGGGTGTTCTGATTGAGAGGTGTGCTCGGGTGAGCGGAGGATCCTCTCGGTGAGCTGCTGTTTCGTCGAGCCTGATGTTCTTGTCGTGCTCTGTTGCGTCAGAAATGACGTGTCGGTCTCGGTTATTCTGTGATTTTGAGGCAGGATTGGGCAGTGGTGTCCCTGTAAGTTCTTGCTCATGCGCTCTTGTGTGCGAATGGGTGGTGTTCGCCTTGGAATTAGTTTGAGTTGTGAAGGTTCCGCGGTGAGTTTCGGGACTCGGGTTGATGTTACGGCTCTTGGCGTGGTGTGTTGCAGTTTAAGGAATTGCAGTGGTGGTGCATCAAGAGATGTTGTGATTGTGGTCCGACGTGACGCTCGTCGAGTGTGTCGGAGGCGCTGACCTGACGTGGTGATGGTTTTCTCGGTGCTGGAAGGTGTTGTTCCCAGCATGCGCGAGGTTCGAGGTCAGGTCAGGCGTGGAGTTCTTCCGTTGGTCAGAGGACTGCCGGTTTCTCCTTTGGTTGGAGAGATTGTGTTTGGCTAGGATTGCCATCTTGCATTATGTGTCCGGATTGGTTGGCCTTGTGTGGCACGAAGTCCGGGTGAGACGTGCTCCTTGTCTTGGCCAGGTGGTCGCCTGTGAGAAGTTGTGCCCTTTCCCTTGTCGTGTGAGGGTGTGTTGGCGCTTTTTCGGAAGGACGAGTGCCGGTCGGGTGGTGTTTCTGAGAATTTGTGGCTGTGCGCGTGGATCAGAGTGCGCAGTGGAAGCCTGGTGGGCTTGCGACCCACTAGTTAAGGATCGTAGCGTTGGTTGCTATGGGCGGATTCCTAAGTTTGCGTTGAGCATTGGAGGATTGGTTCCTCTATGTGAAAGGTGTTGTTGCCATGCTGTTGCTTGAGGTATCGGGGTTCTTGGCACTGGCAGGATGGAGTGTTGGGGAATGTGCTGGCTAGTGCGCCGCATGAGTACCCTGTTCATGTGATGGAAGCCGGGTCAGGCGTCGGTGTTAGACCCGGATGGGGTTGTTGAGGATGTCGCCTGACGGAGGTCGAGGACGTGTTGGTCAGAGTCGGTGGCTTGGTGCCCGACTTGTATTGAAGGTTGTGCCCTCGGTTGAGATCGTGTTTTGAGGAAGTGATCTCTGAGAGATTTTGGGTTCCGGTTGGTAGCTACGAGTGACTGGTATGGCTAGTCTCGTAGTCGACCACGATAAGATGTGTATTGTTAGGGACCCATTGTGCATTGGTCGTGGTGCTGGCGACCTGGTTGCCGTAATTTTGGTTGGCACTTTCTCCCCTAGAAACGTGTGCCATGAATTGTTCAGGTGGTGTCCCGTGGCTCTATGGTAACGGCGGAATCAGGATTGGCAGGTGTCCATTTGGATTAATTGAGTCAAGGAATGTAATGAGACAAGATGGAAGAGTGACGCCTGTGGGCGGAGGCCTTTAGTGAGATTGACGTCGGATTGGTGGTCCTTGATGGGACGTTAGTGTCGCAATGGTTATCCCTGGTTTGGTGATCAGCATGGGATGGTTCCCATGTAAGTCTGAGTCGAGTGAAGTGATGACCAAAGACGCCAAGATCTTATCTATTGGTTTCATCGTGCTCCTCGAGAGGGTCGAGTTGGAGTGATAATTGAGATCGGATGCGGAGTCCGAGAGGAGTGCGGCTCGAGATGTGGTATTGGTCTGTGTGTGAGTCAACGGATGGCTTGCCGAGGTTTGGAATGTTCCCTTCGGATCTGGTGGAGGACCAGGAAAGAAGGAAGAACCTGAGCAAGCGGAGGTTTCCTGTTGACGTGTATCTAGCGACCAGTGGATGGTCTTTTCACAAACAGAAGATGCTATTGGTTGTGCATCGTGAACAGTGAGGGTCGTGTGCAGGTGAGACCTTTGGTGGTCGTTTCTATGATGTGCCCTTCCGGACAGGATCTGGGCTTTGTCGAAGTTTATCTTCTGACAGAGTTGGCACAGTGATATGTCTGGCTTTCAGCTTGCCAGGTGTGAGGTGATCCTTGGCGCTGAGCCGATGTTTTGGTTGCGATCTGTCGAGATGGTTGTGTGAGCCGATGGAGGCTCTGTATTGGTTGTTCCCTTGAGAAGGGTGTGTGACCTGTCAGCTGGTTGTGAAGCTGATGTGTGTTTTATCTGCTGACTATTGGATGGATCAGTAGCTGTTTCTCGTGATGAGGATTGTGTCTCCTAGGTGAGCGAGATGGTGGCAGCAGTACCAAGGTTGGGTTGGTTGTGTCTGAGGTGATACCAGACTTGTGCCTTTGTGTTATGCCCCCTCTGATGTCCAGTGTGTGTGCGGCGTGCGGAGCTAGGTGTTGTTTGTGATTGTAAGTCTGGCTGCGTCCCTCAGGTCCGGAGCTTTTCGTGTGAATCGAGATTTTCTATGCTGGGGCTCTGACGGCGTTGTCAGTTGGTTCAGTGTTCTTCCCCTGTGACTTGGTGCTAGTCCTGAATTTCGAGGATGAAATTTCTTTAAGGGGGGAGGGCTGTAATGCCCCGGATTTTTCGGATCATTTTAGTGGGTCTCGGAGTGTATTTTGTGCTTTACACGTGTTTTTTCGGATGCGCCTTCGGAACTCTGTGCAGGGCAAACCGTGGCGTTCTTCGACTTCAGGACTGTACTGGCGCGTAGTGTTCCTCCCGAGGATCGCGGAGGTAATTTTTCAAAATTTTCTGAATTTTTGGAATTTTTGGGCTTTTTCTATATATTAAACCTTTTTCTCTCTCCCCCTCTCATTCTCTCTTTCTCACTCTCTCTCATCTCTTTCTCTCCCCCTCTCCCCGGGCGGCCGACGGTGGCAGAGGAGGGCGAGGCGGCGATGGCGGGAGGCGAGGAATGAGGAACGGGTTGAGGATCGAGGGTCGGTGGCGCGTGGAAGCTCGGTCGCAGGTTCGTGGAGCGGCGAGGGTTTCACGGCGTTTTCTTCTTGGATTGGCATCCACGGCGCGTCGTTTCTTCGGTGGAGGTAAGGAGATGGACCCTCAGCTCATGTACTTCTTTTCCCGCGGATTTGGTAGCCCGTGGCGAGCCGAGTGGGGTTCTTTTCACATTTTGGGGAATATGCATATTTTAGGGGTGTGAGCCCGATCTAGCATTTTAACGCGTTAATCGATGGTTTGTGGGCATCATTAAATGCCTAGGGGCTTGGGGAAGGTTTCCCCTTTTGTTTCCCCTTCACTTGGGGGTGAACGGGGCGTGGAATGAAATTCTTTGGGGTTTCCACCATTTTCGGGCGCGGACTGAGAACGCGCTAGCCAAGGTGAGCGCGTTCTTGAAGATCACACTGCCCCGATAGAGCGCGTTCATCGGAGAAGATGAACATTAAGGTGGTTCCTGTCGCGCTATAGTGTCATAGCGCGTTCTGTCCCTCTCGCGCTATAGGGTCATAGCGCGATCTTATCTTATCGCGCTATGGACCTATAGCGCATTCTATTCTGAACGCGCTATATGAGAGTAGTGCGATCTTGAGGCGACCAGTCGGGCAGCCCAGGGTGGGTGGCCTACGGTGGATCGTGCCTCCCTTGATCGTGAGTGTCCCGGACACCCTGTGGAGTTCCGTGACCGTGTCTTTGGGTGTCCGGAGGTTTTGTTTACCTCGATTTATGTGCCCTTGGGTGTGTGTGTTCCAGGCTTCCATACTACGCTGGATCGAGTCACCGTGTATCGGTGTGTGTGCGGTGGGGTTTCCCCCACATGTCGTGGGTTTCTGCGGAAGATGGTTCCCGAGTGGGCCATGTGTTTCAGCCTTGGACTGTGAGTCCAGTCATTCAGCCTGGGGCTGGAGGTTTCCAGCTTGTCCCTGGGATGGGAATCGGCGTGGCGGCTTGTGAGCTGCCTTGGGAATTATACTTCTGTGCTTTCCGCGTGGGCCATGTTTGTGACCTTGGACTGTGAGTCCAGTCACCCAGCCTGGTGTTGGAGGTCCCTTGAGTTCCCTTTCCGAGGGGATGGTCCCGGTGGCTCGTGAGCTACCTCGGTATTCATGCTATCATAGTTTTAGACCTACTGATTCGCCCAGATTAATGGCATTATGCTGTTGCGTACGACGGTCTTGACCCCGAGTCTCGTGACTCAAGGACCGTTAGATTTAGTGAGTCTAGAGGACTGTCCAGAGTCTAGTGGCTCGGTGCCACTTGGTCCTTCTCGACTTTCACGCGAGGTGCGTGCGTGTTTCTCGGAGTTTCTCCTTGGAGAGTGGTCACATCGGTGACTCCCCACTAGTCGTAGCCTTCCGACACGCGAGTGGTCCCACCAGGGAGTGGTGGTGAGGCTACCCCGAGAGACAGTTTTTAGGCTGGTTACCATTGGGCCCCACGTTTGATGCCAGAGTCCGGCTGAGGGGAAAACCAGTCAGAGGGCCAGACCTAGGACGTATGGTTTGTGTGTGCACACGTGGTTGGGGGCAATAGGACCAGCGCTGACGAGCGTGACCCCAGCTAGTCACTTGTTCTGTGGTTACTTGTACGGTGTCCCCGTTCCACTAGGGGTCGAGGGGGGCACCTGAGGCGCGGTCTAAGACGTCAGTGGACGCATCCGGCCTTGCTTCTGGTGGGCAGGCACTCCTGTCACGTGAGACGTGACTCTCCTGTTTCCACGTTTCGTTTCCCGTCTGTGAGACGTGATTTTTTGGACCGTCTGGTGTTTCCGAGTTAGTGGCCAGGGTGCTAGTAGCTTTACCGAGGTTGAGTCTTGTTGGTGCGGTGTCTGCGACCGGGTGGTTGCGGTTGCACCTTGGACAGTGTGTCTAGGTTGGCCGTGTCTTGGTAGACAGGCCTCTACGGCGGGTTGCCGTGGGTTTTTACTTCGGTAAGTGGTACTAGTGTGGTTCGGTGGCCCCCGACCATGAGATCGGGGTATGTTTTCTGGTACAGTAGGAGTAGCTATAGTGCCGAGTTTTGACCGGCCACCGGTTCGCTGTTCCTACTGTCGTTGTAGCTTTCCTTTCCGCTACCGCCGTTGTTTCCGGTTGGGGTTCCGCGGGATCCCTGCTGAGTCTCTGTTTTGGAGACTCATCCCTTCTTTTCAGGTGTTGCGGTTCTTCCTCGAGGTTCGAAGATACTGTGCGGAGGTTCTCAGTTGCCAGCTCACGGGGCCGAGTGTTCACTCGGCATGTGGTACGTTTTACTGCTTTAGATTGTACTTTCGATTGGATAGGACTCTATTGTTGTAGTAGTTGTTTATTTATTTCTGTTAATTGTTGAATTGTCCTGCCTTATTTCCTATTTCTTTGTGCCTCCACACTCCTTTTAGCCTTTCCGAGCCCTCCCGGCTCGTGGGCGGCTGTTCGAGTCTCGGGTTATAGGGTCTTTCCCGGTAATCGGATTCTCGGGTCATCACAGCTGTTGTTGTTGTTGTTGTTGTTGTTGCTGTGGATACTGTTGTAGCTGCTGTTGTTGTTGGAACTGTGGTCTAGGAGGAGGTTTCCTGGCTTTGAGAGTGGCACTGTATCACCTCATTTCATCCCAGTCAATTCCGCCTTCATCATTCATATCATAGATCTAATCTTTAAAATTGAAACAATTCTCTACTGTGTGTCCTGGCTACCTGTGGTAGACACAGTATCTGGAGGTATCAACATTCGGGGGCCATGCGAGCTTTTTCCTGGGTAGGATGAGTGTATTTGAGGCCATGATGGCGCTGAAAATATCTGCCAAAGTTTCTGGCAATGGTGGGTAATAGGCTCTCTTGGGGCCAATCGGCCTCCTTTGTTGCTGTGGGGGGCCGTAATTCCCTGGGGGCAGAACCTGGTGGTACTGAGGTGGTGGTTGTTGTTGCTGGGGTCGTGGTTGTTACTGAGGTTGAAATGGTTGAGGCATGTTGTTGTGGGGTGGATTATTTTGGGGCGGAGGATAAGACGGGAAGGGACCTTGCTGGCGGGGAAGTCGAGGCATTTGTGGATGCCTTGGGTTGGGTGCATAGTTGGCATTGTTGACTGCACTCACCTACTCATTTGTTACGACCCCTTCTGTCGCTCCACTTGGGACACCAGTGTCTGTCTTTATGACTACCTTGGGCTTCGGCGGCTCAAACATGTGCATAATGGGGGAGTCTTTTATCTGGGTCTGGATATACCATGCCCTCTCATAGAGTTCTTCCATCGTGGTAAGCTTGTTCATGGCCAAGACGTGTCTGAACTGTGGGCTGGCATTGGACACAATCATTTTCACTTGTTCGGGCTCTGAGAGGGTATCTCTTATCCTCTCCGCCAGAGACCTCCATCTGTCGGCATAACGGAAAAAATCTTCAGCCGGCCTCATTTTCTCGGCCACGAGGTCGGTAATGGAAAGAGGGGGACCAACCCAATCCCGATACTTTTGCAAGAATCTTCTTTGCACGGTATTAAAATTCTCAGCCTCGTCGGGCTCCAAAGAATAAAACCATTCTAGCGCAGACTATCCAATGATCTCCGAAAGAGGTATGCCAGGGATCTCTGGTCATTTTTCCAATAGGAGGATTCATACATGAAGTTCTTGAGGTGAATAAAGAGTTGCCAGTGCCATTGTACCTGCGGTACGTAGGCATTCGGAGGGAGGAAGATGGATCACCGGAAGGATTGGCAAAGCAACCTCCGGGGTGGTTTTTACGTCCACCATTTTCTTTAAATTCTAAAACTGTTCGTCTATTCTATTGAACCTGTTGAGGAGTGATTGGGCAAGCTCCTCGGGAGGTGAAGGTGGCACCTGCCACTGGGGAGGGAGATGTGTCCCGGAGACTTGAGGAGGAAACCCCGAATGCGAGGGAGCTGTTGGGCTGCCGACAGCTAGCCCTGGCTGGAAGGGCGTGTGAGGAATGGCAGGGGTTTGAGATTGTGAAGGGAACTGGAACGAGGGTGGTTGTTGGCTCGCCTGCCCTTGAAGTGAGGGAGAAGAGATGGCTTGCACCGGTGAAGGAGATGGGATGGCCTGCACCGACTCTTGGAGGGGTGTGATGGCTGGAGTTGACTCCTGGGGAGCGGGAGAAATAGATTTCCCTTTCAGAATGGCTTGGAAGGCTCGGAATTGCTCAGAGGTGAGCTCCGTGTTGGTGAGGACACCCATCAAAGAGGAGATGTCCTGTGGTGGGGATGTGTCCCCTGCGGTAACCTGCACCTCACGTGAGGGCTCATAGGAAGGGCCCGAGTCCATAGCATGGACACGCGGCTCCACTGACTGACCACGACCAGGGCGATTCTCCTCAAAAGACTCGTGGGCCATTTTTAAAGTTCTTCTAGAATGCAAAAACATGCACCAACAAACAGATAGCAGATATTATCAAACAAGTAGATGCCTTTACGCCCTTTTTTTTGTTTTGGTTTTGATAATTTTTTTGTGTTTTTAACCAGATCTGAAGTTCACACAAAAAGAGGAAGGACCCTAGTTAATTTTTGTTTCACCGCCGTGTCAACTAGGGTCACTCGTCTCACCACGAATGGGTTAACTAACTCCAGAGAACTTCAATGGTACAACCAGCCCAGTGAACGAAGAGGGAATCCTTCGCTGTCGGGGACTTACGGAGGTCCCGATGGAAGAGATCCTAGTCCATCGAGAGGAATTCTCGAACGGAGAGTCCTTCCTTCACCGAGAGAGGGTGATCCTTAGACAAAAATAAAAATAATGAATAAAAAAAGGGTGGATGTATGCAATGAAGTGCTGAGCAGATATACAGAACATAACAAAATAACAGAGATAACAATGGTATAATCAACACCCAAGAGAGATAATAATGTAAACCTCAAGGAATCACAAGGGATTAGGGGTGAAGCGCACGTGGTGCATGAGGGATGAGAACTGAAAGTTATGCTGTGAGCACGACTGTAGCGCGCGAGGGCGCAATAAGGAGAGGCACAGGTAGGTGTCTGGTTGAGGAGCACACGGCGGTGTCGAAATTGCAAGAGTAACCAGGAGAAAGCGAAAGAGGTCCCACCGTGATCGCCAAGATGTGAGCGACATCACGCGGATGCGGCGGCGAGCGGAGCGCGCGGGCTCGTTTTGCTGCGACACAGAAAGAAGGAGAGAAGTAGAGAGACCACCATGGGAGATTGCTCCGGCGGGGTGTGCAGAATAGATACAGCGTAACAAGATATGGGGATTAAACGGCCATAGCAGGAAATGACTCTTCGCGACATCGGGGGATGGGGAATGGTGCATAATTTAAGTGACGAAAATTTAAATGGCCATAGCGGGAAGTGACTCGCCGCGGCCTTGAAGATATCGAAGATATGAGAATATCACAGGATATAAATGACAAAATTTTAAACGGCCATTGCGGGAAGTGACTCGCCGCGGTCTTGAAGATATAGAAGATATGAGAATAACACATGATATAAATGGCAGGAATTTAAACGGCCATTGCGGGAAGTGACTTGCCACTGCCTCGAAGATATAGAAGATATGAGAATAACACAAGATATAAATGGTAAGAATTTAAACGGCCATTGCGGGAAGTGACTCGCCGCGGCCTCGAAGATATGATGTGATCGCTAGGGGCCGGAGACCCCAAAATAAGAAGAGTGATCGCGCTTACCTCAAAAGTAGGAAATGGCAGGTTGCTTCTTCCTCTCCCTTCGACCGGCCAATGGAGAGGGCTTTCCTTGGTTACCCTTGCAAAAGAGGAAACAGACAGATAGCAAATGAATCAAAAAAATGGTAGTGTAGTATTAGTCCCTTGTGATGAAAAATGATAAAATCATGACGAGACACACACCTGGTTGGTGTTATTTTTAAACCCATCTCGGACACGAGTAGGAGGAGAATGCTATGATGGATGGAAGATCATGCAAACGTGCATAAAAATAGATCTCTTATGAAGCGAGATGACAGATGATGGGATGATGCATGCAACGGAAATGACAAAAGAGAGTGGGAGAGAATGGCTTATTGAAGATGCCGATGGCGAGATCCGGCGGAGCTTCAGCAGTGTAGGGATGATGTGGAAGCACGGTGGACGGAGATAGCCTTCTTCTCACGAGCGCAGGCACCCGGGAAGCCGACAGAACCTCCTCCTACAAAACCCACGGGTTAGGAAAGGGATCCGACAGAGTCTCTCTTTTCTCTGTCGGATCTGAAGCTCTCTCCCTTCGAGGGAGGGGGTCCTCTATTTATAGAGGAAATTTCATGGAGGCGTCCGAGTTCCTGGATTCCTCCATGTTGAGGCGTCCAGGGTCCCAGACGCCTCAACTATTTTTTTATAATTATCAAATTATGGGTGCGTTGACCCTCCTGGACGCCTCAAGATTGAGGCGTCTAGGACCCCAGACGCGCCTACGTACGCCCACTGAATCGCCGTTAGAAGCCGTCGATAGTGGAGAAAGCGCGTGGTTTCGGCGCGTAACCGTGACTCTCAAAGGGCGCGTCTGATCGGCAAGACGTTGTTATGTTTGGATTTTTCTGAAACGTCAAACCGAGCGGTGGATCGGCACCGTCCGGGTGTTGAACAAAGGGGGCATCTGGGGTCCTAGACGTCTCAAAGTGAGGCATCCAAGGTCCCAGACGCCTCAAACAAGCTCCGCCAGATCGCCACCAGAAAGCCATCGTCATCTAACCGTTAGACGTCTTCATGTTCGGATTCTTTCGGAACGTCCGATTGGGAGCGGCGCCGTCCGCATGCTGCATGATTTCCTTAGTGAGGCGGCTTTCCTCTCGGATCCCATCAAAAGAAGCGTCACGTTCCCCCGCTCAAAAAGTGAAAGAAACCCAAAGAAAGGAAAGTACTCAAGTGATTCAAAATGTGAAAGCCACTGCGGGGCGTCATATTGTAATATGAGATTTACCCAAGGTAATGTCAAAAATGGCGTGTCTACAACTACGTTGTTTCCAGTGGGGATCCGCGTGACCCCTACTGAGCCAGTGACACGAGGCCCACCCCTGCTTTTCAGGTGTCGTCATTCTTCTTCCTCGTGGTTTGTGACGCAGTGCGTCAGTTTGTAGTTGCCAGCGTTGCCTGCGTCGGGCTTCCCCAACTTCAGTGTACGTTCTCTTTCCTGTTGGGCTGTACTAGTCTTTATTTTAGACTGGACTCTCTAATTTAAATTGCTAATTGAAAAGATAATTTTATTTCTACTACTTTAGCAAACCTGATCAATGAAATATTTATTGCCTACTACTTTATCTGGGAATTCAATATACCACACACACTCCTTTTATCCCTTCGGAGCTTTACCACTCGTGGGAGGCCTCGCAGGATCCAAGTGTTATTGGGTTTACTCGACATCCGAACCCTGGGTCGTCACAGTAGAGCATTGACTCCTCTCCCTCCCCAGGCAGCACCTATTCTCTCTTCTCTTCCTCTCTTTCTCTTCATGCACAGGAGTAGTAGAGAACTCTGCAAATCACCCAAATGGAAGCTTTGAACAGCACACCAGTCGGGGGGGGGGGGCTTCTCTTCAAGGCGTTGGTCCACTTTTATAGCAGCATGAAGCTTCTTTTCCCCCAAGGTAGGGCTAAGGAATCTCCAATGATTGGAGATCTCCCAGCCACGTGCATTGTAAAGGCCATATGGCCTTCTGGAAGGGTCCCTCGATCGAACTTTTTGGAGAGCACGCGCCGCGATCGTGGCACGGGCATGTACGATCTTTCTGCGTCTTGAGGGTGCGTCGACGCAGCTTGTAGGTTGCGTCGATGCAGCATGTTGCCAGGGGCTTTGTTCTTGCTTCATCTTCAAACGCGTCGACGCCTTTGGGGTGCTGCATCGACACAGCCCATTGCTGGGGGCACCTCTTTCCATTTTATCTTCAAGTGCGTCAACGCAGCCAGTGAGCTGTGTTGATGCATCCTTCTATCCAGGGCTTCTTTTCAACCTGAATAACACTGTGGGGTCGACGTAGTCCTGTGGCTGCGTCGACACTCCTTTCTTCTTCTTTTGTGGCTGACCTTACTTGGCCTTTTGGTGCCAAATTTTAAGTGTCCACACCTGAGCATAGAAAACTTCCGGACATGCTTTGTGAAAATGCCTTGAAAACATTACCATTTTGCCCCCAAATGGTTCCTACACCTATAAGGGTGTTTTTAACATGTTCTAGAAGGGTTAGATGGGTTATTTGGTCACTCTGAGCTATATATATACATCTATTCTGAATTTTAGAATGAGAACCCTAATGTGCTAACATTTTTTATTTTGTAGGAGAAGAAAGGGAAGAAGGAAAGAAGGAGAAGAAGAGAAGGGGATTTTATCTACTTCAAGGCATCTTTGGAACTAGTGGAAGAAGAAAAATAGGAGTAGATTAAAGAAAGGAACGAGTTGATGCTGAAATATGCAGTCCCGCGATCAATGCCACCCAAGAGGGGGGGGGGTGAATTGGGTGATTACAAACTTTTAGGAAATTCTTGGCCAATTTAAATAAGTGTGCAAAATAGCCGTAATGAATATTAGATCTATAGATAAACTCTCAGATCTAATGGAATCTATCACACTCAACTGATCTTAGGTATAGTGGCGGAGGTGGAAATCAGAAGATTCTACTCACGCAATATGTTATCTTCCTGACAAGGTTTGCCTTGTCGATCCGAACCCTCCTTTTAATATACCTGAGATCTAATATGAGAATGATAAATTATGCTAGATCTAACTCAAACAATACAACCAAATTAATCAACATGTGTGCTGCACAGAATAGGGATAGAAGAAAAGGAACAAACCACACAAAGGACAGTGATTTTTAGGTGGTTCGGATGCAACAACGGTAACGTACGTCCACCCCTCACTATCTGTGAGGATTCCCACACTATCTTGTAAAGGGTTACAAGATCAAAACACACACACACACACACACACACGTGAGGAGTTCGGAACTCCCACGAAGGTGCACAAGCACCAAATCACAAAGAGTTGTGAAGACTAGAAGAAACACACATACACACACACACACGGATCTGCGTAGATCCACACACACACAAGTGTTTAAATGTTCAAGATCACACACTTGAAGTTTGATGAAAAACAAGGGAGAAACACAAAATGAAAAACTCTGATTTAAGCTCCCCCTTAGTGGATGAAGATGATCTTGGATGAAGCTTGCTCCTCAGCTTGATCTTCACTTGAATGTCCTGCAGATGATCTTGAGAATCTTGCTCTTGGATGAAGAACTCTTGGACGCAGCACTGTTCACGGAGCTATAGTAGCAGCTCTCTTCCACCCTTTGATAGCCTTCTTGATCTCCTTAAGTGATTAGGGTTTTTGGCCCCAATGAGATGTTTTTATACATCTTGGATGGTCAAGGGACAGCCCAGGAACCAGATCTACAAATCATGGCATGTCTGGTGGCTTTGGGATTAAACAATCCAAGGAGAAGACCTCTCCTCGTTCATGAAACAAAAAGTCAAATATAGCTACTTCGGGGTAGGCGGTCGACCGGTCTGCAACAGACTGTTGATATTTTATCCCTAGAAATTCCAGTCGACCGGACTATAACCTTAGGTCGACCGGACTGTAACAACTTGTTCATTTTTTATTGCTAAAAAAATTGGTCGATGGGCCCTTGTCCGTTGGTCGACCGGACTGTTGTAAACCTGCAGAAATGAGTTGTCAGCCCAGTAAATCATATCCACATGATGAAGGAATGAATTGAACGTATGTTGTTATTGATTTCAAGTCCATTTGAGCTCTTTTTACGCGTTTGGAAAGTTATGAACTTCTAAGCATAATTCATGATGGAATTAGTCCTTAATTGAATACGAAGCTCGTATTTAATCACTAATACATGGCACGTGATAGAACACATGTCCGGGGTTTTGTTTTCATCAAAATCACTTGAATATACTCAACAAAATCATGATCATCCGTCTACGACACCAAGAAGAACTGGATCATCCAAAGAAGGGGGAGCCTTACACTTGATAGATTATCTTTGTTCCGATCTTTAGAGTACATCTTGAGCTTATTGTATCTATTTGTGCACAATTTGATTATTTATGAACAAATATATTGTGTGTGGTTTGATCTCATGTGTGTGATCGTGTGTGTGTGTGTGGTGCTGCACTTGTGCAACGTTTTGTTGTTGATCTGAGTCTGTGGGCTATGCAGCAGGATCATCTTGGAAACTTCGTCTCCGTGTATGGTTGGAGAATTTTCTCTGTGTGCTTCATTGTGAAGCGAGTGAATCCTCACCGGTTTGGTGAGGGGTGGATGCAGGTGGACTGGTGTGTCCGACCGAACTACCTAAAAATTCCTTGTGTCTGTGGTTGATTGATTGCTTGTTCATCTTGTCTATCATGATCGTGTGAGATCAGTGAGATCGAGAGAATTTAAATCATCTCAGTTTAGTTTATTTTCCTCAATCTTGTTAATTCTGCAAAGTAGTTTTAGATTTTCTCAAATCGTTTGGAGGATAATTCAACCTCCCTTCTTATCCGTACGCTATCTGGGCCAACAATTGGTATCCGAGCGAGGTCTCTGAATTTTATTCAATCTCACGGTTGTAGAGAAAAGATCTTTAGATGATGGATAGTAGAGGAATGCTCCCTGGGGGACATTCTATACATAGGCCCCCATTTTTTGATGGCACGAATTATCCCTACTGGAAAAATCGAATGTATGTCTTTCTTCGTGCTCAAGAATATGATGTCTAGAGAGTCATAAATCGTGGTCCATATGAACTGCCAGAGAATGAGGATGCTTGGACACAGAATGAAATTAGGAAATCTGCTGTAAATTTTAAAGCTATGAATATAATTCAATGCGCCATTCATCCTGTTGAGTATTCACATATATCCATGTGTTTGTCTGCACAGGAAATGTGGAACAAGCTAAAGTTGATATATGAATGCACTTCAGAAACAAAGATAAACTTATTGGTCCGAGACTACGAGCTCTTCATGATGAAGCCGGATGAGACCATCTTGGAGATGTTTGCTAGGCTTATGGAAATTACCGATGCATTGAAAGCTCTTGGCAAGGAATATACGAATCAAGAACTTGTGAGGAGGGTCCTTCGATCTCTATCATCTCAGTGGCACACGAAGGCAACTGTAATTGAAGATTCCAAAGATCTCAGTACCTTGACAATCGATGAGTTGATAGGTTCTTTGATGACTTACGAGATTAACATCAAGAGGAGCGAGGAAGGTCACAATAAGAAGAAATCAACTACATTTAAGGCTAACACACAGTCATCTTAGGAAAGTGATGAAGGGTCAAGTCTTGATAGTGGTGAGAAAGAACTTATGGATCTAATCACACGAAGAGCTAGAAAGTTTTTCAGGAAGGTCAGAAAGGATGGCACATCTTACAGAAAATTTCAAAGGAAACAATTGGGCAAGAAAGGTGAAGCAAACAAGAGAGAAGAAATCAGATGCTATGAATGTAAGAAAACCGGCCACATGAGAAATGAATGTCCAGATCTTCAGAAGAATTGAAGAAGGGAAAATCTAAAAGGCCAAAGGCGATGAAGGCTACATGGAGCGACGAGGATGAAAGTGAGTCCAAGTCTAAGGAGGAGGATGAACTGGATGAGCTGGTCCAGAATCTTTATCTAATGGTAAATGAGGAGAATGACACTGAGGAAAACTCTGATAACGCAAACCTTACTTGTGAACAATGGCAACTTGCATATGCTGGCTTATATAAAAATTATAAGAGGGTTAAGTCTGAAAACAAAAACTTGAAAAAGAAATTTCATGATATTGTCCATTCTAGAAATTCATGTGATATGTGTAATTCTCTTGAGCAAGAACTTGAGAAAATCAGAAATGAGAATGAAAATTTACAATCCAAAATAACTATGCTTGAAGATAAGATTGCATGCTTAGAAATTGAAAAACAAGAAGCATACAACAAAGTGGGCAACTTGAATGAAGAGAAAGAAAAATAGAAGAAAGAAATTGAGGAAATAAATCTGAAATTGATGAAGAGTGAGAAGGCCAAGGAAGAAGCCAAAAACACAATTGAAAGTCTGAACAATATTTTAGGAACAAAGGGAAAGGGAATTTTTGAATACAAAATAAAATCATCATGTGTGCATGATCATTCTTTAAAACATTCACATGATAAAGCACAAAAAATTCATGGTTCTTGTTCATATTTGATTAATACCTTTTCAAATGTTAATAGCAAGAGTGTTTTTGGAAAAAGGAGAGTTGCTTATTTTTATTGTGGTAAAGTAGGCCACACAATGTACACATGCAATCTGATGAAATTTGATGATAATCAATTTGAAATAGACTTCATAACTCTTTTGTTGATACTCAAAGTGTACATAGGAGGAATCATGTTAGGAGAAACAAAGCTACCTGCTTTTATTGTGGAATGATGGGTCATTCAATGTATGTATGTGATTCAATGAAGGCCGATGATGAATGGCTTGCTAAAAAAACATGGAAATCTTTTTGTTTATGCTGGAACTAACATCAAGAGACCCAAGAAAGCTTGGGTACCCAAACAAATTGGATGATATTTCCTGATTGCAGGGTTGCCTTGAGGCCAGGAAGGATGTTGAAAAATATTGCTCTCTCAAGGCAAAGGTAAGGGAGCTTAAGTTTTAAATTCTTTTGCTAAACACTTCTGGGATACACTAGTTTATGCTTCATCTACTTGATTCAATAAGATTGATGCACATGTGAGGATCTAGACTAGTTGGATTTTGTCACCCATTCAATTTTAATACATTTACTTTTCGTTGATTTTGGCATTCATAAGGAGAGAACTTGGGGTTTATACGTTGATAGTTAGAAATTTCATATCATTTGCACATGCATCTACATAAGGCTTCATATGCTTTGAATGATTTCAAAATTTCACACATATTTTTCATTGCAAACAACTCATGCTAGACTTTGCAGATATTGTGAATAGAAATAATTTTTTCACTCTGGTATCATTTTCCAATCTGACATCATTTTCTCACCCACATGCATATGCCTGTATATACTCTAAACTATTGAGTGCTTAAATGTCATGATTGTCTGGTATATCAAATGGTGTTTGTGGAAGGTTGGATTATGTCTAGCTGGAAATTGTCACTACGCCTGAGGTGATCTTCGGATCGAAGTACTCAGCCTTGTACCAGAAATCATCTTGCATGAATATCTTGTCACATCCTTCCATGCTTGCTTATACGTAGCTTACATAGCCATTTTCTTGAACTGTTCTAAGACCTTGCCTCCTTCTTAGATAAAAATGCAGTGATTTTGATCATTTGTAGAACATGACATATACTAAGGGGGAGGATTCATTTCCATCTGTGCATACATTTAGGGGGAGTCATAGCTTTGTCTTGACAAATTCACCTTATACATACAAAATAATTACCCCCGCACTTTGCACATAACGATATTAATGGTTTTGATTGATAAGGATTTTAGATATTCTTTTTAACACTCTAAAGGGAACTTGAATCTCTACATGGACATTGAGAGTAATCGTAAGGAAAAAATTATCTGCCCCACCAAAAATTGAATAAGTGGAACACAGAACTGAGTAACCGAGTCTCCCCACTGAACAAGTGAGGAGCCTCGCGTCAAAAGATGAAGTGAGCTTCCACAATAAAAATAATACAAGAGACGGATCCTAGTAACCGAGAATCTCCACTAAAACAAATGGAGAAACTTGCGTCAAATGGTGAAGTCCTCAATAATGTTCAAAAATTAGGGTTGTGCGAAGCTACCGATAGTCGAGGATCCAAAATGGAAGTGTAGAGAGGAGATAACCATCTAGTGTTCTTAAGAAAATCTGGATATCCATATATTTTAAAGTTCATTTTTCATTATTTCACATTTTTACACTTGGATATCATTGTGATGGATGTACACTATTAATTTTTTTACATTCATAGTTTATACAGTGCTTCTAGTATATGAATGCACAACTCTTTTAGTAATACGTCATGTTTTACACTTTGATTCTGAATCAGATGTCAATGTCCTATCCTTTGCCCCATTTAGGGGGAGATATATTGTTATCTGCATGCTTGAAGGTTATGCTTGCTTGCTTGCTTGTTTGAATATATTTTCACATCTTCATATTTCAACATCATCTCTCAATCAAATGGTTTTCATTTCTGCATATACTGTATATATCACTCTTTTAATAACCCCGTTGTCAGTTCATTTTTGTTGATGACAAAAGGGGGGAGAATATGTTGAGGTTGGTGTGCTTAAATTTCTCTTTAACAGTTACACATTGATTCACAATATTCACTTTGCCATACTTTAACAAAAAGGGGGAGAAAAGCTCATTGGGAGAAAAGTTTATTTCAATTTTCAAGCTGTTAATTCAATGCCAAATCTGCACATAGCTGCAATGATGTTTTTGTCGTGAAGAAAATTTTGAGATGAATTTACATCGATTTTGATCTTGGTTACAAGATTAAATTCTGCACATACAAGTTTTCATTGAATGAATTACTTCTATTCTATTTTTTGAAATTCACGCACATATCATTTTGTCATCATCAAAAAGGGGGAGATTGATGGATCCCCTGGTTGATTTTGGCATCTGGGTTTTAATGATAACAAACCGTGTGTGCTTGTTTGAAGAATTTGATTTACTTCACTTGGTTTCATGGTGTGAAAGAATTGCTTGAAGATGGATTTTATGAAGAAAGCTTGATTGAGGTTTCATGAATGAAAGTTTTTACTGAGGTTATTTCTTCATGTACATAACTTCATTATGTTTGTCAATGGTTACACAAAAACTTGAAAGAGTGTGTTCATTAAAGTATTTTTGTGTAAAGAAATTAAATGAGTGCAGCCATCAAGTTAAACCTCCTCAAGAATAAGGACAATACTTGGTAAGTCCTTACTTCTATGATTCAAGACAATCTGAGTTTAACTTGTGATTTTGCAGGTTCAAGAATGGTATTTTAAACCTTCACATTTCTATATGAACATGGTAATATCTAACCACTTTTTACCCTTGAGAAGATGGAGGTTTATGTTAGTTTTGACCCAAACAGGCAGGGGTCGACCCTACCCAAACAGGCAGGGGTCGACCCTTAGGGTCGACCCTCACTGGGTCCTGGTCAGTCCAGGGCTGTTGTATGGCAAGGAGCACCAGGGGTCGACCCCTTTGTCCTATGAGGGTGTTTTTAACATGTTCTAGAAGGGTTAGATGGGTCATTTGGCCACTCTAATCTATTTATATACATCTATTCCGAATTTAGAATGAGAACCCTAATGTGCTAACATTTTTTATCTTGTAGGAGAAGAAAAGGAAGAAGGAGAAGAAGAGAAGGAGATTTCATCTACTTCGAGAAGAAGAGAAGGGGATTTCATCTACTTCAAGGTATCTCTGGAGCTCGTGGAAGAAGAAAAAGAGGAGCGGATTGAAGAAAGGAACGAGTTGATGCTGAAATTGTGATCATCCGTCTACGACACCAAGAAGAACAAGATCATCCAGAGGAGGGGGAGCCTTACACTTGATAGATTATCTTTGTTCCGGTCTTTAGAGTACATCTTAAGCTTATTGTATCTATTTGTACACATTTTGATTATTTATGAACGAATATATTATGTGTGGTTTGATCGCCTGTGTGCGATCGTGTATGTGTGTGTGGTGTTGCACTTGTGCAACGTGTTGTCGTTGATCCGAGTATGCGGGCTATGCAGCAGGATCGTCTTAGAGACTTCATCTCCGTGTGTGGTTGGAGAATTTTCTCCTTGTGCTTCATTGTGAAGCGAGTGAATCCTCACCGGTTTGGTGAGGGGTGGATGTAGGCGGACTGGTCGACCGAACCACCAAAAAATTCCTCATGTCTATGGTTGATTGATTGGTTGTTCATCTTGTCTATCATGATCGAGTGAGATCGGTGAGATTGAGAGAATTTAAATCATCTCAGTTTAGTTTATTTTCCTCAATCTTGTTAATTCTATAAAGTAGTTTTAATTTTTTTTAAATCGTTTGGGGGATAATTCAACCCCCACTTCTTGTCTGTACGCTATCTGGGCCACACACACACACACACACACACACACACACACACACACACACACACACACACACACACACACACACACACATAGAGAGAGAGAGAGAGAGAAGGGAAAGAACATTGAAGGGATATTAGCATTTTTGTGATGGACATGTTCGTCGTAACTCTGCTACCATTCTGCCACAAAGTCATCTTGTCTGGCGCAAAATGAAATTTCATTTGCGACGTACACCTATCCGGACGAATCCATCTCTAAAACTCTTTTTTGTTTTTTACAAAATTTGATACTACTATATTATAAATATTATAATAATAAATATATTTATAATTTAAATATGTATCAATTATTATTAACTTAATAGTCTTTATAAAAATAAATATGCATTTCATTTAAAATTTATAATTATAATAATATATACTTTAAAAATAATAAATAAAATAAATAAATAAGGGATAATAGTCTAAAATAATTTACTATTGTTTAATAATTATTATAATATTAAAATATCATGATTTAATATTTATTATAATAATAGTTAGATTTAAGTTTGATCAAAATCTAATCGTTGGATTTAAAATTGATCAAGATCCAATTGTAGGATTTGCTCCTGATCAAAATATGACTATTAGATTTTATTTTGATCAAGATCTGACCGTTGTCTACCAAAAAAAAGATCGGACCACTGGATTTATGATGTGGCGGCGACGTGGAAAATGGATCGACGGCACTCCGACGGCACGAACACGACGTGATAGTTGATGTCTCGCACAGCTCAGCCTCACACCAGGCGGTCTCTCACCGGGCGACACTCAAATCTCACAAAGGGAGAAAAGGAGGGAAGAGAAAACACAAGGGGCTATGCACCTTACGTGGGTTTCAAACTTCATTCAGTCATATCTTACAACACACCCTTGCCCCCCTTTATATAGGGAGGACTATAACAACTAAACCTTTAGACTTTACCTATTTACATATATGTCCTAGCCTAATAAAACAAAACCCAACAACCATTATTTGACTTCTGGGTTTAAATAAAATAAAATACCCACAACTTTGACTATGACTAGTGATGGGGACATCACCTCCCATGCCCACCTTCACAGCTCGTCTCCTCGCCCCGGTTGCATCCGGCATGGTTTAGTCATTTAATTTTGAGTCCTATGTAATTTTACTTGAGTCATTTGATGTAATTTGCATTTTATTTGAGTCATGTCACTAGGTCTTGCATTTATTTTTCTATGTTTGAGTGTCATTAGAGTGTGTAATGTGCTAATTGGGCCCATTTCTTCGGGCTTGGCCCAATGAGCTCCCCTACCCCTTCGGTTATTTGTCAATGAGTCTTTTGTCAGGGTCTTATTGTAAAATGTGGGTTTCCTATATATAGGGCCCCATTTCCTTCATTTGGAGGTAATGAATCAATCAATGAAAAAATTGCCATTTGAGAGTCCAAAGCTTAGTTTAGTGGAGTGATTCCAACATTTTTTGGGTGAGAAACCCTAGGGGAGAGATTCCCCACCCTTCCCTCTCTTAATCCCTCTTTTTCACTCCACTTTCTCTCTCCTCATCACCCAATTTCAAATTTTCTTCTCTCTCCTCCCTTCCCAACCACCTCAACCCCCACCTACCATCATTAAAGCCCTCCACTTCCCCATGGCCTCCATTACTCCACCCCCCTAGTCCCAAGGAGATCCCTCACCATTCCAACACCACTTTCCCCATTCCAACACAATCAACCCCTTCCCCACACAACCCCACAACTTCCAATGCCATTTCAAATTTGAAATCCACCCTTCCCTCCACTCACTTGTGCCCCCCCTCACCTTCTCCTCTCACCCACCTTCCCAAATTCGTAGCTCCTCCTCCCACCACCTGTTAGACCCCCTTCCAGACCCCATTCTTCCCTTCTCCCACCTTAGAACACCCCCTCCTAGATCCCCTCACAGCCCGGGCTTTCCCCACACTCATCCACCCTCATTTCCCCTCCCATATACCCCATTCCCCCCCATCATTATCAACCTACAGCTCTCAACTGAAGATCTACAGCAGACCAGCAACTTGCAATGGCCACCACGACCTCCTCCGGATGAGTTTGAAGACCCAAGAGCCATCGTCGGAAGCGTCTGCCAGTCTCCTTCGCAACCAAAGTGGTTTCGTCTTCTTCCGATCTCCGAGTCGTCCAGCAGGTCCATTCTCCCACAGCTGCGCGGTTCTACCTCGGCTGAGGACCTGAGCCGGCTTATAAGCTCTGCCACGACCAGCTCCGAACGAATCAATCCTCAAGTCCTTCTTCAAAGTTCTTCATCGGCCTGTCTACTTTTAGAATCAAGAAGCGGAAGCCCATTCAGCATCCGGGAACAGAAGTTACCAATTTTCTTCCACGGTCGCGCGGCTCTGCCTTCCCCAGTCTCCATCGACACCTCCTCACTCTTCTGGCTCCACAGATCGTCTCAGTTCTCTTCTGGCATCCTCGTTTCTTTTGTTGCAAAGAGGACTCACCCACGGTTCTAACGGCGCTGACGGCATCAAATTTGGAGTTCAGGAGCGGCCAGGACAGCCTCTGCATCCTACTGTTGGTGACCTGCCCCTGCTAGTCCGAGAAACAGAGGCCCTGTTCAAGCTTCTGCCCCGACCTGCAGCGACTCCAGAAGAAATTACAAAACTTCTTAGGCATTCCCCTTCCTGTTACGAAGATTTCACCGCCAGTGTCGCCATCAGAAAAATTCCTGACCAAGATCTACAACAGCAACACCGACCCTCTATCCTGGTTTGCAGACAGCAGGCAGATTCGGCGTCCACCCTTGTTCCTCGTTCTTTGCTTTGGTTTCCCCACCCCGCTTGGCCGGCTGAAGGCCCCTCCCTACGTGGAGGTAGTATTGATGTAATATCATTAACCCCCACCCCAAGTTCCCCCTCCTGCGAGAGGTGTAGTGGTGTACTTTGTTTGGGCAGGTCAAGCGACACCGCCGCGGCGTGTGGGGATCCACTCGCCTCCCCGCTCGCCCTCGTCTCCGACCGGGACCAGTTTCTTCAAACCGGTCGAGTAAGTGCTCAAACATTCACTCCACTTAGTGCTTGTCTTTCAATATTAGTTCTTAATTCCGCTGGTTATGCGAGTGAGAGCCCGATCCTCAAGCCCCGTTGTCTTGAGTGATCACCGTGGGAAGAGTGCAACCGGTGCCTTCGGCACTTCGTCGGCCCCGTTGAATTGGGCTTCCAAATCCATTGGGAATCAAATCTTGGCCTTGCTGGCCCTCTACCAGCAAGGGCCCAACCCCACATCCTCCACTTGGCATCGCCAAGTTACCCCGGGCTTGGGTGAGCGACGAGAGAGCGGCGGCCCAAATTGGCCCATTTAGATTGCGAATGTGCTTGCTTGCATTAGGTCCGAGGTCGTTTCACATCAAGTGGTATCAGAGCAAGTCTTTGATTTGTTCTCACAAGTCACGTCCATGGGCACGCTTGCATTAGAGTTCTCATCGGATCGTTCTATGCATTATCCACCTCCCATTGTCATTGAGTCTACCGACCAAAAGGCCCCAATTCCCATCATATCCCAAGCATACCTACCTAATGCGAGCCCCACAGAAATTGACTTCATCGACATGGAAGAAGATAATTGGGTATCCCCCGAAATTGTAGCCACCCTCTCTACGATTGGACAAATTGTGCACAACGGAGACATAGTCTTCGTTGAATTCCATAAATGGTTCGGGAAGACTAAGTATTTGGATGGGGCTTGGTGTCAAAAGGGAACATTGGCGGGTCCATGTATAATCTTAGGTAAGAAATGGTTAGATGAAAGGAATGCCGACATCGACCCAACACGTCGGACTTGCCTAGTGCATCCGCCACACCTTTCGGGAACCTTTAAATTCAACAACCTTTTATTCTCCCACCCGCGGGAATCCCACCCTTGTTCACCACCCCGGGTGCACCATACTCCGGCCATCATCACCCCACCATCAAAGAACCTTTCCACTCCATTAGCTTTGGAAGAAGTAGTCCACACCACAACCATAGGTCCCCATACCCAATTGGGCCCCATGACCAACTCTCCACCTTGGCCCATGGTAACCCTCACCACTACCTCTCCATCACCCCGAAAAGGGGACACTCCTCCCAAAACCAATCAACCCAAACCCCTTCAACCCACCCATCTTTCTCTCCCTACCCCAATCCTATCCCAACCTAAGCCTCCAATACTTCCACTCCCAAACCCCACACTACCAATCCCAAACCAAGTTTCCCTTTACCCTCCACCCCGGGAGCACCACACACCAACCCTCATCACCCCAAAAGACCCTCTCACCTCCTTGGTAGAAGAACTCATACCCAATTCAATAGTTGAGGACACTCCAAACCCACTCCCCACCTTGGAGGAAACCCAAGTCCAAGTTGAGAAAGAAACATCACACGATGGTCCTCACCTTACATCACCCTCTATAGTTGGGACCAAGCTCATCTTAGGAGAACCCATTGTTAGTTGGCTAAAGGAGAGTCCAATTAGAGAGATCCGGGCCCATATTTTCCCTCCCATAGAACAAGACCTTCCCTTAGTGCTCTTCTTCTCCTATCACACCACAATCCAAGCATCCTATCAAGTGGAGACCTTAGAGGATATTCTTAGGGGCTTAGCATGGCAAATTGAGTTCACTAGCATGTTGACCCCTATGGCCGAACAACCTAGGAGCCTTAGCCTCCTACACTTATGCATAGGGTCTATCACCTCGGTTTGCACCATTGGTTGCTACACTAGCGACCTCCTTCTATTCCTCCCTACACCCGATGAGCCCAACCTCCTCCTCGATTTAGAGCTTCTTATCTCGGGTAGAAAGCTAAGCCCTCCACTCATGGTCGACCCACTTGTTAAGAACATTGGCCCAACTATCATGGAGAAGGATGACTTAGCACCTTTTAAGGATCTTGAGGACATGGAGTTCCTCCCCCTAGGTGACCCATTTTATGATCCATATGATCCATTCCAATGGGAGTCAAGGGACTCATATGACCCAACCATCTTACCAATCATTCACCCTTTCCTACCCTCACCCACCATATTGGGCCAAACCCACCTCATCTATGACCCGGGTTACACCTTGGGAGCCATGACCTTGGGCCACATATCCCTAGGTAATAAAGTTGTGCCTCACCCCATGATGACCACTTTCTTAGATCCATTCGATCCTTTCCAATGGGAGTTCAAAGGTTGTCCCACACCTATACACATGGAGGTCACCTTTGGGAAACGCATGCATGTGTCTAGGCCTACCACACCCCTTGGCATGAACACTATGTTGGGTCCAGTCATTCATTCCACCCACATGTCAAGTAGAAAGCATGAGTGGCTCATATTCGGATGTATTGGTCCACCCTCATTTATCATGAGTTTTAAGCATGTCAAAAGCATCTACGGATGTCCGGGTCCCCCTACATTCATCATCACTTTGCATGATAGGATCACCTACGGTTACCCCGGCCCACCTAGGCCCACCAAAGTCTACATGATAACATTGCATGATAAGTCCACATATGGTTGCCCCGGCCCTCCAAAATCCATCAAAGTCTTTGTGGCATCAAAGCATGATTGGTCTACTTTTGGTTGCCCAGGTCCACCCATCACCCCTAGAATGTCAACATTCACAAAATTGTATGAAAGCCTTTGCAAGCACATAAGCAAAAAGAATGAGGCTTATAAGAGGCGGGCCGACTCTCATCGGCGTCACCAAGAATTCCATGAGAGTGACTTTGTGATGGTAAGGACGGAGAGGCTCTCCCCCAGAGCCAACTCTAAACTGAGGCCACATGGGGCTGGTCCCTTCCAGGTCCTGAGGCGCATTGGTGTAAATGCCTATGAGTTAGATCTCCCCGAGGAGTATGGAATAAGTCCCACATTCAATGTTGCCGACCTAGTGTCATATAAGGGACCCACGGTGGTACCTAGTGAGGAGATTGAGCCTACGTCTTCCCTTGAGAGAGCACCCACCCGTGAGGAGAGACCACCAGCCAAGAGAGCCCAGCGTGAACAAATTGAACAAATATTAGATGAACAAGTCACTACCACTCGGAACAAGGTATACGAGCGCTATCTCGGCATGTGGATGGATCGGTCTCATTCGGAAGGCTTGAGGGTAGTACCACTTCTACACCCTCCAAGGAGGGAAGGACACTTACTCGACAGAGTCGAGTTCTCCGCACCCCGGGAGTATGATGGGGACATCACCTCCCATGCCCACCTTCACAGCTCGTCTCCTCGCCCCGGTTGCATCCGGCATGGTTTAGTCATTTAATTTTGAGTCTTATGTAATTTTACTTGAGTCATTTGATGTAATTTGCATTTTATTTGAGTCATGTCCCTAGGTCTTGCATTTATTTTCCTATGTTTGAGTGTCATTAGAGTGTGTAATGTGCTAATTGGGCCCATTTCTTCGGACTTGGCCCAATGAGCTCCCCTACCCCTTCGGTTATTTGTCAATGAGTCTTTTGTCAGGGTCTTATTGTAAAATGTGGGTTTCCTATATATAGGGCCCCATTTCCTTCACTTGGAGGTAATGAATCAATCAATGAAAAAATTACCATTTGAGAGTCCAAAGCTTAGTTTAGTGGAGTGATTCCAACATTTTTTGGGTGAGCAACCCTAGGGGAGAGATTCCCCACCCTTCCCTCTCTTAATCCCTCTTTTTCACTCCACTTTATCTCTCCTCATCACCCAATTTCGAATTTTCTTCTCTCTCCTCCCTTCCCAACCACCTCAACCCCCACCTACCATCATTAAAGCCCTCCACTTCCCCATGGCCTCCATTACTCCACCCCCCTAGTCCCAAGGAGATCCCTCACCATTCCAACACCACTTTCCCCATTCCAACACAATCAACCCCTTCCCCACACAACCCCACAACTTCCAATGCCATTTCAAATTTGAAATCCACCCTTCCCTCCACTCACTTGTGCCCCCCTCACCTTCTCCTCTCACCCACCTTCCCAAATTCGTAGCTCCTCCTCCCACCACCTGTTAGACCCCCTTCCAGACCCCATTCTTCCCTTCCCCCACCTTAGAACACCCCCTCCTAGATCCCCTCACAGCCCGGGCTTTCCCCACACTCATCCACCCTCATTTCCCCTCCCATATACCCCATTCCCCCCCATCATCATCAACCTACAGCTCTCAACTGAAGATCTACAGCAGACCAGCAACTTGCAACGGCCACCACGACCTCCTCCGGATGAGTTTGAAGACCCAAGAGCCATCGTCGGAAGCGTCTGCCAGTCGCCTTCGCAACCAAAGTAGTTTTGTCTTCTTCCGATCTCCGAGTCGTCCAGCAGGTCCATTCTCCCACAGCTGCGCGGTTCTGCCTCGGCTGAGCACCTGAGCCGGCTTATAAGCTCTGCCACGACCAGCCCCGAAGGAATCAGTCCTCAAGTCCTTCTTAAACGTTCTTCATCGGCCTGTCTACTTTTAGAATCAAGAAGTGGAAGCCCATTCAGCATCTGGGAACAGAAGTTACCAATTTTCTTCCACGGTCGCGCGGCTCTGCCTTCCCCAGTCTGCATCAACACCTCCTCACTCTTCTGGCTCCACAGATCGTCTCCATTCTCTTCTGGCATCCTCGTTTCTTTTGTTGCAAATAGGACTCACCCACGGTTCTAACGGCACTGACGGCATCAAATTTGGAGTTCAGGAGCGGCCAGGACAGCCTCTGCATCCTACTGTTGGTGACCTGCCCCTGCTAGTCCGAGAAACAGAGGCCCTGTTCAAGCTTCTGCCCCGACCTGCAGAGACTCCAGAAGAAATTACAAAAATTCTGAGGCATTCCCCTTCCTGTTACAAAGATTTCGCCGCCGGTTTCGCCATCAGCAAAATTCCTGACCAAGATCTACAATAGCAACACCGACCCTCTGTCCTGGTTCGCAGATAGCAGGCAGATTCGGTGTCCACCCTTGTTCCTCGTTCTTTGCTTTGGTTTCCCCACCCCGCTTGGCCGGCTGAAGGCCCCTCCCTACGTGGAGGTAGTATTGATGTAATATCATTAACCCCCACCCCAAGTTCCCCCTCCTGCGAGAGGTGTAGTGGTGTACTTTGTTTGGGCAGGTCAAGCGACACCGCCGCGGCGTGTGGGGATCCACTCGCCTCCCCGCTCGCCCTCGTCTCCGACCGGGACCGGTTTCTTCAAACCGGTCGAGTAAGTGCTCAAACCTTCACTCCACTTAATGCTTGTCTTTCAGTATTAGTTCTTAATTCCACTGGTTATGCGAGTGAGAGCCCGATCCTCAAGCCCCGTTGTCTTGAGTGATCACCGTGGGAAGAGTGCAACCGGTGCCTTCGGCACTTCGTCGGCCCCGTTGAATTGGGCTTCGAAATCCATTGGGAATCAAATCTTGGCCTTGCTGGCCCTCTACCAGCAAGGGCCCAACCCCACATCCTCCACTTGGCATCGCCAAGTTACCCCGGGCTTGGGTGAGCGACGAGAGAGCGGCGGCCCAAATTGACCCATTTAGATTGCGAATGTGCTTGCTTGCATTAGGTCCGAGGTCGTTTCACATCAACTAGCCTAATAAAGCAAAAGTAAATGATACATGTAGTAATACATGTATTTTACACACAATACATACTCAATACACACAGATACGTACTCAGGATGCCGAGTCTTCAAACGAGTCTCCGAGCCACAAGCTTGGTGCGGTCGGGGCGGTGCGGCGTCGACTCCGAGTAGTGGGCCCGGTAGTGGGCCCAGTGTCCCCACCAACCCTCCCATGACGGAGTAAGGGGGGACACTATTGTGGTAGTGCTCCAGCAGGTCTGGATCGAGGCGCTGGAGATCTTCCCAGCTGATCTAGGAATCATCAGAAGGTGGACGGTCCCCCCAGCGGTCAAGGTAGCATTGGTACACCCGGCTCCGTGTAGTTGTCACCTGCTCATCTAGTATCCTCTCAATTTGCTCGCGCGGAGCTCTCAAGGCTGTGGGACGCACAGGGGTGGGCTCACTCGTAATGGGAGGAGAAGGCTCGAAAGAGTCACTAGGAATCACTGTGGGTTCCTTGTAGGCCACTAGGTTTGCCACATTAAAGGTCAAGCTAATCCCATATTCGGGAGGTTAGTCCACAACATACGCATTGGAGCCAATCTTCCGCAGAATTGGGAAGGGACCATCACTACAGGCTTGCAATTTCATAACGGCTCCCGAGGGGAGTCGTTCGGGTCGAACGCGTACCATAACCATGTCACCTTCTTGGAATTCATGGTGACGCCTATGCGAATCAGTTAAGCTTTTGTAAGTTTCATTACTGAGATTTATTTGCTTGCTAATTGACTCATGCATACTTTTGACATGCTGTGCAAATTCCTCAGCTGATTTGGATGTTCTACACTCGAGGGGAAGGGGAATGAGATCCACGGGTTTCCTAGGTTTGTATCCATGCATGACCTCAAATGGACTCATACATATTGACCTATTGACAGAGCTATTGTATGTAAATTTAGCTCTAGGCAAAAGAAGGTCCGAAGTGCTAGGATGATCCCCTACAAGGCACCTCAGTAAATTTCCTAAACTCCTGTTGACGACCTCGGTTTGCCCATCGGTTTGGGGGTGATAGGCAGTGGAAAATTTTAGTTTAGTGCCAACTAGGTGCCAAAGTATCTTCCAAAAATAGCTAGTGAACCAGACATCTCGGTCATACGCTATGGTTTGGGGGAGACCATGCAGACGCACGACTTCATCAAAGAATAGATGGGCTACTCTAGATGCATCCGATGTTTTGGAACATGCAATGAAGTGGGCCATCTTAGAGAATCTATCAACGACCACGAAGATAGAGTCATGTTTGTGAGCAGTACGAGGTAATCCAAGTATGAAATCCATACTCACATCAACCCACGGTCTATCAAGAATGGGGAGAGGAGTGTAGAGACCAATGTTCTGTTTGACCTGTTTGGCCATTGTGCACGTCCTACACTGGGCTACAATCTTGGCCACATCTTTCTTTAGGCCAGGCTAATAAAGATGCTCCTCCATAGAATGGATGGTCTTGTTGCGTCCAAAGTGACCAGTAAGACCTCCAGCATGCATTTCCCAGATCAGAAAGTCTCGTACAGAAGTCCTCGGGACACAGAGTTGCTATCCTCGAAAAAGAAAACCATCTTGGAGTATATAGTCAGTAAACGTTGTCGAGGTGCCAGTGGACAAGGCAGAGTAGGCAGGGCCAAAGTCTGGACACTCTCCATAGAGTTCCTTCATGCGGTCAAATCCAATGACCTCTACCCGAACAGTGGAAAGAAGGGAGACTCTTCGACTCAAGGTGTCAGCCACCTTATTTTATTTTTCAGCTTTATGTTTTAGGACAAATGTGAAAGACTGGAGGAATTCTACACACCGACCATGCCTTGGGTTTAAACCCTTCTGAGAGCTAAGGAATTTCAGAGTCTCGTGGTCCAAATATAATACAAACTCTTGAGGTAAGAGATAATGTCTCCAGTGTTTGAGGGCTTGGACCACAGCATAGAACTCCTTATCATATGTGGAGTATCGAAGCTTTGCATCAGAAAGCTTCTCACTGAAATAAGCCACATGGTGCCTTTCTTGGCTAAGCACTCCTCCTATTCCTATGCCAGATGCATCACAGGATATTTCAAAGACTTTGGAAAAGTCTGGCAGGTGGAGGACAGGGGCTTTGGTCATTAGCTCCTTTATGACAAGAAAAGCCTGGGAGGCGGCTTTGGTCCACTTAAAATTCTCTTTACAGATGCAATCCGTAATGGGGGCCATAATGGTGCTAAATCCCTGAATGAAGCGTCTGTAGAAAGTGGCTAGCCCATGGAAACTACGAACGCCGTGGACGTTCTAGGACTCGGGCCAGTCTACTATGGCTCGGACCTTGGATTGGTTCACAAACACTCCTTGACTAGATACCACAAACCTGAGGAAAGTGACCCGGTCTGTCATGAATTCACATTTTTTGAGGCTGACAAACAGGGTTTCTCTCCTTAGAGTCTTGCAGACTTTCCTCAAATGGTGGATGTGGTCCTGAGGGTTGTGGCTATAGATGAGAATGTCGTCAAAGTAGACGACAATAAAGCGACCGATGAGAGGGCGGAGGACTTCCGTCATAAGCCTCATAAAGGTGCTGGGGGCATTGGATAGCCCAAATGGCATGATGAGCCACTCATACAGACTCTTCTTTTGTTTTGAAGGCTGTCTTCCACTCATCCCCTAGTCGGATATGGACCTGGTGGTAGCCACTTTTCAAGTCAATCTTAGAAAAGATGGTGGCTCCACTCAGCATGTCATCAAGACAAAGAATTGGGAATCTATACTTGACAGTGATTTTGTTGATGGCGCGACTGTCAACACACATCCGCCAGGTGCCATCTTTCTTGGGTGTGAGCAAGGCAGGGACAGCACATGGGCTCTTGCTCACCTTGAGGAAACCCATCTGGATAAGGTCCTCGATAATTATTTGGAGCTCAGGATGCTCCTTGGGGTTCAGTCTGTAATGGGGAAGGTTGGGTAGGGTGGACCTAGGGACAAGGTCAATAGCGTGTTGTACATCACGCATGGGAGGGAGACTGCGGGGAAGTCCTTAGGAAAAATGTCTTGGAAGTCCTGCAAGATTGCCTGGACTTCAGGTGGGACTGAGACTTGGGACTCCTCGGGTGTGATGGTGACAACAACAGCCCAAACTGGGGCACCCTCGGCAACCTCTCTATTCAGCTCACGGACACCTATGAAGTTAAGACGCCTGACTGGGTCAAGACTAACCTTAGGGGCCTTAGGAACGGGTGTGATAGGTGCGGGGGAAGAGGGAATGGGAAGTTTCCCTCCAGTGGGAGTTCGAGGACTCTCTTGAACCTTGGGGGTTCGAGTGGGGGTGGAGGTGGAACTCTTTCCCGGGGTCACCTTTTGGGGTACCGGGTACAGCTGTATCTTCTTCCCATTGTGTGAGAAGGAACACTGATTGAACCGACCGAATGTAGTAAGGTCTACATCATAAATCCATGGTCGTCCTAGGATGATGCTACCGACCTTCATTGGCACTACATCGCATAAGATCTGTCCTTGGTAGGACTGGAATTAGATGAGAATGACACATGTAGTGGTGACTGGGATAGAAGTGTCATCTACCCAAGCTACGTTGTATGGATGGGGATGAGTAGGTAGACCTAGACGGGAGACAAAGTCTGAAGAGACTGCGTACAGCTCCGTTGTCAAAGATCACCTTGCAGGGTTGAGACTTTACCATGATGTAGGTTTGGAAGATGGAGGCTCGACGCCAGTCATCCTCCTGGGGGTGTGTTAAGATGCAACGAACTACACCCAATCTTCCCTGGCTAGAACTCTTGGCAATATCTCTCACTTGCATGTACTCGACATGCGTTCCATCATATCCTGCACCCATTTCCTCAAACTGGGCGATGAGGTCAGGATCAGCCTCATACCTCTCAATGGCTTCTCCTTCCTGAGGTGGAAGCTCCACAGGCTGGGGGTCGGTGATGACTAAGGCTCGGGTGGGGCAATTGGAGGCAACATGCCCTGGGTTATAGCACCTAAAGCAATGAATTCCCGAGATAGGGACTTGTTGGGAGGTTCTAGGGATGACTCCCTTTCCCTTTTCATCTCTCCTATCAGTGGGCGGAGTGTACTCTAGCCTGGGCACAGCAGCGGGTGCCGGTAAAGGGTTCCTTGGGAAAGGAACAGTAGGGGCAACGGCCCTAAGTGGGGTAGCCGTAGGGACATAGGAGGTGGAGGGGTGTGGACGCACTAAAATTCACTTGTTCAGGCAGGTGCTTCGTCTATTGAGTGCGTGGGCGTGCCAGTCACCGAAGTGACAATTTATTCGGGCTCCGAAGAGCCCATGGTGCGCTCGATCTGACGTCGTCAGACGATTGTGTGGTTCGTGTCGGGACCAGATCCCGTCATGCCATAAAGGTCACGACGTCATTTACAACCCCCATACGAGGGAATACCTTTGATTAATTACCGAAATTAGGGGCCCTGTGGCCAAAAATAAATAATACTAACTGCGCGAGAAGGGGACAGGAATAAATCACACTAAAGTCCACATCAGGATACGAGCCATTGGCCATGTCGGTCACTCGCGGACCTTTTCATATTCAGACTCGGGTCCATGATAGAAACGCGACGGGAACCGAGGTGGACCCGTTCAAATGTCTGCCGAACGCATGGCAATTTTAATGATGGCTCGGAAGGGATCCGGGGCGAGAAACGAATCCGGTTTGATTGGAATGTCGGCCCGAGACCAGGTCGGGGCCTGGCCATATCAGGATGATTCCGAAGACTCGGGCCCGGCCTGAGAGGGCGGCATCATTGTTTCTTCTGCGTCGAGTCACGGAGAGAGGGGGCTGCAATGTAGAATTATTAATACCTTATAATGTTTTATCATTATTTTTCTTATTACCCTGTTGCTTATTCCTTTTTCCGCATCTGTTCCGGGTGATTTCCCTCGTCTTGCTCATTGCCATTATTACCCTTTTTTTATTATTATTATTGCCACTCATTTCATTCGTCATCATTTTTTTTATATGGATATGTTCAGGTTTATTTATTCATCATGATTTTTATTAGTTTGTCGGTGCTGCCATTAGATGCCTATATGTACATATATATGTGTATTCACGTATTATATATATATATATATATATTATTATTTTTTTTTTTTTTGGGGGAGAGTTGACCCTTGGTGGGTTGAAAGAGGGGCTAAAAAAAAGGGGTGTACCGCTGAGGGAAGGTGGGCCGAAGAGTGTGCCGGCGAAGGGCTGGGGATGGGTGCCGTTGAAGGGCCAAAGGTGGTGTACCGGCGAAGGAGGGCGGAGGTGTGCCGGTGAAGGGCTGGAGCTGTATGCCGCTGAAGGGCTTAAGGAGGGTGTACCGGTGGAGGCCTCAAGGTAGTGTACCGCTGGGGGGGCCTAAAGAGTGTATCGGTGAAGAAAGGGGGATAACATAAAGTCTGTACATTCATCAGCCCCAAAGTTTGTACATTGTCTATTCAACCAGCATATCAAGTCTATACATCATTCAGCTCAAAGTATGTACGTTGCCTATTGACTACAGCTCACAGTCTGTACATTGGCTGCTCAAAGTCTGTACATTGGCCAATTCAAAGTCTATACATTGCCCTTTGGCTACAGTTCAAAGTCTATACACTATCCCTTGGCTGCAGTTCAAAGCCTGCACATTGGGCAACTCAAAGTCTATACATCGTTCATTGGCTGCAGTTCAAAGCCTGCACACTAGGCAACTCAAAGTCTATACATTGTTCATCGGCTGTAGCTCAGAGTCTATACATTGCAGCTCAGAGTCCGTACATCGACCAGCCCAAAGTCTGTACATCGGCCAGGCCAGAGTCTGTACATCCTTCAGCTCAAAGTCTGTACGTTGCCTATTGACTGCAGCTCAAAGTCTGTACATTGGCTGCTCAAAGTCTATACATTACATCTCAAAGTCTGTACATTCCAGCTCAAAGTCTGTACGTTGCAGCCCAAAGTCTGTACGCTGCAGCATAAAGTCTGTACGTTGCAGCATGAAGTCTGTACGTTGCGACATGAAGTCTGTACATTGGCCACAAAGTCTATACACTGTAGCACAAAGTCTATACATTGCAGCATGAAGTCATCACATTCTAACATGAAGTCTGTACATCGCCCATCCCAAAGTCTGTACGCTGCAGCACAAAGTCTGTACGTTGCAGCATGAAGTCTGTACATTGGTCAACCCAAAGTCTGTACACTGCAGCACAAAGTCTGTACGTTATCCCTTGGCTGCAGCTCAAAGTCTATACATTGCTTGTTGCTTGTAGACACGCAGAAATTGACGTTACTGTGAGCACATCTCATATTACCTTGTAATGCCCCAATTTGACTCTCAAATTACCTTTGTTTGAGTGATTTTTCTCACTTTTCTTGTATTTCTCCCTTTTTTCTCCCTTTTCTTATTTTTTTTCTATTTTTATGGATTTTTTTAGATTTTCTGGGTATTTTTCTCTATTTTTATGAATTTTTCAGAATTAACGACTTGAAGAGGGGCGTCATTTCTTTTTAAGAAAATTAAAAGAAAATAAAATAAAATTAACGACATATAGTGAGGGCGTCCATTTCTCTCAATTTCCCATTTTTCTAGAATTTTCTGAAGTTTTTTTCGGAATTTTTTGGAATTAACGACCAAGAATAGGACGTTACCTTTATTTTAAATAAAATAAAAATCAAAAAAATGAATTAACGACATATGGCACGGGCGTCACTTTCCAATTGATTATTTTAATATTATTTTCAACCTCATTCCAGAGGTGATTTGGTGGCCTTCCGGGTGTCAGAAAAATACGCAAAAATAGTCTTTGGAATCAGCACAATGTGATACACCTCCACCTAAAAAATGGGAAATAATATTGAGAAATGAAAGATGGCCCTAATTTGAATTTTTTTAATTAACGCCTCACATTCAGACGTCTTTCACAAGTAAAGGAATTAACGCCTTGGTCTTAGGCGTGTTTTTGAAATAAAGCCCTCTGGTAGGTCGTCAATTCTTTAATTAACGCCCTTGTTCAAGTCGTGTTTCACTTTCGTGTTCTAAACGGACGCAGCCCTTTCCCAGAGAGTCCCTGCTTCGTTTGGTCACCTTGCCCATTCTTATCCTTCCCTCCTTGGGCTCTTGCCCATTATTATCCTTCTATCTCTTGATTCGACCCTTTTTATAGAGCTTATTCAGCTCTGTTAAGGGGTTGGTTGGGATTCTTCCTTTCTTCTTCCCTCCGACGTTCTTCTTCTTCTGTTGTTTTTTTCTATTATTTTTCTTCTTCTTTCTTTCTTTCATGCAAGTTGCTGCTGCTGGCTAAAGGAGGAACTCCTATACTAATTTCTTCATCCTTTGGAAGATTTCTCACCATCGAGAATCAAAGTCAAAAGCAACAGGCTTCCTTTGTCTATTTTTGTTTCTACTTTTATTATCATTGTTCATATGCATGCATGTTCATATCTTATTATTTTTTTTTTCAATATCTCTCAACCACGTTGAGAAACCTCCCCTTTAGTGCAACTCTTGCACTCTTTCCCCTTATTCATATATTTGCATCTTCATACATTCATATTTTTCTACCCTTTTTGCATAGGGGTTTAAGGGCCAACACCCTTAAGGTGTGTTCTTCATCATATTTTCATGCTCATATTTTTATTAAGAATTGATGCTACACTCACCATGTTCTAATTCCATATTCTTTATTGGTGTTTGTGTCTTTTTTTGTAAGGGTAATAAGTTGAAGAACTCTCTTCATCGGCCGGCCGATTTGAAGAGAAAGGAGCACTCACATCATCCCGCGTTTCAATCTTCACCAGGTATTCGCGATCTCCCTTTTTTATTATTTTTGAGGCATCGTGTCTCTGGCGATCACAAACTCCATCTTAGCACCTCGTGCATGCTTTTCCATCTTTTGCATAATTCTTAATAATTCCATTAAGTGGATTTCTAATTAGAATCTACAAATTGGCGATCACGGTGGGACTTCCACTGTTTTCCTTTTGATTACCATCTCCATTGGCACCCTCGTGTGCCCTTTCCCCTTGGCACCCTCGTGTGCCCTTTCCCCTTTGGCACCCACGTGTGCCCTTTCCCCTTGGTACCCTCGGTACCCTTTCCTTTGTGCCCCTCGGGCACCCTCCACTGTGCACTCTGCACACTCCGGGATCTTGCGTTTGCATATTCCTCTGAATTAACGCCTTCCACGAGGGCGCTTTTTGGTTTAACGCCCTTCACAGGGGCATGTTTTAGTTTATTAACGCCTCTTTCTAGGGCGTCTTTTAGCATATCTGCTGCCTTGTTTCCGTTCATTATACTGTCTGAGAATTAACGCCCACCTCCAGGGCGTGTTATCATTTTCTAACGCCTTCATTCAGGGCGTTTTTCTTTTTATGTTACGTCTGCCGTTACATCATCTTACTGCTTTAATCATTCTGCCTGTGAATTCACGCCCTTCCCCAGGGCGTTCTTTATTACATAGCGCCTCACCTCAAGGCGCTTCCTCAGATTTGACGCCCTCACACAGAGGCGTCCCTTCCAGATTTCGCGCCTCTACCAGAGGCGTGTTTCTGTTTCTCGCTGCTGGCTCATAGCCTCTCGCAGTGATTCACGACAGTGACCCTGTCGTTGCTTTAGTTGATAGCGACCTGCCCCAGGTCGTCTCTTTCCTGCGTTTTACAGAACCTTGCTTCCTGCTGCTGTCTGTGATAGTTTGTGTGATTGTCATATTGCTTGCCTATATTGCTTTGACCTGATCATATTACTTTGCATATTGTGGCATTTGGTTGGGAGACCTCCTCTCTCTACACTAGGATTCCACACACCTCTCTTGGAATCGGGACGACCCTCCATTGAGCATTCCGTCTCTTTGGACTGGAAATCCCTTTTCCAAGACCTCCATAAGTCCCCGCACCCGTGGATTCCCTCACGGACGCCGGGCTGGTTGTACCCTCAAAGTACCCGAAGTTTAGAGAACCTATCGTTGGTGAGGAGAGAGAAAGAATCTAGTTGACCCGGAGGTTACACTTGGATCAACTAGGTTTCACATTGCAAACATAAGTGAACTATTCAACAATTCAATCTACTCTAATCTCAAGCGGAACACTAAAACCTTGCGTTCATCTCAACTTGGTTGCATACACTTGCTTGGGTTAATTTGACTTGTTTGGATCGAGTGGTGGTTTGTTTGATAGTGCCTTTATAAAATTGTTTCTCCTCTTAAAAACATGAAACTCCGTTCAGGTAAGATCATCAACATGGCAGGCTATGGGTATTCTTATGATGATGAGGACGAGAACGTTTTTGGTCAATATGAGACCCCCCTCTAGGATTCCATCTATTATGAGGGAAATTACCCTCACCCTCAGTCCCATCATCCTCAAATCCATGTGGTGGATACCACTCCTCAAGAGGTTGTGCCCTCTTCTCAAACTTTGCCCTCCAACACTTCGGGGAACCCTTCCCCATCCTTTAATGTCACGGACTTAATTAATGCACTATCTCAGTTGGATGATTCTCAGCGGCAGGCTGTCCAGGCCGCCTTGAAATGGAAGTCTGTTCCCTCTTCGTCTTCCAACCCCCCTCCGGCCGAGAGTGGCCATCACCCCGTTAACGACCAGGCGGTCTTGCATAAACCCCCCTCTCGTCCACCAACGCCTGTCACGGCCATACCGACCCAACAGGCGAGTTATTCTGCAGTTAGGCACCAATTCCCCCAACCTCCTCAGATTCTACGGTCGCCTATACCACATTCTTTTGTTCAGGCCCCAGTTGAGTCCACCTCTAACGCTCTGCTACTTCAGAAGATGGCCCACATGGAAGAACAGCTTAAGAAAGTCACTGCGGCCAAGAATGCACCAGAAATCTCGCTCCCCACTCTGCCAATTTTCCATCTTCCTCCGTCCGAGATGCCGAACTTTCGGCGGTACAATGGAACTGGCAATCCGGTTATTCATTTGAAGGATTTTATGTACGAGACCTCCTTCTGGCAAGGCAACAAGGCTTCTCTGGCCTATTTATTCAGAAGATCTCTGGAGGGGCCAGCCCTCGAATGGTTTTATTCCTTGGAGCCAGCTGATGCCAGTGACTTCGATGTTGTCCAAAGGAAATTCTTGCAAAAGTATAGAGACCGTGTTGGACCCTCTCTGTCCGTTACAGATTTAGTTGCGGAGAAAATGAAGTCTGAGGAGGATTTCATCATATTTGCTGACAGATGGCGGTCGATGGCCGAGAAGCTGAAAGACACATTGTCGGAACAGGAGCAAGTAAAGATGATTATTTCTAATGCAACTCCTCAATTCCGCCATATTTTGGCCATGAACCGGCTGACTACTATGGAAGAGCTCTATGAGAGGGCTCGTTACATCCAGACACAGATGAAGGATTCGCCCATTATGGGCATGTTCGAGCCAAAGCCTCGGCTGTTTAAGAAAACCACCAATGTTAACAGCGGGCCCACAACTGAGGGCACCGTCACAAATGAGCAAGTCGGCGCAGTTGGCAACCCCCACCATCAAGCTAACCTGCGTCCACCACCGCCTCCACGACAGAACTCTCATTTTAACCCCACTCCACAACCCCAATTCGCACCTCAACACTCTTTCACTCCACCGCAAAACCAAGCCCACCGCGTAGACCCTCCAGCTCCACCACAATACCATCAAATGCCCCCACCTGCCAATTACGGCCAACAACAACAACGGAGACCACCACTTGGCCCCAAAAGGGACCACTATCCTCCACTTCCCAAAAGTCTCCCCGATATTTTTAATGCTCTGATGGCCGCCAACTTGCTCACCTTGCCAAGGGAAAGAACCGTGTGGCCCGCTAATGTTGACACATCCCGTTATTGTGCTTTTCATCGCAGCCCTGGTCACAACCTTGATCGTTGTTTCCACTTTAGAGATTACATTTATGATCTAAATGACCAGGGTGACATCAATTGGGATGAGATGAGGCAATTCATAGCCGCTATGAAAGAAAGAAGGGCTTCTCGGCAACAGCAAAATCAACAACCTCAGCAATCCGCTCCACAACAAGTTCAACCACAGCAAGCTCCAGCACACCTGCAGGATATGGGAATTGTCCGTAATCCATTGCCGGAGCACGCCCCTAATCAGCATGTGAACCCCGTCACGTCCCTCTACGAAGTGCAGAGAGGACAGGGATGGCACGAAGAAAACGCCTCTGTCGGGGCATTTCATCATGAGCCGAATCAAAATCAACCTCCGCGCCTTTTGCGCACCCTTCCTTCTTCTTCTACTCTCCTATCGGGACGTCCTCTTCTACGCCCCGTCAACCCATCTACCTCCACCAGTTCTACGGCCTTACCGGCCCGCTCTCTTCTTACCCATTTGCCACCTCCACAACCTACCGCACGACAAACCCCACCTTCCACCACCAACTCTATACCTCCGCCGTCCAGGCCACTCCTACTTCGCTCACCGCTAGCACCCGCTACACCCCCTACCACTCCTACACCGGCAAGGGTTCCTCCGCCATCAGTTCCCCCACCTCTCATACCCAGATCTCTTCTTGTTAGACCACCCGCCAATGCTCCTCGCATTCGGGTATCCCTTTCTAATCCCACGCCCCCTGACGGGGCATCTTCGTCAAACCACTCTCCTATGCCTTCCACGGGGGCATCTTTGCTAAACATTACTCCCACGCCTCCTACGGGGGCACCCCTATTGTTGAACACTGCCACCGGCATTCCCTCTTCTTCTTCTTCTTCTAATTCTTCTACCATATTGGCCCCGACAGAGGCACTACAAGGCGTGGCGCCGCTCCGCAGTGGACGGATTTTCCACCGTATTTTTCCGCAAAGAGAGCTAGATCCCGTGCAGGGGCCGCAAGAGCAAGAACAAGGGTCTTTACCGGGCACTGAATATGATTTGTTAAAGCATTTGGACCGGACTCCGGTAAGAATTTCGATCCTGGAATTGATCAAACGGTCCACCACTCATCAGCTGGCTCTAAAGGAATATCTGCAGAAGGTAATGGTTAATGAAGACATTCCAGTTGAGCAGATAGTCACAGTGTTAACACCTGCTAGCAGTCAGTCGGCAATTACTTTTCATGAGCACGAACTGGCACCAATCTCAGCAAGAAATTATGCCTTATGCATCACGGTCGACATCAATAAGGTGGCTGTTAAGCAATGTCTGGTGGACACTGGGGCATCCATCAATGTTTTTCCACCGAGCACCTTGAAGTTATGTGGCATACCAGAAAGCTAGATTCGGCCGTCCACCATAACGGTCACTGCATATGACAACACGAAGAAGCCTCCTCTAGGCATGATCACATTGAAAGTTAGCTTGGGTCCTGCCACCATCACAGCAGATTTTCACATCTTGGACATGGATCCAACATTTAATGGCATTCTTGGCCGCCCGTACATCCAGCAGCTTGATGCGGTGCCCTCTACAAATCACCAGTGTCTCAAATTCCCACACAAGGGCCGTATTATCAAGGTGACCAGCATGCCGATTCTGCCAGAGGAAGATATTCATGCGGCTTCATCAGTCCCTTCTATTTGGCCTGCCAATAAGCCACTATTATCTGTGCTGGACGTCCCCCGTCCACGGCCAATGCCATCTGAAGCTTTTACCACGGTTGCTATGACACCCCTGCCTGCTAAGGGGAAGAAGAAAAAGAACATGATTAATACCCCTGGCTGGAACATTCTGTTAAAAATGGGGTATCAGGATGGCAAAGGCCTGGGTGCCAACTGTCAGGGCAGGATTAGGCCCATTAAGCCGCAAAAATTGCTTGTGCGAGGCGGTTTAGGCTATAAAGGGCCGAGCAAAAATGAAGAAGAGCCATGGGCATTTATGACTTCTACTTTGAAGACTGATCGCCAGCCACTCTCCTGGACACTGAAGACACATTTTTTTACTAGTGGCGCTCAGAATAATGAGCAGACTACCATAATTACTTCATTGCTTGACTATCAAGATGTTCACGCCAGACAGTTTGCTCGTCACATTGCCCCACTGACTACCTACAAAGCCCTGGAGTCTTTTAGGCCGGACAAAAGAAGGAAAATGGGTGATCCAGAATGTGACTGGTACAGGTGGTTCGACATGAATGACATTACTATTTCTTTGAGCCGCCTCTTCATGCCGACTGATCCGGAATGGCCTCCATTAATACAGGAATTGATTGAAATGCCAGCAGTGATCACAGACAAGAGGCAGCTGCTGAGTGACTACACAGATACTGGGGAGCCAGATGTCCCCTTTGAAGAAGGTTTCACTGTGGACAGGCTGTGGGCCGGCCTCTTTTCTCTCACTTCGCTACATCCATCTGTGCTTGCTTCTCTACATTCTCATTGGTTTGGTCGTGTGCCAAGACCGCCTCCGATTACAATCAATTTTGCTCCAAATTCAATCCGAGTTTCTCTCCCGATTCCTCCATTGCTCCTCGAGCAATTTTCTAAAATCTTCATCTCGCCCCCCCAAGGGCCATCATTGATTAAATCTTTCTCTAATCTTGCAAATTCCACTCCTCCTGCTATTCTCCCATCACACTGCTTTCTCCTTGAAAAAGAAAATAAAAATGAAGAAAAAGATAAAAAAGAAAAAAAAAACGCCGATTTTCTAACTTTCCAATCCTCCATCTCTGTTGAGGAGACCTCCTATTTCTCTCCCGAGTGCGTCCCGACCCAGGGGCCGCTCTTTCAAGATTCCTTGATAGATCTCTTTTCCCCCTTCGGCGAGGGATCTTCTTCTGTATCACCTTTTGTATCCACTTTTTCACCCCCTTTTGATCAGGCTAGTCGCTCCTCCTCTTCTTCCTCTTCTTCTAATAAAATTCATGGGGTAGATTCACATAAGAAATCCAAGGGTAAGGAGATTCCTCGCAGATTTTTATTAGAATTGGCTATCAGATGCCAGGTTTGTTTAGCAATCCCTGAGTTTGTGGAAGATCTGATTATCCTGCCAGAGTTAGAATATGAAGATGATGTTGCTTCTTATGAGGGTTTGGGCGTTTATGAAATTATGGATGATGAAGACCCTATTGAAGAGGGGGATGAAAGTTACGAAGAATATGAGGACGAGGCTGATGCTTTTGCTAGTGGTATGAGAAGATTCGACGAACCATCAGCCTCCGTAGAAGAACCTACCAAAGAAATTAATCTGGGTACCAAGGAAGACCCTAGGATTGTCCTCATTAGCCAGAATTTGCCGCCTTCCGAGGAGGAGGCGCTCATTTTAGTTCTTCAAGAATACAAGGACACGTTTGCTTGGAGTTATGAGGATATGCCGGGATTAGACCCTGCGCTCGTTGAACATCATCTTACACTTAAGCCAGGGTCTGTCCCGGTCAAACAACGGTTGAGGCGTTTCCACCCTAGCATGGCTTTAAAGATGAAAGAAGAGGTCGGTAAACTCCACAAGGCTAGATTTGTTAGAGTTGTCCTCTATCCCAATTGGGTGGCTAACATTGTCTCGGTTATGAAGAAAGATGGGAAGGTTCGGATTTGCATAGACTTCCGGGACCTCAACCGGGCGTGTCCTAAAGATGACTTCCCCCTCCCTCATATTGATGTTCTAATTGATAACACGGCAGGATTTGAGACTCTCTCATTTATGGATGACTTTTCAGGTTACAATCAAATTCGTCTGTCTGAAGAGGATCAAGAGAAGACATCATTCACTACACCGTGGGGCACATATTGTTATGTGGTCATGCCCTTTGGACTTAAGAATGCTGGAGCCACCTACCAGAGGGCTATGATGGTAATTTTTCATGACATGATTCATATTTATATTGAGGTGTATGTGGATGACCTGGTTGTAAAATCAAGGACAAGGATTGAGCATCATGGGGTTCTGGCTAAGGTTTTACAAAGGTCACGAGAATATCATTTGAAAATGAACCCCAAGAAGTGCGTATTTGGCGTTTCTTCAGGGAAATTGCTTGGTTTCATTGTTAGCAAGAGGGGAATTGAAGTTGATCCCAACAAGGCAAAGGCCATTAGAGATATGCCTCCTCCCAAGAATTTGAAGGAAGTTCGAGGATTAATCGGGAGGTTGCAATTTATTCGCCGCTTCGTCTCCCAGCATTCACAAAGATGTAGGCCGTTCTACGAGCTTACTAAGCCGGGAGTCAAGTTTAATTGGGATGACAAGTGTCAGGCAGCCTTTGACGGATTGAAGGATTATTTGGCCAATCCTCCTGTCCTGAGGCCGCCAATTCCAGGCAAATCGCTTATTCTTTATGTTTCGGTCCTGGATGACTCCGTAGGTGCTGTCTTAGCTCAAGTGGATGAAGAAAGTAAGGAGAGGGCAGCATACTACTTGTCTAAGCTTCTTAACCCCTGTGAGCAGAGGTACTCAGCCATGGAAAAGACTTGTGCAGCTTTGGTTTGGGTAGTTCAGAAGTTAAAACATTATTTTTTAGCTCATGAGGTTCACCTCATTGCTCGCATGAATCCGATTAAATTCCTCCTTGAAAAATCTGTCCTCACTGATCGATTAGCACGCTGGCAGAGCTTCCTCTCTCAGTTTGATATCACTTACATTCAACAGAAAGCTACCAAAGGCTATGCCATTGCCGAACACCTTGCTCATCACCCTCTCCCCCGTTTTGATCCTGTCAATTCGGAGTTCCCAGATGAAGAATTAATGTCCATTAATCAACCCCACGATCCTATGTGGACGTTACATTTTGATGGAGCTCTTAATTCTCAAGGAAGAGGGATCGGCATGGTTCTTTTAACACCAGAAGGGGTCACCATCCCATTTGCTGCTCGGCTCACTTTCCCCGTCACCAACAATATAGCTGAGTATGAAGCTCTTTTGGCCGGTCTTCAAACCGCTCATCGATATGGTGTCACCCATTTGTGAATTGTCGGTGATAGTCAGCTCATTTTGCGCCAGGTGTTGGTCAAGTGCCGCACCATCAATCCTAAGCTCAAGCCCTACCAGGAACTCGCTTCAGCTTATGCCAAACTCTTCACTAAATTGATCTTCGTTCATGTCCCTCGCAGCCAGAACATCTTGGCTGACGCTCTTGCTTCTTTGGCTTCCGCTTTAGTTTTCCCTCCTGAGCGTGATTTTCATGTTCCCCTGATTCATCAGCGTGACACCCCAGCTATTAAGGATCGCGCATTCCTTGATATTAGGGATCAAGTGCTTGAGAAGGTTAAGCTGAAGGAAGCCCTTAAAGGTAAGGAAGTCATGCTTTTGGATTGGCAAGAAGATTTGGCTGACGAAGAGAAGCCTTGGTATTATGAGATTGCCAGGTATTGCAATGATCAGTCCTATCCCGAAGAAGCCACTGCAGAAGAGAAGAAAGCAATTAGAAGAGTGGCTCAACGATATGTTCTGGTTGGAGGTGTGCTCTACAGAAGAGGGCTCACCGGTGTTTTATTAAGATGCCTCGATGATGATGAATCATGGAAAGTTGTGGAAGAGGCGCATTCTGGAGTGTGTGGTGGTCATGTGAATAGCCAGATGCTAGCTAAGAAGATTCTTAGGCTAGGCTTCTATTGGCCCACTCTAGAAGAGGATTGTTCCATCTATGTTCGAAGGTGTGTTAAGTGCCAACTGCACGCCGATAAAATTCATTCTCTTGCTTCTTAACTCCATCCTACGTCCTCCCCATGGCCTTTTTCCATGTGGGCTTTTGACATCATTGGACCGCTTGGCGATTCAAACCTCCTGACCAAGCAAAAGTCATTCATCCTCACGGCAACGGAATACTTCACCAAGTGGGCGGAAGCAGAAGCTTACGTGGAGATTAAAGCGTCAACAGTCTGCAAATTCATAATGAAGAACATCATCACAAGGTTCGGCATCCCGAGCACCATCGTCACCGACAATGGACCTCAATTTATCTCTCAGGAAATCAAGGATCTCTGCAACAAGTATAACATTGCATTGCATCATTCTTCTCCCTATTATCCGTAGGGCAATGGCCAGGCAGAGGCAACTAACAAGACTTTGATCAAAATTGTTAAGAAGACGTGTGAGGCTAATAAATTTTTGGACTGGCCAGACAAGCTAGTTGAAGCTCTCTGGGCCTATCGTACTTCCATTCGTACCCCCACTGGGCAAACCCCTTTCGCCCTTACTTATGGAATGGAGGCGGTAGTCCCTTACGAGATTCTCATTCCCTCTCTGCGAGTACAATTGGATAAGGAATTTTCTGTTGATGAACGTCGGGATTCACTCCTTGCCCAACTGGAACTCCTAGATGAGAAGCGTCTGGTCGCCGCTGAGCATGCGCGCGTTTATCAAAACAGGCTCTCACGTTTTTATCAAAAGAAAGTATTTGAGAGAAAATTTAAAATCGATGAAATGGTAATCAAGAGAATTTTTGTAAAGCCGGGTGGCCCACGCTCAAAACTCCAACCCAATTGGGAAGGACCGTTTGTTATAAAAGACGTTTATCCTGGCAATGCTTATAAACTGATTAATGCTGAAGGGGAAGAGTTAACTCATCCTTGGAATGGTTTGTATCTTAAGAAATACTACCCTTGATTCAAAAATCCAAAAAAATATAAATATATGTCTTCAAAAATCCAAACAAAAAGGAATATCTCCGAAAACCATAAAAAAATAGAAACTCCAAAAAGCAAACAAAAAATAGAAATTCTTCAAAATCAAAAAGAGAACAGAATTGGTGCCATGGCACACGAAGGATCAAGGTCCGAAAGGTCAAAATTCAGAATTCATTCATCAGTCTTGCTAACTTAAAAGGGGGTTGACTCCCGCACACACTACACGCTTTATTCTTGAGCTCGATCAGTGCCAAATCTGACGGAAAGTCAAAAACCTGACTAAAAGTGAAAGACAATACCCGTTCTCTTCTTCTTCGGCCCATATGGGAGGAAGGGAGACCTCGAGGCAGACGCGCCAAGCCTATCCGCCGCCCTAGTAGGTGGAAGTCAGGGCCCGAAAGGGAACAAATGCCACCAAAGCCCAAGTTCAATTAGGTTTATTTTCATCAATGCAAATCAATTCCAAAGTGAAAATCAAGTTATGAAAAGAAAAGCATGTCAAGAGGGCAAAGTCCCCGCAAGGAAAACCTTGGGCGTATGCATGCAATATAACAAGGGCAAAAAGGTAACAATTTCCCTACGCCAAAGACCGAACCCCAACAGGCATAGGGTAGGGGATGTAACTTTGCCTTGAGCATCTCAGAATCCCCTATGGGCTTCCCTTATATTTTCTTCCATCCTTTCTATGTGGTAAAATCACGAACTGGCAGGATGGTTAAAGACGGACTAAAGAAATTGCACTGTGCGAAATCTCGAATACAGGTCAACTATAAGCACGTCGACCCCCTTTTAATTACTCAAGAAAGGTTAATGAATTTTAGATGGTGACCGTGTAAGACCTGTGATTTTGATAGCCTTGACAACCTTTTTTTGCAGAAATAATTCAATTAACGCCTTTGGCTAAGGCGCTTTTTACTTAATTAACGTCTTTGTTTAGGTCGTCTCTTTCAAAATAACGTCCCTGCGCAGGTCGTCACTTTCTCAAAAATCAAATCCACTTTTCAAATTCACGCCGTCTTATAGGGTGTCTTTTATGTGAATAACGACCTATTCGAAGGCATGTTTTTCAGAGAAAAATAAAAAAAATAATAAATGAGTGAAAAAAATGCATTCTCCAAGTATGCTTGCATTCTTTTGCATGGGCATCTTTTATTTATGATTTGCATATGTGTGCCTTGCATGATGCATCTCCCGTTATCAGTTATTTCATTTTGCCTTATCTTGATTAAAGGCTTGGCCCCCTGACCCGTCATTAAGGTCAAAATATTGCCACCCCTTGCTTATTGGGCAAGGGGCCAAGTCGAACAGATGAATTAACCTGTTTTGTTCAAATAAAAATCACAGCTGCAGGTACAGGGCAAAGTAAAGCAAACACGAAGAACGTGGAAAGAAGAAGGTACACAAACACGAGGCCACAGTCACACAAAGTGCTCAGGTAACAAAAATCTCGATCTATATATATATCTCTCATGGCTATCATGTACAGGTGTGAGGGTGGAGGAGTACAAGTAAGTCTCTCAGCTCTCGCCTCCACCCTCCTCTCTCCTACTCTCAACCTCCTCCTCACCGTCCCGAGCTGGTACTGGTGGAGGAGGCATGGGCCCCCGTGAAGAAGCCGGAACCCGAACGTGTCCCCCTGCCTCGCTCCTCTCTCGGAGGGAAGAACCCGCCACGAAGGTGGAGCTGGTGAAGGAGTACCCCGCAGCCCGCGCTCGCTCGCGTCCTCGCTGGAGACGCTCCTCGGACACTCACAGCCGCTCCTGGGAAAGGATCAACTGGGTCCTCGAATCCGCCAGCTCTCGCTCACGTGCCGCCACCTGCTCCTGGAACCGGGCACGCTCCGCCTGGTGCTCCTCCCGCTCACGAGCACGCTCCTCGCGCTCCCGGGCACGCTCCCGTCTCTCCAGCCCAAGCGCCACGCGTAGCTCGGCCACGTCCTGAGGAAGCTCCTCTCGTCGCCTCAGGGACCTCTCAAGTTCTGAGATCCGCTGATCGCGGATCGCCAACTCGGTACGTACTGCCTGAAGCTGTGTCACCTGCAAACAAGTAAACAAGTCATCAATTCCACAATTAAATTCAATAATCTAGCAATTCAAGCAATGTATAATTTAACCACTCACATGTGCGCTCGTCGCGCGGAAGCCCTCGTCAACGCAGGTAAGAGCGGCTCGAAGCTCCTCAGTCTGTAAAATGAATTTCATCAGTGCACAATTATATAATCAATATTTGAATGGATTGGTGTTTTGGAATTTACCCGTAAGGCGAGGTCGCGCTCCGCTGCCTCGGCTCGTGCCACTGCTCCCGCTAGCCGCTCTGCCAGTGCAGTCACCTCTGCACTAGGCCCTCTCGAGCGGGAGGCCTCCCCTGGGTCTCTCCTCACTGCTCCCTGCTAGGCACGCTGCATTCATTGAGATCGTCAATGGCTAATCATCAATAATTCAACAAAAAAACAAAATACATTTGCATATAGAAATAATTTAAACACTCACCAGGGTCTCTAGGTCTGCCCGTGTGGCAGCTAGCTGGTCCTCCAGGCTGTGTAGGTGGGCCTGGGCATCTATCGTTACCTCTAGGTGCTCTCTCCAATCCCCTCTCTTCTTTACTTGAGGAATCCGGTTCATCACCCTATTGCTTATTCCTAACGAACCGGTCATGTAAGAGAGTGGGCTTTTTGAAAAGATTCTTGAGGGTTGTTGGGCCTCGCCACATGGATCGAATTTGAAGTGTAGATCAACCCAACTAGAGAGTGCTAGCATGCACCCGTATATGGGCCTTCCCATCGCCGCCGAAGTAAGCCCGCTATAGAGATAGGCTAGGATAGCCGGTCCGGCTCTTTCCTCTTCCCATAAGCTCATCACCGCGCTCAATTGGGCCTCCTCTAGAAAGTCCTCCGTGGATGGAAATAAGAGTGCGCCTGCTAAGCACACCACGAAGGCCTTTGCTATCTTTTCTATCTCCTCCTCGTCCTTTGCTTGATCCGCTCTCTTGTACACCCATGAGGTGAGCTTCAAGAGGTTGATTCCTTTAGTGACCTTGATTTGGTTCACTATGTTTGGGCTAGATATCAATGAGGTTAGCAATTCATGAGAGGAGATTGGCCTTGGCATGATGGCCATCTTTTCTTCTTCTCCTTGTTTCATTCTTTTCAAGCCTAAGGGCCTTGGCATGATGGCCATCTTTTCTTCTTCTCCTTGTTTCATTCTTTTCAAGCCTAAGATCAACTCTAGCTCTTCCAATAGGATGGTGGCTTCAAATGTCGAGAAGAGAAAGGTATGAGTGGAAGGATGCCAAAGTTCAATCAATGCTCCTATGGCAGCCCAATCTAAGTGAATTTGGTCATAGTGCTTGGCATGGGTTACTAGGCCCAAAAGATGCCATCTTGCTAGGTATACTCTCGTATCAGAAGAAAACTTGGAGAGAATAAGGGGCAACCACTTCACTTTTGTAAATCTTCTAGCACCAGGGACATTTGGGTAGTCCTGTGGAAAGAAAATATGGACAGTGTCAATAGTGCCGGACATGAGCATATGTAAGAAGTAGTTTGACAGAAGGACTCAATAAAAAGAAAAGAAAGAAGATATAAGCAGAGGGAAAAGCAGAGGAATTCACTAACCTGATGTTGAGCAACTCGGCTGCAGATGTGCCATTGGATTTCAGTCAACCTAGGGGTGGAAGACCTAGGTCTCTTAATCATCCTCTCCATTGTTTTTTGGCTTTGCAGAAGGATCTCGGACAAGTGCCTGCGGGAGAAGAACAAACAGAGAAAAGAGAACAGAGCCAGCTACGGAGGTTCAGAGAAAAAGTTGCTTTAGGTTGAGGAAAGCAGCCTTTCTTTTATAAAGATTTGAAGAGGGCTTAAGGTTGCTCGGAGTTAGCAAGTTGATGGCTATTAGGATTTGATTTTGCTTTCGATTTGGAAACGGAAGCGTTGGGTTAATTAACGCCTTTTGTTAGGGCGTCAATTTTTGAATTGACGACCTTTCTAAGGTCGTGTTTTGTGTAACGCCCTTTAGTAGGTCGTTTACTCTTTGGCCTCTCGATGGGTTTCACGCCTTGCTGAAGGGCGTGTTTCATGTTTTAACGCCTACATATTAAGGTGCTTTTCATGGTTTGACGCCATTCGGTGCAGGCGTGTTTTTATGAGCTTATGAATTTAGATATTCATGTGTGTTAATGAACTTAAGTGCTATTATTTCGTTGAATTGTTTTTTTAATTGAGCACTTATGATCATATCATGATTTAAATGGAAAATTATGTTTGATTATCTTGAATTTCGAAAACTGATGAATTTTCAAAGTGCAGAAGTTTGCAGGATTAGAGGCGCCTGGGTTGCTCATGGAAATCACATCGCACTTGTCATTTTGTATTTGTTCGTTGTAAGCATTGTTATTATAGGATATCTACATTATTATAGCATATCAAGGACCTTGTGGTTCTGATGAATCTGGAATTTGAGTTCCCCTTCATCAAAAACGATGATGATTCTAGGAGAGTCTTGATCACACGGATAGGCCGTTGAGTCGTTCAAGGTTTGGGACGATGGTTTCACTTTCTGAGTTAATGCGCGGACAAACGGGCCTCGGCTTAGTGTTGGCTCAGAAACTTGGATTCTTGACCAAATCTAGATGGCTTACCAATATTATCCTTGATTATTTTCTATTTTTAGTTTGTTTTATCTTTTCTTTTAGCTCAGCATGCATCATGTAGGACTTTGAGTTTCATGCTGAAAATCTTCATATTATGACGATAATGAAGGTCACTCGTTCTTGATTGAGTTGACATGAGATATTCCATTCCCAATTGAGTACTTTTTTCTCTCTGAAGCCGCTTAGGCTGATTCCTTGAAAAAGTCCCTTTGTTGGATCTCCATCTCAATTCTCTTTATTTTCTGTAAATCTACCTTGGTTGTAGCACGTCCACGTTGGCTGGTAACCGCTCTCCAATGGTCTTTCCCTATCGTGCCCGCGCGCACACCTTTTGCCTTACATTTTACTTATTTAGTTTAATCTCCCTTATCCAGCAAATTGATGCCTTCTTGGGATCACTCGGAGTTGTTTCACTTTGAATCTTGGAAAGATTTTCATTGCTTAGTGTCTGAGGCGTGTCACATCACACCTTGGCATCTACTTATCAGTTCGCTCCACTTCATTCCATTTTGTTGCACTTTCACTCCATTTCGTCTCACTCCCTTCTAAAGCAGACGCCAAGGCGGGGCAGCTGTAGACACGCCAAAAATGACGCTATGTTGATCAAATCTCATGTCACTATGATGACGCCCCAAAGTGAACTTCAATATATTCATAATATGAAGTTTTTCTATTTTCTTGTGTGTGGTTTTGATTCATTTTTGTTTTTTGTGATTCGCGACCTGAAGAGGGGCGTTATCTAAATAGCGACCTTGTCTAGGGCGTTTTCTCAAGAAAGGACGACTAAATGTTAGGGCGTCAATTCCTGGTATTATCGATTTTAAAGCAAATGCAAAATCAATTTAATTATTGGTTAACGTCCTTCCTCAGGGCGTGTTTTAATTTAACGCCTCGATCTTAGGCGTGTTCTCATGATTTTCAAACAAGGAATTGCCAAAATTAAATCCAGGAAGAAACGCCCTGGCCTTGGGTCGTGTTTTATGAAACGCCGTATGTGTTGGTCGTCAAATCAAGAATTGACGCCCTTCGCAAGGTCGTGTTTCACCTTTCGGAGTCCTACCTTTTTCCATCTTTCCCTCACAGTTCCCTGCCTTGTTTCAACCTCTTGCTCGATGTTAATCCTTTCCCTGGATACTCCTTGCCCGTTCTTATCTTCCCTTGTTTGATCACATCCGATTGGAATCTTATATAAGGAAGCCTGGATCGATCGTCATAAGGTTGAACACCCACATATACAGAGGAAAAAAGATTGCAGGTTCTATACGAGCAGAGTTTTCTTTCTTCTTCCTGTGCGGTCGTTCCTCTGCATCCTTTTCATAGGAGTTCACTCGTTTCCACTGCTTCCTCTTCTTCCCATCAACATATTCTTCACACGGTTTCCCTTTACTGTCATCAGGGACAGCAGGGTTCTTTTATTTCATTTATTTTGTTTATGAGCATATCATCCTTCGTCCCACCGTCAGTCTTTCTTATTGCATTAAGTCCTATCATCATCATTATCGTATCATATCTCCTTCCCTAGCTCTTCTCTAGGGGTTTAAAAAAAACAAAAAGAGGTGCGCATGTTGATTTCCTTTTTCAACATCATATTCTTTATTTGGGATTGATACTACTTGCATTGACTGATCCCTTTTCGTTTTACTTTGTTTCATTGTCTTTTTTGCAAGGTAATCAAAAGGAGAACCCTTCTCATCGGCCGGCCGATTGAAGAAGGAGGAAGGAACTTCACATCATCCCGCGTTCCAATCTTCACCAGGTATTCGCAATCTCTTTTTATTATTATTGAGGTAACCCCTCTGGCGATCACATCTCCATTTTTGCACCACGTGCAAGCTTTTTCTTCCCCTTATTTATGCACTAATCATTATTCTCCCCCTTGTTTTTTTCACATCATTTATTCTCTTGTGATTTTGTGTGGGATTTATGCCCATCCACATTGCTGTGTTTGTGCGTCAATCTGCCAAGTCTATACATTGGGTTCCACTGAGACGGGGGATGAGGGTGTACCGGTGAAGAGGGAGAGGCAATGGGGGGAGTGTGCCGCTGAAGGGCCAGGAGTGTGTGTCGTTGAAGGGCTGTTGGAGTGTGCCATTGGAGGTTGGGAAGGGCGTACCGTTAGAGGCTAAGGATAGATGTTCCACTGAAGGCGGTTTGGGGTTGAAAATGTCAAGGGGGATCCACTCTCCCTCTGTTTCTCTTAAGGCTTTTCTTTTCTTCTTTTCTTGATTATCAGGTGGCTTTATGCAAATTTTCTTTCCTCCTTGTTTTGCCCAGCCTTCTCCCACGGGTCTGGCAGCTGGTGTATCAAGTTGTTAATTGGTTCAGTTCTTCTCATGCCATTGACAGTGTTTTGCTTAGTTAGAGAGCTTCACCATTACTAGTTCCATTCGTTTGTTGCTTCCTTTTGCCCTTTTAATGTGTTTATTATTTTCTAACAAAAATTTGGCAGCATCTCCCCTAGACCCGAGCATAAGGGAGATACAGGGAACGCGCCCACGTGGAGTGGCGGAACCCGACAACTGGAGGTGGGCGCCCGGAGGAGGCAACACCTTTATAGAACCTCGGCAAACACGAAGAAAACGATGAACGGGAGGCTTCTAATACTGGACAGAGTGGACGGGGGATTGGCCAAGGCGTACCGGCCAAGGACGAGCATAGGGTGTGCCGGGCTAGGAAGGCTAAGGGCGTACCGCTGAGGCACAAAAGGGGGAGGTGTACCGCTGAGGGCTATTATGGGGTGTGCCGGCCAAGGGTCGAAAAAGTGTGCCGCTGAGGGCCACTATAGGGTGTATCGGCCAAGGGTTGAGAGGGCGTACCGGTGAAGGCTCCTAAAGCAAGGAGTGCCGGCGAAGACCGCTAAGGCCATGCCGGGGAGGAAGACTCAGGATGGGCTACTGAGAAGGAGGGTTAAGGGCCAAGAGTGGGCCACTGGTGACTGGGTGTTCCGGAAGAGGAGGAGGGTTTCTCTCCCGCCGAGCAGATAGGCACAACTGATGGCCTTAGAAGAGGGCAAAGAACCCATGAGGCCAAGGATCACACGGGAGCAATCACATCACTACGGAGACTCCAAAAACACCGGAGAAAAGGAGAAATGGAGGAGAAAAATGAACAACACATCATACACCATGAAAACTGGCGTAAACCAACATAAATAACGGAGAAACCCAAGGAGGGTGATTTTCATCCATGGGGAGCAAGGGGCCGTGGCCCTATACACACATTACAAAAGGTGCCCAAGCCGCGGCTATAGACAAGGAAGAAACCCAAAGAAAGAAAGAACAGAAAGGGGAAGAACAGAGCACAAAAGAGGAGGAGGTGTTGGGGATCGAAGCAGGGACAATCGTCCACTACCCTTTCCCCCACCTTCCCCCACTACATCAAGCTCTCTCTCTCTTACTCTCGCTCCTGCCCGGTGGTCGTCGGAGGGGACTCACGCCGGAGCTCTTCTTCTTCTCTTCTCTCTTCTCTTCCTCTCTTGCGTGTGTGCCTTCCGTCTGTCTGTCCCCCTCTCCCCCTTCTTTTTTTTCTTTTTTGGAATGGGAGTGCCTTTATACTTCTAGCAGCGGGAGCCTTCGAGCACGGCCGTCGGAGGTGGGAAGTGGCTCGTGATGATGGGGTTTGACTCCCCCTGTCCTGGCTGCCAGGGGAGTAGCCCGCGTGGCCCAACCGTTGGCTGACACCTCAGGGAGCTCACTGCGCGCCAAGGACGGGTAGGGCATGGGCACCACGTCGTTTAGCCGTTGAAAAGGTTTAACGCTGTGCCGCTGGTGGGCTGAATAAGTGTGCCGTAGGAGGGCCAAAAGGGCGTGCCGCGGGAACACCCAATGGGCGTGCCGCTGAAGGCCCAGAAGAGTGTGCCACTGAGGGCCCAAAGGGGCGTACCGTTGAAGCCCCTGGGGGTGTACCGCTGGAGCCCAGAGGGGTTGTGCCGCTGAACAGCTTAAGGGCGTACCGTTGAGGCCCATTGGGGTGTGCCGCTGAGGGCCTGCGAGGGGCGTGCCGCTGAAGCCTCCTGAGGGCGTGCCGCTAGAGACCCCCGGGGGGTGTACCGCTGAAGCCCTCCCTGGGGGTGTGCCGCTGAAGCCTGGGGGGGCTTAGGTGTGCCGCTGAAGGGCTCCCATGGGCGTACCGCTGGAGAGGGGCCAGGGGCGTGCCACTGAAGGGCCTTGGGCGTACCGTCGAACGGCTAAATGGGCAAAATTTGAGCCCGTTGTGAGCACGAGTTGTGGCCCGTTTGATTTTCTTCGAGACCCATGGATTGTGGGCTCTTGGTGGTTGATTTCTCTTCACTGTCGTGACTCCGGAGATGGCTTCATGGCAGTGTGGACATTTGGGGGATCCGGATGACCAGTCTCTCCGGGGCTTCTTCACCCGGTGCCGTTGTTGATGCCGGGCCGAGCATGATATCTCGGTGTGCAATTTTTAGTGTCCATAAATGCCCCCCACCCACGGGTAACGCAGGCAAAGGATGAGCCGGGCGGTGCCCGCGGGTGTACTGGTCTCTTTTCTCTTTGCCGGTGCCGACGGAGTGTCGGGGAGCTGATATGATTTGTTGTCTCTTAATCTCTTCGCTGTAGATCGTGATAAATCCACACATGAAGAAGAATTTAAATATGAGAAAGCATAATAAAAATAAGGAGAGATGATATAATAATAAGGAAAAGAAGAAGCACGTGGTGCTACTAAGGAGGGTGATCGCCAGAGGGGTTACCTCAAGAAGAAACAAAGAAGATCGCGAATACCTGGTGGAAAATAGAACGCGGGTTGGATTGTGAATTCCTCCTCCTCCTTCAATCGGCCGGCCGATGAAGGGGGTTTTCCTTTATTGATTACCTTGCAAAAGAGACAAAACACACAAGCAAAAGAAGTGGATCAGCCAAGTGAATGTAGTATCAATCCCAAAGATGATATGATGATGAAATAAGAACAAAACATGCGCACCTTTCTTTTTTGTTTTAAAACCCCTAAAGAGATAGGGAAGGAGGAGATATGATGCTAATGCAAATGTAAAAGAAGAGAAAAAAAACACAGTGGACGTGATGAACGATTGATGAAGACGAAGCAACACAAACAAAATAAAAGAAGAACCCTGCTGTCCCTGACGACAGTAAAGGGAAACCAAAGTGGACGCGGTTGACCGGAAGCAGAGGAAGTAGAGGAAGCAGAGGACTTTCTAAACGATCGCACAGGAGGAAGATGAAGCTCTGTAACTCTGATCTCGTAACCCGTAAACCTCTGATCGTAACCTCATCGTAAACTCTGTAACCTCTCTAACTCTGTCTAACCTGTGAACTCTCTGACCCGTCAACCCTTGTCTAGATCGACCAGAGCATCCTTTTATAGGATTTCAATCGAAGATAAGCTCAAATTTGGGAAGATAAGGATAGGCAATGATCAAAGAAGGCAGGACTCTAACTCCAATTCGAGCAAGGAGATCATTGGAGGCAGGGAACTACTCAGGAAAGATGAGTTTAAGCAGGACACCGAAGGATAAAACACGACCTTCAGAAGGGCGTCAAATCACAAATTGACGACCTACATCACGATGCTACTCAAAACACGACCACGATCAAGGGCGTCACTTCTTGGATTTAATTTTGGCAATAAAACTTACTTCATTTGAAAATTATGAGAACACGCCTGAGATGAAGGCGTTAATTGAAACCAAGCCCTGAGGAAGGACGTTAATCAATAATTTGAATTTATTTTGAAACCGGATAATACCAGGAATTGACGCCCTGACATATGGTCGTCCTTTCTTTGAACACGCCTCATATTAGGTCGCTATTTAAAACATGCCCCTCCTCAGGTCGTGAATCACAAAAATGTAAGAACAAATCAAAACCACACACAAGAAATAGAAAAACTTCATATTATGAATATATTGAAGTTCACTTTGGGGCGTCATCATAGTGACATGAGATTTGATCAACATAGCGTCAATTTTGGCGTGTCTACAGCTGCCCCGCCTTGGCGTCTGCTTTGCAAGGGAGTGAGACGAAATGGAGTGAGAGTGCAACAAACGGAATGAAGTGGAGCGAACTGATAAGTAGATGCCAAGGTGTGATGTGACACGTCTCAGACACTAAGCATTGGAAATCTTTCCAAGATTCTGAGCGAAACAACTCCGAGTGATTCTAAGAAAGCATCGATTTGCTGGATAAAGGAGATTAAACTAAGCAAGTAAAAATGTGCGCACAGCACGATAAGGAGACACCATTGGAGAGAGGTTACCAGCCAATGTGGACGTGCTACAACCAAGGTGGATTTACAGAAAAATAAAGAGAATTGAGATGGAAACCCAGCAAAGGGACATTTTCAAGGAAATCAGCCTGAGCGGCTTCAAAGAGAATAAAGTACTCAATTTGGAATGGAATGTCTCATGTCAACTCAATCAAGAGCGAGTGACCTTCATTACTGCCATAATATGAAGATTTTCAGCATGAAGCTCAAAGTCCTACATGATGCATGCTGGGCTAAAAGGAAAATATAAGACAAACTAAAAGATAGAAAATAATCAAGGATAATATTGCTAAGCCATCTAGATTTGGTCAAGAATCCAGATCTCTAAGCTGACACTAAGCCAATGCCCGTTTGTCCACGCATCAACTCAGAAAAGTGGAACCATCGTCCCATACCTTTAATGACTCAACGGCCTATCCGTGTGATCAAGACTCTCCTAGAACTATCACTGTTTTTGGTGAAGGGGAACTCAAATTCCAGGTTCATCAGAACCACAAGGTCCCTGATATGCTATAATAGCGTAGATACCATATAGTAATAATGCTTACAACAAGATGATCTTACTTCCACAGTGATCCGGACATCTCGAAACCTGCAATCTTCTGCACTCAAGAGTTCATTAGTTCTCTAAAAATTTCAATATAAATAATCCTCAATTCAAAGCATAACATGATCATAAGTGCTAAATAAAATAGAATTCCAACGAAATAATAGCACTTAAGTTCATTAGAGCATGTAAGGAAAGGAAATTCATAAGTTCACAAATTCACGCCTGCACCGAACGTCGTCAAAACATGAAAGGCGCCTTATAATGAGGGCGTCAAAATGATAAACACGCCTTTCACTGAGGCGTTAAATGCACCAAGGGTTCAAGAAGAAAATGACCCTGGAAAGGGCGTTACACAAAACACGACCTCAGTCAGGTCGTCAATTCAACAATTGACGCCCTAACAGAAGGCGTTAATTAAGCACAAACTTCCGTTTCCGATTCGCAAACTAAACCCAGTTCTAATGGCAATCAACTTGCTAACTCCGAACAGCCTTAAGACTCCCCGGACTCCTATAAAGGGAAGGCAAATTTATCAAATCAATCAAAGCAACCTTCGGAGCTCTGTTCTTCTGCTACTTCTTCTGTCTGTTCTTCTGCAGGCACCGCAACCGTCCGAGCTTCTTCCTGCAAACCAAAGATGGAGAGGGCACTTAAGAGGTCCAAGTCCTCAATTCACAGATTAACCGAGATTAACGGGCACATCAGCAGCCGCATTGCATTAAATCAGGTAAGGATAAAATCCTTCTGTTCCTGTCTTCTCTTGTCTTTACTGAAACATTGTATTCTCTTCTGTATGCATATTCATTCTTCTTTCTCTGCATTGTTCTTCCTTTCTTTCTTATGCAGGACTACCCAAATGTCCCAGGAGCAAGGAGATTTACAAAAATTAAGTGGCTGCCTCTCATACTCTCCAAATTTTCTTCAGATATGAGGGTGTACTTAACAAGATGGCACCTTCTGGGTCTAGTTACCCATGCCAAACATTATGATCAAGTTCACCTTGATTGGGCAGCTATAGGGGCTCTTGTAGAGATATGGCATCCTTCCACCCATACCTTTCTTTTCTCTACTTTTGAAGCCACGATCCTATTAGAAGAATTGGAGATAATCTTAGGCTTAAAGAGAATGAAGCAAGGAGATGAGGAAAAGGTGGCCATCATGCCAAAACCAATCGCCTCTCATGAGCTATTAACAAGCTTGATATCTAGCCCCAACCTAGTGAATCAAATCAAAGCCACTAAAGGAATCAATCTTCTAAAGCTCACTCATGGGTGTACAAGAGAGCGGATCAAGCTAAAGAAGATGAAGAGATAGAGCGGGTAGCAAAAGCTTTCGTGGTGTGCTTGGCAGGAGCACTCCTATTCCCATCCACGGAGGACTTTCTAGAAGAGGCCCAATTAAGCGCTATAGCGAGCTTATGGGAAGGAGATAGAGTTGGATCGGCGATTCTAGCCTATCTCTATAGCGGACTTACCTCGGCGGCGATGGGAAGGCCCATCTACGGATGCATGCTAGCACTCTCTAGTTGGGTAGACCTTCACTTCAAATTCGATCCATGCGATGAAGCCCAACAATCCTCCAGAATTTTCTCAAAAAGCCCACTCTCTTATATGACCGGTTCACTTGGGATAAGCAATAGAGTGACGACCCGGATTCCTCAAATTAAGAAGAGAGCGGAATGGAGAGAGCACCTCAAAGCAATGCCAAAGAATCTCTTCACTTACGCCCCGGGAATACTCAAGACTCAAGAAATCCGTGCAAGATTTTCTCCCGGCACGGACCTTCGACTCATAGGCGCTTCAGAATTCATGCTATACAATTCACACCTGATGCCTCCTTCAACTCGGGCTTCCACGGCGAGTATTCGAGGACCCATCTCACCTTCCTCCAATCAAGATACGGGACCTTGGCAGCAACGAAGATGGAGAAGAATGCACAACTATCCATGCTCTATGGAAAATCAACAAGGCTCATCATCCTGTGGAGAGCTTAGAAGAAGACAGAGATGAATGGAAATCTTATGTAATAGCTCTGAGGAAACTGAGGCCCAAAGTGACTCATTAAGCATTGTAATCTTTTCCTTCCAATAAATCAATGATATTTCCTTTGATTGAGCCATCTTACTGCGTTTCTGAATAACTCTTCCAACGTTCTGTGATTCTGTTGCAAATAACGACTCAGGCAATGTCGTGAATTCATAAAAGGACGCCTTCACCACAGGTCGTCTTCCATGATTGATCGCTCATAACTGACGCCTTCACCAATGGGCGTTAACTGAAAAACGTCCTCGTACAAGGCGTTAATTCGATTCATATTCCAAAATATACTCGTTGAAATTCCAAAAGTAACGCCTTCAGCAAAGCCACGTTTCATATAAATAACGCCTCAATCCTAGTCGTTACTCAAAAACAGTAATGATTATTCCCATCAAATCAATCAATTGCCATTAAATGCGTCTGACGACGATTATCATTCCCCATGCAAACAAAAATAACGCCTTAAGAAATGTCGTCAATTATTAAGAAACGCCTTGATGTCAGTCATTGATTCCACAAGACGCGGCCTTCCTTAAGTCGTTAATTCTTTTTGACCGTTCGACTTAACTTTCCCTCCTTTCTTCTTCTTCCTCCGTCCCCTTTCCCTCTTTACTTTTCTTCTGCAACCCTAACCGAGAACCCCCTCTCCCATTCTCTCTCTCTATCTCTCTCCCTTCTACACGCTAGCCCTAGCCCTGGCCGGAGGAGGTTTGAAACGCCAACGGGTGGCCGCCCCCGAGGTCGTTGACCTGGGCGATGACGCCCACGGCGAGGAGGAAGCCCCTCCCGCGGCGGCGGATGAAGATGCACCGGCGGTGGCGGCCGGCGACGAAGCTGAAGGAGGCCAAGAGGCCAACGAAGGAAATGAAGATGATGCCGGAGAAGAGGGAGAAAATGAAGAGGGAGAAGAACGCGAGGACGGTGAAGAAGAAGAAGAAGATGGCGATGAGCCACCGTCCACGGCGGCGGCTCCTCCCAGTGCCGGCCAGCTCCGGCGGCCTAGGCAGCCACGGCCTCAGCCACAAGAACCCAAACACAAGAAGGTAGGCCCTCAACCCAATTTCCATTTTGTTTTCATTTTAATTTCATTTTTATGCCATTTCCATAGCCCTCGAGGTATAAACCCTACAACCCAGAAAGAAGGCGCCCTCAGGGGCTACACGTTTTAAAAAAGACACGCCCAACCCAAGGGCGTTAATTAAATTATTTTTCTGAAAAATAATTAACCCCATGAGAACACGCCCTAAAGCATGTCGCCCATTAAAATTCATATCATGCTGTTAATTTCTATTAATTCCACGCTTTAATTATTTCAAATATTTTTCCATGAATTTGTTTCGCATGCCATTATTTTTATTTTATTTTCTGAAAAACTTGAAAACAACGCCCCCCATCGGGGCGTTAATTCAACAACAGACGACCAAACCAGAGGTCGTCCATTCATTAATTCCTGATTAATTAACGGACCCATTTTGGAAAACGCCCCACCCAAGGGCGTGACTTGAAATATTTTTTAGGAATTCAGAAATTAACCATAGAATCACGCCCCACACAGAGGCGTTGCTTAGATGAACAGCGACCTAAGATAGGTCGCAAATTCAAAGCACATTTAGAACCACGCCCTCCTCAGGGGCGCTAATTCAACAAACCGCGACCTGAGGATGGTCGTTAATTAAAATCAAACATCAACATAATCCAAGGCAATCAAAATGAGATTCATCATGAATAATCAAAATAGTTAAGTGAAAATTCTTTTCTTGACATGCAGGGATTGATGAGGACGCGCATCTCCTGGGTCATGGTCCGGGCAGCGTACTACGGCCTCCCCGAGTTTCAGAGAGCGAGGGTAGATGCTATGGGGTTCGGTGCCTTTCTTAGCATAGAGCCAGTCAGACCCGACCTACCACTTATCCAGTGTCTACGGGATAGATGGGACAGGACGAGTCGGGCATTCTTGATGCCATGGGGGCATATGGTTCCCACCCTAGAGGATGTGGCTAGGATCACCGGGTTGAGGGTAGACGGTGAGGCTGTGAGCGGGATCACCTACCCTGACTACACTGAGTTCGCCCAGAGGCTGCTAGGGCTAGAGATGGTCTATGAGACACCCAACGAGTGTAGGACTATCTTTCGCACCGACCTTACTACAGTGATGGGCTTAGGGAATGCTAGACACAGGTCCGGGGAGACCTTAGAGCAGTTCTCGCAGAGGTTGATCGACGGAGCTAGGGCAGTCTACTACCAGGACCCAGCCGACAGGGAGAGAGCGGACCGAGACCAGAGGAGGTTCCTACTGCTGCTACTGGGGAGGCTATTGCTCGGGACAAAGGGTGACGTCATCAACTGCCGATTCCTGGGGATACTCGAGGACCTGGAGGCAGTTGGCAGCTACGCCTGGGGAGCGGCACTACTGGCGCATATGATGGCCGACTTGTCCACCGGGACAGGTCGAGAGACGACCGTCAGTGGCTTCTCACCTTTTCTTCAGGTATGCATTTTTCATTTTTCTTTTCTTTTATTTTTATCATGCTGGTGAATGCTTCACTAATATGATGCATGGATGCAGGTTTGGAGTCATCTATACATGCCGATGGGGCGCGCTGACCCACGGCCTGGAGGTGAGGGAGCTTTACCTCTAGCATGGCGCTGGCTGCCGATTGTGTTTGGAGCCCCACTCGGCTACGAGTTGTGGGTGCTGCGGAGAGAGTTCCGCGACTTCCCTCCCTCGCTGGTATGTATGAATGTTATGCATTTTTCTTTTTACATTTATTTTGAATTTGTTATGATGATGATGAAATGATGATATGTATGTTTATGAATGCAGGTTCAGTGGAGACCCTATGAGGGGATGACGGACGAGGGCCAGCCTTGGGTCGTAGCGGGCCGACCTCGTTTTGGGCATGAGCTCTGGGTTCATTGCCTGAGCGAGATCGAGCCGTTACGGCTTAGGTTGGTGATAAGGACACTAAGCCTTCAGCAGGAGTGGGTAGAGGTAGGCGAGCCACGCGGCATCGGGAAGAAGACGCGCGGTCGTACAAAGGTGACCGACTGGAGAGTGCGGTTCGAGGAGCAGTACGCCGACTGGCAGCGAGGCGGGACCAGAGTCACCTCTCGCGCGACAGACAGCTCCGAGTACCTCCGGCGCTACTGGGAGGTATACGCCGGCCGACCCCAGATGAGGGTCTTAGGGGTATGTATGAATGCAATTGTTTCTAAATTAAATGCAAATGCTTATGTTTCTATCATGTGACTAATATGTAATGAATGCAGGATGCGCGGGACATAGCGGCGATGGATGCCCAGGCCCACCTACACAGCCTGGAGGACCAGCTGGCCGCCACACGGGCTGACCTAGAGGCCCTGGTGAGTGTTTAAATTATTTCTATATGCAAATGTATATATTTTGTTGAATTATTGATGATTAGCCACTGACGATCTCAATGAATGCAGCGTGCCCAGCAGGGAGTAGTGAGGAGAGACCCAGGGGAGGCCTCCAGCTCGAGAGGGCCCAGTGCAGAGGTGACTGCACTGACAGAGCAGCTAGCCGGAGCGATCGCACGAGCCGAGGCAGCAGAGCGTGATCTCGCTTCACGGGTAAATTCCAAAACACAAATCCATTCAAATATTGATTATATAATTGTGCACTGATGAAATTCATTTTTACAGACTGAGGAGCTTCGAGCCGCTCTTACCTACGTTGATGAGGGCTTCCGTGCGACGAGCACACAGGTGAGTGGTTCAATCATATATTGCTTGAATTGAATCATTGCATTAATTGTGGAATTGATGATTTGCTTACCTGTTTGCAGACGACTCAGCTTCAGGCGGTACGTACCGAGTTGGCGATCCGCGATCAGCGGATCTCGGAGCTAGAGAGGTCCCTAAGGCGACGAGAGGAGCTGCCTCAGGACGTGGCTGAGCTGCGGGTGGCTCTCGAGCTGGAGCGACAGGAGCGTCCTCAGGAGCGCGAGGAGCGTGCTCATGAGCGAGAGGAGTACCAGGCGGAGCGTGCTCGGTACCAGGAGCAGGTAGTAGCACGCGAGTGAGAGCTGGCAGACTCGAGGACCAGTTGATCCTTTCTCAGGAGCGGCTACGAGTGTCTGAGGAGCGTCTCCTGCGAGGGCGTGAGCGAGCACGGGCCGCGGGGTACTCCTTCACCAGCTCCACCTTTGTGGCGGGCTCTTCCCTCCGAGAGAGGAGCGAGGCATGGGGTCAGGCTCGAGTTCCAGCTTCTTCTCGGGGGCCCATGCCTCCTCCACCAGCACCAGCTCGGGACGGCGAGGAGGAGGTTGAGAGTAGGAGAGAGGAGGGTGGAGGCGAGAACTGAGCGACTTACTTGTACTCCTCCACCCTCACACCTGTACTCAGATATTCATGATGTATATATATATAAGATTGAGATTTCTTTGTTACCTGAGCACTTTGTGTAGTTGTGGCCTTGTGTTTGTAAACTTTCCTCTTTCCACGTTCTTCGTGTTTGCTTTACTGTGCCCTGTACCTGCAACTGTAATCCATACTTTGAACAAACAGGTTAATTCATCTGTTCGACTTGGCCCCTTGCCCAATAAGCAAGGGGTAGTAATATTTTGACCTTAATGATGGGTCAAGGGGCCAAGCCTTTAATCAAATAAAGCAAATAAAACAGCTGATAGCGGGGAGATGCATCATGCAAAGCACGCATATGCAAACCATAAATAAAAGATGCCCATGCAAAAGAATGCAAGCACACATCGTGAAGAAATGCATTTTTTCTTTTTCTCTCATTTATATTTTTTTTGTTATTTTTCTTGAAAAATGCGCCTTAGAGTAGGCCGTGGTTCGCATAAAGACGCCCTAGAAGACGGCGTGAATTTGAAAAGGAAATCTGATTTTTGAGAAAGTAACGACCTGCTCAGAGACGTTATTCAGAAAGAGACGACCTAATCTAGGACGTTAATTCTATAAAAAGCACCTTAGCCAAAGGCGTTAATTGAATTATTCTGCAACAAAGGGTTGACAAGGCTATTAAGACCACAGGTCCTACTCGGTCACCATCCAAAATTCATTAACCTTTCTTGAGTAATTAAAAGGGGGTTGACGTGGTCATAGTTGACTTGTATTCGAGATTTCGCACAGTGTAATTTCTTAAGTCCGTCTTGACCATCCTGCCAGTTCGTGACTTTGCCACATAGAAAGGATGGAAGAAAATATAAGGGAAGCCCATAAGGGATTCTGAGATGCTCAAGGCAAAGTTACCTCCCCTACCCTATGCCTGTTGGGGTTCGGTCTTTGGCGTAGGGAAATTTGTTGCCTTTTGCCCCTTTTATATTGCACGCATACGCCCAAGGTTTTCCTTGCGGGGACTTTGCCCTCTTGACATGCTTTTCTTTTCACAACTTGACTTTCACTTTGGAATTGATTTGCATTGATGAAAATAAACCTAATTGTACTTGGGCTTTCGTGGCATTTGCTCCCTTTTGGGCCCTGACTTCCACCTACTAGGGCGGCGGATAGGCTTGGCGTGTCTACCCTGAGGTCTCCCTTCCTCCCTTATGGGCCGAAGAAGAAAAGAACGGGTATTATCTTTCACTTTTAGTCAGGTTTTTGACTTTCCATCGGATTTCGCACTGCTTGAGTTCAAGAATAAAGCGTGTAGTGTGTGCGGGAGTCAACCCCCTTTTAAGTTAGCAAGACTGATGAATGAATTCTGAATTTTGACCTTTCGGACCTTGATCCTTCGTGTGCCATGGCACCAATTTTGATCTCTTCTATTTTTTTTGTTTGCTTTTTGGAATTTCTATTTTTTTTTTTTTGGTTTTTGAAAATATTCCACTTTATTTTGGATTTTTGAAACAATTTTCATTTTGTTTAGATTTTGAATCAAGGGTAGTATTTCTTAAGATACAAATCATTCCAAGGATGAGTTAACTCTTCTCCTTCAGCATTAATCAATTTATAAGCATTGCCTGAAAAAACGTCTTTTATAACAAACGGTCCTTCCCAATTGGGTTGGAGTTTTGAGCGAGGGCCACCCGACTTTACAAAAATTCTCTTGATTACCATCTCACCGATTTTGAATTTTCTCTCAATTACCTTCTTTTGATAAAAACGCGAGAGCCTGTTTTGATAAACGCGCGCATGCTCAGCGGCGACCATACGCTTCTCATCTAGGAGTTCCAATTGGGCGAGGAGTGAATCACGACGCTCATCAATAGAAAATTCCTTATCCAATTGTACTCGTAGAGAGGGAATGAGAATCTCATAAGGGACTACCGCCTCCATTCCATAAGTAAGGGCGAAAGGGGTTTGCCCAGTGGGGGTACGGATGGAAGTGCGATAGGCCCAGAGAGCTTCAACTAGCTTGTCTGACCAGTCCGAAAATTTATTAGCCTCACACGTCTTTTTGACAATTTTTATCAAAGTTTTGTTAGTTGCCTCTGCTTGGCCATTGCCCTGCGGATAATAGGGAGAAGAATGATGCAATGCAATGTTATACCTGTTGCAGAGATCCTTGATTTCTTGAGAGATAAATTGGGGTCCATTGTCGGTGATGATGGTGCTCGGGATGCCGAACCTTGCGATGATGTTCTTCATTATAAACTTGCAGACGGTTGACGCTTTGATCTCCACGTAAGCTTCCGCTTCTGCCCACTTGGTGAAGTACTCCGTTGCCATGAGGATGAACGATTTTTGCTTGGTCAGGAGATTCGAATCACCAAGAGGTCCAATGATATCAAAAGCCCACATAGAGAAAGGCCATGGGGAGGATGTAGGATGGAGTGAAGAAGCAGGAGAATGAATCTTGTCGGCGTGCAGTTGGCACTCAACACACCTTCGAACATAAATGGAACAATCCTCTTCTAGAGTTGGCCAATAGAAACCTAGCCTAAGGATCTTCTTAGCTAGCATCTGGCTGTTCACATGACCACCACACACTCCAGAATGCGCCTCTTCCACAACTTTCCATGATTCATCATCGTCGAGGCATCTTAATAAAACACCGGTGAGCCCTCTCCTATAGAGCACACCTCCAATCAAAACATAACACTGAGCCACTCTTCTAATTGCTTTCTTTTCTTCTGCAGTGGCTTCCTCGGGATAGGACTGATCATTGCAGTATCTGGCAATCTTGTAATACCAAGGCTTCTCTTCGTCAGCCAATTCTTCTTCCCAGTCTAAAAGCATGACCTCTTTGCCTTTAAGAGATTCCTTCTGCTTGTCCTTCTCAAGCACCTTATCCCTAATATCGAGGAATGCACGATCCTTGATAGCTGGTGTGTCACGCTGATGAATCAGGGGAACATGAAAATCACGCTCAGGAGGGAAGACTAAAGCGGAGGCCAAAGAAGCAAGAGCGTCAGCTAAGATGTTCTGACTACGAGGAACATGGACGAAGATCAATTTGGTGAAGAGTTTGGCATAAGCTGAAGCAAGTTCCTGGTAGGGTTTGAGCTTAGGATTGATAGTGCGGCATTTGACCAACACCTGACGCAGAATGAGTTGACTATCACCAACAATCCTCAAATGGGTGACACCATATCGATGGGCGGTTTGAAGACCGGTCAAAAGAGCTTCATACTCAGCTATATTGTTGGTGGCGGGAAAAGTGGGCCGAGCAGCAAATGGGATGGTGACCCCTTCTGGTGTTAGAAGAACCATGCCGATCCCTCTTCCTTGAGAATTTAAAGCTCCATCAAAATGTAATGTCCACATAGGATCGTGGGGTTGATTAATGGACATCAGTTCTTCATCTGGAAACTCCGAATTGACAGGATCAAAACGAGGTAGAGGGTGGTGAGCAAGATGTTCGGCAATGGCGTAACCTTTGATAGCTTTCTGCTGAATGTAAGTGATATCAAATTGATAGAGGAAGCTTTGCCAGCGTGCTAATCGATCAGTGAGGACAGATTTTTCAAGGAGGAATTTAATCGGATTCATGCGAGCAATGAGGTGAACCTCGTGAGCTAGGAAATAGTGCTTTAACTTCTGAACTACCCAGACTAAAGCAGCGCAAGTCTTCTCCATGGCTGAATACCTCTGCTCACAGGGGTTAAGAAGTTTAGACAAGTAGTATGCTGCCCTCTCCTTACCTTCTTCATCTACCTGAGATAAGACAGCACCTACAGAGTCATCCAGGACTGAGACATAGAGAACAAGCGGTTTGCCTGGAATCGGCGGCCTCAGGACAGGAGGATTGGCCAAATAATCCTTCAATCCATCAAAGGCTACCTGACACTTGTCATCCCAATTAAACTTGACTCCCGGCTTGGTAAGCTCGTAAAACGGCCTACATCTTTGTGAATGCTGGGAGACGAAGCGGCGAATAAATTGCAACCTCCCGATTAATCCTCGAACTTCCTTCAAATTCTTGGGAGGAGGCATATCTCTAATGGCCCTTGCCTTGTTGGGATCAACTTCAATTCCCCTCTTGCTAACAATGAAACCAAGCAACTTCCCTGAAGAAACGCCAAATACACATTTCTTGGGGTTCATCTTCAATTGATACTCTCGCGATCTTTGCAAGACCTTGGCTAGAACCCCAGGATGCTCAATCCTTGTCCTTGATTTCACAACCAGGTCATCCACATACACCTCAATATAAATATGAATCATGTCATGAAAAATCGCCATCATAGCCCTCTAATAGGTGGCTCCAGCATTCTTAAGTCCAAAAGGCATGACCACATAACAATAAGTACCCCATGGTGTAGTGAATGATGTCTTCTCTTGATCTTCTTCAGCCAGACGAATTTGATTGTAACCTGAGAAGCCATCCATGAAAGAGAGAGTCTCAAATCCTGCCGTATTATCGATCAAAACATTAATATGAGGGAGGGGGAAGTCATCTTTGGGACACGCACGGTTGAGATCCCGGAAGTCTATACAAATCCGAACTTTTCCATCTTTCTTCATAACCGGGACGATGTTAGCCACCCAATTGGGATAGAGGACAACTCTAACAAATCTAGCCTTATGAAGCTTGTCGACCTCTTCTTTCATCTTTAAAGCCATATTAGGGTGGAAACGCCTCAACCGTTGCTTGACCGGCACAGACCCTGGCTTAAGTGTAAGGCGGTGTTCAACGAGCGCAGGGTCTAAACCAGGCATATCTTCATAACTCCATGCGAACGTGTCCTTGTATTCTTGCAGAACCAAAATGAGCGCCTCCTCTTTGGAGGGCGGTAAATTCTTGCTTATGAGGACAATCCTAGGATCTTCCTCGGTACCCAAATTAATTTCTTTGGTAGGCTCTTCTACAGAGGCTGATGGTTCGTCAAATCTTCTCATGCCACTGGCAAAAGCATCAGCCTCGTCCTCATATTCTTCATAACTTTCATCCCCCTCTTCAATAGGGTCTTCGTCATTCATAATTTCATAGACACCCAAACCCTCATAAGAAACAACAGCATCCTCATATTCTGACTCTGGCAGGATGATTGGATTCTCTATAAATTCAGGAAAAGCTAAACAAGCCTGGCATCTGATAGCTAACTCCAACAGAAACCTATGGGGAATCTGCCTACCCTTGGACTTCTTATGTGAATCTACCCCTTGAATTTTAGCGTTAGCGGAAGATGAGGAGGAGCAACTAGCTTGATCAGAAAGTGGAAGGGAAGGAGGTGAAAAAGTGGATACAGGAGGTAATACAGAGGAAGTCCCCTCATCAGAGGGGGAGAAAAGAGTTAGCAATGAATCTTGAAGGAGCGGCCCCTGGGTCGGGACGCACTCAGAAGAGAAATAGGAGGTCTCCTCAACAGAAATGGAGGATTGGAAATTTGGGAATTTGGCATTTTTTTTTTCATTTTTGTCTTTTTCTTCATTTTTATTTTCTGTTTCAAGGAGAAAGCAGTGTGAAGGGAGAATAGCAGGAGGAGTGGAAATTGCCAGATCAGAGAAAGATTGAATCAGTGATGGCCCGCGCGGGGGCGTGATGGAGAGTTTAGAAAATCGCTCGAGGAGCGAAGAAGGAATTCTGAGAGAAACTTGGATTGAATCTGGAGATAAATTGATTATAATCGGAGGCGGTCTTGGCACGCGACCAAACCGATGAGAATATAGAGAAGCAAGCACCGATGGATGCATGGAAGTGAGAGAAAAGCGGCCGGCCCACAGCCTGTCCACAGTGAATCCTTCTTCAAACGGAACATCTGGCTCTCCAGTATCAGTGTAGTCACTCAGCAGCTGCCTCTTATCTGTAATTGCAGCTGGCATCTCAATCAACTCATGAATAAGTGGCGGCCATTCCGGGTCAGTCGGCATGAAGAGGCGGCTCAAAGAAATAGTAATATCCTGCATATCGAACCACCTGTACCAGTCACATTCTGGATCATCCATTTTCCTTCTTTTGTCAGGCCTTAAGGACTCCAAGGCTTTATATGTGGCCAAGGGTGCAATATGACGAGCAAACTGTCTAGCATGAACATCCTGACATTCTAATATGGAAGTAATTATGGTAGTTTGCTCCTTATTTTGAAAGCCACCTGTGACAAAATGTGTCTTTAATGTCCAAGTGAGCGTGTGGCGATCTGTTTTTAATGTGGATGTCATAAATGCCCATGGTTCATCTTTGTTTTTGCCTGGCCCTTTGTAACCTAGGCCACCTCGTGCAATCAGCTTCTGAGGTTTAACAGGCCTAATCCTGCCTTGACAGTTGGCACCCAGACCTTTGCCATTTTGATACCCCATTTTCATCAAGATGTCCCAGCCAGAGGTGTTCAGCATTATTTTCTTCTTTTTCCCCTTGGGAGGCAGGGGTGTCATAGCAACTGTTGTGACTTTTTCTGGCATTGGTTGTGGACAAGGGACGTCCAGCACAGATAATAGTGGCTTATTGGCCGGCCACATGGATGGAACTGATGAAGCCACGTGAATATCTTCCTCTGGCAAAATCGGCATACTGGTAACTTTAATAATGTGGCCCTTGTGTGAGAATTTAAGGCATTGGTGATTTGTGGAGGGCACCGCATCGAGTTGCTGAATGTAGGGGCGTCCCAAAATGCCATTAAATGTCGGGTCCATATCCAGAATGTGAAAATCTGCTATGATGGCGGCAGGACCCAAACTTACTTTTAACGTAATCATGCCTATAGGAGGTTTCTTCGTGTTATCATATGCAGTGACTGTGATAGTAGACGGCCGAATTTGGCTTTCCGGAATGCCACACAACTTCAAGGTGCTAGGTGGCAAGACATTGATGGATGCCCCAGTGTCCACCAGACATTGCTTAACGGCTACCTTATTGATGTCAACTGTGATGCATAGAGCGTACTTTCTTGCTGGGAGCGGCGCCAGTTCATGTTCATGGAAAGTAATTGTCGGCTGACTGCTAGTGGGCGTTAAAACCGTGACTATATGCTCAACTGGAATGTCCTCATTGACCATCACCTTTTGCAGATATTCTTTCAAAGCTAGCTGATGAGTGGTGGACCTTTTAATTAGTTCCAGGATTGAAATCCTTGCTGGTGTTCGGTCCAAGTGCTTTAGCAAATCATACTGAGTCCCTGGCACTGACTCTTGTTCTTGTTCTTGCTCTTGCGGCCCCTGCGCGGGCTCTAGCTCTCTCTGTGGAAAAATACGGTGGAACATCCGTCCACTGCGGAGCGGCGCCACGCCTTGACGTGCCTCTGTCGGAGCAAGTGTGGGAGGAGGATTAGAAGAAGAAGAAGATGTGTTGGTGTTAAGAAGTGGCGGAGTGGGAGTTCCCGCAGAGGGAATCCCCGTAGGGGGTGTTGGTGCCCTGGTAGGAGGCGTAGGAGTAGAAAGGGATACCCGAATGCGGGGGGAATTGGTGGGGGGTGGAATGAGAAGGGTTCTGGGTACAAAAGGTGGCGGAACTGATGGTGGGGGGATCCTTGCCGGTAAAGGAGTAGTGGTGGCGGGTGCAGTGGGCATTGGCGATGGGCGGATGAGGAGTGGCCTAGATGGCAATGGCGAAGGGTTGGTGGTGGATGGGTTTTGTTGTGGCGTAGGCTGTGGAGGTGGTAAGCGTGTAAGAAGGGGGCGAACTGGCAAGGTTGGAGAATTGGTGAAGGTAGATGGATTAACGGGGCGCAGAAGAGATCGGCCCAATTGAGGGGTAGGAGAAGAAGAAGGGGTGCGCAGGTGGTGCGGAGGTTGATTTTGATTATGATAAAGTGCCCCGACAGAGGCGTTTTCTTCATGCCATCCCTGCCCTCTCTCCACCTCATAGAGAGACGTGACAGGATTTACGTGCTGGTTTGGCGGGTGCTCCGGCAGTGGATTGTGGACAATCCCCATATCGTGCTGAGGCGCTGGAGCTTGTTGTTGCTGCTGTGGAGCTGGTTGCTGCTGAGCCTGTTGTTGCCGAGGAGACCTTCTTTCTTTCATGGTGGCGATGAATTGTCTCATCTCATCCCAATTGATGTCACCCTGATCATTTAGGTCATAAATGTAATCTCTGAAGTGGAAGCAACGATCAAGGTTGTGCCCAGGTGCACGATGGAAAGCGCAGTAACGGGATGTGTCAACATTAGCGGGCCACGCTGTTCTTTCCCTTGCTAATATGAGCAAATTGGCGGCCATTAAAGCATTAAAAATATCCGGGAGACTTTCTGGTAGTGGAGGGTAGTGGTCCCTTTTGGGGCCAAGTGGTGGTCTCCGTTGTTGTTGTTGGCCATAGTTGGTAGGTGGTGGTACCTGGTGGTACTGTTGCGGAGCTGGAGGGTTAGCGCGGGGCGCTTGGTTTGGCGGTGAAGCAAAGGAATGTTGGGGTGCGAATTGGCATTGTGGAGTGGAGTTGAAACGGGGTTTTTGTTGTGGAGGTGGGTTAGGTCGTGGGTTAGCTTGGTGGTGGGGGTGGCCAACTACGCCAACCTGCTCATTTGCAATAGTGCCCTCCGTCGTGGGCCCGCTGTTGTTGACATTTGTGGTTTTCTTGAATAGCCGTGGCTTCAGCTCAAACATGCCCATAATGGGCAAATCCTTCATCTGTGTTTGGATATAACGAGCCCTTTCATAGAGCTCCTCCATGGTGGTTAACCTATTCATGGCCAAGATATGCCGGAACTGAGGAGTTGCATTGGAAATTATCATCTTGACTTGTTCTTGTTCCGACAGTGTATCTTTCAGCTTTTCGGCCATCAACCGCCATCTATCGGCAAACATTATGAAGTCTTCCTCAGGCTTCATTTTTTCCGCAACCAGATCCGTGAGTGAGAGGGAGGGTCCGACCCGGTCTCTGTACTTCTGCAAGAACTTTCTCTGAACGATGTCAAAGTCACCGGCATCAGCAGGATCCAATGAATAGAACCATTCAAGGGCTGGCCCCTCCAGAGATCTCCTGAATAAGTAAGCCAAGGAGGCCTTGTTGTCTTGCCAAAAGGAGGTCTCGTACATGAAATCCTTCAAATGAATAAAAGGGTTACCAGTCCCATTATATCGCCGGAAGTTTGGCATCTCAGATGGTGGTAAGTGGAAGACTGGCAATGTAGGGAGCGAGATCTCCGGGGCATTCTTAGCCATAGTGACCTTCTTCAGTTGCTCTTCCATGCTTGCCAACTTCTGAAGCAGTAGAACATTAGTGTCGGACTCGACTGGGGCCGGATTTTGAATAAAAGAATGCGGTATAGGCGTCCGTAGAATTCGGGGAGGTTGGAGAAATTGGTGCCTAACCGCAGAGTGGCTCGCCTGTTGGGCCGGCATGGCCGTACCGGGCGTTGGTGGACGGGAAGGGGGTTTATGCAGGACCGCTTGGTCATTAACGGGGTGATGGCCACTCTCGGCCGGAGGGGGATTAGAGGATGAAGAAGGAACATACTTTCCTTTCAAGGCGGCCTGAACTGCCTGCCGCTGGGAATCATCCAACTGAGATAGTGCATTAATTAAATCCGTGACATTGAAGGATGGGGAAGGGTTCCCCGAAGTATTGGAGGGTAAAGTCTGAGAAGAGGGCACAACCTCTTGAGGAGTGGTATCAACCACATGGACTTGAGGGTAATGAGACTGAGGAGGGGGGTAATTTCCCTCATGATAGATGGAATCTTGGAGGGGAGTTTCATATTGACCAAAAACATTCTCATCCTCATCATCATAAGAATATCCGTAGCCTGCCATGTTGATGATTTTACCTGAACGGAGTTGCATGTTTAAGAGGAGAGACGGCTTTATAAAGGAACTATCAAACAAAACCCACTCAATCCAAGCAAGCCAAATCAACCCAAATGAGTTTATGCAACCAAGTTGAGATGAACGCAAGATTTTAGTGTTCCGCTTGAGATTAGAGTGGATTAAATTGCAGAATTTCCCTCTTTTGCAAAGTGAAACCTAGTTTATCCAAGTGTGATCTCCGGGTTAACTAGATTCTTTCTCTCTCTCTACCAACGATAGGTTCTCTATACTCCGGGTACTTCAAGGGTACAACCAGCCCGGCGTCCGTGAGGGAATCCACGGGTGCGGGGACTTACGAGGTCTTGAAAAAGGGATTTCCAGTCCAAAGAGACGGAGTGCTCAATGGAGGGTTGTCCCGATTCCAAGAGAGGTGTGTGGAATCCTAGTGTAGAGAGAGGAGGTCTCTCAACCAAATGCCACAAGATGCAAAATAATATGATCAGATCACAGCAATATAGGCAAGCAATGTAATAATCAATCCAACTATCACAGACAGCAACAGGAAGCAGGTTTCTGTAAAAACGCAGGAAAGAGACGACCTGGGGCAGGTCGCTATAAACCAAAGAGACGACAGGGTCGCTGTCGTGAATCACTGTGGTGGCCCACAGGCAGTGCAAAACACGCGCCTTGGTGTGAGGCGCGTAATATGAAAGGACGCCTCTACGAAAGGGCGTCAAATATCAGTGGTGCACACGGTCGAAGAAACACGCGCCTTGGTGTGAGGCGCTGGCAAATAAAAAGACGCCCAAAGTGCAGGGCGTGAATTATCAAACAGAACAAGAAGACAGCAGATATGATAAAAGACGCCTTATGGGAAGACGTAACATAGAAAATAGACGCCCTCGATGAAGGCGTTAAACGAAAAAGCGCCTCTGGGTGAGGCGTTACTTCAGGAAAAATAATCAAACAATCACAAACTGGCTGATCCCGGGAGTGTGCAGTGTGCACGGTGGAGGGTGCCCGTGGGGCATAAAAGGAGGGGTACCGTGGGTACCGAGGGGAAAGGGCACACGTGGGTGCCGAAGGGGAAAGGGCACACCTGGGTGCCAAAGGGGAAAGGGCACGCGTGGGTGCCAATAGGAGATGGTAATCAAAAGAAAAACAGTGGATGTCCCACCGTGATCGCCAATTTGTAGATCGTGATAAATCCACACATGAAGAAGAATTTAAATATGAGAAAGCATAATAAAAATAAGGGGAGATGATATAATAATAAGGAAAAGAAGAAGCACGTGGTGCTACTAAGGAGGGTGATCGCCAGAGGGGTTACCTCAAGAAGAAACAAAGAAGATCGCGAATACCTGGTGGAAAATAGAACGCGGGCTGGATTGTGAATTCCTCCTCCTCCTTCAATCGGCCGGCCGATGAAGGGGGTTTTCCTTTATTGATTACCTTGCAAAAGAGACAAAACACACAAGCAAAAGAAGTGGATCAGCCAAGTGAATGTAGTATCAATCCCAAAGATGATATGATGATGAAATAAGAACAAAACATGCGCACCTTTCTTTTTTGTTTTAAAACCCCTAAAGAGATAGGGAAGGAGGAGATATGATGCTAATGCAAACGTAAAAGAAGAGAAAAAAAACACAGTGGACGTGATGAACGATTGATGAAGACGAAGCAACACAAACAAAATAAAAGAAGAACCATGTTGTCCCTGACGACAGTAAAGGGAAACCAAAGTGGACGTAGTTGACCGGAAGTAGAGGAAGTAGAGGAAGCAGAGGACTTTCTAAACGATCGCACAGGAGGAAGATGAAGCTCTGTAACTCTGATCTCGTAACCCGTAAACCTCTGATCGTAACCTCATCGTAAACTCTGTAACCTCTCTAACTTTGTCTAACCTGTGAACTCTCTGACCCGTCAACCCTTGTCTAGATCGACCAGAGCATCATTTTATAGGATTTCAATCGAAGATAAGCTCAAATTTGGGAAGATAAGGATAGGCAATGATCAAAGAAGGCAGGACTCTAACTCCAATTCGAGCAAGGAGATCATTGGAGGCAGGGAACTACTCAGGAAAGATGAGTTTAAGCAGGACACCGAAGGATAAAACACGACCTTCAGAAGGGCGTCAAATCACAAATTGACGACCTACATCACGACGCTACTCAAAACATGACCACGATCAAGGGCGTCACTTCTTGGATTTAATTTTGGCAATAAAACTTACTTCATTTGAAAATTATGAGAACAAGCCTGAGATGAAGGCGTTAATTGAAGCCACGCCCTGAGGAAGGACGTTAATCAATAATTTGAATTTATTTTGAATTTATTTTGAAACCGGATAATACCAGGAATTGACGCCCTCACATATGGTCGTCCTTTCTTTGAACACGCCTCATATTAGGTCGCTATTTAAAACACGCCCCTCCTCAGGTCGTGAATCACAAAAATGCAAGAACAAATCAAAACCACACACAAGAAATAGAAAAACTTATATTATGAATATATTGAAGTTCACTTTGGGGCGTCATCATAGTGACATGAGATTTGATCAACATAGCGTCAATTTTGACGTGTCTACATTCGCCAGTGTCAACTAGGTGTCGGGAGCTGACCTGGTTTGTTGGTCTCTTAGTCTCTTCGTCAGTGCCGACAGGGTGTCGGGAGCTGACCTGGTTTGTTGATCTCTTAATCTCTTCGTCAGCGCTGACAGGGTGTCGGGAGCTGACCTAGTTTGTTGATCACTTGGTCTCTTCGTTAACGCCGACAGGGTGTCGGGAGCTGACCTGGTTTGTTGTCTCTTGGTCTCTTCGTCAGTGCCGACTAGGTGCCAGGAGCTGACCTGGTTTGTTGGTCTCTTAGTCTCTTCGTCAGCGCCGATAGGGTGTGGGGAGCTGACCCGGTTTGTTGATCTCTTAATCTCTTCGTCAGCGCCGACAGGGTGTCGGAAGCTGACCTGGTTTGTTGATCTCTTGGTCTCTTCATCAACGTCGATAGGGTGTCAGGAGCTGACCTGGTTTGTTGTCTCTTGGTCTCTTCGTCAGTGCCGACAGGACGCCAGGAGCTGACCTGGTTTGTTGTCTCTTGGTCTCTTCGTCAGTGCCGACAGGGCGTCGGGAGCTGACCCGGTTTGTTGATCTCTTGGTCTCTTCGTCAGTGCCGACAGGGTGCCGGGAGCTGACGTAGTTTGTTGTCTCTTGGTCTCTTTGTCAGCATCGACAGGGTGTCGGGAGCTGACCTATTTTGTTGTTCTCTTCTTTTCTTTTCTTTCTCTTTTCTTCTTCTTTTTTTTTGAACCACATTACTGATACAAGCGCCCTTTCAGGTTTTCGCCGGTACCGGCCCCCTCTTGCTTTTGCCCACGCGCCCTCACGGGTTTTCACGCGGTGGGGTACCCGATTTTGCCTGTAGCGCCCTTTCGGGTTTTCGCCACAGTCGGGTTGTTGCCATTTTTACCCTTGTCCCCGTATGGGGGCAAGTCAGGCGGGGTATCTCTATTTTTAACCCCATTTTCTTTTCTTCTTTTCCTTTCTTTTTTTTTGACAAGTGAGTGGTACGCGAGTGTCGGCTAGGGCACGAAGCCTTGCGCCGGAAGGTAAGGCTCGTTCGTTGGCAAGAAGAAAATGCCAGCGCAACAGGAGAATTCGTGCCGATTCGGACGTAGGGTCCATAACGGCAATATTGTATGGAGTGGGTGGCTAGGGCACGAGGCCTTGCGCCGGAAAGGGACTTATTCGTTGGCAAGGGACTAATGCCAACGCAAGGATAGAGATTCTGCCGATCCGGGCGTAAGGCCCGTGATGGCGATTTTGTATGATGGGAGGTGGCTGAGGCACGAAGCTACGTGCCGGGGAAGGACTTGCTTGTTGGCGGGGCAGTGGTGTCATGAGCGCGTTGTGGACGGGGATAAAGTTGTCCCTACTTGTACGAACGCCCATCCGCACAAGATTGCGGGGACGAAATGTTTCCCAGAGACACCTATTATTGTACGTTATCGACTCTCGTATCCATACATACGAGTAGATGCGTACGAAGGTATATGCACATATACATATATATATATATATATATATATATATATATATATATATATATATATATATATATATATATATATATATTATATTCCCCTTTTTTGTTTTTATTTTCTCCTTTTATTCCTTTTCTTTCTTCATCCTTTTTATTTTTTTCTCTCTTCCTCCCCTTCTTTTCTCCCTTTTTTTTATTACCCATTTTTTCTTCTTCTACTCATTTTTTCTTCTTCTCCCCTTTTTTTCTTCTTCTTCTCCGTTTTTTTTTTTGCTCGCGCCCCCCCCCTATATAAAGGAGCGGGGTGGCTCGAACGGGCCGCCCCCTCTTTCAAACTCTTCCTCTCCCCTCTCTTTTTCTCTCTCTTGGCGACCGAACGGATGAGGCACCCCCGTCCCCCCTCTTCCTTCTCTTCTCCGTCTTCTCCGGTGCCGGGCACTCGCTCCGCCACCGTCGTCGTCGCCATGGTGAGGAGGCGGCCGTGGAGCCCCCCCCTTCCTTTTCTCCGTTCTTCCCCTTCTCGCTCCTTCTCTTTCCACTTTCTTTCCCCCTCCCCCTTCTCCGTCTTCGGTGGACGATGGAGCCCTAGGCTCCTTCTCTTCCTCTTCTCCCTTCCCTTCTCTTCCCCTTCCTCCTCTTACTTCGTCCCCGGCGCCGTGGGTGATCGCCGGTGAGTGTGCGTGAGGGCACGCCGGGGAGAGGTGCGGCGAGTGTGCCGGGGAAGACGCTAGGAGTATGCCGACGAACGGGGGCTAAGGGTGTACCGGGGGAGCCCTCCGTGGGCGTGCCGGGGAGAGCACTAGAGGGGCGCACCGGGGAGCGCCACGGGGCTGTGCCGGGGAAAACACCCCAGGGGCCGTGCCGGGGAAGACACCCCAGGGGCTGTGCCGGGAAACCTTTGGGGGTAGGTGTACCGGGGAAACCTCTGGGAGAGGTGTGCCGGCGAAAGCAGTTCGCCACGGGGCGTACCGACGAAGCCGTTGTTAGGGCGTGCCGGGAAGCGACGCCAGGTGTGCCGGGCAGGGAGGCGCTAAGTGTGCCGGTGAAGCGAGGCGCCAAGTGTGCCGGTGAAGAAGCTTTTGGGCGTACCGGGGAAGCCCGCCCACAGGGTGTGCCGGTGAAGGCCCATATGGGTGTGCCGACGAGGGCAGCTTCAGTGTGTGCCGGGGAAGAGGCCTTAAGCCAGGGGAAGAAGACTTTTTGACCGGCGGACTTCTGGTGTTGCCTCTCGGGGCCCACCATGACTTTGTTGGGGTCGTCACTCCTTGTGGACGCGCACCCGTGTTTTCCTTTACGCCTCTGGCCTAGGGGAAACTCTGCCAAAATTTCATTAGAAATTGGCAGTATCTTATTTATTTTATTCGTAGTAAAGTCCCTTCACAGTTTTTCATTCCCTTTTGCCTGTGGCTTATTCTGGTCTTCCATTTGTGTATCTTTGCAGACAAATGACTGCCCCAAGTGGTTCTTCTGCCCCTGCTACTGCTATCGGCGCCGACCTTATTCCGCGGGGTCCAGTGCCAGTGGTCACATGGCTCAACGTGGAGGACTTGGACCGGGAGCACGGGGAGATAGCCGCTTTGGCAGCGTCGTCGGGATCCGACAGTGAGAGCATGGACTTCGGCCGGCTTGCCAGAGTTGAAAGCGGCTTCACATTTGATCGGGCCACCGAGGAGTACCGGAGGGACTTTCTGAAGGACAGGCACCTTATTCGGTTTCTGAGGCATCTGCGTTCCCGAGAGGGGCAAGATTTCCGTAGCATAAAGGCCGTCGAGCGGGCCATCCTGCATGCCCGGGATAGCCTATTATACAGCGTCCCCAGGAGCATTTTGATGTATCTGGTGGGAGAAGCCCGGGAGTGGAAGCCAGTCTTGGGGATTGAGGGGGTGCTACCGGCCGAAGACAAATTGGTGCGAGCACCTCAATTCACTCCGGTAAAATGGGACATGTCTGCCGGGAAGGTGCATGGCGAATCGCCCCAATTTAGCTTATTCTTGGCTCCCCTGAAATGGGGTTACAGGGAGGAGCCATTTATCTTAGACTGTCTGGCCATCAGGTTCAAGTATGAACTGTCGCTGGGCTGGTTCGGGGAGATGAAGCTTCAAGATGCACACAGCTTCCGTGAAGGGGTGGTGGAGTTTACCGAATACGTACTATTCAACTACGCCCCTCTGCTGGTCCGAGCTGGTATTTACCATAGTGTTTACGCCTCCCGCTACGGCTACCCCATCTCTAAGGGTCTCTGTTGTGGTATGATAGAAGTATTCAATGCTGAGACCAATAGTTTTTACACTGCGGAAGGCGAGACCTCCCTGGACCTGTGGAGTCTTAGCCAGTTGAGCGGCTTGCCCATTGACGGGGAGCCTTATGAAGAAGTATGCCTCCCCGACCTGATCAAGGATGAAACCAACGGGGACGGCTATTATTCGCTGGGGTATTCAGACCGGTACCTTATGAAGGCGTACCGGGAGCTATACCAGTTGTCGCATGGTGGGCGGCAGCCCGCCCGTGGGGACAGAAAGAGGGTGCGCATGACCCTGTGGCTGCAATACTTCTATGATGGGTTGAAGCAATATGAAGAGTTTCCCCGTGTTGGCACCGCTGTCGCTCGCAAGAAGCGTGCGAAGCCCAAGCTCGATGTGAAGATCCCCTCAAAGGGGCGTCGGAGCGGGCATAATCCGATGGGTGTTGACCCGCAGACTCACTGCGCCACCCATCTCGTGTATTGGCTATGTTCATTTGCCATTCCATATGGGGGCGAGACGGTGATTCGACCGGACGCTATCTATCTGGCGTGTCAGATGGCGTGGGGGATCAGACTCTCCCTGTGCCCGGTAACCCTTTGCTTGATCTACAAGGCGTTGGGGGACGTCAGTGCTCATCAGTTCCCGAGACAGGCCCGCTACATATGTCCGCTACATTTCTTCAATGCGTGGGTCTGCTCGCTGTTCCCCGAGTTCGCCCTGCGAGCTCTTCAAGACTGGGGGCTGGTGCCGAGAATGCTGGAGTTCGCCAGCGCAGAGCCGGCTTCTACTTCCATGCGGATGTATGACATTTGGGGCCGGTTGACAACGGTTCCCCGGGACGCGGCTGGCACTATTCACTTCTGGACGCTGGCCGCGCACTCAAGCCCTCTGGTGAATAACAAGAGGGAATGCAAAGACGACCAGGTGGAAAAGTACATCCACCCTATCAGCCAGGAGAATGTGGTCCGCCCGTTGCTGGAGCCCGAGCTGAGGGACTGGTCGTTGTCTATTCGCCCGAGTGTGTTGGCGTTTAGGAAGGGGGACAATGTATTGTTGGAGCCGTATTACCCCTTCCGCTTTGGCCGAAACTTCGGATATGATCAGCATATCCCGGTTTACCATGCACAGTTCGGCCTACCCTCACGGAATATCCGGGGAAGTTCGGTTGCCGAGCACGCCAGGAGCTGGTGGGACTTCTTTCACCGGGCAGACTCTGCCTCCTTCAGGGTGCCAGCTCCATGTCGCATCCCCGAGTGACCCAGGATTACATCAAGTGGTGGAACACCCGGACGGCCTTCTATCGATTGCATAAGACCGACTGCTGGGATGGGGCCGAGAGGAGGTTCCTCAGCAGGCAGGCGGTGCCGGTGCTTGACATTGAGCCAGATCATCTTCTTCGGCTCAAGAACAAGCAGGAGAAGGAGGTGGTGGCATATATGGCCGCCCGTCGGGAAGCCCGGGACGCGAGGCCGACGTCGAAAGTAGAGTTGCCTCCGGTGGCGAAGGACAACTATAAGAAGACATTGAGGGATCTTTGCCGGATAGGGAGTGACCATCTGGAGCTCATTAATTACCCACTCCCCATGGAGGAGGAGGGCACCCCCGCAAAGAGCTGGCGTCCAGAGAGGGACCCGATCTGCCCATACCGCACGTTTATGAGGCGGGAGGAGAGGAAGCCCGAGAATTATAAGGACACCACATGGCTGTATGTCCTGCTGCGGGTGAATGGGCTGAAGATTGAGGATCAGACGGCCGCCATCCTGAGCAAGCGCCTGCACGTCCCATACTATTATGCCGACGGGTGGGGCATGGACCACTTCAATCTTTTCTGCCACCTCTCTTCGAAGAAGCATGCAGATCTGGCTACCCTCACAGACCGGTGCCAAAAGGTCGAGGACGTATGCTGGCTGGTCCGAGAGGCAGCGCGTCGGGACAAGGAGCCGTCTCTGAGCTACTGGCCAATAACACTTCGGTTGTACACCGGTCCTCAGGGTATTTAACCTTTCCATCTCCCTTATTCTCGTCGCTGCGACCTTAGCAGGTTGTCGGATGCTAATCATATGCGTGCGTCTATTTTGACAAACCATCCCGATAGCGTGCAAATGGCGACGTACCGGAACTTCCTTCGGCTCATACAGAAGCCCGCCTATTTTGAGGCGGCATTGCCAGTTCCGACTACGGCTCCCCTGCCCAAGGCTGCGAAGAGGTCCCGGGCCAAATCGCCTGTGAAGAAGGCGGTAGATGCTGCTAAAGCGGCGAAGCAGCGGGACGCAAAGCGGCGAAAAACCGAGGCGGCCAAGGCTTCGACGGTCACTCCTCCGGCGCCACGAGTCCCATCTTTCGAGGAGTTTGAGGTCGCCCGGACCGGGCCGAGCCAACCTGCCGGTTAACCTCTCCCACCATCAGTGTATCTTAAGGGTTCTTTCTTTTTATTTTGAGGCAAGATTTTGACACCTGAATGTCTCTTTTTGTCTCAGTCTCTGTGGAAGGGCTCGCGCCCACGCCCATTCCCGACGTGGAGGAGCCGGTTCTTACGCCCGTCCCTGATGTGGGTAAAACTGCGGCCGTGGTAGGGGCGACCTCGACGCCAACTCTGACTCCCCCACCACAAGCCAAGGGGAGGTCCCGGGCAAAGTCGCATGTTAAGAAGGCATTGGCCGCCGCCAAAGTGGCTGGGCGGCAGGAGGCAAAGCGAAGGAGGGCAGAGGTCTCCCCGGCCTCGGCGACCGTCTCCCCGGTGGCTCCCATTCCGTCTTTCGAGGAATTTGACGTCACTCGGATCGGGCCGAGCCACCATGCGAGTGAGGCTTATCGACCGCTGACATCTTTCCGGATTTATTTATTTTCCCGGGTGAGCCCTTTATATGCATGTGACCATTGCCTCTCTTCCTTTCAGACGGTACGGAGGAGCCGTCACTTGTGCTGATCCCAGGCGAGGGGGCGGCTACGGCTCCCGAGAAGGCCTTGCCTGCCGAGGAGGCCCGTGGGTCACCCCGCGCTGTAGGAGCTGAAGAGGGTATTTGTCTTTGTCGGCCCACTTGATTCCTTTCATTCTTTGGGAGCCAACTGGGTTTGATGTGACCCGTCTTTCCCTCTCCCTTTTTTTATACGACAGGCGTAGGTGGGGCAGTTACTGGGCTATTTGGGCCTCGCCTGCATCTCCCGACGACGCAGCGATACATGAGGAAAAGGCTGAAGTCTGTCGTACCCACCTCATCCAGCCCGCGGGGGGATGCGCCAGTCATTGATCTCGAAGAGGAGGTCCCTTTGCCGGCAAGGGAGGAACCCATGGTGGCTGAATCTTCATCGGGTGAAGAGGTAGATTATAATTATTCCTCCGATGAAGTGGCTTATGACAAGGGCGTGTCTGAAGCATCGGGGCTGCCCGAGCTGGTCTTCAAGGCCCCCTTACTTGCTAGCTCCTCAAGCTTTATGGGGAGGGCTGCTGTAAGTCTGAGCTTGCTTGGGCCGGACCCCCTTTTTTCCATAGTGGGCTAATGATCTCGTTCTTGTTGTCCTCGGATTTTCAGGAGCTTACCCAGTCGGAGGTTGTGGGGAAGGCCGCTTCAGTCGCGCCGGTCGACCGCCCGGCGGGAGCCGCTGCTGGCATGGGCAAGCTAGCCCTCTTGCTCGACGCCCTTCAAAGGGAGGCGTCCGCGGAGCCTTTAAGTGCTACCGAAACGGCGGACGAGCCTCTGGAGGAGGGGGCGATTACGCCCGAAGGCAGCATCATCCCGGTGGCCGAGGTAAGCACGTGGGGCTTATGGTTCTTCCCCGCCTTTTGACTTTGCGTGATCTGTTCCAGGCAGCGGGTGGCTGACTCTGCTTCCCATGAGCAGGTGATGCCGACAGGAGGGAAGACGTCCGGTCGTGCCTGGAAGGTTGTCGCGAAACGGAGGCCAAGCATTGGCCCAATAGCGGTGGAGGGGCTGGCTCCTGTCTCGGGCTCAGGGGTGGAGAGCCTTGCGGCACTCGTAGAAGCGGGGGGCATCCCCCAGCTACTGGTTCCACTTCCGCCTCTCCTGAAGCTCCCGGCCCAAATGGAGGACCCGCTCCTGAAGCAGATATTTACGGGGCTTCGCGCACATCTGGAGGGATTCCAGACACGCGAGAGGAGTTTATGGGCGGCGGCTTCCGGTCCGACTTTACTCGAAGCCCCTCCTTCGGCCGGAGTAGCGGTACCTACACCCCCGCCGGTTGAACTAGTGGCAGAGCCGAGCCGGGCAGGGGAAGAGGAGGCAAGAGAGCAGCGGATGATGGCGGCGCCAGATGCTTCGGCGATGATCTTACCCATTCCCCCAGTGGTGGTTGGCCAGAGGTCCTCTGTCGAGCCAGGCCAGCCAGGGGACTTGACTCTTGCTCTTCCGTCCTCTTCAGCCACCGTGGACGCCGATTTGTGGGCGGAGGTGGACAGCACCGTGGAATTCACTCCCCCAGTCGTGCCTTCGGTCAGTCACACCTTGTCAGAGGCGCCAGTCCATCAGATGCTGGTAACGCTGCGGACGATGCTCTTTGCCGACCTTTCCTTATCATACCGGGAGGTACACACCATAGTGACGCAGCTGACCGGGGCGTTACAAGTGCTGGGCTGTCCACTGGGGGAATGGTCGCGACGAGTCTTACTATTACTGAAGTATGTTAAGCGTTGCGAGTTCCTCGAGACCCAGGCTCCTGACGAGTGTGCCGCCCTTGATGCCCAGGCCGGCGACTACTTACAGACTTTGGAGGCCCGGCATCACGATGAGGAGCGCCATGAGAGGGCTCTCGGGGAAGGCCAGAGCAATGTTCGCTCCCTTAAGAGCCGAATTGCGAAATTGGAGAGCTACCTTGCCACGGCTAGGTCTGACCTTGCCGAAGCCGAAAGAGCGGTCGAGGCGGAAGGCGAGGCTCTCGCCGTTGCCCAGGTCGAGGTGGCGTCCGTGGAGGCGGAACTTGCTCGACTCGAAGAACGGAGGGGCCGCTTGCACGACTGGATGAATTTTCCTTGCGTCGGAATCCTCCCCCTCGAGGATATCTTCAGGGGCACCGACTGAGCGTTGCACCCCTTAATTCCTTTCTCTTTTCTTTTGAATGTAACACAAGGGTATGCCCCGAAGCTCATGTAGGTCGATTTTCTTTTATCTGAATTGAACAACAGATTTATGGTTTCACATGCTCTTCTAGCACGCATTCCCCTAGGGGGCCTCTTTTCTCCTTCCTCCTCTTTCGCGTATATCGTCCTTTCTCTCTCTCTTTTCTTTTTGTGCCGGGACGCATCGGGAGGGCGTGAGTCTTTGTGATGGTTCGCTCCAGGAGGACCAGGCAGGAACCCATGTCAGGGCACGGGAGAGTGCTCGCCTTCCCAGGGGGAGGACGAGGGGACCACTCCACCATACCGAACGGGCGACTCACTGGCCTCGCCACAACATTGGAAGCGCGTACTGGCCTCAGGCGGGGGGTCTCGGTCAGAGACCGGGTTTCTCGTCGTCCAGAGGGGATGGAGAGAAAAGTTTGTCTAGTCAATGACCTGGACGGGAGGTCCGAGCCAAAGGGGTGCTCACCACCCGGGGGGGGGGGGGGGACGGAGAGAAGAGTTTGTCTAGTCAATGACCCGGACGGGAGATCCGAGCCAAAGGGGTACTCACCGCCTGGGGAGGACGGAGAGAAGAGTTTGTTTAGTTAACGACCCGGATGGGAGGTCCGAGCCAAAGGGATACTCACCGCCCGGGGAGGACAGAGAGAAGAGTTTGTCTAGTCAATGATCCGGACGGGAGATCCGAGCCAAAGGGGTACTCGCCGCCCGGGGGGGACGGAGAGAAGAGTTTGTTTAGTCAATGACCCGGACAGGAGGTCCGAGCCAAAGGGGTACTCACCGCCCGGGGAGGACGGAGAGAAGAGTTTGTTTAGTCAACGACCCGGACGGGAGGTCCGAGCCAAAGGGGTACTCACCGCCCTGGGAGGACGGAGAGAAGAGTTTGTCTAGTCAATGACCCGGACGGGAGATCCGAGCCAAAGGGGTACTCATCGCCCGGGGAGGACGGAGAGAAGAGTTTGTTTAGTCAATGACCCGGACGGGAGGTCCGAGCCAAAGGGTACTCACCGCCCGGGGAGGACGGAGAGAAGAGTTTGTTTAGTCAATGACCCGGACGGGAGGTCCGAGCCAAAGGGGTACTCACCGCCCGGGGAGGATGGAGAGAAGAGTTTGTTTAAAAAAAAATTCTTTTAGTACTTCCGTTGCTACGGGGCGACGGCTGGAAATGGGGGGAGTTCCCCCTTTCTCGGCTTCCACTCTTCCCTTGCTCTTGTATTTTTCTTTTTTTTTCACTTCTTTTTTTCTTTCTCTTTCTTTTCTTTCTTTCTCTCTTCTCTTCTTCTTCCTTTTCTCCTCTTTTCTTTTTTTTTCTTTCTCTCTTCTCTTTTTTCTTCTCGCTTTTTTAAAAACATGGATAGTGGTCAAGTTGTTTGGACATTAATCACGCAAATCCACCCAAAATAGGGCGGAGGGTTATATTATTGATTGAACGGGGGCGCCGGAGCGTGGTACAGTCTCAAGTGCCTTCCATTAAGAGGCGGGAACTGAACTTCCCCACGATGGTTGACAATTACAGAGGCCCCACCTTCGTACACTTTTTGGACTACGTAGGGTCCGAGCCAGTTCTCATTCAGCTTACCCTTAGGGGTGGCAGCCATGAGATCTCTTCTCTTGACCATGATGAGGTCGCCCTTCTTGAATTCGCGTTCCTTGACAAGCTTGTCAAAGGCGCGTGCAATCCGGGCCTGGTAGACCTGAATGTTCTGTTGGGCCTGGAGCCGCTTTCCTTCTAGACTGGAGAGTTCCTCGAGCCTTCGTTCAACGTTGGTCTGCCCTTCAAGGACAAGCCCATGTTGAATGGCAACCCTGAGGGACGGTATCTCCAGTTCAACGGGGACGATTGCCTCCGAGCCATATACGAGAGAAAAGGGCGAGCAGCCTGTTGGAGTCTTGTATACGGTTCGGTACGCCCAAAGCGCCTCGTACATCCTTTCTTCCCAGTCCCTTTTGTTAGAGCTGACAGTCTTGGCCAGGAAAGTGCAGAGTGTCTTATTAAAAGCTTCGGCCAGCCCATTAGCCTGTGGATTGTAAGGAGTCGATGTCCTCCAATCAATTTTATATTTTTCTGCCAGCCGGTAGACCTTCTGGTTGCGGAAGTGGTTGCCGTTGTCTGACACAACTCGGTCGGGCGCGCCAAATCGGAATATGATATTACAGCGGATAAACCTGACCACGATCTCTCCGGTGACCTCCCGTAAGGCGACAGCCTCTGCCCAGCGGGAGAAGTAGTCAGTTGCCGCCAAAATGTACTTGCAGCCGGTGGAAGATGCAGGTAAGGGACCCACGACGTCCGTTCCCCACTGGGCGAATGGCCAACTGGGCGCGGTTGGGTGTAACTACACGGGGGGCCTTCTAGGTATGGTGGCATGCTCCTGACATTTCTGACATGACTTAGCATATTTGCAGCAGTCGTTAAACATTGCAGGCCAATAATAGTCGAGCTTCTTTATTTCAATCTTCATTTTCGGCCCCGCCTGGTGTGCGCCAGCTGTCCCGGCATGGACCTCCTTCATGACCCTCCAGGCTTCTTCAATGGACATGCATCGGAGGAGTAATTTTTGCTTGGCGTCGGCCACCATTCGGAATAATATTCCGTTTCGGAGCTCATAAGAGTCCTTAATTCTGATCAGCCTGATCTTCTCTTCTCTCTGCTTGGGCAGCTGCTGGTACTTGAACCACTGCATCAGGGGGTCTCTCCAGTCAGGTAGGCCGACGGCTTCTGCTGTGGTGACTTCTAGCTCTTCTTCTTCTGGTTCCTCTTCTATCATACTGGGCATCTGGCGCTGATTTATTACCTGGATACTGAGAGATCCATCTGGAGGCACTGCCAGTGAGCTTGCCAGTTTTGCCAGGGCGTCGGCCTGTGCATTCTCCCCTCTGGCGACATGGCCTATCTCAAGGAGGTAGAACCGCTCCATGAGTCTCTTCGCCTTAGTGTGATAAGGGAGCAGCTCAGGTTTTCGGACATCAAACTGTCCCTGGACCTGCTTGACGACCAGCAGCGAGTCGCCGAATACTTGGAGCATTTTGATCTCCATTTGGAGGGCCACCTGAAGGCCGATGATCAGAGCTTCATACTCTGCTTCATTATTTGTGCAGGGCTTGCTAATGCAGCAGGAAGTGTGCATCACTTCTCTATCTGGTGATTTGAGGACGATGCCGGCTCCGGCCCGTACCTTGGCGCGTCCGGACGGGGTCACTTCTGTTCTCGAAGCCCCGTCAAAGTATAGCTGCCAGATAGCTTGTTGGACATGATCCACCTCCAGTGTCTCATCCTCGGGTAGTTCCGTGGCCAACGGGGAGTCTTCGGGGACAGGGTGTGCTGCGAAGAAATCCGCGACGGCTTGTCCCTTAACGGCCTTTTGCGGCACGTAGGTGATGTCAAACTCCATGAGCAGCACGGCCCATTTGCCAAGGCCCCCCTTCGGGATAGGCTGGGAGAGAATGTGCTTGATGGGGTCAGCCCTGGATATTAAGCTTACTTCATGGGACAGTATGTAGTGCCTCATCTTCTTGACTGCGAAGACCAAAGCAAGGCAGACTTTCTCTATCGGAGTGTACTTGGCCTCCGCTCCCACCAATCTCCGGCTGAGGTAGTAGAGCGCCTTCTCCTTTCCCTCATCATTATTCTGGGCGAGCATTGCCCCCAGTGAATACTCGGTAGCCGCTATGTAGAGAATAAGCGGTCTGCCTTTGACAGGTGCCCCCAGGACTGGCGGGGTCTTCAGGTACTCTTTTAGCTGGTCGAACGCGTGCTGGCATTCGTGACCCCAGCTGAAGGGTGCATTCTTCATCATTAGCCTGTGAAAGGGTTGGCAACGCCCCGACAGGTTGGAGATGAACCTGCGGATGTAGGCTAGACGGCCCTGTAGGGACCTCAGCTCTCCTAGACTCTTCGGAGGGGGCAACTCCTGAATGGCTTTTATCTTGAAGGGGTCAATCTCGATCCCTCTGTGCCGGACAATAAAGCCGAGGAACTTTCCGCTGGACACGCCGAAGGCGCACTTCATGGGATTCATTTTCAGCCCGTACAGCTGGAGCCTTTGGAAGACGACCCTGAGGTCACTCAGATGCTCATCTCTCTTCTTAGTTTTGACAATCAGGTCGTCGATGTAGCATTCGACCTTGCTATACAGCAGCTCGTCGAAGATCTTGGTCATCGCCCGCTGATATGTAGCACCGGCATTCTTGAGGCCGAAGGGCATCCTCTTGTAGTGGAATATCCCCTTGGGCGATCTAAAGGCTGTGTGAATCCGGTCGTGGTCAGCTATCCAAATTTGGTTATAGCCGGACGATCCGTCCATAAAAGACAGGGCCTCGTGGCCGGTGGTTGCATCAATCATCACCTCGGTGATAGGCACCGGAAAGTCATCTTTTGGGCAGGCTTTATTCAGGTCGCGGAAGTCCACGCAAATCCTGATCTGTCCATTCTTCTTCTTCACCGGCACAATGTTGGCCAGCCAAGTGGTGTACTGGTTCTCCGCCACGAAGCCGACATCTATGAGCTTGTCGACTTCCTTGCAGATCTGGCTGATCAGTTCCGGCCTCATGCGCCGGGGAGACTGCTTTATTGGCTCCACTTTGGGATCAATGGCCAAGATGTGCTGAGTCACCTCGGGGCTGAGCCCAGGCATTTCTTTGTAGTTCCAGGCAAAGCAATCCTGGAATTCTTGCAGCAACTTTGTGTATTGCTCTCTCTCCTGTAGGGGCATGAGAGCACTCAAAAAGGTCGGCCTGGGGTCACCTTCTGTGCCAAGATTGATCTCAATCAATTCGTCGACTGTGGCCTGGCCGCCATTTTCAATTTCCGGCGGGGCTGGCGACGAATCGACAAAGTCTTGGTCTTCATTGTCCTCGGGCTCGAGGATGCCATCCCCCTCTTCTTGTTCCTCATGACTGGGCGTGGAGGCCGCATTCATTGCGCATTCCTCCTGGACTATAGCCGCCGGGTCCGCAGGGTCCGCTGGTGTAGAAAGGCACAAGGCCACCTCGGGGTCTTCTGTATACTCATCATAGACAGCTCAGCGGGGGCCGGGGCAGCCGCATCTTCAGGCACCTGGTACTGGATGGATAGTGTATAGGATCCTCTTCTGGGGCTGTCCGCCACGTGGGGGCGTGGTGGGGCTACCACATAGTCTCCCATTCTGAGCTCGTCCCTGTCAATGAGGTCTTGGGCAATGTCTTTGAAGACATAGCAGTCTTCGATGGCGTGGCCCAGTATCTGGTGGTAGGGACAAAACAGTGGGTCCCCATTTCTTCGGGTGTCCTGCGGCCTCTTGGACCGTGGGAGGGAGACCTTGCCGTAATGGCAGGCCCAGTCAAAAATACCCCGAGTCTTCTCTCTTGGGAAAGAGTAGGGCTTCTGCAGCTTCTCTTGGAGTGTCAGGTCTCGCCTGGTTGGCCGCCCGGTTAATGGGCTCGCCGTGTCTCTTGTCTCCCTTCTTGACCAGACGGGGACATCGGGACTGGTGTCTCGGGGTCGAGACATGTGGCCACCCCACGGGCGGAGAGAACTTTGGATCAGGTCAGTCACTAGCGAGGTCAACTCAGCCAGCCGTGCCTTTAACACCCCGATTTCCCGTTGCTGCCTATGGTACAAGGCGTACATGACGGGGTCATATCGGGGGGAACTCGGAGCATGCCCCATGCTACTGCTTCTTGCTTCGCCAGCAGGCCAGAGTGAGGGCACCTCAGTGGTGTGCCCCTTCGAGGTTAGTCCCTTGGAGAAAGAGGGGGTCTTCCCCATGCAGCGGCGGCGGAGAGGGTTCCAAAGGAACACTTCTTCATCTTGCGCCTCCTCAGTCGGGGGCCTGAAATGTACATCTTGGTGGGCTTCCCGCAAATCTGCAGCTTCCGCGGGGTCGTCGCCGGGCAAGGCCGAAATCGATATCACATCAGTTTCGTAATAATCTTCTAGTGAAAAGCCCAGACCGGGGTGCTTGGTGATTTGTAGCAACCGCCGATCCAGGTTTGGTGGGTTCCACATTCTTTCGAACATTTCCTTCTGGCTGGTGGGTTGATAGGGGGGAATCTTTTACTTTTTGACCATTCTGGCTGCCTGATCGGTCATGTGGGGGAGTCCCGCAATGGGGACGTGCGGGTCATGCAACTCGTCAGGAAATCAGCAATCATCGTCTCCCCTGACTGGCTTTTCCTCGGCAACATAAAAGATAGTGGATGGCCCCTCCGGGTTAGGCACTTCAAAAGTTCTCAGCTGTTCGGCCGCTTGACAGTCAATTTCTGTAATGGGCTTGATGATTTCTGGCGGGACTCTGACATCCTCCAGCAAGTCTTCGAGGCAAGGCGTCCCCGGTGTAGAGTAGATAGGGAGAGGGGCTGCCTTAACTACCCCCCCCCCTCTTGTGCAATGAATGGTACATTTGGGGGAGCCACATAACCTGGGGGCGGCGGAGGAAACCAGCTGCCCGACTCCACTTTCTTCTTTCCCTTATCTTGGGCGGCTTGGGGAATTTGCTTCACCTTTTCTAAGTACAGATTGGCGTCTGACAAATGACACTCGAACACCTCGAACGGGTGGAGGTCGGCGAAGATCCTGACTTCCTTCCCCTCGCAAGGGTATTTAATGCATTGGTGCAGGGTGGAGGGCACCACTCTATTCTGGTGTAACCAGGGCCGTCCCAGCAACGCCTTGTAGGAAGTGTTGGAGTTGATGACGTGGAACTGGACCTTGGTGGTGAAATCATCAAAAGTCAAGTTGAATTCTGCAACCCCCATGGGGACCTCACATTTCTGGTTAAAACCAACAATCTTGACATTTTTGACCTCAACCAGGTGTACGTCAAAGTAGTACTTTTGGTATACCCGGTAAGGAAGTATATTCACTGCTGCCCCTGGGTCGATCAGGACCCTGTTGATAGGCTGGCCGTTCAACTGCCCTTTCATGTAGAGGGGTCTGTTATGGCTGCAGGTGGGCAGGAGCATGTCATCTTCTGTGAAAGCCACGGCCACCTCAGGTGATATCTCTGTTAGGCAAGCTTCAAGATGTGCTGGCGTCTGGAGTGCGGCAATGATGGCTTGCCGTGTTTCTTCATCCAAAGACAGCATCTCCCATACGGTAAACCAGGTCGGGATCTTTTTGAGGTGTCTGACTATTCGGTCGGCAGCCCGCACCTTGAGTAATTTCATCTCTTCGGGCTTGCCGCGCCTGCCCCCACCTTGGAGCTGGGGTGTCAGATCAGGGGATGCCAGCTTTGTGGGCTCTGTTGCAGCCTGTTGAGCCGGCGGGGCCTGCTGGGCTTCCTTCGTCTCCCGCATGAATTCGGTGAGGTTTGGGATGTCACTGTTGTCCGCTTCCGGCTGAGGAAGAGCTGCCGCCGGTAGAGCTTGAGAGCTGCTTACTTTTTCGGTCGAAGGAGACCCCTGGGGGCGTGCCTTCCCGCCTGCTCGGGCTAACAGGAATTCGGCGAATGAAGGGGTGCCTCGGCTCCTAGCCCCTACGGGATAGAGACCCGCCGGAGCAGGGATCTCGGTGCCTCGGACCTCAGGGTCGGGAACCTGGTATGGTTGTTCGCCCCTGAGCATGATGTTGAGGTTATCCTGAGGAGGGCGCCCCCACTTCCTTCCCGACCTGGTGGCATGTTGGGAAGTGGAGACTTCAGCTTGATTCACCTCTGACGGCTCATGGGGTGGCTCTTCTTTTGTTTCCTCCAGGGAAAGGGCAGTGTCGAATAACGCCGAGAGGGTGTTGCAGGCGACGATGACCTCCTTCTTCTTCTTGCCCCTGGGTCTTCTCTTCTTCTTCTTCTTTCCTGCTACGGCGAATGGCTGCTCTTGGGGAAGTTCAGCCCACAGGGGAGGCTCTTTCTCTGCTTCAGCTTCTGCCCCTGGAGCCAGATCGAGTGATTTGAACTCCTCCCATGGGACATACTCCTTCAGCTCCACGGGCTAGATTTCGGGCTGTTCATAATCATCGAGCCCATCAATAATAGCCTGGAGTCTTTGGACCGCCGGACTGGTCTTCTAACGCATCCGCAGCGGGACAGAGCTCTTTTCGTTATGAGTGGGCCGCCTCATGACCAGCCGAGGGGCCGTGTCGTGGCGAACTGGGCTTGCCGGGGGCGGTGCAGGCAGGGGTGTCACATCCCTCAGACGAACTCTGGGGCTGGGTCGAGGGACGTGTGCTCTTCTATTCTCTCTAGTTGCAGTCTGCCAACCTCCTTGATCTTGAGCCGGGGTCGTGATGAAGGTCTCATAAGTGGCGCGGGCGCAGGCCTCCACCCATTCCTCAGGCAGCTCCTGGTATAGCGAGACCATGTTGACAGTGGAGGTTATGCTGGACAACTCATGCAGTTGCGGGGGGTCTACTCTATGCTCCCCCATGTCCAGCTCCCCATTCTTGATTAAGGATTCAATAACATCCTTGAAGACATAGCAGTCTTCAATGGTATGCCCGAGCACTCGGTGGTACAGGCAGAAGCGTGGGTCATCCTTTTTCTTTAGGTCGCCGGGCCTTTTCAGGTCTGGCAGTGTAATTTTGTTGTAGCTGGTTGCCCATTCGAACAGGAGCTTGGGCTTGTCCCGGGCGAAGGAATACAGCTTATTTCTCATCTTCTCCCTTAGTGAGGGGCCCTCCCGCCGTTCTGTGGTTCTGGGCAGAGGAAGGTTGGCAGCCCCCTTGGCTTTCTCTTTCTGCTTTTCAAAAGCCTGGAAATCTAATGTGTGCACCTCAGGGGGAGCCGGCTTCTTCTCGGCCTGCCTGGCTCTTTGGCTTGACATGGCCGGGGTGGAGGAGTATCGGGCCAAAAATGCCTCGATCTCTGCTACCACATTGTTCAGGCGGTCAAATGTCTTGACCTCGGTGCTAATCATCCTTTCCAGGATCTCCTTTTTCAAGTTCTATTTGCAGATCTGCACCGCATCCTCCTGGTGTGGGGGACGCCTGCACCTCATGCTGAGGTTCCTCCATCACTTGATATAGTCGAGGGCCGACTCGTCATTCTTCTGTCTTGTGGCATAAAGTTCTGCCACGGTGACCTCCCGTTCTGCAACATAGAATCTTTCTTTGAACTTCTTTTGCATGTCGGGCCAATAGACGACAGACCCGGGTGGCAGGCCGGAGTACCACTCAAAGGCAAGCCCGGTGAGTGTCGAGCCGAAGAACTTCAGGAGGTAGGCCTCATCAGCAGCCAAGTCCCCCATGACGTTCACATAATAAGTAATGTGCTCTTTTGGGGGACCCTTGCCCATTGAACTTTTCGAACTTGGGTGGCTTGGTGACGCCAACTGGCAACTTTTTCGCAGCATGGTGAGCCGGGTAGGGCACCCGTTAGACGTCAAACGGTGTCTGATCTTCGTCACCTCTCTCAGCCAATTTCATGTCTATCATCTGTTCCAGCATCAACCGGCTAACCGTTGCTGGGTCGACCGGACTCGAATAAAAATGAGCGGGCTGTGCGCTCGGGGTGGCCAACACGGTCACCTGGGGGGCCATGAGGGACCCTTGGGAAGGTGAGGCCTGCGGCGGGGCCGGTGCGGTGCAGTGTGCCTGCTGCAGGGACATGCCCCGGAGAGGGTTGAGGGCTATTGGGAGGGCTGCTTCTGAAGACTGCCCCCTGTCCCTGGGTACTTCGGGTATAACCTCGGTCTGCCAGGACATTGGGGGCGGTGTGTTCCGCTCATTCAATTGCTTTTTAAGTGACTCAATTTCTTGTTGGAAGCGCTGCATCATGAGCAGCATTGCAGGATCAGCTGTGGGGAGACTGGGCATGCCCCCTGTCTCTTCGGCCGGGGCGTCCTCGGATGATGTAGAGGGTCCGCCGCTCGTGTCGCCGGTGGTGACCACGTTGGCCGTGAGGGCCGTAAAGGGCTCTTCAGGTAAAGTCCCTTCGGCGCCTGTGGGTGTCGCGCTGCTTGCCGCTCTCCCTCTTCTAGTAAGGGGTCCCGGCCTGGCGGCAAGTCTGGCCATTTCTTCCGGATCGGCAGGCAAGGCCCCATACCGACCGTGAACTCCTGCCATATTGCAGGTGAAGGTGTGCCATCTTTTGTTTCTCTTAGTCGCCTTCCTGGACGATTTCCCCAGGAACACCAGCCTGTCGAAGACCGATCGTCGGGGCGGCGCTTCGTCCCGAATAGGGGACTGCGCTGCTCCTCCGAGGGGTTCCTCGATTCTGCGCTGGGCGCGGGCCGGGCTCCTTCTTCCTGGAAAGCGGAGGCCATTGCCCCCAGCAGTCGCTGGCCGCCAGAGGGGGTGCTACCCGGGCCTCGGAGGTAATTCCTCAAGGCCTGCTCGATCCCTTCCCACTCCTAGTCGGGGAGAGCAGCCCGTGGTTGCATGTCAATGACAGCGGTCGACGGAGAGTAGGCCCTGGGTGCCGGGCGGGCTGCATTGTGTCGGCACCCGCGGTGACGGAGGTGAGCTTTCTCGGGCAGCACCGGGGTGACGGGTGCTGGTCGGCAAGCCGGGGTCGTGAGCTCGACCCTTTCATTTCTTCTAGCCCTCCTCGGGCGGAAAGTGCTAGGCCCCGCCTGGGCGGGTGCAATGGGTTGGGCCTCCTTGGGGACCCAGACCTGCTTCAGTTTGGTCGGCCTGTGAACCGGCGCAGCCTTCGGCGATGCGGCCACAGCAGTGGGTGTCACCTTCTCCTTCAACTTCTCCAGTCCTTGAAAGGAGTTGTGGACTGGGACAGTCGGGACGACACGGTCCGGTGTCACCCGGGACCTCTGCCCGTCCAGGCGGACTCGGAGGGCCCCGACAGTCATAGTCTTTCTAGAGTTGGAGGTGCGGCGCCCAGAGCTGGCGCCGGCGTTGCTCCTCCGGAGCCTTCTTCGGTAGGATGCCGACCCTTGGTGGGATGGGCCGGTGGTTTGGTGCACGTGGTGCACGTTGCAGCTTAGCATCGTTGCTGGGACGCCATTGTTGTTCTTGGCCACAGCTCGGCCGGTGGCCGCTTCAGTGGCCCCCGGAGCGAGAGCGTTGATCTGGGACTCCTCAGGCGCCTTCACCTCGAGGATGTTGGCAAAAGCCACCCCCAAGAAGTTGGGGAAGCCCACAGTGGGAGGGAAGCTCCCGAAGTTGAGGGGGACCGCCAGGTAGCCGCCTCGGACATGGTTCTCGACGACTTGGGGGCCGCAAGTGACAGCCATCGTCGGCACCATGATGCGATTTTATCTGCATTTGAGAAAGTAACACAATTAGTATTACAAGAAGGGGGCCGTAGGGCCCCTAATTCCGGCAAAGAGATGAAGGGTGGATCGGTCCCACCGGGCGTGCCAGACTTGTGGACGCACTAAAATTCGCTTGTTCAGGCGGGTGTTTCGTCTATTGAGTGCGTGGACGTGCCAGTCACCGAAGTGATAATTTATTCGGGCTCCGAAGAGCCCATGGTGCGCTCGATCTGACGTCGTCAGACGATTGTGTGGTTCGTGTCGGGACCAGATCCCGTCATGCCATAAAGGTCACGACGTCATTTACATCCCCCATACGAGGGAATACTCTTGATTAATTGCCGAAATTAGGGGCCCTGCGGCCAAAAATAAATAATACTAACTGCGCGAGAAGGGGACAGGAATAAATCACACTAAAGTCCACATCAGGATACGAGCCATTGGCCATGTCAGTCACTCGCGGACCTTTTCATATTCGGACTCGGGTCCGTGATAGAAACGCGACGGGAACCGAGGTGGACCCGTTCAAATGTCTACCGAACGCACGGCAATTTTAATGATGGCTCAGAAGGGATCCGGGGCGAGAAACGAATCCGGTCTTATTGGAATGTCTGCCCGAGACCAGGTCGGGGCCTGGCCATATCAGGATGATTCCCAAGACTCGGGCCCGGCCTGAGAGGGCGGCATCATTGTCCTTCTGCATCGAGTCACGGAGAGAGGGGGCTGCAATGTAGAATTATTAATACCTTATAATGTTGTATCATTATTGTTCTTATTGCCCCGTTGCTTATTCCTTTTTCCGCATCTGTTCCGGGTGATTTCCCTCATCTTGCTCATTGCCATTATTGCCCTTTATTATTATTATTATTATTATTATTATTGCCACTCATTTCATTCGTCATCATTTTTTTTATATGCATATGTTCAGGTTTATTTATTCATCATGATTTTTATTAGTTTGTCGGTGCTGCCATTAGATGCCTATATGTACATATATATGTGTATTCATGTATTATATATATATATATAATTATTATTATTTTTTTTGGGGAGAGTTGACCCTTGGTGGGTTGAAAGAGGGGCTAAAAAAAAGGGGTGTACCGCTGAAGGAAGGTGTGCAGAAGAGTGTGCCGGCGAAGGGCTGGGGATGGGTGCCGCTGAAGGGCCAAAGGTGGTGTACCGGCGAAGGAGGGCGGAGGTGTGTCGGTGAAGGGCTGAGCTGTGTGCCGCTGAAGGGCTTAAGGAGGGTGTACCGGTGGAGGCCTCAAGGCAGTGTACCGCTGGGGGGGGCCTGAAGAGTGTATCGGGGAAGAAAGGGGGCATAACATAAAGTCTGTACATTCATCAGCCCCAAAGTTTGTACATTATCTATTCAACCAGCATATCAAGTCTATACATCCTTCAGCTCAAAGTATGTACGTTGCCTATTGACAGCAGCTCACAGTCTGTACATTGGCTGCTCAAAGTCTGTACATTGGCCAATTCAAAGTCTATACATTTCCCTTTGGCTGCAGTTCAAAGTCTATACACTGTCCCTTGGCTACAGTTCAAAGCCTGCACATTGGGCAACTCAAAGTCTATACATCGTTCATTGGCTGCAGCTCAAAGTCTGTACACTGGGCAACTCAAAGTCTATACATTGTTCATCGGCTGCAGCTCAGAGTCTATACATTGCAGGTCAGAGTCCGTACGTCGGCCAGCCCAAAGTCTGTACATCGGCCAGGCCAGAGTCTGTACATCCTTCAGCTCAAAGTCCATACGTTGCCTATTGACTACAGCTCAAAGTCTGTACATTGGCTACTCAAAGTCTATACATTACATCTCAAAGTCTGTACATTCCAGGTCAAAGTATGTACGTTGTAGCCCAAAGTCTGTACGCTGCAGCACAAAGTCTGTACGTTGCAGCATGAAGTCTGTACGTTGCAACATGAAGTCTGTACATTGGTCACAAAGTCTATACACTGCAGCACAAAGTCTATACATTGCAGCATGAAGTCTGCACATTCTAACATGAAGTTTGTACATCGCCCATCCCAAAGTCTGTACGCTGCAGCATAAAGTCTGTACGTCGCAGCATGAAGTCTATACATTGGCTGGCCCAAAGTCTGTACGCTGCAGCACAAAGTCTGTACGTTGCAGCATGAAGTCTGTACATTGGTCAACCCAAAGTCTATACACTGCAGCACAAAGTCTGTACGTTGTCCCTTGGCTGCAGCTCGAAGTCTATACATTGCTTGTTGCTGTGTTTGTGCGCCAATCTGCCAAGTCTATACATTGGGTTCCACTGAGACGGTGGATGAGGGTGTACCGGCGAAGAGGGAGAGGCAATGGGGGGAGTGTGCCGCTGAAGGGCCAGGAGTGTGTATCGTTGAAGGGCTGTTGGAGTGTGCCGCTGACGACGGGTAGTGTGTACCGCTGAAGGCTTTCTGGAGTGTGCCATTGGAGGTTGGGAAGGGCGTACCGTTGGAGGCTAAGGATGGATGTTCCATAAAGGCGGTTTGGGGTTGGAAATGTCAAGGGGGATCCACTCTCCCTCTGTTTCTCTTAAGGCTTTTCTTTTCTTCTTTTCTTGATTTTCAGGTGACTTTATGCAAATTTTCTTTCCTCCTTGTTTTGCCCAGCCTTCTCCCACGGGTCTGACAGCTGGTGTATCAAGTTGTTAATTGGTTCAGTTCTTCTCATGCCATTGACAGTGTTTTGCTTAGTTAGAGAGCTTCACCATTACTTGTTCCATTCGTTTGTTGCTTCCTATTGCCCTTTTATTGTGTTTATTATTTTCTAACAAAAATTTGGCAGCATCTCCCCTCGACCCGAGCGTATGGGAGATACAGCGAACGCGCCCACGTGGAGTGGCGGAACCCGACAACTGGAGGTGGGCGCCCGGAGGCGGCAACACCTTTATAGAACCTCGGTAAACATGAAGAAAACGATGAACGGGAGGCTTCTAATACTGGACAGGGTGGACGGGGGATTGGCCAAGGCGTACCGGCCAAGGATGAGCATAGGGTGTGCCGGGCTAGGAAGGCTAAGGGCGTACCGCTGAGGCACAAAAGGGGGAGGTGTACCGCTGAGGGCTATTATGGGGTGTGCCGGCCAAGGGCCGAAAAAGTGTGCCGCTGAGGGCCACTATAGGGTGTACCGGCCAAGGGTTGAGAGGGCGTACCGGTGAAGGCCCCTAAAGCAAGGCGTGCCGGTGAAGACCGCTAAGGCCATGCCGGGGAGGAAGACTCAGGATGGGCTACTGAGAAGGAGGGTTAAGGGCCAAGAGTGGGCCACTGGTGACTGGGTGTTTCGGAAGAGGAGGAGGGTTTCTCTCCCGCCGAGCAGGTAGGCACAACTGATGGCCTTAGAAGAGGGCAAAGAACCCATGAGGCCAAGGATCACACGGGAGCAATCACATCGCTACGGAGACTCCAAAAACACCGGAGAAAAGGAGAAATGGAGGAGAAAAATGAACAACACATCATACACCATGAAAACTGGCGTAAACCAATAGAAATAACGGAGAAACCCAAGGAGGGTGATTTTCATCCATGGGGAGCAAGGGGCCGTGGCCCTATACACACATTACAAAAGGTGCCCAAGCCACGGCTATAGACAAGGAAGAAACCCAAAGAAAGAAAGAACGGAAAGGGGAAGAATAGAGCACAAAAGAGGAGGAGGTGTTGGGGATCGAAGCAGGGACAATCGTCCACTACCCGTTCCCCCACCTTCCTCCACTACATCAAGCTCTCTCTCTCTTACTCTCGCTCCTGCCCGGTGGTCGTCGGAGGGGACTCACGCCGGAGCTCTTCTTCTTCTCTTCTCTCTTCTCTTCCTCTCTTACGTGTGTGCCTTCCGTCTGTCTGTCCCCCTCTCCCCCTTCTTTTTTTCTTTTTGGAATGGGAGTGCCTTTATACTCCCAGCAGCGGGAGCCTTCGAGCACGGCCGTCGGAGGCGGGAAGTGGCTCGTGATGATGGGGTTTGACTCCCCCTGTCCTGGCTGCCAGGGGAGTAGCCCGCGTGGCCCAACCGTTGGCTGACACCTCAGGGAGCTCACTGCGCGCCAAGGACGCGTTGGGCATGGGCACTACGTCGTTTAGCCGTTGAAAAGGCTTAACGCTGTGCCGCTGGTGGACTGAATAAGTGTGCCGTAGGAGGGCCAAAAGCGCGTGCCGCGGGAACACCCAACGGGCGTGCCGCTGAAGGCCCAGAAGAGTGTGCCGCTGAGGGCCCAAAGGGGCGTACCGTTGAAGCCCCTGGGGGTGTACCGCTGGAGCCCAGAGGGGTTGTGCCGCTGAATAGCTTAAGGGCGTACCGTTGAGGTCCATTGGGGTGTGCCACTGAGGGCCTGCGAGGGGCGTGCCGCTGAAGCCTCCTGAGGGCGTGCCGCTGGAGACCCCCGGGGGGTGTACCGCTGAAGCCCTCCCTGGGGGTGTGCCGCTGAAGCCCGGGGGGGCTTGGGTGTGCCGCTGAAGGGCTCCCATGGGCGTACCGCTGGAGAGGGGCCAGGGGCGTGCCGCTGAAGGGCCTTGGGCGTACCGTCGAACGGCTAAATGGGCAAAATTTGAGCCCGTTGTGAGCACGAGTTGTGGCCCGTTTGATTTTCTTCGAGACCCATGGATTGTGGGGCTCTTGGTAGTTAGTTTCTCTTCACTGTCGTGACTCCGGAGATGGCTTCATGACAGTGTGGACATTTGGGGGATCTGGATGACCAGTCTCTCCGGGGCTTCTTCACCCGGTGCCGTTGTTGATGTCGGGCCGAGCATGATATCTCGGTGTGCAATTTTTGGTGTCCACAAGGGGCCGGGCCTCTCAGAGTAGCAGACCACAGGATTTCGGGATTCCGGTTGGCGGTAGGTGGGAACCCGAGGTGGGACCACAATTTGAAATCGTTCAACATCTCGAGCGACCTGATAGGCATGCTCGAGAGTGTTAACCTCTCGTAGGAACAGCTCCCGCTGTATGCTCTCGTGTAGGCCAGCCCTAAATCGTGAGAGGGTGACGAAGGCATCCTCCATGACCCGACTTCGAAGGAAGAATTCATCCAATTTGATGATGTACTCGTCCACGGACTTTCCATCTTGGGTGAGTTTCTGCCATTGGTCTAAAAGACGCTGATGGTAGGAGGGTGGCAGATACTTCTCTCTCAGTTTCTCCATCATTTCTTCCCACGTGCTTATGGGCTCCTCTCGTCTCCTTGCTAGGAGATTTTGGATGTTGCACCAGTAGGTCTTGGCTTGACCTAGGAGTTTCATTTTGGCAAACCTCACCCTTGTAGCAGGGGTCATGCGGTAATGCCAGTCAAAATATCGATCCATCCCGATCTCCCAATCAAGGTATGTAGCGGGGTTTAGGGACCCATCGAAACTCGGAGCGTCAATCTTGACGTTCCGTAGGATGATATCCTCATCGTCGTGGTCTCTCTCTCGAGACGTACGGGCCTCTTGCTCTCTACCTTGGGGAGCCTGATTCTGGCGGGCTTGGTCTCTCTCCTCCCTAGGATTGGCTACGGGATCACCGCGGCCATTCACTTTTCCTTCCTCTCCCTTCAGTCCTTCTTCTAAAGCCTAGATCCTCTCATCTAACTCCGCTCGTAATTGGCCTATGGATTCTTCAAAGTGGGCCATAAGGTGATGTTCGAGCTGGACTAGCATAGCACTCACGCTCTTTTGATCCATGGGTAGAATTGAAGGGCGTTCTAGATGGCCCGATGAATTCCTAGACCAACGTGACATGCACAGGCTTGGACCTAAATGATGCAATCTTGGGCCGAAGATTAGCAAAACTTAGACCCAATTTGTTGGCTAATAGGCACAGGGTCAATTCGAAGGGACCGGTCAGGGAAAGTTGCTCGCCCGTAGGCGAAGTAGTTGTGGAACTACCTCCTGACAATTAGGGTGTCATAATGCGACAGTTCTAGGGCTTAAAGGATGGGTACATACAAGCTCTCTCTCACCGTCCACAGCGATGCACTTAGGAGACTGGCTGCATGGATCGGGCTCTCTCTCACTTAGTCGCGCGGTAATTGAAAAGATACTAAATGAGCAAGTGAGGGGAGTACGTACCTAGCGAGACTGAAAAGTCCAGCTCCGATCGGAGACGAAGGCGAGCGGGGACGTGCGTGCCCGCATGGCGTCGACGAAGCTTGGACGGTTACAACAAAATCACTCCACGTAGGGAGGGTATAATTATTACAAAACCGCTTAATTTAAAATTTCCCGCGCAGGGGAACAAATTGATTCAGACTTTCTCCGCGTAGGGAGACTTACGGATACTCATGTTCCGTAAAGTACGGACTGTGTGTCGGTGACCGGGCGACTCGGGTGTCGGTCGAGCTGTCGTTGTGGGCTTAGGTGCCACAATTATGAACTTGCTTCAAATGATGTATATATATAATTATATAGATATATATATATAATGCCATAAATATATAACTATTGCTCTTTTGACTTTTCCAATATATATATAATATATATATATATATATATATATATATATATATTTTAATAGTTCAATCAACTTCCCCTTTTTTTGACTTTTCTTTTCCAAACCTCTTTTTTGACTTTTCAAACTCCTCTTTTTTTTTCTTTTTTCAAACCTTTTTTTTACTTTTCAAGCTCCTCTTTTTTATTTTTTCAAACCTTTCTTTTATCGTTTTCAAACCTTGTGCGTGCAGGGGGGGGGGGGGGGGTCAGCGAGGGCGGCCACGCGGTGGCAGCTGGTGACGGGGGGGGTGCCGGGCGATGGCGACCGCGGGGGCTGGCGAGGGCGACGGTGGCCGCGGGCCGCTGCGGACGCGGTGGTAGCGGGTGACGGAGGGGGGGGGGCGCTGAGCGAAGGCGGCCGCGGGCGCTAGCGAGGGTGATGCGGGATGGACACGCGACCTGGGACTCTAGCTCGCGAGCGTCCCTAGCGAGGGAAGACGTGGACCGTGCGCGGTTGAGAAATCGGCAGTGAGTCTCGGGTATCGGCCTTTCCGCGTTAACTCGGCTCGAGTCACGGGACGGGTTACACTCACTCTCTCGCAGCGGTGATACAATTGATATAAGGGGCTAATAACCTATCACATGCAGTGGCATATACGAATAAATACGAGTAAAGCAAAGCCTACGAGGGGGGTAGCAAGTGTACCTCCACGCTCCGGGCGTGGGGAAGACGTTCCCGGCCAAGTACGGTAACTCCCGGTAACAACAGTAAAAGTTAATTACAATAGTGAAATCTATTGCCCACTCCACGCAGGGAGGTAAAGGGCTACAAGTGGGGCCCGGGAGGACCGACCCTGGGATGACGGGCAGCAATCTGGAGGTGCGTACGGCACGAACTCGACCTGCTGGTCCGACTCGGTACTATTCCAACTCGGTGTTGCGCCAACTCGGTTGTTGACTCACTGGACAGCAAGCAACGGTTTCCAAAGGAACACTACCTTCCTGTGATCTTCCGGAGGCGCTGCTTGGCTAGGACGATGGCAGGGCGTCCCTGAACGACTCCCTGAAGGGGAGGCTCCTGAAGTTGATTTTTGATATTTATTTCTGAATATCTTCTGGACTGTAATTTCAGACCTGCACAGGGAACAAATCTGTAGGCCGCGATGACACGAATTACGCTCAGATCCGGAGGCCGATCGAGGCGTGTCTGGTACCGTTGGAAAGAGAACTCATAGATCTACAACATATAATTTTGACAGCTCCATCCAGTGGACGGATTGAAAATGAAAACGACTGTATGACTGTTTCTTTTTCTGACTCGGACTAATAGACACACAGGGCAGCAAGGGATCTACCTGAAACTGACCTTTGACCAAAGGGGAAATGATGTTTCTAGACTCCACGAAAATTATGGTGGAAAGGGATATATTTTTGGAACACTGAGTAATTTTTTGGGATTTTTGAAAAAATTTTAAGGGGGTGGGGAAAATGCGACAAGGTGACTATGTCCGGTAGATCTGCAAAAGGGTAGATTACTGAGAGGACAAACAAAAATATGAGAAAAATACCTAATTACTTCCAAATGACACGAAACTTGAACTGGAGGTTAAGGGAGATGGACAGAACAAACCCTCAAAATTAGGGCTCAAACAGACAACAAGAACAAAAGATAAAATTTCAGAGAAGAGGTTCTATCCTGATGGAGACAGAACTCCCGCGATGGCGGTGGCGGCGCGATGGCGGCACGAACGGAAGGTGGCGGCCGGAAGTCGCATTCAGCAGAGGTTGGATATCTTGGAGTCACACCAAGATGAGGGCTTCACACCCTAGAATGGGTAGCAATCACTGCTGCAAGGGGGAGAGGAGAGACATAAGGGGTGCCCCTTGGGCTTGCTCTTGGTAAAAATACTTAATTCTTCATTAATTCTTCTAATGACACTATACATAGGCTTATATAGAGAATGGAAAGGGGTGGGGGATGGGAATTTCGTGGGAGAGAGGCCATTTTTTTCCCCCATGTGGTCAAAAACCCAAAATAAATAAATTACATATGGAGGGGACACTCCTTTGAAAGGAAGGAAGGCATCTTGGACTTTTTAGTCCATTTGTCCCCTTAGAATGTCAAACCATATAGAAGCCCACCTTGGACCTTTGACTAGCCCCACATCGACCCCTAAGGCTTAGGTGGACCAATGAGAAAGGGTATGGGGGCCGCTTGATGGTCCTATTGGACTTTTGCACAAAAACCCAAAGAATCCTAAGGAATGACAAAGTGGCTTATAAAGCCTTACAATTGCACATGTGTTTTCCCAAGGATATAAAAGTAAACTAAAGGACACAAATACAAAAATAAAAGTTAGTGTCCGGTGTTGATTCCCATCAATTCTCCCCGGGTGGGAAGAACTCGACCCCGTCGAGTAGGGGTGTGGCTGCTCGAGTAGCTCCGGCGGATCCGTCATCGAACCTGGAAGCGGGGAGTACGCTCCACTCTATGTAATCGACACCTGCTCATCCCGTATAGATTCGATATGCACACGCTGCAATGGGTATGAGGCTAGAGGTGGACACTCCGGGGTGGGGTCACTCTCAAAAGAGGGGAAGGCGGCTCGAAAACTCACTAGGAATCACTATTGGGTGCCTTTATGTGACTAGATCCGATATGTGAGGTAGAACCGATCCCAAAGTCCAACAAGAATCGCACTCGAAAGGGACTGACAACGCGAGCGTACAATGGACCGACTCGACTCGATGTATGCATAGACACACAATGCACTCGACAAACAAACCAGACGAAACAAAGACTTACAAAGACCCTAAACAAGCCTAATGTTAGTCCGACCTACGCATAGGCAACGGTGGACCAGGACACCCGAATATGTGCCATGCATGCATCTTATGTACCCCAAGGTTGGTGCTATGGGAAACACCTAGATGCCCAAGTATGACCCAGTCATTCATGAACGGCCCTTTGGATTTGGGAGACTTGAGAGGGCTAGGAGAACCGGGTGTGGACGAGCCGGGTGTAGGTTTATCGAGATTGGGCTTGGTGGGTATAGATGACTCGGCCCGTGGGGTAGGGGTGTGGTCGTAGACTCCCTCGAAGAAATGAAGTATATATGGAGGGTGAAGGGGCCCACTAGGGAATGGGTTAAAGGGATCAAAGAAGGTATGACCCCTTGTGGTGGGTTCCCACAAGTCACGGTCCCATGTATGGAAGTCTTGAAGGTGTGTATGGTCACCTTCATACATTGTGGTAGATGGGACGGTGATCATATGTAGGAAATAAGATTCCTCCCTCGGGTAAAAGGGTATGAAGTCGGGCTCGGCCGACATAGGGAGGAATAAGAGAATCTCCGTGGTGACACAACCCACGGTGCACACGGAGGTAATGGACCCTAAGACCGGATGGGTGAAGCTAAGACTAGTGGGTTGGTCGAAGCCTCGGGCCAATGAGTGCGTCAACTTCCTTTGCGAATCTAATCCCACAATAAGGTCATCCAAGGTGTCAACATGGTGACAGACCGAAATGTGGTATGGAATGAGTTGACCGGCACTAATGGTAGGGTGGGGTCCATTGATGGATAAGGAGGGGGGACCAAGCCACCCTTGAGCCAACTAAGAAGCGGCTCGGCTATGAAAAGCGTACCCATTCGAAACACGGGTGGCTCGGAATGAAGTGGCTCCAAATGAGATGGTTCCGAATAAAGATCGGAAGTAGATGGTGGTGGCATTAGAGCTCTCGTGAGTGGTGAAGGAGCATGTGTCCTTTCTATCCTATCCAACCAATCCGAAAGTGATGCGGGACGGATGACCGACTCGGGCTAAGACATACGACCGACTCGATGTGCGGCCAGCACTACCACACTAAGGCAAGCCGGGCGGCTGACCACCGTGGTATTCTCCGGGTGGAGACGTCTCTCAACAGCGACTCTCTTGAGCCCGACGATCGTCCCTTGCGAGGGAAACGTGGGGATCACGGTGATTAAGAAACCACCATCGTCTAGGGTGCTAATCCGTGCTCGGTGCTCGATTGGAGCTACGGAACGGGCACTCACAACTCACAATCGCGGTGAAATTTGGAACTAGATAATGGCCCTAATCTCACAAACGCAGTAATATAGAAAGCATACTAAACAGCAAATGTAAGGATCGGAACGAGCACGTACCTCCACGCCTAGGCGTGGGGAAGACTCCCAGCCGATTTCCGAACAACCCCGATATACAAATGCAATAAGATTACACTTTCAGAACTATTTGCCCACTCCACGCAGGGAGGTATAGGGCTACAAATGCCAATTTTGGGGTTGCTGGAACCCAGGTTGACGGGCCACACTCGTAGGAGGCGAGAAACGCGTGCCGGAGCCGCTCGGGTACGCCGACAGAAAACTGATCTGGTTCTGCCCGCGCTGGTCACCCTGCGCAGCGAGCTTACGGAGGTTGGTACGACCAGATCCGATGCCCGATCGGAGCGTTGTTTGTTGAAGAATGTCGGCGACTGGATGTAGTATCTTAACTCCCAAGGGCGTGATCAGATGCTTTCAGATCTGCGCGCAGCGACGACACTTCTCAGGTTCTGGTTTTGTGCTCACAGAACTGCACAGTGACACGGTAAAAATATGAAATAATGGTTGCCGATGTCGGATCGGGGCGCTCTTTGTGGGAGAACGTTGGCGACACCCTCAGGAAGAAATACTATGAAGACCTCTCACACGTATCTTGGCCGGATGAAGGTGGGGCAGGCTCTGAATGTCGACTCAGATCTCAGTCGGACCTGCTCAGACCAGCCCGCGTGATCCCACGAGATCTGTCGTCACGATCAGCACCCTTAACGGATCGAGGCAAAACCAGTGGCAACACGAAGAGGACTTGAAATACTACGATTTCTATTTAGAAACTAACTTCTGATGGCATCGAGGTTGGGCTGGAGAATTCAATACACAGTCACCTTCAGATCTAGGCAGCAATCTGGGGCAGATCTGCGCGCTTCCGCGAGAAAAATCGCCACCGTTGCTCACGAACTCCGATCGACACGAAACCAAAGCTGAATCCTTGCTAACTCGTAGTAGTATCAAGAATAAATCAGGTGAAACTAGAAGATAAGAGGAAGAGGGGGTAGATGGTTGAGTCTCACGACCTGAATACTGTCCAGTCACATGACATGGTTAGGAGTCACACCCAAGGAAGAAGAAATGAATCACTCACTTAATGCAATTTCTCACAAAATCTTTTCATTAACCTTTAAACACACATCGTACAAGCCTTTAAATAGGCATTACAAGAGGTATAGAGGGGAGGGGGTGCGTGGGATACACAATGAGAGAGGGGGGGAACCCATTACAATGTGATAGTAAAAGGGGGGGGGACAAGGGGCAATGGTGGCTCACCTAACTTTGAATTTCTTGTAAAATGTTAGGTGGCAGCCATTGGAAAATTGACCAGCAGCCTTCTAATACCCCATGTGGTAATTGTAGAAGAAAACAAATCAACCATCTAGCCTAATAAGCCAAAAAATGGGGCGCCCCCTTCTTGGGCCTAGAATGGGCCACTTGGTGGTCTTGGCTTAAGCCCACCTATCCACTCTAGCTTAAGGCCCTTTCCATCTTGAGAATCCAAGAGTAAAAGAAGCCCATTCTAGTATGAGGCCTCTCCCACTTAGAGAGCCCATGTAGGAAGGGAGCCCATTTGGGCCTTGCTAGGCTAATGGGTTCTTCATATTGGTCCAAGGCCTTTCCTTTCTTATGGAATGCTTAAGGGCCTTTAACCAATTGGCCTTTTAAGGGTCTAGCAACCAGCCCAATATGAAAACCCATGTATAATCTTCAATACAAGCCCAAATTTAATGCAAAAAGTGTCCAAATTGAAGCCAAATTATCCCCAATTCGATGGGAAGCCGATGTAGTCCACTTGGCGCTCCGCCTATGGCACCGTCGGTTTGCCGACATGTCACGTGATCGTCCTGGTGTCCGCACCAATTCTCCCCGGGTGGGAGGAACTCGACCCCGTCGAGTAAGGCTCTCGAAGCTTACATTCTCCGCATGTGATCAAGGTGTTGGTCATCGTGGGGCATCCTCGCCAACGCACTAGGACGTGTGGATATGCGCCGTTCCTTGTGGTGATCCCTGCTCATCCAGTATACAATCTATATGCATGCATTGAGGCTGGAAGAGGTGGACTCTCGAGTGGTGTTTCACTCACAATAGAAGGAGAAAGCTCAAAACTCACGAGGCATCACCGCGGGTTCCAATATGCTACCAGTTGAAACATGGAACGTCGAATTGACACCATAGTCGCTCGGTAGTTCAATATCATACGCATTCGGATCCACTTGTTTCTTAACCCGGAAAGGGTGGGTATCGTGGACTTAGAGTTGCTTTTGGTCTCCGGGAGGAAACCAATCAGGTATGACCCTGCTCTAGACGTACTCTCCCTTTGAATCCTCGGATATGTAGCATGCATTGGCTACCTCCTTATATGTGCTTTGACTGGCCGTTTATTGACACGACTTAATGCAAACCATATGAAAGAAAACAAACCATAGAAACAAACACACACACTTGAACATAGACAAACCTATGGTTAGTTCGACCTACGCATGGGCGATGGTGGACCAGGACACCTGAATGTGTGCCATGCATATACTAGATGCAACCAAAGGTAGGTAGGATTATGTACTCCTAAACACCCAAAAAGACACCATGCATGCAAGGGCTTCCTATCAGATGTGGGTGTGGGTGGGCTAAGAGGTGCATCACCACTACATGTAGGTAAGGCATGCCATGCTTCCCAATAATCGGACCTATTGCTATGTGGAGTTTGATTGGCCCGAGTGGGAAGAGAGTGGTAGGGGACTTCCTTGACCAAGTAGAGGGGAAGTGGTGGAGCACGAGGCCCACTAGAGAAGGGGTCGAATGGGTCAAAGAAGGTGCGACCCCCTGGTTCCTTCATTACATAGTCCCATGATTGAAATTCATGAAGGTGATGGTCACCTACATCCATCGTGGTAGATGGGACAGTGTATAGAAGATAGGGCTCCTCCCTCGGGATAAAAGGAATGAAGTCGGGTTCGGCCGGTAACGGGAGGAGTAGAAGAACCTCCGTGGTAACATGACCCACGGTGTACACGGAGGTTATGGACCCTAAAGTGGAATGGGTGAAGCTACGACCGGTGGGTCGGTCGAAGCCTGGGGCCAACAAGTGCGTAAATACCAACTGCCGGTCTAACCCTTTAAGAAGGTCATCCAATGAATCCACATAGTGACTAGACCGGAAGGTGGTGTAAAATGAGTTGCTTGGCACTAGAGGTAGTGTGGGGTCCATGGATGGGAAGGGAGGTGGGACCAAGCCATCTTTGAGCCAGTTAAGGAGTGGCTCGGCGCTGAAAAGTATTCCCGTAAGAAACACGGGTGGCTCGGGCGAAGGTGGCTCCAAACAAGACGGCTCCGAATGAAGTTCGGAAGGAGAGGATGGCAATGGAGCACTCACGGGTGATGAAGGAGGGATCTCCATAATGAGGAGAGGGCTTGGGGACCCCGTTGATGGGGCCGGGTTAAGACTACCGGCGATGACCTCCTTAGGCTCGGGTAGGAGTACATCACTAGGAGTACGTGTCCTATCTACCCCATCCAACCGGTCCAAAATCATTTGCATAAGTTCGGCAACGGAGTGGGTTGGAATAGGGATATCATAGTGGACTCGCCCGTAGTCAACCGTCCTAGGATTGGGTCTTGGTTCATCTTCGTGTGGGACTCTTTGCCTCCGACTAGAACCCACTTGGTTGGAAGTGATTGGGTGGGGCCGGTTGGAGGTGACCGGTTGGGGCACGTAGACCTTCCTATGCTCTCTCACCATGTCCCACCATGACCCGATGGGCCATTGCCCCCTAACCTCTCTCATTCTTTCGATGTAGTACCACTTTTCGGCAGCCTCATGAAGAAGCCGCTCTTTGGCGAAAGAGAATTGCATTACCTCGGACATAGTATAACAATCAAAGTAGGTGTCCATGGTGGCCTCCCACTTGAGGTAGATGCCCGGGTCATTGGAGCCAAAAAAATCTGAGACTTCAGGCCTACAGAAGCGGAGAGGATGGTTGTCAAGCCCATGCGTGGGCCAACGGTCATATTCCCCGGGTGATTGGGACTCCATGAGAAATTGGGGAAGTACATGTTAGACATGCCGACACTTGGACAAGACTAACTGACTCTTATAGGACTACACGAACTAGAAGACACCGACTAATGCAAAAAAATGATGCACATAGACCTAACCAATATCCGATACGTGGCGGAGATAAGCAATCCGAAGATCACTCACGCAAGTACGCTACCTTCCCGATAGGCATAACCTAATGTTCGGGCAACGCCTTTTAATATACCGGGCTATTGGGTGAAATGCAATTTGAAAACACTCTTTTTTTTGTTTTGAAAGTAATGATGGTTCTAGACTCGACTTAGACCATGATGCATGCAAGACTTATGCAAAGACTACCCTAGACTCAACCCGCTCTGATACCAAACTGATGCGGGACGGATGACCGACTCGGGCTAAGACGTACGACCGACTCGATGTGCGGCCAGCACTAGCACACTAAGGCAAGCCGGGCGGCTGACCACCGTGGTATTCTCCGGGTGGAGACGTCTCTCAACAGCGACTCTCTTGAGCCCGATGATCGTCCCTTGCGAGGGAAACGTGGGGATCGCGGCGATTAAGAAACCACCGTCGTCTAGGGTGCTAATCCGCGCTCGGTGCTCGATTGGAGCTACGGAACGGGCACTCACAACTCACAATCGCGGTGAAATTTGGAACTAGCTAACGGCCCTAATCTCACAAACGCAGCAATATAGAAAGCATATTAAACAGCAAATGTAAGGATCGGAACAAGCACGTACCTCCACGCCTAGGCGTGGGGAAGACTCTCGGCCGATTTCCGAACAACCCCGATATACAAATGCAATAAGATTACACTTTCAGAACTATTTGCCCACTCCACGCAGGGAGGTATAGGGCTACAAATACCAATTTTGGGGTTGCTGGAACCCAGGTTGACGGGCCACACTCGCAGGAGGCGAGGAACACGTGCCGGAGCCGCTCGGGTACGCCAACGGAAAACTGATCTGGTTCTGCCCGCGCTGGTCACCCTGCGCAGCGAGCTTGCGGAGGTTGGTATGACCAGATCCGATGCCCGATCGGAGCTCCGTTTATTGGAAAATGTCGGCGACTGGATGTAGTATCTTCACTCCGAAGGGCGTGATCAGATGCTTTCAGATCTGGGCACAGCGACGACACTTCTCAGGTTCTGTTTTTGTGCTCATAGAACTGCACAGAGACACGGTAAAAATATGAAATAATGGTTTCCGATGTCGGATCGGGGCGCTCTTTGTGGGAGAACGTCAACGACGCCCTGAGGAAGAAATACTCTGAAGACCTCTCACACGGATCTTGGCCGGATGAAGGTGGGGCAGGCTCTGAATGTCGACTCAGATCTCAGCCGGACCTGCTCAGACCAGCCTGCGTGATCCCACGAGATCTGTCGTCACAATCAGCACCGGTCACAAATCGAGACGAAACCAGCGGCAACGCGAAGAGAACTTGAAATACTACGATTTCTATTTAGAAACCAACTTCTGATGTCGTCAGGGTTGGGCTGGAGAATTCAATACACAGTCACCTTCAGATCTGGGAAGCAATCTGGGGCAGATCTGCGCGCCTCCACGAGAAAAATCACCACCGTTGCTCACGAACTCCGATCGACGCGAAACCAAAGCTGAATCCTTGCTAACTCGTAGTAGTATCAAGGATAAATCAGGTGAATCCAGAAGATAAGAGAAAGAGGGGGTAAATGGTTGAGTCTCACGACCTGAATACTGTCCAGTCACAGGATAGGGTTGGGAGTCACACCCAAGGAAGAAGAAGTGAATCACTCACTTAATGCAATTTCTCACAAAATCTTTTCATTAACCTTTAAACACACATCGTACAAGCCTTTAAATAGGCATTACAAGAGGTATAGAGGGGAGGGGGTGCGTGGGATACACAATGAGAGAGGGGGGGAACCCATTACAATGTGATAGTGAAAGGGGGGGACAAGGGGCAATGGTGGCTCACCTAACTTTGAATTTCTTGTAAAATGTTAGGTGGCAGCCATTGGAAAATTGACCAGCAGCCTTCTAATACCCCATGTGGTAATTGTAGAAGAAAACAAATCAACCATCTAGCCTAATAAGCCAAAAAATGGGGCGCCCCCTTCTTGGGCCTAGAATGGGCCACTTGGTGGTCTTGGCTTAAGCCCACCTATCCACTCTTGCTTAAGGCCCTTTCCATCTTGAGAATCCAAGAGTAAAAGAAGCCCATTCTAGTATGAGGCCTCTCCCACTTAGAGAGCCCATGTAGGAAGGGAGCCCATTTGGGCCTTGCTAGGCTAATGGGTTCTTCATATTGGTCCAAGGCCTTTCCTTTCTTATGGAATGCTTAAGGGCCTTTAACCAATTGGCCTTTTAAGGGTCTAGCAACCAGCCCAATATGAAAACCCATGTATAATCTTCAATACAAGCCCAAATTTAATGCAAAAAGTGTCCAAATTGAAGCCAAATTATCCCCAATTCGATGGGAAGCCGATGTAGTCCACTTGGCGCTCCGCCTATGGCACCGTCGGTTTGCCGACGTGTCACGTGATCGTCCTGGTGTCCGCACCAGAAAGCATTTTCTTGATTTCACTTAAGGTGCGGGTTGGAGTAGGGGCCTCGGGGTGGTCTCGCTCCTCATCTCTCGGCCTGGATGCGGACCTAGGCTCAGCTACCGGTGGGGCTTCATGCCTCCAACTATATCCCACTTCGTTGGAGGTGAGGGTGTGGGGTCGGCTGGGGGTGTGACCCACTTGTTTGGAGATGAATTGGCAGGGTTGGCCGGAGGTGACTGGGTGGGACTGGTTGGAGGGGACCGGTTGGGGAACATTGACCTTCCTAAGTTCTCTCTTCATGTCCCACCATGATTCGAGAGGCCATTGCCTCCTAACCTGCCTTAAGCCTTCGATGGTTCTCCATTTTTCGGCAGCCAGGTCATGAAGCCTATCCTTGGCAAAATAGAATTGTCTGGCCTCGGACATGGGATAGCAAGCAAAGTATTTTTCCATGGTGGCTTCCCAACGTAGGTAGTCGCCCGGGTCGTTGGAGCCATAAAAATCCGAGGCTTCGGGCCTACAAAAGTGGAGAGGATGGTTGCCCAACCCATGTGTGGGCCAATGGTCAGATCGCCTGGGCGACTGAGATTCCATTGGGAATGGAGAATTACAAGGCCGACATGCCAACACACGGAGACAAGACACTAGACACGACGATAATGCAAGTTGGAATGCACAAACTAATGCACACTAAGGACCCTAGACGTAAACCAAGACTCGGTACATGGCGGAGTTAATCGATCCGAAGATCACTCGCGCAAGTGTGCGGCCTTCCCGATAGGCGTAGCCTAACGTTCTGATAACACCTTTTGATATACCGATTAATGGTATGCAAATGTGACACTTAGGCATAGACACTTTTTTTTTCTTTTGCAGACTTAGACACAAAGACTACCCTAGACTCAACATTTGCTCTGATACCAAATTGATGCGGGACGGACACGCGACCTGGGACTCTAGCTCGCGAGCGTCCCTAGCGAGGGAAGACGTGGACCGTGCGCAGTTGAGAAATCGGCAGTGAGTCTCGGGTATCGGCCTTTCCGCTTTAACTCGGCTCGTGTCACGGGACGGGTTACACTCGCTCTCTCGCAGCGGTGCTACAATTGATATAACGGGCTAATAACCTATCACATGCAGCGGCATATACGAATAAATATGAGTAAAGCAAAGCCTACGAGGGGGGGTAGCGAGTGTACCTCCACGCTCCGGGCGTGGGGAAGACGTTCCCGGCCAAGTACGGTAACTCCCGGTAACAACAGTAAAAGTTAATTACAACAGTGAAATCTATTGCCCACTCTTTTTTTTTTATCAAGAAACCTTGCCTAGTGGTGGATGGGAGAGTGCACCCTTGTACCAGAGGTAAAGAGCAAGACACTCCACCATTCAGACGTTAGGAGGTGAATTTTATTAAATGGAGGAATGGTTAAAATTACATTAAGCGGATACTGGGCATACCCAGTTTGTCCAGGCGAGCTACTCCCTTTATAGAATTAGGAAGCTCATCATAGGAGAAAAAAGCAGTACAATGAGTGGAGCAGGCCAAAGAAGCTAGAGAGTCATCAACCTTGTTTCCTTCTCAGTAGATGTGAGCTATAGAATGGACCAGGGGCAGTGAGTTTCTTTTTTGATGATTTGGACTAAGATTTTGGAATCACAATCAATCTGGATTGGCTTGTCATCAATTGTGCGATAGTAATTGATGCCATCGAGCAAAGCTCGGGCCTCAGCTACGAGACTGTTTGCTTTACCATAGTAATGTGAGAAAGCAAGAAATCTATTGCCCACTCCACCCAGGGAGGTAAAGGGCTACAAGTGGGGCCCGGGAGGACCGCCCCTGGGTTGACGGGCAGCAATCTGGAGGTGCATACGGCACGAACTCGGCCTGCTGGTCCGACTCGATACTATTCCAACTCGGTGCTGCGCCAACTCGGTTGCTGACTCACTGGACAGCAAGCAACGGTTTCCAAAGGAACGCTACCTTCCTGAGATCTTCCAGAGGCGCTGCTTGGCTGGGACGATGGCAGGGCGTCCCTGAACGACTCCCTAAAGGGGCGGCTCCTGAAGTTGATTTTTGATATTTATTTCTGAATATCTTCTGGACTGTAATTTCGGACCTGCATAGAGAACAAATCTGTAGGCCTCGGCAACACGAATTACGATGCTCAGATCCGGAGGCCGATCGAGGCGTGGCTGGTACCGTTGGAAAGAGAACTCATAGATCTACAACATATAATTTTGACAGCTCCATCCAGTGGACGGATTGAAAATGAAAATGATTTATGACTGTTTCTTTTTCTGACTCGCACTGACAGACACACAGGGTAGCAAGGGATCTGCCTGAAACTGACCTTTGACCAAAGTAAAAATGATTTTTATAGACTCCACGAAAATTATGGTGGAAGGGAATATATGTGTGGAACACTGAGTAATTTTTTGGGATTTTTAGAAAATTTATAAGGGGGTGGGAAAAATGCGACAAGGTGACTCTATCCCGTAGATCTGTAAAAGGGCAGATTACTGAGAGGACAAACAAAATTATGGGAAAAATACCTAATGACTTCCAAATGACACGAAACTTGAATTGGAGGTTAAGGGAGATGGACAAAACAAACCCTCAAAATTAGGGCTCAAATAGACAACAAGAACAAAAGATAAAATTTTGGAGAAGAGGTTCTATCTTGATGGAGACAGAACTCCGGTAATGGCGGTGGCGGCGCGATGGCGGCACGAACGGAAGGCGGCGGCCGGAAGTCGCATCCAGCAGAGGTTGGAGATCTTGGAGTCACACTAATATGAGGGCTTCACACCCTAGAATGGGCAGTAATCACTGCTGTAAGGGGGAGAGGAGAGACACATGGGGTGCCCTTTGGGCTTGCTCTTGGTAAAAATGCTTAATTCTTCATTAAGCCTTCTAATGACACTATACATAGGCTTATATAGAGAATGGAAAGGGGTGGAGGATGGGAATTTCATGGGAGAGAGACCATTTTCTTCCCCCATGTGGTCAAAAACCTAAAATAAATAAATTACATATGGAGGGGACACTCCTTTGAAAGGAAGGAAGGCATCTTGGACTTTTTAGTCCATTTGTCCCCTTTGAATCTCAAACCATCTAGAAACCCACCTTGGACCTTTGACTAGCCCCACATGGACCCCTAGGGCTTAGGTGGACCAATGAGAAAGGGTATGGGGGCCCCTTGATGGTCCTACTGGACTTTTGCACAAAAATCCAAAGAATCCTAAGGAATGACAAAGTGGCTTATAAGGCCTTACAATTGCACATGTGTTTTCCCAAGGATATAAAAGTAAACGAAAGGACACAAATACAAAAATAAAAGTTAGTGCTCGGTGTTGATTGCCATCAGAGGGCGACGGTGGTCGCGGGCCGCTGCGGACGCGGTGGCGGGCTCACCGGTGACGCGGATGACTACCGGCGGCGGCGGCGTGGGCCGTAGGTGGAGGAGGAGGCCGGTCGCGATAGGCGAGTGGGAGGGGGGCGCAGGCGGGCTCGCCGTATCCTGGGGGAAGAAGATGCATGGGGGAAGAAACGCAGGGACGCACGTTTGACGATGCCCCCTTGCGAACTCGCCCTCTTTCTCTTTTTTTCTTCTTCCTCTCAACTTCTATTTTCTTCTTCAACCGAGATCTATTATGCTCCTTGTTTTTCTTTTCTTTTCACTCTAGCAACCGAGAGAGAGAAGGAGAGACGATGCCGACGTCGGGGTTGATGGAGGCGCCGTTGTTGGGCTCTGATACCAAATTTGACGCAGCGGCGACGTGAAAAATGGATCGACGGCACTCCGACGGCATGAACAGGACGTGATAGTTACTGTCTCGCACAACTCGACCTCACACCGGGCGGTCTCTCACCGGACGACACTCAAATCTCACAAAGGGAGAAAAGGAGGGAAGGGAAAACACAAGGGGCTATGCACCTTACGTTGGTTTCAAACTTCATTCGTTCATATCTTACAACACACCCTTGCCCCCCTTTATATAGGGAGGACTATAACAACAAAACCTTTAGACTTTACTTATTTGCATATATGTCCTAGCCTAATAAAACAAAACCCAACAACCATTATTTGACTTGTGGGTTTAAATAAAATAAAATACACACAACTTTGACTATGACTTGCCTAATAAAACAAAAGTAAATGATACATGTTGTAATACATGTATTTTACACACAATACATACTCAATACACACAGATACGTGTTGATTTGTTTTCTTCCTATTATGTGGTTGTGATGGTGATGAATGATATGATAAGCAAAAATCAATGATCTCAATCAACCTATGAACATGTGAACCATGAACCTAGGCAATCAGGACAAGCTCTAGCATGGGCAATGCTATCTCAATCGAACTAAACTAAAGAAGAAAGAAAAACACACGCTGGAGCGTGGAGCAAGGAGTAAATAACACACCGCGTGGGTGGAACAAGCAAAGGAAATAAGAGATATGAGAAAGAATCACCGCCCAATACTAAGGAAAGAACGTGATCGCCACTAAGGTAGTAAAACAAGCAAAAATAGTTGAATAATACCTTAGAAATAGGAGGATGAGACACTCGCCCAAGGGAGAGAGAAACCAATGAAATCTGCAGATCTGCTTGAATGTAACGATCCAGCACCTGTGCGCCACAGAAGTGTGACGGTCGCTCGATGAACCGTTAGACGGACCTGACGCGCCTAACCAAGACCGTCAAACAACCTGCAGAAACAGCTTATGAATTCTTTGAACTCCAAACCTTCCAGCCGACCAGAAAGCTTGGGCCTCGTCTAATGAACTCTGTGAACCTGCCAAAGAACATGAAACACAAGGAAACAACCCCAAATTAGCCCTTTAAACAATATAGTATCAATTCTCAAAGGACTTAAGATCATGCAAAAGGAAAGGGGAATACCGGGGAAGTTTGGTTTTTTAACCCCTCTGGGTGTTTTAAAACGTGGGAACGATGTTGAGATGATGAAAACAGATGATAGAACGTGGGAGAAAGGAGCGGGACAATGCTATGATGAGAGGAGGAAGGGAGGAACACAAGTGTGCAAACTATGAACTTTAAAACCCAAAACCAAAGTACTCCCTTGACTGTGATGCAGATGGACGTAGAAACAAGCTCCTCTTGGATGGATGTGGCTCCAGAATGCGGCAGCACTTCGACGCAAACTCCAGATTTCTCTCTCTTTTGCCATGAAGTTAAGGGTGCTATTTATAGGCCCTCAAAATCTCTGGTCGAGCAGAGGATAATCCAGCAAGAAAAGAGGATAACTCTTAGCAAACTCTTGAAGATAATACTCCCAAGAGTCCATAGAATCAAACAGAAGGTTCTGAGGATCAAATTTGGAAGAGAAATCACAAGATCAAACTCTCAATTCGACCACGGAGTGGCAGAGAAAAGACCAGACCAGCCAGGACTCTCTGTTGGATGTAACGGCTGCACGATAGACCGTCACAGATATGTAACGCCTCAGGGAGAGACTGTCACACTAACCTTATCTCTAAAGAGATAAGATCAACGGGAAGAAGATCAAAGCAGTTGGACTCTTGAATGAATGCAACGGGCATGGGCTGACGCGTTAGAGGAACGTAACGGCTGCACGATAGACCGTTAGAATCAATGGGCAGGCAAAGGATAAGGATTGAAAATGAAGCCTTAAGCTGTAGGACTCCTCAAGATGTAACGGCCCAAGGCTAATGCGTTAGAAGAACGTAACGCCCATGTGGTGGACCATTAGAGACAATAAGGATCAAAAATGATAAGAGCTTGCCAAGCTTCATCCAAACGACAAGCGCCGAGGAAACCAGACTCAACCAAGAGGTTAAGACCCATGAAATAAGCCTCCAACTGATCAAGAAGGCTTAATGAAGAATGAACAACTTGGAGCATCATATAGAACGAATAAGGAGATGACCCGACTTATTGGTCATAAAACGGGTGTCAACAGATGCCCCTCCTTAACGTCCTCTTTGCAGGGGAGCGAGGGGAGGTGAAGCGAAAGCGAAATGGAACATGAAGATGAAGCGAAAATGAAGCGGAGCGGACTGAAAAGCGGGCGTTAAGGCAAACGACACCCGTTTAACCAACAAGCGATAGGAATTTTCTGGAAAACTTCGAACTACTCACAAGGAAATAGCCAACCAAAGTACGCATGTCTGGAGGAACTAACAACTAAGGAAAGGAAAACACGGCTAGCCGCCGGAGGCAACGGAAAGGAAAGAGACAACTGACTAAACTCCAGACAGGAATCTTCAGCCAACCAAATCAATCGAACAGATCGAAGGAAACCTTCCAACTCAGAGTGAAATGACTCTCCTCATTCGAGATCAGGAACACAGCTATTCACCATCATTGAAACTCCTGGATAAATGAGGCTCATGAAAGCTCAAAGGATGCGTATGATGCATGCTGGGTTAAAAGAAATAAATCATTAAAACAAATGCAAAGAAAGAATAAAATAACAAGATACTCGAGAATAATATTGCTAGACCGGAGAAATCAGGGTCAGGACACCATCTGCAACCACGGCGTGCAAGACCGAACCATCCTCCCCAAACTTTCCAACCTAACGGCCTATCCAACAATTAAACATGTGCACTTAGATCATCATCATTTTTGTTAAAGGGGAACATCAGATCCTAGAACACATGAATGACCAGCCGGTTCTCAAGATAATATATCATAGATAACATATAGTAATGCATTAAAGGGACAAGGGATCGAGATACTGTACCTGACTTACCTGCTTGACGAACGGCAGAGCATGACGTTCAAAAAAAGGTTAGCCAATGATAATAAATATGAGCATGAAACAAGGCATAACCATTTATACGCATGAGAAGCATCAATAATATACATCATGGCAGAAAATGCAACCATTCAAGCATCACATAGACCATTTCATTCATCAAGAAACTTGCAAGCTGTAATGGCCTACTGTGGGTGCGTCACATAACGTAACGGTTGGGACCAGGCTGTCAGAGATTGGCGGTTTCACCTTTTTCAATGGAACATATTCAAACAACCTGACGGTCCAAAGGAGACGCGTCAGATAATGTAACGGTCTGGCGACAGACCGTCACATTTCCTGAGCGTTCAAAAAAAAAACCGAACGGTCACGGCCCTTCATTCACACACTCATTCATTCTAACACCCAAAAACCCCAATCGAGAGCCACCGAGAGCACCGGCGACCACCCACCGGAGATGGCCGACGATGAGCCTCAACCGCCAAAGAAGAGGGAGAGAGGGATGAAGAAGAAGGCCATCCGACGCTTCCACCGCCGAATAGAGCGAGAGGAGGTGCCACGGCCCGTAGAGGAAGAAACCAGGGCGAGGGGGCCAATGACGGAGGAAGAAGAGGTTCCCACGGCCGAGGAGGACCAAGGGGAAATCCCCATGGATGAGGGAGAACCCAAGGAACAAGAGAAGAAGAGGAAGAGGGGCCAAGACCGAGAGGTAAGCCTTTTCGCCCAATTTTTTCAATTTTCAATTTTTATGATTTTTTATGTGGGTGCATGCATGAATGGGGGGTAGGAAATGGGTCTATGAACCCATTAGGATCCATTTGTAGGCCTGTTGGCCAAGGTGAGAAGCCAACGGAAACGAAAGAGAAAATGCCTACTAGCAGAGAATGTGACGGTCCTTCCAGCAGCAGTCACAAGCCTAACGCATCACCCCTGGTGCGTTAGCGCCATGTGACGCCCTACCCCAGGGCCGTCACAACCACCAGAGACCCAAAACTGATTTTTAGATTTTTAATTATTCAATTTTTTTGGTTTTTCATTATATGAATGTTATGCAATGATTCTATGATGCAATTGACTAACTTATGCTCTAAATGAATGCAGGGGAAGAGACGGACGAGGATATCGTGGCTGCAGATCCGGGCGGTCTACCAGGCACTGCCTGACTACCAGAGAGAGAGACTGGCATCGATGGGGTTCGCCGAGGTGCTCAGTATCGAGGTGATCAGGATGGACACGCCTCTGTTGTACGCGCTGCATGAGAGATGGGATCCGATCAGCAAGGCATTCATCTTCCCGTGGGGTCACATGATCCCCACGCTGGAAGACATGGCGAGGATTGCCAGGTTGAGAGTCCACGGAGCCGCAGTGACGGGGTGGACTTACAGGGACTACCGAGAGATGGCCCAGGAGCTGCAGGGGCTAGATTTGATCAGGTCGGGCCAGACGTCATCTTAGCTCTCGAGATCGCGGCTGCAGGAGAGCTTAGGACTGAGAGGAGCAGCCATAGCCGTGGGAGAGCTACCGGAGGAGCACATTGGGCGAGTGATAGAGCAGGTGCGCCCACACGTGGCGGCAGAGGCGGGACCGGAGGGAGACCGCGTCCTGAGACGGTTCCTCATGCTATTGTTCGTGATGCTCCTGTTTGCGACTCGGGCAGATGTCATCAGCTGCAGGCTGCTGCCGATGATCAGAGATCTAGGCAGAGTCGGGAAATACACATGGGGAGCGGCAGTGCTAGCCTTCAAGTTCGAGTCGCTCAGTACTATGGACCGACAGACCATGCTGGGCGGCTTCTCACCTTTCCTACAGGTAAATGCAATTTAAATGCTTTCTATTATGCTTATGCAAATGTAAATGATTATGCAACCGACTGACATTAAACTTCTATATGCAGATCTGGAGCTACATGTACCTCCTGGGCATCGGGAGAGGCACACTACTCCACCCCGGGCGGATCCCGATCGCCAGATGATGGGTGGTTGCGAGGGACCCGGGGTCGATTGTCAGATTGACCCGGGTGATCCAGGACGATTTGGATTCCTTCCCGCACGGCGGTAACCCCGAAACTCAAAAATGCTTCCTAAATGCTTTGAATGTTCATGAATGTTCTATATGCTTACCAATGAAACAACATGCTTTAGGTGAGATGGACCCCGTACCGAGGCGAGAGCTACGAGGGACAGCCATGGGTGGAGGCAGCCCTCTCATACCGGGGACGAGACATATGGCTTCATTGCATCAATGTCATCGAGCCACTCCACTACCGGCTGATCCTGTGGACTCGGGGACTACACCAGCCCGAGGTGACCTTTCCACGCCGCGGTGACGAGCGCCCAGGCAAGTCATCAAAGGGCATTAGCGGCGATGTGGATTGGTGCGCCCGAAAGGCGAAGTATGTCCACGACTGGAACAGGCGGGGCAAAGCGGTAAAGGAGCTGGATGAGAGCGACGAGGCGTACTTGAAGGCCTTCGCTCGGCGGTATGGGGACCGGGTGTACCGAGGTACCCGATGACCGGTATGCATTTCTAAACTTAAACTCTTAATGCTTTTACATAAAAATTCCTATATGCACTGACTCATATGCTTTCTAAATGCATCTAGACCCTAAGGGGAGGATAGTCGAGCTCGAGGGGCTTCTCCACACCACCGTCCAGCAGCGGGATGAGTACCGGGCTGCCTTGGAGCTTCTGGTAAGATTCCCAAAACCTAGGACTTAAATGATTCATGTTTATGATTATGCGAATGATGGACTGACCAATGATTTCTAAATGCAGCGGGCTGAAGGAGCCCAAAGAGAGGGACCGGATGCCCCGTCGTCTTCATCACAGCCTGCTGGGGGCAGAGCTGAGCGTGACGCCGAGTTCGCCCGAGCGGTTGCCCGGGCCGAGGAGGCAGAGGCCACCCTCGCGGAGCGGGTAAGATTCTAATCTTTAGACTTTAATGCAAATTAAATGCTTATGTGACTAACCATGATGACATGTAAACCATAGGCGAGAGAGCTAGCCGCAACGGTGGCCGAGGTGAGGCACGCCCAGGCGGAGATAGAAAGGAGCCGGGCTGAGACTGAGCGAGCACAAGCAGAGACAGAGCTCGTGCGGGTGGAGATGGCCCAATTGAGAGCGGAGACCCCGTGACGCCCGGATGATGCAGAGGTGGAGCGACTTAGGGTTGATGTTGCGCGCCTAAGAGGCCAGCGAGATCAGTTCCGAGTGCAGACCTTCGAGTTGAAGGGCACAATTGGGGGCTTGAAGGATGCACTCCGGCTTCTAGGGAAGAAGTCGGGGACAAGCAGCCGGAGTCAAAGCGTGGCTCCTAGCAGCGGGTTCCGAGGATACTTCACTAGTTCTTCCGGCCATCGGAGGAACGAGGAGGCAGACCAGATACGGCGGCAGGAGGGAGAACATAGTGCCATGGGGCCATCGGCCAGGCAGCCAGAGGGCACAGGAGACAGTAATGGCGGCCCGGGAGACAAGCCGGCCGAGTGATGCATTTTTTGTTATCCCTTTACTTGTACATGATTTATATGAAAATGGAACGGAAATGAATGAATGAAAATTTCTCTTTTTTTGGCTTTTTTTGTTTTATTTCTTGATGTGAATGAATGAATGTATGGAATACAAATAGATGAGCATGTGAATGCAGGAATGAATGTGAGAATGAATGTGAAAGGGTGATGGAAATGCGAAGATGATGTGAAAAATGTGTGAATGGAATGAAAAGAAAAAGCATGTGTATATGTGAAAGAATGGACGATTTTGTGAAAATGAAATGTGTGGATGAGATGTGTGGATAAAAAGACTGGACAGGATGAACGGAATGGAAAGTGTATAAGACCGCCAGGTCTGATCATAGGCAGAAAGGAATAGCTTAAATTTAGCAGCAGACAAAGTAACGGTCTAGGTCCATACCGTTAGACTTATGCAACGCATTAGGCGAAGGCCGTCAGAGGTGACGGGCCAAATTGCGGAACTGAGCAGCAGGAAGTATGACGGTCCATAGATGCGTCAGAGAAACGTAACGGTCAAATGCTAGACCGTTAAAGATGGCAGAGCAATGCTATATCAGGGCAACTAGCAGAAAATGCGACGGTTTAGGAGCGGGGCGTCAGAGATAGGTGACGGTCATGAGCAAGACCATCAGGCATGATTGAGCAATGGATAGCTAAAACTGAACGGCAGATAATGTAACGGCTTTAGAGGGGCCGCATCACAACAGGTAACGGTCTGATGCTAGACCGTCAGGCTTGACATAACAAGATTGGGCTAAGTTAAACCCACAGGAAATGTGACGGCCTAGAGCTGGGGTGTTAGAGAAAAGTGACGGCCCTACGATAGACCGTTAGAGAATGAAGTGTACTCCGAGACGGATTGTGCCGTGAGAGGCCAATCTTGAAAGATGACTATCCAAACCCCCATTAGGACTCTTCTAAACTTGAGATAAGGCCTTCCAACTCAAATCTTATCACTCCAAAGCCAAAAGTAAGCCTTTAAAACTTGGAAACTGTAGTCAAAATTTTTAGCTTTATTGAATTCTCTGCTAGAAGACTGAAGAACCTCTCCTAAGGGCAGGAGACATGATGAAGAGAAGCTTCGAGGTGATGGCCATGGAGGAGAAGATCTACACCGGGCCTAAGGCTGTGAGAAAAGAGCACGGAGAGCTACAAAGGCTGACCTCAATTCCCAAACATCTGAGCTCCAATGCTCAAAGAGTGGTAAGCTCCTTTTACCTTAACCAAGTTCATCAATTATTTTCTGCACTTCATCTTTCCTCATGATCTTCTTCTTCTTTCTTAGCCTCTTCTGGTCCAAGATGTTATTCCAATCTGAAGTGGGTGGCTCCCATGGTCAAGGAACTCCCTTTAGAAGTCTTAGCAATCCTTAGGGCATGGCACCTCCAACCTCTATTGGTCTTAGGCAAGAACTTTCAGAAATTATCATTAGATTGGCCAAGCATTTCAGCCCTCATAGAGTTGTGGCATCCACAAACACACACCTTCATCTTCCCTTCCTTTGAAGCTACAGTCCTATTAGAGGAGGTAGAAACCTACCTAACCCTTCCTAAGACTAAGGCGGGGGATGAAGATCTAGTTTGCTATACGGTGGAGCCTATCGACCCGTCCTTGATCTTGAGCGATTTCATTCGTAATCTAAAGGACGTGAGGACCATGATTAGCCCACACCACATTCATTTGATACCCATGGCACAATGGATAGTCTCTCATTGTAAAAACAAGTGGGAGAGATATGAAGCCATAGCCAAGGCGGTGTCGGTTTGTTTATGTGGAGTCTTCCTTTTCACAACTACCGACCACCTCTTAGATACCAAAAACTTAGCATTATCAGCGGGTTGTGGCAGGGAATGTCCATCTCTCAAGCGATCCTCTCATTTCTCTATGAAGGACTAAGCTCCGCTTGCTTAGGAGGCCCACTATTCGGTTCTATGGTACTCCTTGAGTGTTGGATGGGAGTGAGAATCAAATTCCAACCCAAGGAAGGTGTAACTTCTGCTAGCCGGATCTTCGGGAGCCACCCTTTGTTCTTTATTGGAGGTGCATCTGGATTTTCTTCACAGGTTGAATGCAAGACGGCGGACAAGAAAACACGGGATGAATGGCGCCTCTTCTTCAACACCTTGCCATTAGAGAAATTCATCATGTGACCAAGAATCCTTCAGAGCACTTTGCTTAGAATACTGCGACGTCAAGGCCTGGACCTCCAGCTAGTGGGGAACACTACCATGGCGATCTACAACCCGCACCGGTGCCATCTTCAGATCGGACTACCCCGATTGAAGTTCCTACACTATCACACTACCCTCTCCTTCTAGCCAGAAGATGGGGATCGAGGAGGATGAAAGAGCAGTTCGGAACGCGTTGACCATGTGGGAGATCAGCAAGGTGCGTCCGTGGCAAGAAGACGTGGAAGAGAATGATGAAGCACGTCGTGGCTACGTGAAAGAGTTGAGGAAGATCCGCCCTCTTGCGATAGGAAACTGAATGTAGTTTGATTTTGTTGATTGATGAAAGATGTTGCTGTAATTGACAATGGGAATTGAAATTTTATTAATTTTATGTTTCATTAAATTCACTTGAATGAAATGGGAATGCCTTAGTTGTATGAGCGTGAGTTGTGGCTTGACTTGGCTAAGAACCTGACAAACAGAGTCTCTGGAGAGTGTAACGGTCCTGCAAAGGGCCGCTAGAAGATATAACGGTCTGGCGATAGGCCGTCAGGGGAACGACTGAGAATGTTGTTCTCTAGAGGATGTAACGGTCTAAAGACCGACCATTAGGAGTAAGTGACGGTCGTGGCCCAGACCGTTAGAGAGAGGACTGCTGAGAAAATAAAGCCAACGCCTGAAGACAAAGTGACGGTCCAAGATGGGCCGTTACATGAGTGTGACGGTCTGGAGATGGCGCGTTATAGACCTGAACCTGTATAATTATGAGTTGTCAGTCCTGAGCTTTAACCTGCGTCCTGCACACACTTAGACAAGAGACAAGTTAGATCTGTTCTTAGACTCAACCCCTTGCCTTAGCGAAAGTTAGAGAATGACCATTCCTTGATATTCGGTCAAGGGGTGGAGCCTTATTAAATAGGCGGAAGACATAATAGAAATAATGCAATGCATGCCGTGCATATGATGGTGTTTTTGGAGTTTTGGAAATATCTGAATTTTTGTGACATTTTTGGAAATATTTTTGGGGTTTTGAAATGTATGATTTTGGTTTGATTTTGGAAATATATAATTTTTGTTTGATTTTAAAAATATATGATTTTTGGGTTTTGAAATATATGAATTTTTTGGATTTTGGAAATATATGATTTTTTTTTGGGTTTTGGAAATATATGATTTTTTTTTTTAGATTTTGGGAATCAGTGCCCCCCCGACAACGTGGGTCCTTCTTATTATAACGAGAGTTCCCGAGGTTGGTGTGCAACAAGGTGACGACCCCTGGCCAAGGCCCAACTTGCATGACGGTGTCTCTACCAGGGCCATACCCAGGGTACTAGTCTTGATCCTAAAAGGAAAATAGAACACGGGGGTAAGCTTAGGCCAGATGTAGAGGTTTTTAGGACTTGAGTTCCTCTCCAGATAACCTATTAGAGATTTGGTCTGTTGCGCCGGGGCTTTGTGTCCGTCATCGAACCTTAGTCCACTCTAGGCATGCATGCGACCGGGCTCATCCGTCCCGCGGGAACTGTACTGCCACTCTTGCCATGCCTAGCTCTCTTTCTCTCTTTCCAGAGCTTTATGATTGGAATCTATGATTGGAAGACTTTTGAGATAATGCTTCTGCTTTTGTCACAAAGATTGCCCCTTTGGCTTTTCCTTTTTCTTTCTGTGTTTCTTCGCTTGTGGCATCAGGTCATAACGGACTGCCCCTATTTGAGACCTCCTCTCGTCAGGGTGACTAGATTGGTCATCGCCTCCTTATTCACTCTTGCCCCTGGATTCAGCCGAGGAAAGAAACGGACAGGGACTTCGACCTTCCCCCAAAGCATGGCCAAGGAGAAACGATGTCTTAAAGCGGGAAACCCGACCAGGGATGTCGTGTGGTGTGTGATTTGCCGTACTCAGGACTCTTATGGTGAAAGGGAGGGAACACCTCGCTGTCGGGGTGGCACTGATTAGACTCTAAGGAAAGAAACACTTAAGATACAACCCATTCCAAGCGTGAGAGAGCTCCTCACCTTCTGCATTCACTAAGCGATAAGCATTCCCTGGATAAGCCTCTTTTACAACGAACGGCCCTTCCCAATTAGGTTGCAATTTAGACCTAGGACCTGCAGACCGAACGGATTTACGTTTCAAAACCATATCACCATTTTGAAACTTACGTTCAATTACCTTCTTTTGAAATAACGCGAAACTCTCTTTTGATAAACAGATACGTGATCGGCCGCGCTTCATCCTCTTCTCATCCAAGAGTTCCAGCTGGACGAGCAACACCTCTCGACGTTCATCGAGATTAAGATCCTTATCGAGCTGCACTCTAAGGGAAGGGATCAAGATCTCATATGGGAGCACCGCCTCCATCCCGTAGGTAAGAGCGTAGGGAGTCTGTCCCGTGGGAGTACGGACGGAGGTGCGGTAAGCCCACAGAGCTTTCACTTATCTTTCTGGCCAATCGAAAAATTTATGAGATTCGCATGTCTTCTTTATGATCTTAAGAAGGGTTTTATTAGTGGCCTCGGATTGACCGTTGCCTGGAGGATAATATGGAGATGAATGATGCAATGCAATATTGAACTTCTTACATAGGTCCTTGAGCTCTTGAGAAACGAACTGGGGTCCGTTGTCGGTGATGATGCTGCTTGGCACTCCGAACTGCGAGATGATATTCTTCATGATAAAGCGGCATACCGTTGAAGCTTTGATCTCTACGTACGCCTATGCCTCGGCCCATTTGGTGAAGTACTCAGTGGCGGTAAGGATAAAGGATTTCTGCTTGATCTGAGAATTGGGATCACCGAGCGGGCCAACAACGTCGAAAGCCCACATAGAGAACGGCCAAGGAGCAGAAAGAGGATGGAGAGATGAAGCTGGAGCATGAATTTTATCAGCGTGGAATTGGCACTTAAGACACCTCCGGACGTAGAGGGAGCAATCTTCCTCTAGAGTGGGCCAATAGTAGCCCTGCCTAAGGATCTTTTTTGCTAGAGCCTGGCCATTGACATGACCTCCACACTCACTAGAATGGGCTGCTTCAGCCACCTTCCAAGCCTCATCGTCATCTAAGCATCTCATGAGCATTCCATTAGTAGCGCGCCTGTATAGTTCTCCTGCAACAATGGTATACCTCGAGGCGGCTCTCCTTATCGACTTGCATTGCTCGGCATTTGCCCCTTCTGGGAACGATCCATCCTTGCAAAACAACTCAATCTCATGATACTAGGGCAATTCTTCTTCCTCCAGAATCTCTTCTAGCTCCATCAAAGATACTTCTTAAGGTCTTCCTTCTCAGCCCTCGCCTCTACAGCTTTCCTATGGTTGATGTACCAAGGATCCTGAAGAGAGGGTGCGTCCAATCTCTGAACGACGATAGTCTCAGTGCCTCGACTGAGAGGGAAAGATAGAGAGGAAGCAAGTGACGCTAAGGCATCAGCTAGAATGTTCTGAGACCTAGGAGTATGGATATAGATCAGCTTGCAGAATTGCCTAGCAAGGAGCCTGACCAAATCTTGATAAGGCTTGAGCTTGGGGTCACGAGTGCGGTAAGTGGACAGAACTTGCCGCAGGACGAGCTGAGAGTCTCCTATATATTCAAATAGCGCACGCCCAGAAGGTAGGCATGCTTTAATCCGACTGTGAGGGCCTCATACTCAGCGATATTGTTGGTAGCAGGAAATCGAAGTTGATAAGCAAAGAGAATCGTCACTCCCTCTGGGGTGAGCAGAACAACGCCTATCCCTCGGCCTTGAGAATTGAGTGCACCATCGAAGTGCAGAAACCAAAAGGGATGATGAGAGATAGCAGAGAGATGCTCATCAGGGAAATCGTCCTGAATAGAGTCAGTGTGAGGGATGGGGAGATGGGCAAGATGCTCAGCAATGGCATACCCTTTGACCGCCTTCTGAACGACAAACGTGATATCGAATTGAGAGAGGAAGCTCTACCAGCGAGCTAACCTACTAGAAAGGACATGTTTTTCTAAGAGATAGCGAATCGGGTCAATTCTAGAAATCAATCTAACTGGGTGGGCAAGAAAGTAATGTTTAAGCTTCTGAGCTACCCACACTATGGCGGCACAAGTCTTCTCCATAGCGGTGTATTTGGCCTCAGCTGGGTTAAACAGCCGAGAGAGGTAATAAGCAACCCGCTCTTTCCCTTCATCATCTACTTGTGCTAAGACCGCTCCTAGGAGTTCTTAATGACCGAGATGTATAGGATCAGGGGTTTCCCAGGGACAGGAGGTTAAAAATTGGGGGATTGGATAGATATTCCTTTAAGTCCTCATAGGCCTTTTGACAATCTTGATTCCATTCAAACCTAACCCCCGCCTTAAGCAATTCATAAAACGGGCGGCACCTCTGAGAATGCTGGGATATGAATCTTCTGATGAATTACAGTCGGCCAATCAGTCCTCGAAGTTCCGTAATGTTCTTCAGCGGAGGCATGTCCATGACGGCCTTTGCTTTGTTAGGATCAATCTGGATCCCCCGTTTGCTCACTATAAAACCTAGCAGCTTCCCTGAAGAGACTCCCAATACACACTTCTTCGATTCATTTTAAGCTTGTACTCCCTGGCTCTTTGCAGCACCTTAGCCAGAATAGAGGGGTGTTCTTCTTTAGTCCTTGACTTCACCAGAATGTCATCCACGTATGCTTCCATATAGATATGCATCATGTCGTGGAAAATAGCCATCATCGCCCTTTGGTAGGTGGCACCCGCGTTCTTCAGACCGAATGGCATGACCACATAACAGTACGTGCCCCAGGGCGTGGTGAAGGAGATTTTCTCTTGATCTTCCAGAGCGAGACGGATCTGATTGTAGCCTGAGTAACCGTCCATGAATGACAAAGCTTCATACCCGGCGTGTTATCTACCAGTACGTCGATGTGAGGCAGCGGGAAATCATCTTTGGGACATGCTTTATTAAGATCGCTGAAATCGATGCAGATACACACTTTTCCATCCTTCTTGATAACAGGGACTATGTTCGCCACCCACTGAGGATATAGAACCACTCTAATGAATCTGGCCTTGTACAACTTATCGACTTCTTCCTTAATCCTTAAGGCCATGTGGGGGTGAAACCTTCTTGACCGTTGTTTTACAGGTGTTGCCCCTGGCTTAAGTACGAGTCGATGTTCCACTAAAGAGGGGTCAAGACCTGGCATGTCCTCATATGACCAGGCGAAAGAATCGCTATACTCCCTCAGAACCTTGATCAAATCTTCTTCTACTTGCGGAGGGAGATTAGCGGCAATAATGATGGGCCTTGGGTCTTCTTCAGTCCCTAAATTTATTTCCTTTGTAGGTTCATCCACTACTGACGATGGCTCGTCGAATCTCTTTAGTCCTTGCGCATACAAATCGGCAGTGTCATCTACGTTGCTGTCCTCGTTGATTGGATCTTTTTCATCCAGGATCTCATAGACACCGAGTCCATCATCGCTCCACACGCCCTCTATTTCCTCTTCATCTTCAATCATGATTGTCGTGGCAACAAATTCTGGACACTTCAAAAGAGCATGACACCGCTGAGCTAGATCTTGCAAGAACCTATCAGGAACGGATTTTAAAGGATGCGCAAGTGGGCGCGGCTCAGAGGAGGAAGGGTTGGACGAGCTAGAACAAGACCCTACTTCTCTAGACCTAACTGACTCTACTTCCCTAGACTCGACAGACCCTAATCCTAACCTAGGGGAAAGAAAATCTAGTGGAAGGGAAGGAGCAGGGGACTCGTGCCCCTGGGAGGAGAATGGAGACAAGGTAGCGTAATCTTCCACTGAAATCTCCATTTCGAATTTAACATTTTTTTTTGGAGATCAGTGGAGACCACACAACAGGATGGTGGAGGCGGGAGTTGCATGGGGAACAATTCGGGGAAGATGCAATCGAAGAATGGATCGGAGGACCGAAACCACATCTCGTGGAGTGGAGTGGTGAGGAAGGAGGAGTGAATAGATCAACCAGATTAATAGGAGGACAACGCCCACAGGCGCAGGGAATAAATAGGATTTCAAACGGATCATTGAGAGATGAATTGATCATGATCGGAGGAGGACGGGATATGAGTTCCCATTGCTGAAAAAGTGATTGAAGATGGGAGGGAGACCAAGAAACGTCAATCGGCGAGCTCCCCTTCCCCGTGGATGCTGAACTGGCTGCTTCTTCGGCCTCCATTGGACGAGCCGAACCTCTTGACGCTTATGGCAGTCTTCTTCATGGAACAATCTCTCAAAGGCCTGACCATAGTCAATCATGTCATCAACTGGCCCTCTTGGTGGTAGAGGGGGACCGACAACTGGACAGACTGAATCCTTTCTTTCTGGCAGAACTGGCTGTGGACTCAATGTGCCTGGCTGGAGAGGCCCTCTGACAAAATGCTGACGGTAGTCCCGGGTGAGTGGCCCAGAATCACCCATCCTAGATAATGCAGTCTCTCTGTAGCCGAGGCCTCTCCTGTTCATTTTTCTGCCCTTGGGGATAGGCTTGGTCCTTCCCTACAATTGAGCACCGAGGCCTCTCCCCGGTTGGTAGCCTAGCTTCAGTATAATGTCCCAGCCCTTGGAATCTCAGATCTGGGGCTTCATATTGATATTAACCGCAGTAGTGATGGGTTTGCGGGGTGTATAAGCCCAAGGAAGATCAAGATATAGCACTGAGATGACTGGACGGCTGCGGGGCCATAAGGTGGGGAGAACCTTTTCTGAAATAGCCTTTACAAATTGGACGGTGGATAAACTCTTAACTTTGACGACCCTCACTTGGAAAGGGAATTTAATGCATTGATGCGCAGTGGAGGGTACGGCCTGTGAGTGTCAATCCATGGACGACCCAAGATAGCCTTGAACATAGGGTCAATGTCCAGCACATAGAACTCCACTGGCATAGTAAGAGGTCCAAGTTCTGCTTGAATAGTGACCACCCCATGACAGGCTCTTCTTGAATTATCATATGCGGCTATGGTGGTGGGGGTAGGTCGTAGTAGTTCTTCAGATATGTTGCAAGCTCGGAGGGTACTGAGTGGGCACACATTAATCGATGCCCCTGTGTCTACCAGTGCTACGTCAATATTGACTTTGTTCAAAGTAATTGAAATGCAGAGCGGCATTTGCTGAGCTTCTGGAGGAGCTAGCTCGGTCTCAGAAAATGTGATCGCCGGTCCTTTGGAAATCGTTGCCAGTGCTGTCGGTAAACTATCAACTGCCATGTCCTCACTAACCATCACCTTTTGTAAAAAGTTCTGAGAGCATCCTGGTGAAGGGTAGATCTCTTGATAAGCTCCAAAACAGATATCTTGGCGGGCACCCTGTCCAGATGATGTAGCAAGTCGTACTGGGTACCCGACAGAGGTTCAGCTTCTTCATGCTCGGCAGCCGGCTGGGAAGACTGGGGATTAGAAGTAGTGGATAATTCTGATGGAACAGCCGCCCGCTCCGTAGGGCGAGGTTTTGTGCCGGCACGGCACCAGAAGACGGCATAATTGGCCCGGTGGTGTGGATGAGTGGAATAGGCGGTGTGGAAGAAAGGATTTGGTAAGCTGTGGTGTTGGTGGAGGTAATAAGTGGCAATGGACGGATGATGGATGAGGGATTAGTGGAAGGTGGTGTGGTGATGATGGGTGCTGGTACAGAGGGAGGACAGGCTAGTGGAGGCGTGGGGATAAGTGAAGGGTTGGGTGATGGCGTGATGATGGTAGAGGGGTAACTGGTGACGGGTGTGACAAAATTGCAGGTGGTGGTGGAGTTACTGGAGTGGGTGTGAATGGGGGAACAAGTGGTGAAGGTGTTGGGTGTGTTGGTAGAATACTAGAGGGAGCAAGGGGATTGCGGTGATTATGGTGGAAGGCCATTATCTGCAGCGTGATGCCGTCGTCATCAAAAGACCACCTGACGTTAGGAGTCGGGGGTTGGACAACATTTACCTGAGCCGGTGCCTGCGGCTGAGGCTGCGGAGCGGGAGGATGGTTCGGCATCGGGTTTTGGTGAATCCCCAAATCCTGAACCGGCTGATGTTACTGCTGTGGTGGCTGCTGCTGCGGCTGCGGTGCTTGCTGCTGCTGCACTTGCTGCCTCAGGCGTCTGTCTTCTCTTTTCCTTAGTTTCAACGATGGCCTTGTGCATTTTGGCCCAATCAATTCTCTGTCCTCATGAAGGTCATATACCAGATCCCTGAACTAAAACATCCTTCGATTGTGTGGCCCGGTTGCCTGTGGAACATGCAATATTTGGTCTGATCAACGGCCGGGTTCCAGTTGGGCCGTTCCGGAGGAAGCTGTATAGCATTGATTGACATGAGAGCCGAGAAGATATCTGTGAGGGTTTCTGGCAAAGGTGGGTATTGTGCCCTTTTAGGAGCGGGGCGCTTGTTATTGCTGTTGTTGTTATAGCTGTTGGGTGGAGGGACGTTGTGGTATTGTGGAGGTGGTGGTTGCTGTGGTGCAGCGAAGGTATTTTGTGGAATGGTGAAGGTAGGCAGAGGGTTTTGTGGAGTGGCCTGGAAGTTTTGGAGAGCGGGGTTCTGTGGAGTGCGGGGGTTTTGAGGGAAGCGGAAGGGTGCGGCTTGGAACGGGAAAGCAACGGCTTGAACTTGCTCGTTCATCTGGATCCCCTCGGTAACAGGCCCTTGAGGTTTCTTATGGTACTTGGGCTTTTGATTCTCAAAGAGCGAGTGTATGGGGGAATCCTTGAACTGTGTTTGAATAAAGCGTGCTTGGCTGTAAATTTGATGCATGTTGGCTATGTCATTCATGGCCAGGATATTGTGGAAGGTCAGAGTGGCATTTGAAATCAACAATTTGACCTTCTCTTCCTCCGGAATGTGGCCGGGCACTCTAGCGGCCATCTGCCTCCATCGGTCGGCATAGGTAGCAAATTCCTTGTCCGGTTTCATCTTTTCGGCCACTAGATCTGTGAATGAATATTCCAGGCCGACCCTGTCTTGGAACCTTTGAATAAACTTATCTTTCACTATCTTGAAACTCTCAGCATCTTCCAATGGCAGAGAATAAAACCATTCCAGTGCAACACCATCTAGCGATCGGCGAAATAGATACGCCATGAGGCGATCATCGTACTGAAATTGCGCCGACTCATACAAGAAGTCCCTTGCATGAACAAAGGGATTGCTGTTCCCATCATACTTTCTGTAATTGGGGAGCTCGGACTGTGGAGGGAACCGGATGTTTTGGAAACTAGGGACTGGAACGTCCGCCAAAGATTGAGGGCCAACCCGCTTTTGAAGAAAGTCGAGTTTCTGCTGCATGGCGGCCCACTTATCAAGCAATTCCTGCTCTCGGGAGGGAGCAGGGACAGTAAAAGATGGATTCTAAGGAATAGAAGGGTAAGCAGATGGAGGAGACGGCCCATAAGAAGGATGATGGATCGAAGGATGACCCATATTGGATTGGACCTGGGCTGCCCCTTGCTGAGGGCGCATACAATCATTTGGACCAACAAGAACTTGCGGCACAGTTGGGCCTGAGGTATAATGATCCGATGGGAAAGAAGGGACAAAGGTAGTGCCCTTATCAAGGAACTGCTGGGCCGAACCAGAAGACTGGCCCATTTCAAGATTGGAGAAGCGGAGGGCCCTAGGTTGGACCAGAGTGAGATCAATAGAAGCGGGTTGGATAGTGGGTCCATCGGCTCTAGGTTGAGCGACGGATGGATTGGAATGACCAAAGATAATTGGAGAAGGCGGGGTGTTGGACCCCTGCATAGCCTGATAGACCGCCTGAAGCTGGGCCGGGTCTAATTGGGCCATCATCTGAAGGACAGAATTGGCAGAAGGAAGAGGAGGATTTTGAGTGGACGGAGCACTCTCCACGGGGATGGAAGATGAGGGAAGGACGGGTCCCTCGCGAGGCTGGAATGAGACAACTCTAGAGGGATCCTCTAGAAGCCCTTGAGGAAGAGACTCCTCTTGGGACCGAGGAAGATCGAAGGAATCCATGGTTGATTCGAAGAGCGGGTTGAAATAGGATGAAGAGAGGGACTCGCCCTCGGTGATGATGCTCCTAATGGATGGAGATGACTCCACATGCAACGGACAACCTTAACAAGATGCACACGAGACAACAAACAATCACACAATGAGCAACCAAACTTAGGACTTCTAGCAAAGATATAAGTGAAAAAGTAATGAAGACACTTCAAGTCAACCAAGTTGCTTAGGATGATGCCTCAAGATTCTTATGATTTCTCCTTTGGAACTTTAGTAGATTGATTAGGATGTGCTCTCAACAATAGGTTCCTGATAAGAGAGGGTGTAAGGCTTGGTTTGACTCTAAATGTAACCACTCCTTCACTTATGCAATCCTAGACACGGGGTGGAAAGGTACAACCGGCCCGGCGTCCGTGTGGTAATCCATGGCTCGCAGAGACTTATGGAGGTCCCTGGTATGATTTCCTAGTCGGCCCCAAGGAATATGGAGACGAGAGGTCCGTACACCAAGGTAGGAAAATGTAATCTAATGTGTGAAAGTATGCATGAACCTATGCGCACCGGAGTGCATGCAAATTCTAACCTAGAATCTAGCAAACAAGTATGCACACAATGATGTAGATATATAGAATAACAAGGGAGGAGATCAGATATCACCCAAGCAAGAATATCACAGCAGAAACTGCGGAAAGGAATGCACCTCGGGATGCGTACATGTCTGGAGTATGTAACGGTCTAAGGGCCCTACGTCAGAGGTAAGTGACGGTCGAAGACCAGACCGTCAGAATCAGTGTAACGCAGGGACATGAGACCGTTAGAGGAGCCGGAGAACCAGAAGTAGCAGGGAAATAAAAGGGAAACCCGGGGAAAACCAAACAAGGAAATGATGGCAGGTTTAACAGAGATCAAAAAGCACGATTGGCACAAGTTGTCCCATCGTGATTGCCAAAAAATTATCTGTTGATTTGTTTTCTTCCTCTTATGTGGTTGTGATGGTGATGAATGATATGATAAGCAAAAATCAATGATCTCAATCAACCTATGAACATGTGAACCATGAACCTAGGCAATCAGGACAAGCTCTAGCATGGGCAATGCTATCTCAATCGAACTAAACTAAAGAAGAAAGAAAAACACACGCCGGAGCGTGGAGCAAGGAGTAAATAAAAACACACCGCGTGGGTGGAACAAGCAAAGGAAATAAGAGATATGAGAAAGAATCACCGCCCAATACTAAGGAAAGAACGTGATCGCCACTAAGGTAGTAAAACAAGCAAAAATACTTGAATAATATCTTAGAAATAGGAGGATGAGACACTCGCCCACGGGAGCGAGAAACCAATGAAATCTGTAGATCTGCTTGAATGTAACGGTCTAGCACCTGTGCGCCACAGAAGTGTGACGGTCGCTCGATGAACCGCTAGACGGACCTGACGCGCCTAACCAAGACCGTCAGACAACCTGCAGAAACAGCTTATGAATTCTTTGAACTCCAAACCTTCCAGCCGGCCAGAAAGCTTGGGCCTCGTCTAATGAACTCTGTGAACCTGCCAAAGAACATGAAACACAAGGAAACAACCCCAAATTAGCCCTTTAAACAATATAGTATCAATTCTCAAAGGACTTAAGATCATGCAAAAGGAAAGGGGAATACTGGGGAAGTTTGGTTTTTTAACCCCTCTGGGTGTTTTAAAACGTGGGAACGATGTTGAGATGATGAAAACAGATGATAGAACGTGGGAGAAAGGAGCGGGACAATGCTATGATGAGAGGAGGAAGGGAGGAACACAAGTGTGCAAACTATGAACTTTAAAACCCAAAATCAAAGTACTCCCTTGACTGTGATGCAGATGGACGTAGAAACAAGCTCCTCTTGAATGGATGTGGCTCCAGAATGCGGCAGTACTTCGACGCAAACTCCAGATTTCTCTCTCTTTTGTCATGAAGTTAAGGGTGCTATTTATAGGCCCTCAAAATCTCTGGTCGAGCAGAGGATAATCCAGCAACAAAAGAGGATAACTCTTAACAAACTCTTGAAGATAATACTCCCAAGAGTCCATAGAATCAAACAGAAGGTTCTGAGGATCAGATTTGGAAGAGAAATCACAAGATCAAACTCTCAATTCGACCACGGAGTGACAGAGAAAAGACCAGACCAGCCAGGACTCTCTGTTGGATGTAACGACTGCACGATAGACCGTCACAGATATGTAACGCCTCAGGGAGAGACCGTCACACTAACCTTATCTCTAAAGAGATAAGATCAACGGGAAGAAGATCAAAGCAGTTGGACTCTTGAATGAATGTAACGGGCATGGGCTGACGCGTTAGAGGAACGTAACGGCTGCACGACAGACAGTTAGAATCAATGGGCAGGCAAAGGATAAGGATTGAAAACGAAGCCTTAAGCTGTATGACTCCTCAAGATGTAACGGCCCAAGGCTAATGCGTTAGAAGAACGTAACGCCCCTGTGGTGGACAGTTAGAGACAATAAGGATCAAAAATGATAAGAGCTTGCCAAGCTTCATCCAAACGACAAGCGCCGAGGAAACCAGACTCAACCAAGAGGTTAAGACCCATGAAATAAGCCTCCAACTGATCAAGAAGGCTTAATGAAGAATGAACAACTTGGAGCATCATATAGAACGAATAAGGAGATGACCCGACTTATTGGTCATAAAACGGGTGTCAACAATACGTACTCAGGATGCCGAGTCTTCAAACGAGTCTCCGAGCCACAAGCTCGGTGCGGTCGGGGCGGTGTGGCGTCGGCTCCAAGTAGTGGGTCCGGTAGTGGGCCCGGTAGTGAGCCCGGTGTCCCCACCAATTTAAATTTGATCAACATCCGATTGATCGTTGGATTTGCTACTGATCAAAATTTGATCGTTAGATTTAAGTTTGATTAATATCCTCCCATTGGATTTAAGTTTGATCAAGATACGATCATTGGATTTGCTCCTGATTGAAATCTGATTATTGGATTTAAGTTTCATCAAGATCTGATTGTTGGATTTGCTCTCAAAATATAAATCTAATCAAGATCCGGTTGTTGAATTTACCCCTCTTCAAAATCTGACTATTGAATTTAAAGTTGATCAAGATCCGACCGTTGGATTTGCTCTTGATCTATAAATCTGATCACTATATGACCGTTGGATTTACTCTTGATCGGAATCTGAGCGTTAGAATTAAGTTTGATCAAAGTTCGACCATTGAATTTGTTCCCAATCTATAAATTTGATCAAGATCCAGCCGTTATATTTACTCATTAAAATTTGACTATTGAATTTAAGTTTGATTAAGATCAAAATGTTTGATTTTCTCTCGATATATAAGTTAGATCAAGATCTGATTGTTGAATTTACTCCTGATCGAAATCTGACCGTTGAATTTTAATTTGATCACGATCCAACTATTGGATTTAAGTTTGATCAATATCTGATACACTATTAGAATTCCCACTGATCTAAATCTGATTGTAGGATTTACATTTGACCAAGATCTGACCGTTGAATTTGCTCATAAAATCTGATCGTTGAATTTAAGTTTGATCAAGATCTGACCATTGTGTTTACTCTCAATTGACAGTTGAATTTAAGTTTAATCAAGATCTGACCGTTGGATTTACTTTTGATCAGAAATTTGACTATTAAATTTAAGTCTGATCAATATTTGACTTTTGTATTTACAAAAAATATATAAATCTATCGTAAAATTTGTCGCTAAAACAAACATATTTTGAATTAATTATGCAAAACAAATTTATATTTACGACGGATTTAATTCCTTCGCAAAATCCATTGCTAAATCAAACACTTTTTGAATTAATTATGGTAAATCAATTTGTATTTGTGATGATTTTTTTCTCATCATAAAATCTATCGCTAAAATAAAAAATTAAGTTTGTAGTTGAGGCGGTTTTTTTCCATCACAAAATTCATCGTTAAAATAGCGATTTAATTTTGTAGTTGCGATAGAGATATTGTCATCGCTTAATTGCGACGGACTTTTGTCCGTCCTAACTTGGTTTCAAACTTCGTTGTAAATTTAAATTTTCTTACAATGAATTATTTTCATCGCAAATCCATTGCTAGTCTAAAGTTTACGATGAATTATATTTTCATTGCAAATCTGAGGCTATTTTGCAAAGAAAATTTTCGTCGCTAATGTCGCATTTTTTTGTAGTGCTATCGCTCTCAGATTCAATGGACTCCCACAACATGGGAGGCACCC